>CM066038.1:389510430-390110430 GCA_033557465.1 Ichthyophis bannanicus | reverse complement strand
AGGTATTCAGCATCACATCTCCCCTTCCATACACCCTGCCAGTGCCCATTATTTCCTTCTTCCTAGCCCTCATATACAACACCTCCTTTTCCATACCCTCTCAATCCAACAACATCTTTCCCCTATCCCTTCCCAGTGTCCTGCATCTCTTTTCTCTCATCTTCCCTCCTGCTTTTGCTGCCACAACTGCCTCTGCCCAGTTGAGACTGCACAAATTCAAAGCAAATGCATCGCCCCAAGAACAGGCCCATGATCAAGCACTGCCATGTTCAGCCCCACGTATTCCCTTCTTTGATGCACATTTCTTGTCAGAGGGTGCAGAACCTGGCAGCACTTAAGTGTGGACCTACGTTGACAGCAACTGTAATGTGCTATTCACCATGCTTTGGGAGCCATACCACTTCCCTCCACAAATTCTGCTTCTCTAGGTAACTTTATGGTGTGTCTCAGAGTCTTTGTATGTTTTGAAAGAGTAATCAATTGATTCATGTTTACCTGTTCCATTTCACTCAGAATTTTATAGCTGTATCTACTCTCAGTCATCTCCTCTCTAAGCTGAAGAACACTCACCTCTTTGGCCTTTCCTCAGAGGAAAGTTGTTTATTCTCTATTATTATTTTGGTTGCCCTTCTCTGTACCTTTCTAATTCTGCTATATCCTTTTTGAGATACAGAGACCAGAACTGCAGATGATATTCAAGGTGCAGTCACACCATGGAACGATACAGAGGCGCTATGATATCCTTTGTTTTATTCTCCATTCCTTTTCTAATAATTCCTAATATTCTGTTTCCTTTTATGGCTGCCACCACACACAAAACAGAAGAGTTTAAGGTATTGAAACGTAGCAGGTGTAAGTTCTCACCAAACCTTTATTAATCCAAGCATATAAAGGGAGACCTGACCCGACACAGGCCGTGTTTCGATAAGATCTTCTTCAGGGGCTGGCTCACCTTATGCTGGAATAACCATATTAGAACAACATTGAGTTGCTACTGTTTGTCTGACGCTGGTTTTATAATCTTTGGGTATCAACTGGTCGAATATTTACCAAAGGTGGTATCATTTTCAGTGCAACTATATTAGCTTGTTCTAATAAAGGTTTGATGAGAACTTACACCTGCTACGTTTTTGTACTGTGTTGCTGATACTTTGCGTGGCAGAGTGCTGCCCTTGGTGTCTTCTGTCAGAGTTTAAGGTATTGTACATGATGATGCTTCGATCTTTCCCTGGTGGGTGACTCCTCATGTGGGACCTATCATTGTGTAGCTATAATTTGGGTTATCCTTTCTTATGTGCATCACTTTTTACTTGTCTATATTCAATTTCATTTGCCATTTTGTTGTCCAGTCTCCCAAAGTCATACTGCAATTTTTCACATTCCACATGCAATTTAATAACTTTGAATAATTTGGTGTCATCTGCTAATTTGATCACCTCACTCATTCCCATTTTCAGATCATTTATAAATATGTTAAAAAACACTAGTCCCAGTGTGAATCCTTGGGGTCTCTACTACGCACCTTCCTTAACTGAAAACATTCACCATTTAACCCTACTGTCTGTTTTCTATCTTTTAAAGTTATCAGTCCACAACAGGACATCGCTTCCTAAACAATGATTTTTTAATTTCCTTCAGAATTTCTCATGTGGGACTTTGTTAAACACCTTCTGAAAATCCAGATACTCTACAATCACTGGCTCAACTTTATCCACATGATTAATTGAAATCTAATGAACCATTAAATTGTCTGGGACTTATAAACAATTGTTTCAAACTTTATTTTTATTGAAAACAACAACATATTAGTGAATGATAACACACATAAATAATCCTATATTTTATGTCCCATATACTCTACACACACAACCATATGCCACCATGCAAAGAGAATGCTAGGCATCAGTAAATACAATGCTAGGTATTAAAAGGAAAGGAATGGAGAATAAAACAAAGGATATTATAATGCCTCTGTATCGTTCCATGGTGCTACCGCACCTTGAATATTGTGTGCAATTCTGGTTGCCGTATCTTAAAAAGGATATAGCACTATTAGAAATGGTAGAGAAGAGCCACTAAAAAGGTAAAGGGGATGGAAGTATACCCCTATGAAGAGAGGCTAAAAAGGTTAGGGCTCTTCAACCTAGAAAAGAGATGGCCGAGAAGATATGATAGAGGTCTATAAATTAACGAATGGAGTGGAACAGGTGAACGTAGATTGATTGTTTACACCATCAAAATATAGAAAGACTAGGGGGGCATGCAATGAAGCTACAGGGTAACCTATTTAAGGGGTATGTTTACAAAGCAGCGGTAGCGGCCTCCGGGTGATATCGGAGCTGCAGTTCCTTTGACTTCAATGGGGCCACGGCTCCTATATCACTCAAAGGCCACTACTGCTGCTTTGTAAACATACCCCTAAGACTAATAAGAGAAAATATTTTTTCACTCAATGTGTAATCAAACTCTGGAATTTGAAACCGGAGGATGTAATAAAAGCTGTTAGTGTAACTGGGTTTAAAAAAAGGTTTTGACAAGTTCCTGGAGGAAAGGTCCATAAACCATTATTAAAGTGGACCCAGAATATCCACTGCTTGCCCCAATACAAGCATTGTGGAACCTGTGTCTTTTGGAGAAACTGCTAGGTACTTGTGACCTAGATTGGCCACTGTTGGAAACAGGATACTGGGCTTGACGGACCTTGGTTTTACCCAGTATGGCATATCTTATGTTCTTATGTAGCATACCATGTATGAAATGGGGACACAAAAGATATAAAAAAAGAAAAAAGCTTTTCTAAAAATCATTTGCATTTATTGTCTTACTATTCCTCACCCAACAATTACCTCATAATGTTATCTTTACATTAGGTAAGGAATTCCACCCACTTATTTAAACAGTTATCCATTTGAACGGTACTTTTATTAGTTAACTTTTCCTAATCAACCTTCAACTTTTCCAAATGAAAAGCAAAAACCAAGTGGTATGTGTCTGGGGGAACAACTAAATAACCCAGGTATCATGATCAAGTACTGCCATGCCTAGGTCATTATACCTTTTTGCTCAAGGCATATCGCCTTTCCCATTTTAATACTCCTCCAAAAGGGACTATAACCACTCAACTTGTTCCCCTACCTCTTCTACCTTAGCAGCTAGTTTCTCAAATAACATAATTTGCCAAACCTTTTTATACCAGAATGCTAAAGACGGTGCATGGATTTCTTTCTATCACCATTCGTGCTGCCAATAGAAGGACACACTCCAACTGTTTTTTATTAAGCTTCATTTTTTGGAGAGTGGCAGTATAGCCTAACAACATTAAAGTATAGCTAAAAGCATGCTCAATAGGGGAAGGCCTAATAATTTTATCAATTTCAGAGCAAACTGCCCTATAAGAAAAAAGTGGTAAGTAGATTGGAGGGCATTCACAATATTTACTTCTTACTTTCAATCTGTTATAAACAGCAAATAAATAGTAATTATGGATTCAAATTTGCAGAAAAATATGTTTAACTTTGTACCATGTAGAGGCTGTGTCAGCTGAAATTCACTTATGGCTTCAAAGAAGCACAATTTGATCAGGGATGCGTAAACCTTTGCACACAATTCTAAAGGGCTTGTTTACTAATAGTAGTACGAGTCTGCTCATGTTAGTCCTATGGTCATGGTAGCAAATAGAGTATGTCAACATTTAGTAATGGAATAATATGTACAATTATAGATACTGCACCTTCAAAAGGATATACAGTAAATAGGACTGAGTCAGTCCAATGAGAGGTTGCTAAACTAAAAACAGTTTTCATCATAAAACATATGGCAACAAATATAAAGATCTAGACATGCATACTCTGGAACAGAGGCAAAATAGGAGAGATATGATAGAGATGTTTGCACAACTCAAAGGTAAAAATGTACAGAGGCGCGTATCTTTCAGTGGATATGAGGCTCTAGAACAAGGGACATAAGATAAAAGAGAAGTAGACAGAAGTAATCAAAAGAAATATTTCTGTTCAGAAAGGGCAAGTGTGTGAAATAGCCTTCCAGTGCATGCAATGGAGACAAGGACAGTATGAGGCCAATTCTGTTCAGGGCATGTCCTTCCTGTCCAGACATCTAGAATCTGGATGGGCTGGATTTATTTGTATCCAATTCTGATTCCGCAGAGGCTATATGTCCCCATAGGATCAGAATCAGGTGCAACCAGCCTGGATGGTCAGGCCATGCCTGATTCCAAGTCACTGTATGCCCTGCTCTCACCTCGTCCAACCAAGCTGGAGCATCTGCAAAGAGCCCCGGTGCCGTAGCATCCTGTTGCCATGGCACTGAGACCCATGCAGCTGCCCCAATCCCCCACAGAACCATTCATAGCTGAAATTCCCATAAATAACCCCCAGAGGGGCCTTCCATGGCAGGGATCGGGTGGCAGGGAAAACCCCGTGTACACTCAATGCCGCTGTGGGGTCCTCTGGTGATGACCATCATCCTCGGGTGGGGGGAGGGTACTTATTCCACCTTTGAGGTGGAATAAGTCCTCCATCTAACTGGCCATTCAAGGATGTACAGGGCAGTTGAGGAAAAGGCTCTGTAAGTCTTGGTTGGGGGTCACAGCTCTGGCCCGTCCTCGCTCCTCCCTCAACCTGCCCCCTCCAGCCCCCTTACTGAGCTCCCTACACATCCAAGTCGGACATCCAGCTCCTGCTATTTGGGATTGGAATAAACCCCCTATCTGAATTCAAGAAAGCATAGGATAAGCACAGTAGATCTCAGAGAGTAATGAAGGGATTGTCGAATGGGGCAGTTAGTTTGGATGAGTAAACTAGAGAGACCCTATGATATTTCTTTGCCATCATATTCAATGTTTTCTGTGATTTTTGGTGGTTACAGTAAAAGAAAGATTTGCTTTTCTTTTGGATTTAGCTTATGCTTTTTCATGAGTAGTTCAAAGTGAATTATACTTAGGTACAGTAAATACCAGTCCATGGGAGGCCTACAGTCTAAACTGTATAGCTGAGACAACAGAGGTTGACATGACTTGCCCAACACCACAAGGTGTATCAGCGGGAGCTGAGCGCTGGCTTCCTGATTTGCAGCCCACTGCTCTCACCACCAAGTTGCTTCTCCAACTCATTGGGAGAGCAGTTAATTAGTACAATTTAAAAGCTATGAAATGTATGCAGGAAGAGAGAGAATTGTGGCAAAATTGGTGGCAATGTGTGATCCTTCTTTGTTTTTGTGATTTTAGTTTCGATCCTCAAGTCAGCATCTCAGCTGTTTTATATTTTAAAATGTGATTCTCTCCCTGCCCCCATCCTTTTTCCTTGCATAGACAATATCCCTCTACATATCTATGTCTGCATTGATATTTATATTTTTTTAATGAAGATCTTTAAGAGTTTTTGACTAGAACGTTAATCCCTTCCTAAGTGTCTTTATGCAATAGCCTCACAAAACCTGTTGAAATTGCAGCTAAAATGTAGCTGCGTATATTGACATTGACTCCTGAGTTGGTGTAAACATGCATGGCTGAATGCACACTTTCATGCATATTTTATAAGCTACATGCATACTTCATGACTGTTCAAGCTTCGTCCAAACTACACCCCTAAGCATGCCTACCCTCAAGTCATGTAAAATGTGTAATCATGTGCATTCTTATGTGTGGAGTGCTTTTATAAGAAGCCTTTTATGTATGTATAATAGGGTTTACTTGAGAAAAGTCTTTTATAAAATTACCTCCATTATGGGTAGGATTTCAGATCGCAAACCTAGTTATTTATGTTAGAGTTTCCTTGGATGTTTTCAATCTGGATTGATGATAAAGTGGTATAAAAATACAGTTAAATAAATAATAGCCATCTTTCTATTTGGACTATGCCCAGAGGTTTGAATTTTGATTCAAGATCACAATTTTGTCATCCCTCTGTCTAAAAGCCTTATTTTGAAGAACTTTACCATAGAGACTGAATGAGAGATCATCTTTTTCAAAATGGGAACATGTATTTAGAAGTTGGAAAGAATAATGAATGAGGAGGAGAATTTCTGGTCCTCTTAGATTTTTCCCGTATTGCTTTGATGCCAACCTCCTTCACTCTGTGACTAATGATTCAGCATGTTATAGACAGTACCTGGCCTTGTCTTCCTAGTAAGTCAATCATGGTTGTTACCTAAATAATTAGGACCTGGAATCCAACTGAACACTAGTTAGTTGAAATCACCACTGGATTTCTCCAGGAGAGGATCTAAATCCAATCCTTTTTCTATTTCTCTTATGAGTCACTTTTCTACAATAATTCTTCTTTTTTTGCTCCTTTCATCCCATCTCTTGTCTTTCTATATGGCTGTTTTTCCTCTATTTTCCATTTGGAATATGACAGGGCACGAAGATTTTATATCAGGTTACTTTTATCGACTCTAGAAGAACTCTGTAGCAGGAGACAGTCATAAAACCAATCTAGACAACTCTGATGAAGAGGATAATAGAAAACAGTGTACAATACTTTTCAGCAGAATATTCATTGCACTTGCATTCATGTGTTGTACCATAAAACATGAAATGAGATCAAAGGCCTAATTATATATATCCTGCAGGAGAGAGAGGAGGGATATGTAAGAAACATGTTAATACATCCAAGGTGTAATACACAAAAAGAAAACATTCCTAGTGAAAAGAAAGTTCCAGCACAAGAGGACATGGTATAAAAGTATAAACTCAGGAGTAATATTAGGAAGTACTAATCTGTGAAAAATGTTATGGTCTATCAAACATTTATCTAACAGGTTTGTTTTGTGTTGCCACAACTGGGAAATCAGCACTTTCCCAGTATAGGATGTGGACGTTTTTTGTACGGGTCCCTCTCATATGGTGGCAGCAATATCTTAAAGGGGGCTGAGTAGTTCTTGTCTGAGACCTTCCCTAGAGTACGTCAAATCCCCAGTGGACCAGCAGGCCTCAGAGGCCACTCCTAGGCTTTTACTGGATCTACAGTAAAAAAATACATGGTATATGTCATCAAGTTCCTACCCTTTCATGGCTCCATCTATTTTTTTAAAGTTGTTCCTAGGGACACCTCCATCACCAAGCTTACCCCATAGCTGCTTTAGCAGAAGGGAGAAGAGGTGATCCCCACTCACTTCTGCACTGATGGCATGTTCTTGCATAATAGAACAGCCTGACTCTTAGTGGTACTTCAGAACATACTGCCATGGGCAAGAGTGAGTGGGGATCATTTCTGCCTTTGCTGGACCCAGGCTTGTGGTAAGCCTGGAGAAAGGGATGAGGGGGCCAACTCAATAAGGGCAAATATATATGTCATATTGATGGATGCCCTTGAAGAACATAAGAACATAAGATATGCCATACTGGGTCAGCCCAAGGTCTATCAAGCCCAGTATCCTGTTTCCAACAGTGGACAATTTAATTCATACGTACCTAGTAGTTTCCCCAAAAGACAGAGGTTCCACAATGCTACAGAAACAGGAGTACTGAGGGTCAGCTGAAAATAAAGGACCTACAGACTATACTCCATGAACCTGTTTTCATAAATTTGAAATTTTGCATTCAGTGGTTTATTAATGTTCAAGTTAAAAATAGACCTTTGTATGTAGTCCACAATACATAAAGGTTTAATACATAGCTGCACCCTTTTGTGAAATACTTTTGCAAATGGGCTTTTCATGTTAAATACCACAAAAACACTGGCAATTTTGCATTTTTGCACATTTGCTGTTTATGTACTTTTATTGTTTGAAGCTCTGTTTTGCCAAAAAATTATGAAATTTAGTACATCAGCCTCTAGGAGCTATTTCATCACCAAAAGGGTAGTGGATGGGGAGTGGAGGCTAAAACAGTAGCATAATTCAAGAAAGCATGAGATGGTACAAAGAATTCTTACTGCAATAAAGTGATAGCGATGTCAGAGGACAAGTGGGGTAGATGGTATCATAAAAAGCAGCATTTGGGCAGATTAAATAGACCTTAATGCTGTCTTACCATATTCAGTGTCTACATTTAAAAGTCAAAATTAAATATTGTAAAAGTAAATGACTATTGACAATTATTCTGTGTTATAAAAGGTCACCAGTTTGGCATGCAGTCTATCTGGTTTAGTCCACAACATGGTTTCTTTTCATTATGTCAGAATATAACAGACAGATATTAGTAAGCAAACATTGTAGTGGAAGGTTTGGCCATAAAAATTCCAACAGTTCCCTCGTACAATATCTATTGTAAACAAAGATTAAAATGTGACTTTATTGTATTGAATGATGACTGCTTTTAAGTTCCTTTTGAAGTGGTTTCCTGAACATACAAATCAGGGTCTGTTCCCACAAGGAAGAAGAATACAGAATAGCCTGCCATAGAAGAATTTATTTGTTCATGGAAGAAAATGTTCATCAAAGACTAAAGAATCTTTCACAGTAATCCTATGATGGGCTGCGATCTCTTTGCCTTAAAGCTTAGGAAGATCCTGTATTTTTTCAGGATGACCATTGTCTTCCTTCAGCCCTGGAATTTTCTTCTGAGAACCTATTTTGAACAGGACAGGAGTGGTTCAAGACGACAAAATAAGGTCAACCTGCTGTTTTGTTTTCTAATAGGAGTATTCTTGTTGCTATATTGGTCCTGGACAAAGCTGGAGACTTTACTGGCTGATTCAATCAAAAGTATTATCTAAAGAGAATGATGTACATGGACATTGACGATATGAAGCACTACTTTATATTGGGTTTTGGAAATGGAATGTTCAGATTGAGCTGTTCACAATTTCTAGCCTGGTTTGCAAATGGTCCACTGAATGCGGAACCTTTTGTAAAGTACATATACTGTAGGATCATGGGAAATACACATGCTTTTCCCTAAAGTGCCCCCCGCAGCATTTTATACAAATACTCATTTACAAAAAGAGCAGCATCGCTCAGCACCTTGTTTGTGCAAGTTTCAGAGCTTTCACATGTAAGTGCCAATTTTCACAAGTGCAAATGACAATGTTATATTCCAGAAAATGACTTATTTATTTAGTATTTAGCTCACGCCTTTCCAGTAGTAATTCAAGATGAGTTTCAATTAGGTGCAGTAGGTATTTCATGCATAACAGCAGCAAATTTAAGAACCAGGTTGCTGAAGGCAAATATTTCACATTTTAAGGGTCATTTAGATACCAGCAGGTTAAGTACAATTGACCCCCCTCACTCTTCTAAATCACTTGCTGAAAGAAAAATGTTACCATCACATATGTGTACCTCAAAGGAGGTGTAAAAGCTGATAGGGACATTTTTAAATGGTTGGAAAAAAACATGCATTTTTTTCAACCACTGAAACAAAAAACAAACATGCCTTCTTCGAATCTGTGCATTCTGTGGCAAATAAACGTATAAGTAGTAGCACTACAAAACTGGCATTTACATGTATATAAGAACAAAAACACAGAATGCAAAGGGTCACCACCACAAGAAGGTGCAAAAAAGAAAAGACCATGGGTGCTAAAGAATAAAACAGTGCCATATCGGTGGTTTACTTTTTATTATACAGCAAGTAAGCAAATCTGCCTCTGACACAGACAACTGTTTGCCGAAACACAGCCAAGTCGGTCATTATTAAAGATTTGTTTAATTCTTTAGCATCCCTGTTCTTTTCTTTTTTTTTATTTACATGTATATACCATCTACACCTATTAAAGGAACTATTTACATATGATTTCCTATCTATGCTGCAAGCTCTAAAGAAGAAGGGAATTGCAAAGAATAGACCTCAAGGGTCTCAAAAGTTTATGTTCAGCATCACCTCTAGGCAATTTTTATGTTAATGCAATTAAACATATCAAAAGCTGCAAGTTTCCACAGCACTAATATTCAAGGGGTATGTTTATTAAAATGTGCTGAGCAGTTAGCATATGAATTAGCATGTGCTAATTGTTGACACATGACTGTGGTAAATGTTACCATGTTAGCATGACAGTGTGCACTAATTCATATGCTAACTGCATGCTGTGTTAGGGGTGGGAAATGGTGGGAGAACGGGCATGTACTGCACAGAGCAATTAGTATATGGTACTTTACTTCTTGCTAACTATTGCTTGTGCACTTAGCATAGCTGCACTTACTGCTAGCTCAGGGGTGGCAAGTGGAGCTGCCTAATCCCGATGTAACCTTTGATCTCCTGATACCTTCTCATCATCTATAGAAGCAACCCCCCACCCCCTCTTGGCACTCCCAGACATTCATAGAAGCAATCACTCATCCAGATTCCCCCCTGAAATCCCCAACCACCAGCATACACTTGTCCCTTATAGGGACCCTGGTGTCTAGCAGGGAACAGGTGTGATCTATGGTCCTTCCTATCATTTTGGCGGCCTAAGTTCAAAATGGCAGCTCTGATCCCTAGTGGTAGTCTCACAATACTACTGCTAGGGTTCAAGCTGCCAAATAAGGAACATGCTCCTCATTTTTGAAAAGAACAATTTGGAGCTTGCTACTAATTTCTTTGTGTGTTTAAGGTGTCCATCACTGCTGAAAGGTGTTCCCATCTTCTGGTTTTGGAAGGAACTATAAAGGGACTTGGAGGGCTTTAGTCTTCTCTTTGTGTGAGAGTAATGTGGAGGGAGCCCTAAGAGGGTTCCAAGCTGCTAAGATGAGATCAGTCTCCCAAGTCCCCAGATTTGCTTGGCCTGATCAGTTTAAGGACAACAAAGAGAAAAGAGGAGGACAGACCTAGGGAAGGTTTATGGACAAAACGATTCCAGATGTAAACAGAAAGAGAGAAAGCAGCAAAAGCCAGTCAGACTCAGAGTTTCCAAAAGATTAATGATGCAGAAAAATATCTGATAGTATTGCTGAGCGATTGGTGGGACCCAAAGAACACATATCACTTCATATTTTAAGAAGTCCAGGATGGAATATTCAGGACTGCACCATAGTGCACCCCTAGCACACATAAGGAGATAATTGGCTGTTTTGGTGCCTTCTCCCAAGGCATCTCCCAAGGCATTCAAACAGCCAATTACCTCTTACCAGCTATCTGTTGCATGTGAAAAACGAGTAAGAGGTCCATGACATAGACCAAGTACCAAAAAACTCTGTTGGGAGTGTTTATTGAGACTGTACACAGCATAAGACCCATGGTAAGAAGAAAGAGATCTAGTAATGTCAATATGGTCCAGATTTTTGCAGAGAGTGGTCTACCTGACTACATAAAGAGGGATTTTACTCATATTTTTTAAGTTAGGGAAGCACACTACCAGTGGATATCATGGGGTTATTTTATAGGAGAGCATGTATTTTAAGAAGTAAAATATGTGCCTATTTTGGTGGTATTTAGCATGTGATCACATACGTCTTATAAATACTGACTAGTGCAAAAGTACATGCATTCCCATGATGATGTGTACTTCACTGATGTGTGTCTACCTGGGTGGAACCTAGGTGGAGTGTGGGTAGAATCTGGACCATACCAAGCTAGAAGTGTGCCCTGGGTGACTAATGAATCTGGCATCCCCCAAAACCTCATGTAGTAAATTCTATTTTCAAGCTTGTTGCTGCCCCTTCTGTACCTGTGCTCTGTGTGGCTGCACCACTTGCACAGCCCCCAGTAGAACGCACAAGTATGTGTATAGATGAAAAATACTATAATTTATGCACATACTTGAAAAACATAGGCATGGCATTTACATCTACTCTATGACTGGGTAAAGGTCCAAGCCTGCAATGTACACATGCATTAGAACTTTTACGCTAATATTTTATAAAGACAAATAGGTGCTTACCAGTCTTTATAAAATAGGCTTAGCATAGGTGCCTTAAAATGCACTTTAACTAGGCAACCACTTATAAAATTACTCTTATTATGGAGTGGATTAAGGCCATTTTTGCTAAAGTCACTTGGGAAGGGTATTGGGGCTATCTCATACTAAGCTAAAACCAAATATTTCTGTCTATTATCCTAGCACCAGCAACCAAAAACAAATCCACGTGGATCTGGACTACATATGTATACAGTAACACACAGGGGTATGTTTATTAAAGAGCATTAAGGGAGCAGTGTGCCGTTAATGCCTGTTATTGGCACCCTTGTGCCCTTAATGCTGCAAAAAAAGCTGCATTAATGAGTGTTAAAGGCTCCTGCAGTGTTAAGGGAACAGTAGGTGGAGAGTGGGTGTTGAAAGGGCAGAAAGTGAATGTTAATAGCAGGTGCTCCCTTAAAGCCTGTTGTGTTAGCACCCTTTAATGCTGGGATCCCTAACATCAAGTAAAACCTCGTGGAAAGGGGGTATTTTGAGGGAAGAGAGCCTATTTAAATGTCTGCAATGTCATCCACAGACAGGTGAGTCCAAGCTAGTAATAGTAGTGCTCCATTAGCAGCAAAAGCATAGTGCCCAAGTATGAAAGGGCACTGTGTTGATTATGAAAATGGGGCAAAGGGGGTGGCATGTGGGTCATGCGGTGGGTGTTGCTAGTGTTCAAGACATATCAGGCAGCTGCCTAGGTTGCACATCTGTGATGTCTGCCATGATGCCACATTGACAGTGGCAGCACACAAACATGCTGTTGCTGTGAAAAGGTGATGATCAACATGGGGTAGTCCAAGGGTCCCTGGCACTCTAGGTAGAGACCCTGGCTGTCCCCCCTGTTGCCTGTGATGCCAGCTCCGGAGGAAGTGGTGGTAGCACTAGCAGCTGCAGCTCTACAGAGTCTGCAAAAAGAAGCTGCCCAGGGAAATACTGCTGTGGCTGTCTGCCTCCCCCAAGATGTATTTGCAGCTGGTGGAGATGGGGTTATACTGGTGGTAGTTGTTTGAGGGGCAGAGTGGCCATCCATGTGTGCCCATACCACCCCTTCTAGAACTGGCACCTAGGCGCACGCCTAAGCTGCATGGTGGATGTGTCGGGACTGCACCCCACCCCCACTGACAGCATACTGGCATGTCAGCATGATGTGAGGGTGTTGGCGGCAGGTTCAGCATCTGCTGCCAGCAGCAAATAGAGCCATGGCAACATACAGACTGGAAAACACATCCCCCTCCAACACCCACCAAACACACCTTATCAGACAGGTATGGCACAGAGCATGCAGAGATCACATCAGACATAGGAAGACCCTTACTCATGCCTGCATTCACCTGTCAATGACCACAGCTCCACACAGGGAGTGTTGTGTCCATATGGCAGCTTTGTGGTGCAACACACAACGTTGGTGTGTATACGAGTGGAGGGTCACAGATTCAAGAGCTGACTGTGGGTCATATCTTGCATGTCCCTGTGGGTAAACATTAGCTTACAGTTCAAGTAAAGCACCAGCATGTGCAACCCCCAATGACTTGGCCAGCAAGTGCCAAACACCCATCAACCACACAGACAGGCTCCACTGTCCATAGCTGGATGGAAAGGCAGACTGAGAGAGCTGGTGTTAACAATGGGCGTGAATGTCAGAGCATGCTACTAGAGCCTGCACAAATGAGCACATGTTAACAATGCCTGAGCTGATATGGAGACCAAAGTGGCAGGCAGGAATGCCAGTCATCCCCACTTTTGCACAGTGTGGTGGTGTATGTGTGTATGTCTCTCCAGAATTCTGTGGCCTTCTGAACTGCACTGTGCTACACATTGCCTAGGCTGTTCCCAGCATTAGTTTGCAAACATGCATGATGAGGAACAGAGAATTATAAGTATGGCCTGAAACAGATCGGTTTGCCCAGGATGTGTCTGCATTGGAGGTCAGGTCTATGGCTGAGACTTTGTAGTGCCCATCTGCCATGCGCATGTACTGGGTGGCCACAGCAGTTCACGCTGCGAGGGCACTCTCACTCTGTCCAAGCTGTGACCATGGCATTGCTATGTAGCCACATAGTACTAAACAGTGTCCAGCCCCAGGGATGTGGGTGCTCTCCCTGTCCTGGGAGCTCAAATGGTGGGAGACCATGCTGTTTGTTCTAAGTCAGGGTACACATGGTTGCTCTGTGCACATCCATTGTGTGTGTTGATCAGCCACAGGTGGTATGCACATGGCTGAAACAGCCCTGTGGGGGACAGTGCAGTCTGACTGTGGTAGCTTGGTATTTCCAAATGAATGAGACAGCAGTTGTTCCTGGCCTGCTCACTGTGGTCATAGCAGAATGGTAGCAGTAACTCCATACAAGCTGGAAGCCCTCACTGCATTTGGCATCAAGTGCTACAACACTGGGAAATGACATACGCTGTTCTAAAAAGAGCCATTGTCCACAGGAGCAGTGCCCAGATGGGACAGGCACATACAGCATACTGCAATTATGCAGGAAAAAGGGCAACTAGCTTAACACACTGCAGATAATACCCACCACACACTGGCAGTGATGTGGACATGCAGCACAGCTGGCAGAAACCATCTCTAACAGTGCAAGTTCTGGGGACCAGGTGCTGGATGCCCATCCTCACCCTCAGGGTGACTGCTGAAACTGCTCAGTAGTAAAGTTTTTAGCTGTTCTGTGCTTGTAGCACACACTATCAGTGCGTCTTATTGAGCTGATGTGATGGATCAGTGCATTCTCCATTTGGTGATGAGCTGCAGACTACTGTCCTGCGTGAGCAGTATCTTATGGGTACTGGAGGGGATAACCTATACCGGCACGCACAGCAGATATTTTAGGCAGTGACCCACAGTCTCTTTGAATCTAGATATTGCTGTGCAGAGAAGTATGGAGGTGTAGCCTACTGGTTAGTGCAATGTCTTCATAAGTAGGAGACAAGGGTTTGATTCCCACTTATTCATTTTGGGCCAGTGTGCTACTCAGTTCATTTCCCTGCCTGTAACAGTCCAGGCTCTGCTGTGACTTGCAGACACACATCCTTCTACTTTGTTATGCGTTCTGGCCATACTTTGGGTTAGCAAACATGCTATTCTCCTTTGCGCCCTTCTGAGAGCATGATTTCATTGGCTCTGCTGCTGCCCATTGCAGTGAATCAGACATGTTCACCCTGAAGATATAAGGCACCTGCTTGGAGGTGTGGCATAATGGTCATAGCAATAGCCGGGAGACCAATATACCAGCATTTGAAGACCACTAGTACTCTTTATGTGACACTTAGGAATGTGTTACTGTCACATTTTATGTCTGCCATAACCTTCATGAACTGACAACACCTCCTTGTGTCTTTGAGCAGGTCACTTAACCCACCAGTGGCTCAGCTGACTGAAGATCCATACAGTCCCTGTTTATTATCTGACATTACAAATTTATTGGTAAGATGTACCCCGACATGACTGCATTGATACAGCAGTATACTAACAAGGCAGTTCCATGCATACAGCTGTAACCTACTTGTGAGACATAAGTCATAAATGACATCATGACTGTGACTGTACAGCTTTGGCTCTATCATAGCTACCTGCAGGTATTACCTCATGTCCGTACATGCCCCACTTGCCCAGTTTGGATGACACTTGTCCAGTTGTTATCTGCGCATTTGTCTGGGGTGTTGTATGGTGATTGTGTAGCTGGGACAGGTGTGAGACCCACATGTCTGGTATCAGGCCTTCCAAGTGGCACTGGCGCACATTTTCTCACACAGTACAAATACCTTGGGGATGGCACCTATGGCATATTGGTGCTGCCAACCCATACTACCCTCTCCAGTTCCTGACTTACATATCACCACTCCTGCTCCATCCTCCTTTCGCTGCACACATCCTGCCACTTCTTACCTGCTGGGGGACACGTCTTCCCCATCCTATGCCACACACTCACATTGCACCATTTTACATTGTCACCCCACAGTGCAACAGAACAGCTGCCTCCCACATGCTCGTCCAAATTACTGGCTGCCACATAGGGTCCCTACGGATCTGGCAGGTCCATCGGCTCCCACCTGTCCGTCCATCCATCACTTTTACATTGAATTTCCTTGGTGCTCCTTTATCCAGCTTTAGTGTGAAAGCCATTTTTGGACATTAAGATGCATGCTTGACATCCGATGTCCTGTTAATGCACATTAAATGGCCCATTGAGCCCTTAACACCGGAACGTCTCCTACCCGCCCAGCGCCCTTTACACATGGAAAACCCCTTATCACTGCCATTAACACCTGCTATCTTAATGCCCTTTAGTAAACATACCCCACCGACAATCCAAAGGACTTAATTCACCTTTTGAAGGTCTACCATCTATATGTGAGTGATTTTCCAGAGTCCTAAGGACATACTTGTGACTTTTACAAATGACTGTTTTTTCTTTTACTAAGGAACTAGTAAGGAGACAGGTATGGTAGCTTTGTAGATTGGCACAAAGATTGGCATCTTGATAGTACCAGGTCAAAACTGTTCCAAGCTGGAAACAAATCACCAACAGTCTCTACAGACTGTGGCTACTTGCCAACCTGTGTGGAATAAACTAGTGGTACCATCCCAATATTCCATAGACAAACGGTGACAATGTGGCAGCAAATTGAAACCAAAAAATGCAGCCGACCCACTGTGTCAACAATAATAAGCCCTCAAAATATGGGTCCAAAAATAACTCAAAAATGAAAAATGCATAAGGGGTTGAATGGAGGCATCAATGGGCTAAAGCCTAATCACTAAAGACAGTACTACTTAAAGCTGCAGTTCATCATTTGACTCCACCTTCTCATGTAGAAATTATTACATACTATGTGTGCATTATTTGGCCACATTGTGTTATGAAGTATTGCTCATTTATGCCACAGAGGTATTTAAACATCATGATTGAGATGTTTAAATACTTCCGTGGCATAAATGCACAGGAGAAGAGTCTCTTTTGTTTGAAAGCAAGCTCTACTACGAGGGGACATAGGATGAGGATGAAAGGGGATAGACTCAGGAGTAATAGACGGACATATTTCTTTACAGAAAGAGTGATAGATGTGTGGAATTGTCTCCCAGTGGAGGTAGTAGAGATGAAGACAATATCTGAATTCAAAAAAGCATGGGACAAACAGAGGATCTCTAAAGGAAAAATAGGGGTCTGTTGTAGAGGTGGAACGGCAGATTAGATAGGCCATGTGATCTTTTTCTGCCAACATGTTTCTATGTTGCATTTTCTCCTGAAGCAAGCCAGTGAAAACTAGCTGAAACATCGATGTCGAGCCTTGAGCATTTTGAAATATTTTGCAGTTTGACAGAGTGTTCCCAGAGTGAGCCTGAATTATTTGAAGCATTTTGTAGCATGGAGTAAGCCCAGGGCAATCTGTGTCAGTCTCTGCATGCGGTGCCTGTTTGTGCAGCACAGTGCCCAGCACTAGATCGCCTGCCTTTGCCGGCTTCATTTTTGAAGCATTTTCCAAGCTTGTGACTTTGCGTCTGTGATAAAGCAGTTAATTATTTTGTTTCTTATTTTGAATGCTATACTTTGGCTCCTCTGGGTGTGATACTGTGTATCGCCGATACATTTTGTTTAGTGCTTCGTATTCTTCTTTTTTGAATGCTATACTTTGCTGTTTAAATGTTTGAGGAGGACCCTCTTTAACTCCCACAATCATAAATTGTTTTGGTGGGGTGTTTTTTGAATATAAAAAAAAAAAATACATACAAAGTAGTACACAAATAATATGTAATAATTTCTTCGGGGGAAGGTGGAGTCAAATGATGAATTGCAGCTTTAAGTAGTCACTGTCTTTAGCGATTTGGCTTTAGTCCATTGATGCCGTCACTCAACCCCTTATATATTTTTCATCTTTGAGTTATTTTGGACCCATATTTTGTATGTTTAATATGGAAGCAAAGAACATCAATGGAAACTAATAGCAAACTCCGTAAAGATTCCTGGGACTGTGTGGGCATAGAAATTGAGCTATTTTTCATGTTAGTGATAGACTATTTGCAGGGCCAGCCCAATCTGCTTAGCCACCATTGGCACCCCTGAAACCCCTTTCCGGGGCCTGCAGTGCAGCCATGGCAAGAGAACCACAACACATTTACCTAATGTTCCAGCGCTGCATCGCGGTTCCAGTCTGCTATTATTGGCCTCTTCCGCCTCACTCCAATGCGCAATGCTGACTTATGATTTATGCAAAAAAGCAGAAGTCTGCGCTGGAGGGGGTCAGAAGAGGCCTAAAAAGCAGGCAGGAACTGCGATGCAGCGCCAAAGCCTTTATGCAAGCACTGCATCACGGTTCCCTTGCCGTTATCACTGCTGCAGGCCCCAGAGAAGGTGACAGTCATGGCAATAGATGTCCCCAGAATGTCTACACTCTAGGCAACTGAGGTAACTAATGGCAGCGGCAGCCCTGCCTTTTGGAAATGATTTTAATGATGTTGGTGCACAGAATATGGAAACTTCATGAGAGCTGTCAATACTGCATGCGTGTCGCTCAATAACTAGCCATATCTTCACTCGCTCTTTCATCTCTTGCTCCTCTTTATATGCATTATTGTTCCATTTGTCTGTTTGATGTTATTCCCTCTTATGATTTCCCTTTTCTTCCCGTCACCTATTCTTCTCTCCACCAAAACATCTGTGTAACATCTGTATAAGCCAGTTGCCTCTAGCGTACTTATTTTGTTTTGTTGAATATTCCCTAGTGAGCGTTCATCTGGTTCATAGAATTTCCTGACTATCAAAATGAATATTAAATGGGAATCCCCCAGAACAACTGAAAGCAGTACTGCTCTCCACAAGCTGAACCTGATACCAAAACTGTAGACTCATTTTTCAACAGTTGCTGAACTTTAAAGCAAACTTGGCCATTTCCCCCTTTAAAATATTTAAAAAATTTGGAAAGGGTGGAGGGGGAGTCTTCGTGATGATTTAAAAAAAAAAAACAAATTGTATTTTTAGTGAAACCACAGCATGGTCCAGCACTCCCACTGGTAGATCTTTTTACATTCTGCCAGTAAAGGTGATATATGGGGCATAATTGGCCTCTGGCGTTATGATACTATTTTTCTATATCTGCTGGAGGAAGCAGTGGGATAGGGAACATTTTTGCCAAAAAGAACATCCATTTATTTTAAGAAAGAGATTCCTGCAAGGTAACCTTGGCACCTTTCAGTTCTTTTATATGGGAAAAGAGAAGTTGTGGGGATATGTATATGTTACAAGTAGGACATTAAAAAAAACAACAACCCTCCGTCAAAATGAACTATTCAGCATCAAAAATAAAAACATTAAGGGCACTTGCCAAAATTAAAATATCTACCAATTTAAAAAATGCCCAATATAAATAATATTGTGCTTTTCTCCAACTGGAAATGCATTTGTTACATTTCAAAAAGTAGTATGCTGAAGAAATTATTAACAGCCATTTAAAAAAAAACAGGATATTAGACATTTGTTGGGACAAAATATGACTTTTGTGAAAAACAGAGACTAATGGAAAGGTGATTTGAAAGCCTTTATCCTTTTTAGTTGCCTCTGGGGAAACTGTAGGATTCTTTAAAGATGAAGGCTTTAAAAGATGGCACTTTCAGATGTCTAGAAACAGCTGTATACTCAAAGGTTTTAAGGATATCCACTAAGGTGGTCCAGTTTTATCTCTGGCCAAAAGCTTCCTAATTCCAATTTGGATTATGGTCTGGAGTGCTAGAGTCAACAACAATCCAGAATGGAATTTTAATGGAAAGGTGGGACCTCCCTTGAGTCTACCCAAAGTCTTGCATCATTGTAGAATTCCTTGGAGATTTTGATGAGACATTTATAAAGCAATTAATGAGAAGCTTAGATCAGACTGGCTTGGATTTTTGACTAGTTTGGAACTGCAGAATTCTAATGACCATATCCGTTCAGGAAGAAATGGAATCTATGTAGGTTGTGATGAAGAGATAGTGGTCTTGTGAAGAGTAGTTTTATAACAGGACACCTTGGATAGTCACCTACATAGGCAACTACTTGTTTTTATAAAATACTAGGGTATGTGGGAGAGAAGGTCCCTCTGATGAAAGCACAGTTGCTTAAAACTGCTCGCGAACAGGTACAAATATTTGTTTTTACTTTATGCATGCTCACATATGTATAAAGTATAATCTACATGCATGCATACAAACTCTGCCCATGCTCTGCTCAGACCACACCCCTGGCTATGCCTACCAGCAAAGTACACGCCTTCTTGCCAAAATGCATAGTTTTATGCCAGGCGGTATTTTATAAGAGAGCATTTAAGTGCATATGTGCCATATACATGCAGGAATGACTTTAGAAAATTACCTCTTAAGAGCTCAGTTACTATAATATATTTTTTGATGCAATAAAGTTATCAAAACCTAGAAACCGGTGACCAGTGTTTAATCCCCTTGCTACCTTGTCTGCATGAAATGTGAGTCTAATCATGTTATCTAACCACTTATACAAAACAGTTGCCCTTTGTTTTGCTAAAAGATTTATAATGGAAGTTTGAAAATCAGAAATGGAACAAAATATCATTTTGATAAAGTGTTAGAATGGCAATAATGAGCCCCAACTGTCAAAATCCAAATTTCTGTTACTTATTGGATATAGCCATTTTACCTCTGCTCTAATGTTAAGCCAAACTGGCTTGTTTTGCAAGCTAATTTAGCCCTGATTTCACAAACCAAATGGGGAGGAGGAGGAATGAGGACATTTTTATGGAGGAAATGAGTAGGGTTGTGCAAAGGCAAGAAAAATTCTGTTTTTTTTTCCCATGAATATTTCCTGCTTTGGATCCATGATCGGTTGACTCCTAGTGCACAACCTTCCATGGGGCCAGTATGGGCCACCCTTATCTCTAGGTAATTATAAGTAGGCTTATTTTAATTCTTGCTCGGTGGGCATTTTTTGTTGTTGTTAATTTTGTGCATTTCTTTTAATAGGGAATGTTTAATGCACACTAAATTGATTTGACAAGTACTAACAAGCAAATTAAGGTGTGCTAAATCAATTTTGTATATATTAAATTTTTTAAGGTGCACTAATGAACCACGGGGCCCTTTAACTGCAAACTTTAAGGTACAGTAAGTGCAAACCCTGTGAGACTTTGGCCCTGGTGAGAAGATCCACCCGCCTTTAAAGTAAGTTTGCCCTGCTTCCTCCTCCATGTGGTCCCAGTGGGGGATGCACTGTATCCCATCGTACCATACCATGGGGGAGGGGAAGGGGTGCCATCCACAAAGGGGGGCACCCTCCTCTGGTTTCGAGGGGACTGGGAATGCTACTGGAAAGATGATCATTTTTGAATCTATTGTTATCCATTTGGATGTTTCTTGAAACCAGGAAAGTATGTTATAAATCTGTGAAATAAATAGCTGATGAGATTATCTCCACCCTTTCTAATATTTAGAAGCTGGAAGTGAATGTGTGGTTGATGAACTCTTTGTAGCATGGCTAAAGCAAAAGAACTGATGAGTGGACTCAGAGAGGAAGAACTTTAAAAGTAGAGTGGGGCTATCAGAAAAACATTATATCCAGTGGACATCTCAGGTTGTTAACCCAGAACCATTTTGAAATTGGTTTCTTTTTCCCATTGCAGCTAGGATGGAAGGTAAAGGCCACCAGTGGCTCTGATCAGCTATTCATTTTTACAAACATGCTACCATTTATATCTTTTCATTCCAAAAAAAGAGCAAAATATAAAAAAAATCTGGAAGAAATTACCAGTGCAGGGAACTCATGCTAATTTCAGGGGACTGATGTATCCGTTCTCCTGCAGTTAGTGTTGGCCCAAGACATTGTACTGTGCAAGTTGGCATGCGCCCAGTGAGGTAGCATTAATTGCATCTACACTAAGGACAGACGGCGCAGTGATCGGGAGTTATCAACGCTGGGCTACCCATACCTTGTCATCAACACCTCTATTCAACCCATGGCCTGCCCAGCCCCTGCCCCATTGTGCACAACCCAGGTAGTGCAGGAATTTTGGCTCTGGGGCCCACAATACTTTTTAGCACGGCGCCCAAACTGAGCGCAAACCCTGCCCTACCAAGGTAGCGCACTTTAGCAAACATTCCCCTTTGTGTCCATGTGTGGATGACTGGAGGGGGCATTTGCTTTTGAAGTTATTAAATATGTGCACACTTCTATTCCCTTGACCTT
Source organism: Ichthyophis bannanicus (assembly GCA_033557465.1). Lineage (NCBI taxonomy): Eukaryota > Metazoa > Chordata > Amphibia > Gymnophiona > Ichthyophiidae > Ichthyophis > Ichthyophis bannanicus. Next base: position 390,088,463 of record CM066038.1, on the reverse strand, counting down.
GCTGATTGGAATGCTCCTTTTTAGTGTGAATGAAAGCATGCATATTATGAACTCCATTCATACTTTCTAGTCCAGGGATGGCGAACTCCAGCCTTGGGTGCCACAATCCAGCCTGGTTTTCAGGATGTCCCTAATAAATATTCATAAGATATATTTGCACCACTGTCTCCCATTGTATGCAAATATATCTCATGAATATTCATTAGGAACATGCTGAAACCCGGGCTGGATTATGGTGCTCCGGCACTGGAGTTTGCCATCCCTGTTCTAGCCATTCTGAGGAAGGCATATTTCACATGCCAGTTTACTGATAAATGGCTTTCAAAAATGATGTCATAGAAGGGAGATAATTTAAAGGTTGATATTTAAAAACATCTATGAAGTTCACTTTAGGAGATAATACACTTTTGTTTTAATGTTTCTTTAGTTGGATAAATGCATACAGTCCTGTCAGATATGCAATGTCCAACCTAAAGTTAACCGTTTAAGGTCTGCTTTAAATTTTAGCCAGATAAGGATGATATTCAGTCACTATCCAATTAAATTGTCTGGATAACTCAGCTGCAAAGATAGCAGGCCTAAGATACCTGGATAAAGTTGTCCACATATTTTCAAATAGTTATATTCATTGGCACTAACCTATCTAGATATCTTTTTACGTATTTGGCTAAAGGCATCCATATAACTCTTTCAGGATATCTTTAATTGAAAATTTAAGGCAAATATTGGCACCTATAACACTGGATAACAAGGTTTTTTTATTTTATATGTAGCAGTTTACACATTATTCCAAGCCTAATACACTTTAACCGAGGATAGCGTATGCGGTCCGCTCCTCTCCCCCCAACTCCCTTATAATAACCACAATGCAACAATAATTGGAATTCAACTGGTTGCAGCTTTATTAAACAGAACATAACTTTATCCAACATTTCAGATCCCACATCCTAGCCATCCCATCCACGGCTCCAGGCATTGCCAGCCATATGATTAGCAAAGTGACTGCCTTTTGCTTCCGCCACGGACAGCCCAAACGGCTATCTTCAATACCCACTCCTTCTTCTGGCTTCGCCATATTACTAGCAAAAGCCCCTCAGGGGTTATCCGGGTCAGGGGTACCCCACCCCCGCCCTAGGTATTGCCCAAGGCTCTTGACCCTGGAAACGTCTGGGATCCTGCCTACCCCCCTCCCCAGCTGCAACACCCCCCAACCACCATCCTCTGTCACCTTAAGGGTGGGTGGGTGGGACGCTGTCCTGTCCTCCCGCTGCTCACTGGCAAACTGATTCCCCGATGGCTCTACGCTCTCTGCTGTCTTCTACCTGTCTCTTCATTAGCTCCTGCGCCCCTCACTCAGCCACGGGAGCCAATGAATTTAAATGATGCTGCCCTGGACATCCCTCCTACTCCCCCCCCCAAGCCTTCCTCTCGCCAACCACTTCTGCCCCCAGAAGAAGCTCCCCGTGCCGCCGCCCCCCCCCCCGGTTACCCACGGCTCACGGGTACGTGGCCCCGCGGCCATTCATGTACAAGAAAAGAGAAGGGGCTAGGAAAATATCTTAATATAACCAAACTCAAGAAGCCCGAAACTCACCAGCCCAACAACAGTGAGGTCTCCAAGAAAGGAAAAGAAAAAGATAATGATGTACAAACACGTGAAGAAAGCATAATCAGCCAACCTAATCAGCAGATCCACAAACTCATTAATAACCCGGGGGATACTAGGGAGGCAGGAGTTAATGAAGGCTACCAATAGGGAGGAGGGGAGGGGGGGGTAAAAAACCCACATAACTGATTGCAGCCTTACAAGGCATTTACATAGAAATTTTAAAAAGAACAATCCCCCCCAACTGGATCACTCCTGGCCAGATCAGGATATATACGTACAAGTAAACTCTTAAAGGGCTCAGATTTCTTCCTGAATTACAGCTTGAATAGCCATTCTCTATCAGAAAGTAAAGCTAATGTTACCAACAATGTAGAGGCAATAACCGTTTCAGCATTACTAGATTCAAGAACAGTTGAAATATTTAAAATGTCATTATGGTGCATCTCTGTAGGAGTAGACTGTTGTAACCCAACAACAACTTTCCTGAGAATAAGAACATAATACACCTTAGAAAATGGAGGGTGTGATTTTGGAAGCACTCCAAGTATTACCACTAGATACTGCTTGAATGTATCCCAGGCTGAGATTAAAGATAAGCGAGGAAGATTAACCAGTCTTATGTTGGTTGCACAAACTTGATTTTCTAACAGTTCCACTTTAAATTTAATAGCGGTAAAGTCTTTCACTAAGGCAGAATGATAACTCTTGTAGGTATGCACCTTAAGTTCCAATTCCCTCACAGTCTCCCTAAGCGATATCAACTCCTTCGAATTAGACTGAGACAGCATAGCATTATTTTGAACCTGAGTAGACAACTTATTAGATTGAGCCACTAAAACCTCTCCCAATTTCATTTTGACACTCCAAATAGATTCAAACGTAAATACCTGAAGTCGTTCCAATGTAAAACTGAAAGGCATGGAAAAACCCCATCCAAACTTGTCAGTAGCTCCGGGGGGGGGGGGGGGGGAGTTGAAACTCCCTATAGCACCAGGTTGTGAAGCCTCCTTCCTCCACATTCTCCGTAGAGCTCCCTAACACTGCTCCCTTCCAGGACTTAGACAAGATTCTCAAGAGCAGAGATGTCTCTCGCCATACAAAGATTCAATTCGTTCAAACCATGGTATTTTGAAAAACGTCATATGTATGCAAAAGTTGGAAAGTGAAAAAGATTGACAGGAAGAAAATTGATGCCTTTGAATTATGGTGCTGGAGGTGAATACTGCGTATACCATGGACTGCCTGAAGAACAAACCAGTCAGTACTAGAGGAGATCAGACCTGTGCTTTCTTTAGAAGCTCAGATGACAAGACTTTGACATTCATACTTTAGACACATCATGCGAAGAGAGAGATCATTAGAGAAATACATCATGCTTGGCAAGGTAGAAGGTCAATGCAAAAGAGGAAGGCCAGCAATGAGATGGATCAATACAATAACAGCAACTACAGGTGCCACTCTCAACAATGAGCTGCCTGACTGAAGACCGAACTCAGTTTAGGACAACTATCCAGAGGGTCACCATGAGTCGACACTGACTTGATGGCACATAACAACAACATATGTTGCTTAGAAAGTAAGCTGTTTTGTTTAGTCCAGGCATGCCTGGTCATGCACTCAGTGCAGGCTCTTAACATGCAATGGAAATGCTACTGCTCAGGAATGCGTGGGCATGCTTAGTCAAGATGGATGCTGGCCATACATGCTATAAAAGCAGCTTACATACATAGATGATATGCATGACATTGATATCAGTTTGTGTACTTAATAATAGCATTTACATATAAGCTTCTTGTCGAAACGGTTATTCATTACAGCAGAAGTGTCTTGTCAATGTCGCAACAGTCGCAATACAGTCTGGTTACATTTGTGGTGAGTATATGATTAAGACTCAAAGATGCAGCATGGCTGCTCTTATTAAGAACGCATATGAGCTCTATCTCAATTGTAAAGTGGATGATCAAGACAATTCCTGGGCACCTCACATTTGCTGTGCAACATGTGCTGTCTATCTCAGTGCTTGGCTCAGAGGTATTCGGAAGTCAATGCTGTTTGCAGTTCCGACGATATGGTGACAACAGAAGGATCACGTGATGGACTGTTATTTCTGTATGACCAATGTATCTGGCTTCTCTGCTAAAAATAAGAAATCTATTGAATACCCCAGTTTGCCTGCAGCCATGAGACCAGTGCCGCATAATGACAGTATGCCAGTACTGAAACCACCAGAGACAAGGAGCCTAGATGAGGCAGATGAAGATGCCACAATACACTGGCCAGATGTGGAAAATGACATGGATCCATATTTTGAACTGTTTATGTCCCATGTGCCTCATCTGATAACACAGGAACTTAAGGTCCCATTGTGAGGGACTTAAGTTTGTCAAAAACAAAAGCTGAACTTCTTGGTTCAAGATTGCAAGGAAGGGATTTGCTGTCACCAGGTACAAAAATTTCTGTCCTTCGGACCTGCCAAGAAGATATGAAAAATTTCTTTGCGCAAGTTGACAACCTCTGTTTCTGCACTGACAATGATAGGTTGTTCATGACTTTGGGTTGTGAGTATGACCCACAACAATGGCACCTTTTTATTGATTCATTACTGTTAAGCCTGAAAGCTGCTTGTTTCACAATGCAAATGTCCACCCTTCAATACCTATTGCCTATGCAGCGCACATGAAAGAAACCTATGAAAATATGGAATTATTGTTGAAACACATACAGTGCAACAACTACAACTGGAACATCTGTGGTGATCTAAAAGTAGTGGCACTGCTACTAGGAATGCAGCTCAGGTATACCAAGTACTGTTGCTTGATTTGTGAATGGGACTCCTGTGCTAGAGAGTCTCATTACATTAAAAAAACCTGGCCACTCCGTAAGTGTTTGGTTCTAAGACAGAAAATGTGGCACATGAACCGCTTGTTGACACAAGTAAGATATTTTTGCCTCCTCAACATATAAAACTGATGAAAAACTGTGAAAGCGATGAACAAGAAAGGTGAAGGATTTTGATATTTGAGACAGATGCTTCCAAGAATAACTGATGCCAAGATTAAAGAAGACATTTTTGTGGGTCCACAAATCAGGCACATCATCAATGACAAGCGGTTCAAAGATTTGCTAGTGGGGCCTGAGAAAATTGCATGGAAGGCATTTAAGGATGTTGTTGAGAAATTTTTTTGGTAATTACAGGGCGCCAAACTATGTCCAGCTGGTTGACAACATACTTCAAGCATACAAAACCATGAAGTGCTACATGTCAATGAAGATTCATTTTCTGCATTCACACTTGGACTTCTTCCCTGCTGATCTTGGTGCAGTCAGCGACAAACATGGTGAAAGGTTTCACCAGGACATTGCAACGATGGAAAAGTGGTATCAGGGCAACTGGAATCCATCTATGCTGACCACTATTGTTGGACACTGAGACAAGAAGCATCAGATGCTGAGTACAAACAAAAATCAGGAGCAAAACATTTTTAGTTCAGATGAACTAGTGCAATATGTCAGCATCATTGTGCCATTAAACATGCTAAATTCAGTCAAATTTAATTTCATGTTTCTCCAAATTCCTACATGATACAGTCAATCTGAAATTGTATTTATGTTCAGCTTGAAGCTGTCTATCATAATCACCAAAAAACTTTCAGGAAGTAAAACTTTTTGAATACATATTTGTTGTCCAGTATAATCAGGGATGACAGAACCATTAGGCAAACTAGATCGTCGCTTAGGGTGGCGGCTTGGCAGTTTCTGGTGGCAAAGAACAGGGCATTTAAAGCTAAACAATATTATGATAGCTGATAACATTTTGAAGGATATACTGAGTACTTAGGATTTCTAGTATTATAGATTTGTTCGGTGTCATTTCTGTTTCTTGTTATTTTTAGCGGTCTCGTACTAAAGTGTTTAGTGAGGTGCACTTAACATGTTTAGCATAAAAACTACTGTGCATTAAGTGCACCTCTATGGTGACTGTCAGAGACATGATCAGCATGTTCCTATCAGTTAAAGCACAGATGCGTACCCTAGCATCCTGCATTATTACTGCGGGTGTACTTACCTTCACCTACTGAGGTGGTGTTATTGAACCCACGCTAATGGCAACCTTGAGAGTTGTTACATGATGTTATACCTCCATGCAAACTGCAATATGCTCACCATGCCTACTCTCTGCCCCTAACTCTTCCATTCAACATCCTAACCCATGAGTGGCAGTTGACACAAATATTGGCATGTATTAACTGCCATGCCCTCAAGATAACTGTTACCAAGGGTCTGAACATGCAGTTTACACCCCCCCAAATAGTGCATTAACTGCATAGTGCACTTTAATAAAAGGGCCTCTTTGTTTATTGATGCACAGGCTAATTTTAAAAGATATTTCCATAAGTAAAACAATGTGTCAGATGCAGAAATAGCTTTTCCTAAACTTGTGTATATAAATGGATTATTTTAGAAGCATCCCCATGTGTAAATAATGGTATTTGTAAGTATAGATCACATACATGTGCAAATTGAAATTTTAGGGCTCTAGTTACTAAAGTGTGCTAATGTTAACATGCAATAATTCATCATTAACGCATGCTTTTGCTAACGTCCCATTATCATGGGACCTATGATAAAATAACTCATGTTAATAGTGAATTATATGTTAGTGCATCTCAGACTCCTTAGAAAGCCACTATTTACATGTGCAGAGCTGCACCATATCTAGATTGCAAGGAGGTGTTGGTAGGGTGTGGAGAGGCAGTTGCTTGGGTGGGCCTACAAAATTAACATGTATTTCCAATTTTGCAAGAAGAATCCATGTTGAAATTAAAAAATCTAGATGCTGGCATTTGCAGCTGCCATGAGTTATGAATAAATGCCTGCTTTAAAGGGAAAGTGCAAAGATAGAGGTCAGACCCCCCCCACCCCCATCTCCCCACTGACATCTAATCCCCCAATTCCCTTACATCATCAACTCTGTCCCTAGACTACCCCAGCATCCTCTGATCCTCCTTGGACCTCTCATACCATCTGATCCCCACCGTGCCTCCCAAAGTATCTGATCTTCCCAAGAAATCCTCCACAGTAAAAGATCCCCCCCCCCCCATGGATCCCTCATAGCATCACTCCCCGATGGCCTCCTTGGTTGATATTTCTACCCCTTATTCCATCCTCAGCTTTTACTGGGGTCCCTGGTGACTAGTGGGAGCAGGAGTAATCCTCCATTGCTTATGCTCAGATGGCCCTGGGTTTCAAAATGGTGCCCATGACCCCTAGTTGCAATGTTGTAGTGCTACTCTTTGGGGTCTGGCTGCCAAATTAGGGCACTAGACACCAGAGACCTCAATGGAATTGGGAGAGGTTGGGGGGATCTGCCAGGAGAGTCATCTGGGAGTTTTTTGAGACTGGGGGTTGGATGGAGCTTCTTGATGCCAGGGGGGGGGGGGGGGTTGGTGGGGAATCAGATACTGCAGAAAGATATGGGAGGATCAGATGATGAGTGGTGGCCTGAGGGGACTGGATGATGCACAAGGTCATTGGGAGGAATCAGTTGTCAGGTAGGTAGGTGATCGGGTGTGTGTGTGTGGGGAGGGGGGGGGGAGTAATGTGATGGTGATGCTGGCAGGAGGGGATTAGGGCATTCATGATATCAGGGGCAGTGATTTTAAAAATATGTTGCCACATACACGTGTAGGGTAAAGCTACACAATTTTTTCTTTATGTGCAGCTATTTAGAATTTCTGCTCCAGATGGAGATGGTGAGACATAGCCATGTAATCCCATACATCCTTATGTGTATTTTACAAGAGGCTCTACATTTAGCAGAGCCTTTTGTAAAATACACTCTTAATTCCCCTCTCCATGACCTAAAATTTGCTGTTGTATATGCAGAAACTTATATGCTACAGCTATATGCACAGATTTATCTGACCCGAGTGGAGACATTCTCAGGTGTGGGGTTTGCTGAAGAGTTAGCTCTTAGATGCATACTTTATGAAATGTGTACATATATGCATATAAAAAACCTGGAAATATGTGTGTTCTAAATAGCAGGTGTAAATGTGTGTGTGTGTGCACTTTCTGTTGGGCAATTTTTAAAGAGAAAGTATGCAAAAACCTTAGGCAGCTTCTATATAATTGCCCTCTAGTCATAGTTTAGTTTATTAGAGGTTGATATTTAAAGGGATTAGGTTTCTAACTGAGAGTTATGTTTATGTTTATTAAATTTGATAAAACCGCCTTTCTACAGGAATCAAGGCGGTGTACAATTTTCAAAAAACAAAGGAAAGTCAAGGCCGGGGGCCAGCGGAAGTAAGAAAGGAAGTTACAATTCTTTGACAGGAAAGAAGAGGGGAGAGGAGAGATAAGACGAGACAGGAGGACACATATTCCAGGGTAGAAACGAAGGGTAGGGAAAGCAAGAAGGTCACACGAAAGGGGAGGGAAGGTCAAAGGCCAGGGAGAACAAATGGGTCTTCAGATTTTGCTTGAAGGTGGTGTGATGGGTCTCTAAACGTAAGGAGGAGGGGAGAACATTCCAAAGAGCAAGGCCGGTGAAGAAAAAGGCAGAGGAGCGGGTGGATTGCAGGTGAGCAGATGAAGGGGAAAGAAGGGTGAGGCGGTTGAGGTGGAAGGAGCGAGGAGTGTGTCTGGGAGAGTGAAAGTTGATGAGGTCTGCTAAGTATTGAGGGGTGCTAGTGTAGAGAACTTTGTGGACCAGAGTAAGCAATTTGTAAGCAGTTAGAATCCTAAACTGGCTCCTTTGGCAATATATTATGACTGGGCTCCCAAGTTTATATTCCTAGTTTCACTAAGGCGGGCATTTTCCAAAAGATTAACCCAGTTAGCAGACTTAACTGCATTAATCCCACTGAGTGGAATATTCAGCGGCACTGAATAGCCCCTTTTAGCTCAGCTGAATGCCCCAATGCTAACCGCTTTGTGTTGGGGCATTCTGGGGTCGGCACCAAGAGTTAGTTGGTTAGTGGCAATATTCAGGCACTAACCAGTTAACCTAAACTGGCTAAAGTAAGGCCAAATAAAAATCAGTTCAAACTTCAGCTGATTTAGCTATCTGTCCAGTTGCTGACTATCTCCACTGACTGGCTTATCGGATATTCAGTCCTGCTGGCCAGATATGGCCCTGGCAATGAATATATGGGCATAATTTAAAGCAGTGACGCCGGTCACTTTAGTCGCACTGTCTGCTACCACTGAATATGCTCCCACCCTAAGTTCCTAAATTTAGGATCCTAAAAAGTGGGTGGCAATAGAAGTTGCTTTATGAGGGGGAAATATCAGAAGCCTAGCACTGATATTCAGCATTGCAGGTCTAAATTTAGGCGCATAACAAAATTTAAGTAGCAAAAGCACCTTAATTTAAGTGAATTTTTCTGCAGTGAAATTTGACTGGAAGCAGTGACAATTTTAGACACCTAGGGGTATGATTACTAAACCATCTTAATGTTACCGGCGTTAGTTGCAGTCTTACTGTGATGAATGCCATATAAGGTAGTGGGCGTTCCGGTCTTAGGGTAGCATTTCGGGTTATCACACGATAAAGTCAGTTATCGCGCGATAGAGGGAGCCGTGGCATGTTAACACGTGTTAGCCTTAATTAGGCACGCTGACTAAAAAGCACAGCAACAGAGGTGTAGCACAACGGTTAATACATTGATGAAACAACAGTCATGAGTTTGATCCCCAGTGGGCTTAATGAGTAAGGTTGTCTGAGGCATTATCCTTAATTTTAAATCAGTGCTGTCTGAGGCATTTTCTTTTTTAATGTAAATTAGTGCTGCCAGCAAACACAACCTCACAGTGCTGCAACCTAAGGTGCCACATAAGGCGCCCTATAAGGTACTGAGAGGGCACATTATAAAGTGCACTGTCCGCCAAGGCACCTTATAATATTCCCTATAGGGCGCCTTATAAGGCACTTTATAGGGCACCTTAAGAGGCACCTTAAGGTTTAGCACTGTGAGGGTGTTTTTTCTGGCAGCACTAATTTAAATTAAAAAAGGAAATGCCTCAGATAGCCCTATCAAATAACACCACTGTGGGATCAAACCCATGACATCTGCCTCCATAGTCAGTGAAGTAACCAGCAGGCTACATCTCTATAGCTACTAACAAGCCCCTGGCTGGCTACAGAAGGACTGCAGGTCACCACACAAACTGTCTGCTGTGGTTACCAGGATAGGGTTAACCCACCTCTACCCATGATGCACTGCACATGCAGATAAGCAGTCTACAGAGGATCACAAGATGGGGTATGTACCCCCACAGCACCTCGACCTGGTAGGGGGAACTGACTGTGTGTGTTACTGTCACAGAGTAGCTACAGACCGTCACATTGTGGGGGTACTATGCTCACCCTGAGGGTGAGATGTGGCGCTCAGCACCAGGTCCGCAGCACCTGGCTTAGCTGAGATAAGCTATGCTGCAGGTTGCCATCAGTGCCAGTGTGTGATAGGTAGTACTTGCAGACACGCCTAAAATACACCTGTGTCCATCCATGTTTCCCAGTTATGTCTAGCCCTTGTGGACTATGATGCACCCAGAATAGTACATATCCTGTGTGGGTGCCATGGTCACATGATTTAAGTGAAGGGGGGTGTTTGGACACATAGGCGGATTATGTAGCACCACCCAAACTGCCCTCTGGGCCCCAGGGGGGTGGACAGGATCTCCCACCAACAGATCCACATACTACATCCCTGCAATGGTGGCAGTAGGGGACCATCAACCCCAGTCCTGCTGGGGAACAGGCACCCTACAGGGCAGTCATTGCTGATCTGTGTGCATCCATAAGGCAATGGCAGACAGACAGTAGGCCTGCAAAAGCTCAGCTACCCCCCACCACAATCTGATATTCTCCAGCCACTGCACCCTGCAAGGTGCTCCAGCCATAAACATACTAACTGCAGACAGTCTGCTAGCTAGTCCATAGTGCATGCTCCTGGAGAAGATGCATGCACCCTATTAGCAAATTGTGCTTAACTTAGGAATTGATATCTGCCATTAATCATAGCAACCTTTTGATATATGTGTAACGTATTCCCAAGTTTAGGGCGGCATTGCAAAGGTATGCAAGTGCTAACATTGGGAGATGCTGCTGCGCGCAGGGCCCAACAGCCTGACTCTCCATGAGGCTTTGTATAGTGGAGCCTGTGGGTGTGGGTGTTTATGTCCCTGTTGGCCGCTGCTCTAGGGCAGAGGTTCCCAACTCCGGTCCTGATGGTCCAAACACTGTTCAGGTTTTCATGCTGTCCCTAATGAATATGCATGAGATAAATTTGCATACAATGGGGTTGGCGCATACAAATGCAGCACAGGCATATTTATTAGGGACAGCTTGAAACCTGAATGGTGTTTGGCCCTCCAGGACTGCAGTTCGGAAACTCTGCTCTAGGGATTGCACATGTTTATGGTGTCTGTGCTCTGTAGGGTAAAATATAGGCGTTTCAGGCATGTTTATTTTATCTGCAATAAAGGTTCCATCTTTATTACCACTGTTTAGTACTTATTTATTTATTTATTTATCTGCATTTATATCCCGCTTTTCACCGGGTCAAAGCGGTTGGGGAATACATTTAACACGAGGGGATATGAGACACATACACTAATACTTACAGGGAACATGGGCAATGGAGGGTTAAGTGGCTTGCCCAAGACCACAAGGAGCACCTGTGGGACTAGAAACCCCAGTCCTTCCGGCCCAAGGTTGCTGTCCTCTAGTGGGATTTGAACCACCGACCCTCCGGCGTGTAGTACCTTGCCCCAACCACTAGGCCACTCCTCCTTCCAACTGTACTGGGTAAAATATGGGGAAAGGGTTGGCAGGAGCCACAGCTGGGACTTGAACTTGTGACCGTCTGCTCCTGAACACACTGGCTGTGTGTACGGCACCACACTGTTGCCACAGGGACAGCTCATTCCCTGGGGATACCATGACTGTTCGTCAGACCGACCATGTCTGTTGCATTGCATGGCACCCACCTAAATGGGGCTAGGCCATGGTCTGCTGTGAGTAGATGCCACTCCCCCCTCCGCCACCAGCACCCCTCTGCCACCATGCTGCCATGCCATTATGCCGGTGGTGCTTGTGGTGCACAGTCCCAGGCCATGCAATATGCTGGTAGGCAGGTGCCTATGTTGTGGGTTCTCAGGTAGGGGTGCCTACATGGACATGCGTGCTTCCCCCCCCCCCCGCACCGCTTGCCAATGTTATGTGCCCTTGGGGGTACCTGTTGAGTAATCTCCCCTGTGACACTGTGGGACACACACTCGTGCCCATGTTGGACCCTCGTCATTTTCTGTCTTGCTGCTTTACAGTTTCGGCATTCCTATGTGCCACCTAGGCATCTGCCTAGCCCACACTTTGCCCCAGCTGGACCACAGCATGTGCCACCTGCAGCCCCCTGTATCCCATTTACAGCATCAGTACAGTTGCCCTTGCCTATATGCCCATTCTGCTGTTGCTGCACATGTGCATGCCATAACAAACCTGCCCAATCTAAATGACAGAAACCCTGATCAGCGCTATTTCAATGTGGGATCATTCACTTTGTAGGGGGATGAAGTATAGACCCTTCCAAACATGATATCTTAATTTATACGCTTTGTCAGTAGTGTTGCTTTATGTTTATTATTAATATCACTATTGGTCAGATTGTTTATTGGGATTTTAGATGTGGTTCTGGTCCTTTTATATGTTTATTTGCCTCTTTGTTCCCTGCACATGTATCACAACTATCACTTTTCTGTGTTTCCCTGCCTTTGCTGCACATTGCTGACTGAAATGGTTTCTCTTTCCTGCAAATGTGCCTTAATGCGAGGGTTTCACTGGCGTTAGTGTTCAGACCTGGATTTCACAGCGTTAGTGTACCTGGAGCCTCTCCCCTCCCACTCTCCGCCCATTGACCCCTTCTCTCTGCCCTTTGGGAAGCCTTACTCCACTCTTCAGACCCGGATTTCACAGCATTAGTGTGTCTTAACACTGCCGCTGTGTTATTGCGTGATAAGTGATGTTATCGCGCAATAATGTTACATTATTGTGCGATAACGTCACTTATCGCATGATAATACTACCGCTGCGATGTTAAGACGGTTTAGTAAACATACCCCTTAATTTAGGTAGGAGCTCAGTTTTTTTATATTAACCTCTTAGCTTATTGAAATATGTAAATCAGTACCTTTCAAACATACATTGCGAAGAGCTGTACAGAATTAACGAAGACAAGAAGTCCAGGAAACACAATGGAAGTTCAGAATTTGACTGGTGACACATAAGGGAAGCAATACTAAGGCAGAAAACCATTCATTGCAAATTGAACAGTTTCAAAGGCTTTGCTGAAATCCAGGTAGATGACATCCATCGCATGCCCTTGATCTAGTTCTCTGGTCACCCAGTCAAAGAACTCAATCAGATTTCTTTGGCAAGATTGACCTTTGGTAAAACCATGTTGCCTCGGATCATGCAACCTGTTAGTTTCAACGAAGTCCTCTATTCACTCTTTAAGGAACGCCTCCATTACTTTTTCAGTCACCAAGGTAAGGCTCACTGGCCTGTAGTTTGACACTTCTTCCCTATTACTTCTTTTGTGAAGAGGTACCACATCAACCCTTCTTTAGTCCAGTGGAACTTCTGTCTCCAAGGATCTATTAAAAACACCCTTTAAAGGCCCTGCAAGAACCTCTCTGAGCAGTTTCAGTATCCTGGAATGTATCCTATCTGGTCCCATAGACTTGTCCACTTTCAGTTTCGCATGCTGTTCTAACATATCATCTTTTGTGAATGGTGTGATATGTACTCCATTCCCATTTGTATATTTGTCAATCACAGGTAGTCCTTCTCCAGGATTTTCTCTAGTGAAAACAGAGCAGAAGTATTTGTTTAGCATTTTCGCTTTTTCAATGTCACTTTCCACGAATCTGTTTCCAGCACTTCTGAGTCCTGCAATTCCACCTCTGATTTTCCTCATCTCCTGAATATACCTGAAAAACGTTGTCGCCACACTTCACATCTTTAGCCATCTTTTCTTCTGCTGTTGATTTTGCTATCCTTATTTCTCTTTTTGTCTCTTTTAGTTTGATCTTGTATTCTTTTCTGTGTTCCTCTCTTTGTGAGTTTCTGGATTTTGTGAAAGCTATGTTTTTTTCCTTTATTTATGCAGCCACTTTTTTGGAGAACCAGATAGGTTTCCTTTTCCTCTTGTTTTTATTTACTTTCCTTACATATGTATCTGTTGCACCTTTTATTGCCTTCTTTAGTTTAGCCCATTGAAATTTCACTTCCCTTATCCCTGCCCAACCTACCAACTCTTCCTTCAGGTACTTGGCCATTTTACTGAAGTCAGCGTATTTGAAGTCTAGGACTTTGAGCTTGCTGTGATTGGATTCCACCTTGGCTTTTATCTCAAACCACACTGTGTGATGATCATTGCTGCTCACTTGGGCACCCACCTGGATATTTGACACGCTATCTCTGTTGGTGAGCACTAAATCTATCACGGAGCTCTCCCTGGTTGGTTCCAACACCATCCAAGTAAGAATCATATTAGCTTCACTTACGTATCTTATCCATTTTTATGTGTCTTATTTGCTTGTCGGGTCTTGTGTTATTTTATTCATTGCTATTATAAGCCTCTTTGTTGCTTTTTATGAAAGGCAGTTGATCGAGTATAAACAAATTTTAAGCAAGCAATCCAGTGTGACTTGCCCAATGGGCTAGCAAGAAAATCTTAAATTAGATTCCATATGAGATGGGTAGCTGGTGATGATCATTTAGAGGGAGGGTGGCCTGATCAGTTCAGTGAGCATTGTAAAGTAACTTGACAGCTGCATTACTAGACTGTACTCAGCAGTCTCCAGATGTACTTCCTGGTCATTTTCCTTTGAAGGTTATTTATGGTTAAGCCATGCATTCATTCTGTGCTGTTTCCAACACTTCTTGACCCTATTGAATGTTTACTTTATGACATTAAAGAAAGAAAAGCAGAAGAGGAAACAATAGTGCTGTTAACCTTTAACACTACTAACATATTAGCTCCAGGTAATAAGTATCAAAGCAGCCATTGGTCTAAGATACAGGAACTCAGGAGCTTAAATGCATGGCAGCTACAGTATCATCGAATGAGATTTTTTGAATTAAAATTATGCAGGCATAATATTTTTCTTGAGGATTTATGCAATCGGAGGTCTATTTATTGGAATGTGGTAAGCTTTGCATTTACCACATGCTAATGGCCAAAATTAAGGTGTGGAGTCTGCAAAGCAATCACATTAACTGTTGGGGATGTTCCCAAGATTTTTTTTAGTTAATGCAGAAAACAGTTCTATACCAAGCATTAACTGAATGGCCTATAACACAATGAACTTAGTTAGAGGTGGCATTAACTGTACATTGTTATGAAGGTAATTCTATAAGGAGCCATGTAATGCTACACACCATCAATGTATATAAGTCACCTATTCTCAGTGGCTTACAGTATGTGCATGGATAGGCCTTTATGTGGGTGAGTCGCTATTCTGTAATTATGTGCATCAGGTCAATGGTGCACACTTTTGGTGTGGGCATTTGGGTGAATCTTGAGCAGGGCATAAATCTATGGGGTATGTTTACTAAACTGCAATAACCTAGCAGCGGTTACGTTATCTATGGGGTATGTTTACTAAACCGTGATAACGTAGCAGCAACTACGTTATCGCGCGATAAGTGACGTTAACATACGCGAAGGTCACCAGATGCAACGCTAGCGGGCGTTAACGTCTCCGGTGGTGCTATGTCCCGCAGAGGGTGGAAAGAGGGCGGAAAGAAGGGGTCAATGGACGGGGAGTGGGCGAGGAGACACTACCGTGGCATTATCGCTGTGAACTGAAGGGCTGAAAATTACCACAAGTGAAAACTTGGCGTTAGATGTATATTTGCAGGAGAGAGAAACCATTTCAGTGTCAAAAATGTACAGCATTGGCAGGGAGCCCAAAAACAGTGATAGTAGTGCTACATGTGCAGCAACAGCATAGTGCTCAAGTATGAAAGGGCACTATGGTGATGCTGCAGATGGGGCATAGGGGGCTTCAGGCGGGACATGCAGTGGGGCACCTGGGGCACAGGGTGGACTAGGCAGATGCCTAGGTGGCACATAGGAATGCGGTAACTGGAAACCAGCAAGACAGCAACTGACCAAGATCAAAGATGCCCACGAGTCTGTGTCCCATCCAGGGGACATTACCCAGCAGGTAACCCAAAGGTCACATAACATTGGCAGGCAGTGCTGGGGGGAAACATGGGTGTCCATGTAGGCACCCCCACCCCAAAACCCCCACCCTAGGCAGCCGCCTACCTGCACACTGGATGGCCTGGGACTGTGCACCACCAGCATATGGGCATGTTAGCATGGTAGGGGAGGGGTGCTGGTGGTGGAGGGGGTAGTGGCAGCTGCCCAGAGCAGACCAAGGTCACGCCCTGTTCAGGTGGGTGGCATGCAGTGCAACAGACAAGATCTGTCTGATGAACAGTCATGGTATCCCCAGGGACCAACCTATATCTGTGGCAACAGTATGGTGCAGTACACACAGCCAGTGTGTCCTGGGACAGAAGGGCACAGGTTCAAGTCCCAGCTGTGTCCCCCTGCAGACCATATCCCTACAATTTACCCTACATAGCACATACAACATAAACATGTGACTCCCTAGAGCAGGTGTGTCCAACCCTGTCCTGGAGGGCCACAATCCTGGCAGGTTTTTGGGATAGCCCTAATGAATATGCATGAGATATATATGCATTAGAGATATCCTGCCATCCTGACTGGTTTGTGGCCCTCCAGGTCTAGATTTGGAGACCCCTGCCTTACACCTCTGTCATTTAAGATTGTGAGTGGGCAAGGTACAGATGTCCTAGACATCAAAAGGGTAGATAGAATTTGTCACATTCCTCCTCGATTCTCAGCACCACCAAAAGGTTCCCATAGAGTGCTATACAGTGTTTCTCTCAGGTGATATCTGTGTGTTTCCGGTTCTGGGGCCTGATCACTGAGATACCTGCTTGGTGTCTGTGCTTACATCCTACCTATGGGTGCACATAGTTTCTCTGTGGACATGCACTATGGACTGGCTAGTGGACTGTCTACAGTCAGCATGTGTATGATTGGAATGCAGTACAGCAGGTGCAGACTGATTATGCTCTCTGCTGGTGAATGTCAGATTGTGGTGGGGAGTGCAGACTGACTGTGCCCTCTGCTGGTGAATGCCAGATCAGGGGGGGGGGGTCAGCTGAGCTTTTCCAGGCCTACTGCCAGTGCGTGTGTATACGTACAGATCTGTATCAACTGCCCTGGATGGAACCCTTTCGCCAGCAGGACTGGTGTTGATGGTCCCACAGACCTTTATCCTGCCCCTCTACTGCCTCCATTGCAAAGATGTAGAGTGTTGGTCTGTCCACCACCTTGTCCCAGCCAGGGCAGGTTGGTAGGTGGTGCTACATAATCTACATGTGGGTCCAGACACCCTCCCACCCCCCTTCTCTACTAACAATTTACCATGACAACCACACTGGATATGCTTAACTTGGGTGGCTCCTGGTCCCCAAGGGCTAGCTGTGACTGAGAAATACAGATGGACACAGGATTATCTAAAGGTATAGCTACAAGGACTACTTATCACACACTAGCAATAATAGGGCCCTTCAGCAAAGCCTATCTCAAGCAACCCGGGTACTGCGGACCTGGTGCTGGCTGCCCCACCTCACCCTCAGGATGAACACAGAACCAGCACAATGGCATGGTTTCATGCACGGTCAGTTCCTCCTACCATGCTGAGGTGCTGGAGAGCTGCATACCCCATCTGGTGATCAGATGTAGACTGCTGTTCTGCATGTGCATTGCATCATGGGTACTGGTGGGTTTAACCTATCCTGGTGGGGTGCAGTTTGTGCAGTGACCTGCAGTCTTTCTGTAGCAGACATTGCTGAGACAGAAGCCATAGGGGTATGTTTACTAAACTGTCTTAACGTCGCAGTGGTGGTATTATCGCACGATAAGTGACGTTATCATGCGATAATGTAACATTATCGTGCGATAACGTCACTTAGCGCATGATAACATGGCTGCGGCGTTAAAGCACACTAACACTGTGAAATCTGGCTCTGAAGGGTGGAATAAGGCTTCCCAGAGGGCGGAGAGAAGGGGTGAATGGGCGGAGAGTGGAAGGGGAGAGGCTCCAGGCACACTAACGCTGTGAAATCTGGGTCTGAACACAAACGCCAGTGAAACCCTCGTGTTAAGGCACATTTGCAGGAAAGAGAAACCATTTCAGTCAGCAATGTACAGCAAAGCCAGGGGAACCCCAAAACGGGATAGTAGTGATACATGTGCACGGAACAAAAAGGCAAATAAACACAGAAAATGACCTGAACCACATCTAAAATCCCAATAACAAAGCTGGCCAAAAGTGATATTAATGATAAACATAAAGCAACACCACTGACAAAGCTCAAAAAATAAGATATCATGTTTGGAAGGGTCTATTCTCTGTCCCCCTACAAAGTGAATGATCCCACATTGAAATAGTGCTAATCAGGGTTTATTCACATCTATATTGGGCAGGTTTGTTTTGGCGTGCACAAGTGCAGCAACAGCAGGGTGGGCATGTAGGAAACGGCAACTGTACAGATGCTGAAAATGGGATATAGAGGGCTGCCGGTGGCACATGCTGTGGTCCAGCTGGGGCACAGTGCGTGTTAGATAGATGCCTAGGTGGCACATAGGAATGCTGAAACTGTAAAGCAGCAAGACAGTAACTGACGAGGGTCCAACATGGGCATAAGTGTGTGTCCCACAGTGTCACAGGGGAGATTATCCAGCAGGTACCCCCAAGGGCACATTACATTGGCAGGTGGCGTGGGGTGGGGGGGGAAGCACGCATGTCCATGTAGGCACCCCTACCCGAGAACCCACACCATAGGCAGCTGCCTACCGGCATACTGGGTGGCCTGGGACTGTGCACCACCAGCACCACCGGCATAATGGCATGGCAGCATGGTGGCGGAGGGGTGCTGGTGGCGATGGGGGCAGTGGCATCTGCCCACAGCAGACCATGGCCTAGCTCCGTTTAGGTGGGTGCCATGCACTGCAACAGACAGTGTCTGTCTGACAAACAGTCATGGTATCCCCAGGGAACAAGTTGTCCCTGTGGCAACAGTGTGATGCAGTTCAGACAACCAGTGTGTTCAGGAGCAGTAGATCACATGTTCAAGTCTCAGCTGTGGCTCCTGCCAACCCTTTCCCCATATTTTACCCAGTACTAAACCAGGGTAATAAAGACGGAACCTTTATTGCAGATAAAATAAACATGCCTGAAACGCCTATATTTTACCCTATAGAGCACAGACACCATAAACATGTGCAATCCCTAGAGCAGAGTTTCCCAACTGCAGTCCTGGAGGGCCAAACACCATTCAGGTTTCAAGCTGTCCCTAATAAATATGTCCGTGCTGCATTTGTATGTGCCGCCCCCATTGTATGCAAATGTATCTCATGCATATTCATTAGGGACAGCATGGAAACCCGAACAGTGTTTGGCACAGCAGGACCAGAGTTAGCAACCTCTGCCCTAGAGCAGAAGCCAACAGGGGCACAAACACCCACACCCACAGGCTCCACTATCCAAAGCCTCATGGAGAGTCAGGCTGTTGGGCCCTGCATACAGCAGCATCTTCCAATACTAGCACTTGCATACCTTAACAATGCCGCCCTAAACTTGGGAATACGTTACACATATATCAAAAGGTTGCTATGATTAATGGCAGATAACAATTCCTAAGTTAAGCACAATTTCCTGATAGAGCTGCATCATAGCAACCTTTCTGATATCTGTGGAGTTTGTTTCAGTTTTGGTTTCTGACAGTGTTTACCACCCCAGGGAGTGATCCCAACAGTATTGCATACCATAGCCATGCTTGCACTGTGCCCAGGACTGGTGTGGTGGCCTACACCTTACTCAGCCCACACTGCTTGCACTGTTTCCAGTGTTAGCCTGCCAATGTGCATAATGAGGAGCGAGGTACTGTGGGTATGGCCCGGACAGGGTGGCCTAGGCAAGATGCACCTGCACAGGGCATAGGGCAATGGCTGGGACATTGTAGTGCCCGGCCACCACCTGCATGGACAGGGTGGCCACAGCATGTCCTGCTGGGAGGTCACTCTCACCCTGATTGAGCAGTGGCCACGGCATGGCTAGGTTCCCCCATAGTGCTATATAGCATTTTTCTCAAGTAATATTTATGGGTTCTCTTTTCTGGGGTCCAATCACTGATTTATCTGCTTGGTGTGTGTGTGTGTGCTCACATCCCCTCCAAGGACATGCACTATGGACTAGCTAGCAGACTGTTTGCAGTTAGTATGTGTATGGCTGGAACACTTTGCAGGGTGCAGTGGCTGAAGATTCACTGTGCTTGCTGCTGGAGAATGTCAGATAGTGGTATGGGGCAGCTCAGCATTTCCAGACCTACTGTCTGTCTGCCATTGCCTTATGGATGTGTACAGATCTATATTGACTGCCCTGTAGGGTGCCTGTTCCCCAGCAGGACTGGGGTTGAGGGTCCCCTCTAGTGCCACCATTGCAGGGATGTAGAATGTGGATCTGTTGGTGGGAGATCCTGTCCCCCCACCCTAGCCCCAGAGGGCGGGTTGGGTGGTCTACATAATCCACCTATGGGTCCAAACACCTCCCCTCACTTAAATCATGTCACCATGGCACCCGCACAGGATATGCACTGTTCTGGGTGCATCATAATCCACAAGGGATAGATGTGACTGAGAAATACGGATGGACACAGGTGCATCCTAGGTGTGTCTGCAAGGACTACTTATCACACACACTAGCACTGATGGCAACATACAGCATAGCCTGCCTTAGCTAAGCCAGGTGCTGCAGACCTGGTGCTGGGCGCCCCACCTCACCCTCAGGGTGAGCACAGTACCCCCCACAATGTGACGGTCTGTAGCTACTCTGTGCCAGTAACACACACGGTCAGTTCCCCCTACCAGGCCGAGGTGCTGTGGGGGTGCAGTGCATCATGGGTACGGGTGGGTTAACCCTATCCTGGTAACCACAGAAGACAGGTTGTGTGGTGACCTGCAGTCCTTCTGTCACCAGCCAGGGGCTTTTTGGTAGCTATAGAGATATAGCCCACTGGTTACTTCACTGACTGTGGAGGCAGAGGTCATAGGTTTGATCCCACAGTGGTGTTATTTGATAGGGCTGTCTGAGGCATTTCCTTTTTTAATTTAAATTATTGCTGCCAGCAAACACACCCTCACAGTGCTGTAACCTTAAGGTGCCTCATAAGGCGCCATATAAGGAACATTATAAGGTGCCTTGTGGACAGCGCACTTTATAATGTGCCCTCTGGAGTGCCTTATAGGGCCTCAGACAGCACTGATTTAAAGTAAAGGAAAGCCTTACTCATTAAGCCCACTGGGGAATCAAACTCATGACCCCTGTTTCATCAGTCAATGTGTTAACCATTGTGCTACACCTCTGTTGTTGTGTTTGTTGGTCAGCGCGCTTAATTAAGGCTAATGCATGTTAACGTGCCACGGCTCTCTCTATCGCGCGATAACTGATTTTATCGCTCGATAACCTGAAATGCTACCTTAAGTCCGGAACGCCCACTCCTGTTATGGCATTCTTCACATTATCGCTGGAGCTAACGCCGGTAACATTAAGACAGTTTAATAAACATACCCCATAGAGGTATAGCCCACTGGTTAATACAATGACATCCTAGCCAGAGGTCATGGGCTCAACCCCTCTGTGGTCTCATTTTAGTAGGCCTGTCCGAGGAAAGTCCTTTTCATTCCTGTGACAGTCATATCTCTGCAGATCTGTGATGCCAGCACATAATGCCCTCATCACAGTTGCCAGCCATCCTTCTCTCCGTCTATCTGCGTCTGTCAGTTGTGTAGCGTCCTGTCTTCATGTGCTGGCTGCTACCCCATATCCTGCACTGGTACCCTTTTCTGCATTGCAGCTCTCCATGTTTGCCTCTCCTGTGACTGCTCTGCATGGCACTACTACTCCTCTGTCCTCCTATCATTGCAAATATCTTGCCACCTCTACCTCCACTGGCAGACACGTATTCCCATCCTCTTCCACCCACTGTCATTGTAGCACTTTACATTGTCAACACCCTGTGCATCTGTACAGCTGCCTCCAATATGTTTGTCCATTTTGCCGGCTGCCACATCGGCTACATGCAGATTTGGCAGGTCCATCAGCTCCCACCTCTACTTCCTTCCATCACTTGTCCATTGCCTTTCCTTGGTGCTCTGTGCAGTGTTAGGATTACAACAGTTTTTTGCCCTTACTTTTCATGCTTGTCAACTTGGGCCACCTTACTGCCCTTGGGCACCATACCTTGGGTCACCTTAACATCCTTAGGGCACCTTATATGGCACCTTAGGTTATATGGCACCTTAGGTTAAGGTACCTTATATGGCGCCTTATAAGGTGCCTTAACCTGAGGCGCCTCATGAGGCGCATTATAAGGCGCCCTACAGGGCACCTTATACAGTGCCTTGTCAGCCTTGTAATGTGCTGTGAGCTTTAATATGTATTGTCTGTTTAACGCACGATACCTGGCAAGGCTCACTTCACAGCGTGTTACACAGCCATTGCTACCTCAACGCCGATACGCCTACTTCCTTATATGGCATTGCTCACGTTAGCGCTGCAATTTTAGTCGGTAACGTTATTGCGGTTTAGTAAACATACCCCTATGTGTGTAACTTATAAAATACTATAACTCACACACGTTCATTAAAACTCTAAGTGCAGGGAGTCCCAGAAGCTGCTTAGAACCAAGATGATGGAAGGCAGAGCTCCATGCTCTTAACGATTTTCCCTAATGAGTAATAAGAGGAAGGTTAAGCTGGGCAAAGTGCCCCAGACTCCTCTGCCGGCTTTCCTCTTAGTTTACCTCTAGTCCTATGGATGTTTTCTTGCAGCATCAAGAGCAGCAGTCGGCATTATCGGGAATGGAAAGCCCGGCTGTGAAGTCTCTGGAGTTGAGTCGCTTGGATCTTCTTTCGGGCAACAATCTCACACCTCCAGATTTGCAGAGACTCTCCAAGTAGGCATAAGCCGGTGTTAGTCCAGGCAACGTGGAGGTTCTAAGGTCTTTTATGATTGGAGTTCCTGTTTCTTTGCTTGTGGCGCCTTCTTGGTGTGTTGCGGGAGCTATAGTAGCCCCACCGGGTCAACCTCAGAGCAGTGCACAGCCTGAGAGTGTAACAGTGTTGATGGTGGCAGGGGAAGTCGCTCTTCCCTCCTCCATGGAGTCCATGACCTCAGAGGCTACAGTACACCTTTCATCTGCTGTAAACATGAAACCAGATATTCAGCACTGGATGCCTGATATCCACCTTTTCTGAATACTGATTTTGCCGCTGACCTCCACTGCTATCTGTTCAGCGGTGAGATTCAGTCACTAATTAGATAGGAAAACTACAAAAAGATTATAACTGCCATTGACCTGTCATAACTTTATAGAGTTAACTATTCAGTCAGCAAGCTAAAAATTGTTCTGGAACTGCCCACGGACCAGCCCAGCACTATTCAGGTTGTGTCAAGGTGGTCTGTGGGGATATTCAGCGACACTGGTCTGTTTGTACCCCTGGATAATGGGCTCAGCAGGGTTTATAAAGTTATCAGGGCCTGCTAACTTTAAAACCTTTTTGAATATCAGACTCATGATATATTAACCCGGTTATTAGCTTTGTAGCAATAGCCATCTAAGTTGAGAAATGTTTCCTGCAATACTGGGCAAATTTGCATATAAAGCAAAGCCTTTTTACGGTGATTTTCCTGTGATAAAACCCAGATGAAATTGTGGGCTTTATTGCAAAAACAAAAATGTTAACTTGCTTTGCACAATTTTCTACACATAATTTTGCTATGCTAATATCATAAATGAGCTGCTTTGCATGATTTCAACTCATTAGTGATTTTGAATATTTGTGAATAGTCTCAGAAGCACAACATTTTACATGAGACTGTGACTGCCATCATCGGAGGGAGCGAGCAGGAGCTCCTCCTCACCCCACTTCCTGCACCAATCAGCGGCCCAAGCAACGGCTTTAAACCGCAGCCTCGAGGGCACGGGCCCACACCTTAGGGCCTCACAAGAGAGCCCTTTGGGATGGCCCTTAGGCATGGCACGATTGCGCGGTGCATGCAAAGGATGCCAGAATGAAGAGCAACTGGGTAATCATCTATATGTAACCCTTGATGTATCCCTGTATTGTATTCCCTACTGTAATGTTATGCCCTTTCGAGATTGTTATTGTTATACTGTATGTACTTCTGTTGTCTTCATTAGATTGTAAGCTCTGATGAGCAGTGACTGTCACTTTTATTTGTCTGTACAGTGCTGCGTATGTTGTAGTGCTTCATAAATGTTAAATAATAATAATAATAATGAGAAAAATGGCAAATATCGTGCATGCAAATATGTTTTCCTTCCTGGTACTCTGCATATAATTGTGTTTGCTATGCAGTTCACAAGTTAGCACATCAGATCAGAGGTTTTATTGGTCTGTAAATGTATGTCTGGTAGAAATTAAAATATTATGACAGAAATGCTAATTTATTCAGTCATTTGTTTTGTTAAAAATTAATTTCTTGCTTCCCCGAGGACTGGTAGGCTACTTCTGCCCTGTGTGCTACTGAAAATATCTTCCCATCTCCACTGGGCAACAGGTAACAAAGAGTGAGCTGAATTTGTGCAAGACTGAAAGTTGTGAACCCTGACAGCATCAAGCTACACCTAGCCAAACAATTCCCACTGAACTGCAACATTTTGTGGCTTATGGATCTTCTTAGATTTTTCCCATGCCTCGGTTGCAGAAACATCTGGTTCAAGTCTTTGGGAAGTATCTGTCGCAGTTTTGCATCAGGATTTAATTACTACCACTGAAACACTAATGGGTTTCATACCAAATTAATAGATTTCTATCTGCCTGTCTTCTTTATATCTATGAAGTGTAACTGACAAATCGGATCCCTTCTTAATAGTGACTTCAATAACAGTAGCTATTTCAGAGAGGACCTGTGTTCTCTGGGTGAGTCCAGGTGATGGGGAAACTCAAAAGAATTGATGATTCAGTTTTTCCGTAAATTGCAAGCAGACTTTCTGATTAGATTTTCATTGGAGCCCAAGAGTCTGCTTCCACTCCCCTGCACCATGCAAGTGCCTGAGTCACAAATGAGAAGAGGAAAGGTAAAATGAATAACCAGTGAGTTGAAGAATAGAAGCAAATGGTATTTTTTAATGAACACCTTCCTGGCTTTTAATTTGATTTATGTCGGGCCTGATATTCGAAGCGAGTTATGTATTTGATGGCAAGCAGCGAATACATAAATGGCTTATCCAGATATTTGCAGCATTTATTTGGATAAAATTAGGTCGTTTCTCACTAAATGGTCAAATGCTATCCAGATAAAAAGGAGGTAGGGTTTATGGAGAGGTCGAGGCCAAGCTGGCAGCTGTTTGCTTAGGGTCATATTTGGCCACTAAATGGGTAAGTTATCTATTTAATTTAGACCTGATGGACAGCTGCTGGAGCAGTTATTACTTATCTATATATTTGATGGTTCTCCTTAAATGGATAGTACCACCAAAGTATATCTAGGGCGCTAAACTTTAAATGGTGACTGCCCTTGCTGAAAATCAGGTTCTTTGTTTTTATTTTTTTAAATCCTATTTTGATTTCTTTTTCAAAATTAATCAAAATGACAAAATGAATAATGAACTGAAATTAAAGTACACAGAAACTAAGACCCATGCATAATTCCTGAAATTAAGGAAGACCAATACAAAACTGCGAAAGATTTACAGGTTTCAAATTGCAAAACAGGTGAACCCAATTTCTCAGTGTGTGTGTCCTTCATCCTCCATGAAAGATAAGAGACCCCTCCAAAGATGTTTACATTATATTTAGCCAAACACAAGTGAATGTCCCCATTTTATTGAAGGAAAACGGGTTCCTTGTTTATTATCTGTCTGTGAATGTATGCATTGTCCAGATTTCTGTCAATTTATAATAGATTAGGGACAGCAGGGTGGACATCTTAAGAACATAAGAAATGCCTTACTGGGTCAGACCAAAGGTCTGTCAAGCTCCATATCTTGTCCAGTTCACAGGCATCCCAAAGTAGCAATTGTTGATTTTAATCAACACATTAAGGGTATGATTTCTGATTTCACTGATATGATCATTTTTAGATGGTACAGTATCTCTGTTTTAAAACAATGACACTTCCCAAAGATACTTCCCATTGTATTTGGAGGTCATCAAAATTCAGTCAGTCATCAACTTCCTGACGTGTCCATAGAATGTCCATACTATTCGCAATATTACAATGAATGCCCTCTAAAAGTATCGAGAAAACTAGCTAAATAGGGATTAAACTGTAATACCTCCACATTCCCTTCACATTTTTTCTATTGTGTACTTTTTTATTATTGTCTTTGTTTTTTACTTAAACACATATAACTGTGAAAACAGATGAATGCAGGTGCCAGACTAACACTGGCAGTGCTTTTTAATTGTTCAAAAGCAACATGCCTTCACGCATCAATGACCTTTAAGCAATCATCCATTCATTGAAGAATTACAGTACTTTATGACACCCCATTAGACTTTTTCTTCAATTTTTAACACGTTTTTATAAACCATTTCGGCAGCGCGGGTGAATGGATCCGTGCTCCCGGAGCCCCAAGGCGTGCAGATCGTGCTGTGACAATAAAATCCCCCCTGAAGAAGAAACCGAAACGCATTTTTGCGGTACCCATTTGGTGGCGTCGGGGAGATCAATCTTCAACAGTGTGATAAGATAAGCACAATCTTTTTTTTTTTTTTAAAGTCTTTATTTTCGTTTTATAACAACAGAG
Source organism: Ichthyophis bannanicus (assembly GCA_033557465.1). NCBI lineage: Eukaryota > Metazoa > Chordata > Amphibia > Gymnophiona > Ichthyophiidae > Ichthyophis > Ichthyophis bannanicus. The sequence continues at coordinate 390,061,902 of CM066038.1, read as the reverse complement.
GAAAAGGAAGACATACAGCTAAAAGACAGATACATAAAGTGTAATACATACACCAAAGTAAACCCCTGCCACCCCCCTCCCCCCTGCTTCTTCTCTAGAAAACTAATCATTCCCGAAGCGGGCGTGTACTTACATTATTGTGTTACAAAACCTAACGGTGATCTGAAACATGATGAGTGCACATTAAACAGGCATGTCGGAACAATGAGCAGATTGTACATAATCATTGAGCATCTGCCATTTAGATAAGCGAGAGTGAGTTTGGGCATGGGGAATAGCTCTCCGAGGTATCTGCTCATATTTACTATATAAGCAGACGAGGTTCCACCATTCATTGACAGTAAGTCGAGAGCTATCCTTCCAAATCCTCGTGATTAAGCATATGGCTATACCCAGCATGAAATCAAGGAGAAAGCGACCCTTCTTAGGAAGAGAGGGGACCTCCGCCACAGAGCGGAGTCCCACGATCTTCCAAGAGAGAGGTTCGTGAAGGTGTAAGATAAATTGAATACAACCCCAAACCCGCCTCCAATAAGCCTGTAGTTGAGGACATTCATAAATAACATGAGCGAGGGTTCCCACAGCAGTATGGCAAGACCAACACTGGTCCCTAGCAGTTGTGTTCCATTTGGCTATTTTTTCTGGAGTATAAAAGCATCTGTGTGCAAAAAAGAAGAGAGTTTGGGTAACAGAGGCAGACCGGGAAACCCGCACTACTTTGCTCCAGAAAACGCTCCATTGCACAGGGGTTAAAGTGGTTTGCAGTTCGCGCTCCCAGGCTTGTTGGGCTCTAAAAGTGGCGGAACTAACAGTTTTGATATTAGAAAGAAATCTATGCGAGACTGGGATTTGTGAGGGGAAGAGAAGAAGGTGAAGTCAAGCTCATTGGGGTGTAGTAACCTCCATAGATCAACTAAAGCAAGATCTTTGATCAAAGAGGTAAGCGTGGTGTGACTCTTGGGGGGACCACTTGTCCTAGGCGGCTGTTTGTCAATCAGGGGATCAAGGACTAAATTGAAATCCCCCCCAATTATCAATGAAGTATTAGCAGAGGCCTGCGCAACCTGAGCAATGGTAGCAAAAAAGGCAGGGTCATCCACATTAGGAGCGTAAAGGCATATACATGTAACTTCAAGGCTACCTATCTTGAGGTGAACTCTGGACCATCTACCTTCTGTATCTGAGCTAGTCGCAATAATAGTAGCATGCAAAGATTTCCTAACCAGTATGGCAACCCCACATTTCTTAGAAACGGCTGGGGAATAGGCGGCCACCATGTAAGGTTTAATATTGAGTTTAAGAGTTTCCTTCGAATTTAAATGCGTTTCTTGGAGAAAAATCAGATCCGCAGCTTCCTGACTTAGGTAGCTTAGGATTTTCTTCCGTTTTATCAGATTATTGATTCCTTTTACGTTCAATGAGAAAATCTTACATGGTGCCATCAATCGGTAATAGACATTTTAGGTAAGGGCGCTTGAAAACATACAACATAATCAGAATCTGTGCAACAATGATATAATCACCGAGTATGCTGGCTAATACACCCCATATTGAAAAGTATGTACTGGGGGGCGGAGCCTGATGTCCAGGGGGATGGTCGCATAACGCTGAGGCTCCCGAGAGGCCTACTCAGAATCCTGAATTAACACCTCACATACTTGGAACTTCTACTCTGATCCTGCCGGGGCACATTGGTGAGATGGCGGGGACCAAACCGACGCGCCTGGAATTTGGATCTCCAGCGGCTTCTCACGGCAAATGTTCCAAAACTGAACCTCCGTCCCCGCAGAAGGGGCCGGCCTTGTACGAGGGCCCCGAAATGCAGCAGGAAATCCTCGTAGAGATTAGAGGGGTCAAAAACCTCGTGCAGGCAAACGGTGAAGCACTCCGAGCGCTGCGGGAAGATTTTGGTGTGCTGCAAAGCAAGCTAGAAGGGCTTTCTTCGCGTCAGGACAAAATGGAGAGCATATTGGACTCCCATGCGGCCCGGTTGTCCAAACTCGACAAAGTTGAATGCCAGGTGCGGGCCTTGCAGAAAGAGGTGGAAGATGGCAATAATAGAGCGCGCCGCAACAACATACGACTCGTGGGCATACCGGAGGGAGCGGAATCGGGAGACATGAAAGAGTTTTTATGCAAAATCCTCCCTTCCCTGCTCCAAATCACCTTTACCAAAGATTTGGAGATTGATCGCGCTCATCGTGTACCCACAAGCATAACGCTCAACAGGAAGACCCCGCGGCCTATCATTTTTCGACTTTTGAGATATCAACACGTGGAGCAAATTCTAAGTGCCTCTCGGGCAAAGGGCCATATGGAGTTTGAGAGCCACAAGATCTCCTTCTATCCCGACTTGGCTAAACCCACGGTCGACCGCCGAAAGCGCTTTCTGGAATTCCGGCCGAGGCTTCAACAACTACAAGCACGTTATGGTCTGATGTACCCGGCCAAGCTCCGAGTCACGCTTCACAATCAGACAAGAACATTTGAGGACCCTGATCTACTAGCGGAGTTTTTGGATTCCAAAGAAGCCGACTTGATGCGCTGACTTCCAGAATATACCTGCAAGTCTCCTCATATCCGCTGTACCTGCCATATTGGATCTGCCGCAGCCCAGCAAAGAGTCTGGCGTGGGCAGTCTGTTGCCTTACTCTTGGTGGTATCTGTGACCCGACTCCATCTACCCACAGTAGCCTCGATGAGTATCAGAGACAGTGTTAATTATGGACTCTGGTGTTTCTTTTCTTTTTTTTATATGTCTTTCTAATTCCTCTCTAGGGCCTCCTCCCGCAGACATATGGTCGCCATATTCTTTGGGGGTTTTGCTTCTTCTCTAAGATACGTTGGTACATACTTTTCAATATGGGGTGTATTAGCCAGAATACTCGGTGATTATGTCATTGTTGTACAGATTCTGATTATGTTGTATGTTATCAAGCGCCCTTACCTAAAATGTCTATTACCGATTGATGGCACCATGTAAGATTCTCTCATTGAACGTAAAAGGAATCAATAATCCGATAAAACGGAAGAAAATCCTAAGCTACCTAAGTCAGGAAGCAGCGGATCTGATTTTTCTCCAAGAAACGCATTTAAATTCGAAGGAAACTCTTAAACTCAATATTAAACCTTACATGGTGGCCGCCTATTCCCCAGCCGTTTCTAAGAAATGTGGGGTTGCCATACTGGTTAGGAAAACTTTGCATGCTACTATTATTGCGACTAGTTCAGATACAGAAGGTAGATGGTCTAGAGTTCACCTCAAGATAGGTAGCCTTGAAGTTACATGTATATGCCTTTATGCTCCTAATGTGGATGACCCTGCCTTTTTTGCTACCATTGCTCAGGTTGCGCAGGCTTCTGCTAATACTTCATTGATCATTGGGGGGGATTTCAATCTAGTCCTTGATCCCCTGATTGACAAACAGCCGCCTAGGACGAGTGGTCCCCCCAAGAGTCACGCCACGCTTACCTCCCTGATCAAGGATCTTGCTTTAGTTGATCTATGGAGGTTACTACACCCCAATGAGCTTGACTTCACCTTCTTTTCCTCCCCTCATAAATCTCAGTCTCGCATAGACTTCTTTCTAATCTCAAAACTGTTAGTTCCTCAGGTGGACACTGCAAAGATTCACTCCCAACATATTTCAGATCATGCTGCCATTTCCTTTCAATTACACACTACTGCACCCCAGGGGAATTCGGGAGCCTGGTTCTTTGATAGAGCCCTGTTAACTCAGCCAGAGTTCCAGTCAGAAATTCGAGCAGCCATACAGGATTACTTCCATTTTAATCTACCCCAAGATACTGCGAATTGGGCTTGGTGGGAGGGCTTCAAAGCGGCCATTAGGGCAACGATCACTAGCTATCAAATCCGCCTGCGGAAACAACGCAAACAGCAGCTGCTCATACTAGACCAACAAATAAAAGCAGGCGAACGAGTTCTAACTTCACGTACTGACCCATGTGTATTAATTCGATTACAGCGTCTCCGTTTTCTTTTTTTTTTAAGACGTTTATTTTCATTTTACAACAAACAAAAGTAACAACACACCAAAAGATACAAATACACACATACAATAAGAAAAACAACCCCAATTACCCCCCACCCCTATGCTTCTTCTCTAAGCTAATAAGAGTCATCACATAAGCGCTTACACACAACAGTTATTGTACAGCAAACAAGCAGAAATGGTATTGATGATACAGGCTGATCCTGTGGCAGAAATGTATACAAAATTAAACAGCCAAAGGAGAGCAATTAGCAGTTAGAACATAATCATGGAACACCTTCCTTTTAAACAAGCAGTGAAGGGCTTGAGTGGAAGAGATTGACATACGAGGTAGTTGCTCATAATTACAGTAAAAATGGACATAATTCCACCAATCATTGAGGTTCAGATGGGAGCCAATTTCCAGTATTTCGTAATGAAGGAGATAGGACATAGCTATGCCAGTAAATGGGCCTCCTGAAGAAACACTAACTCAGAATAATCATGATTAAGAGAGCTAGGGATTGTCCTTCTTTGGAATGGACTATTGATGCCTTTTACAGTCAGTAATGATAACTTACATAAAGCCATGCCAAATAGTTAAACAATCTGAAAAAGAAACATAATAGCGCACAGAGGTACACAATGTCGCTCATAGTACCAGTAAATGACTGCAGAAACAACATGATAGGAATTAAACTAAGGAAAACCATGAAGCGCCCCTTATAACAAAATAAGCACTGGAGTGCCTTAGAGAAGAAGCAAAACCCCAGAAATTACTGGCGGCCTGATGTCTGCGGGGAGAAACCCCAGAGAAGGCCTGAATTGAAACATAAATCCTACAGTGCTATACAGGCTCCGAAACTAACCAAGGATCTCATCGTGGAAAGAAAGGAGACCAATAAGGTATATATAAAGAGAAAGAAAAGTCCAGGCAGTCTCCGTTTCAGGCAGCGATCACCGCATCGGGCCATTCAAAATGGCGGACAGTTCCAGCGGATTCCATCCAAACTGTTGGATTAGCGCATCTGGTCTGCTTCTTTAGAAGCTAGAAAAGTTGCCAGCAGATCAGGATCTTCGAAGGTACGAGTTTGGTTATGGAGAGTCACTCTGAGCTTCGCTGGATATAAGATGCCGAAGCGAGCCTGTAACTGTTGAAGTCTAGGTCGAAAAGCAAGGAGTCTCTTCCGACGGTCAGCTGTGGGCTTAGCCAAGTCAGGGAAGAAGGAGACTTTATGGTTTTCAAACTCCAAATGACGATTCGCCCGGGCAGCATTTAGAATTTGCTCAACTTGCTGATATCTCAGTAGACGAAAAATGATGGGCCGGGGGGTCGTCCGATTGAGCGCCATGCTGGTAGGAACACGATGTGCTCGGTCAATTTCCAGATCTCTGTGAAAAGTAATCTTCAGCAAGGAGGGAAGAGTTTTGACCAGGAATTCTCTCATATCTCCTGCTTCCGCGCCCTCCGGTACACCAATGAGCCTTACATTGTTGCGACGGGCTCGATTATTGCTATCCTCTAACTCTTTTTGTAGATGCTGTATCTGATGCTCAGCCTCATCCAGTTTCACCAAGCGCACCACGTGCGAGTCGAGGACCCCCGCCATATTGTCCTGCCGTAATGAAAGACCTTCAAATCGATCCAGAAGCACACCAAAATCTTCTCTCATGGCTCGGAGCGCTTCTCCGTTGGACTGCACCAGTTCCTTCACACCACGTATTTCCTCCAAGATCTCCTGTTGCATTTCGGGGTTATCCCGAAATGGCACCATCTTTTGTGGGGAAGGCAGCTCTGTCTTGGAACGTTTTCCGTGTGAAGAAGAGGGAGATCCGAAGTCTAAGCGCGCTGGTTTATGGGCCGCCATCCCCCCGAGGCACCCCGGTAAGTTCGGAGCAAAATATTAAGTTAATGTAGGTATTAAGTCAGGATTCTGAGTAGGCCCCTCGGGAGCTTCAGCGCAAAGCGTCTAACCCGCTGGACATCAGGCTCCGCCCCCCCAGCGTCTCCGTTTTCAATATAATTCAATCCTCTCAACTGCAGCTTCTAAGAGTATTGAGCTTCAGCGAGGGACGTATTATCGTGAAAGCAACCGAGCCGGTCGACTCTTAGCCAACGCCTTGAAAGATCAAAAAGAAGCCAAACGCGTAGCGGCCCTTCGAGCTCCACAGGGAGGGGGCATAGTGACCACAGACTCCGACATTGTAGAGCTTTTTCGGGATTTCTATACCCGCCTATATCAATCTGAATGTGAGTTCTCGTCAGAGACATTCGAGCGATTGCTTTCTGGCATTCAGCGGCCGACCCTCTCTGAAGATGATAGGGATGCGATGGATGAACCCTTTTCTACTTCAGAGATCCTATCTGCCCTAAAACGAACAGCCTCGGGCCGTGCCGCAGGGCCCGATGGTCTCCCGACCGAATTCTACAGTACGTTCAGTGCAGATTTAGTTCCCTATTTAAAACTCTATTTTAATGCCCTTGCGGTAGATACATCCTCTTTGGGATCCTTTTCTGCAGCTAATGTGGTAGTATTTGAGAAAGAAGGCAGAGACCCGCTACTGACCGCCAACTACCGTCCAATCTCCCTACTTAATGCCGATTATAAGATCTTCGCAACGATCTTGGCCACCCGGCTATCTGACCTGATGGCTACCCTAATTCATCCCGACCAATGCGGTTTTATACCCGGCAGATCAACTGCTGACAATGCTCGGACCTTGTGCCATGTGCTCTCCAGTGCTGCCAATCTCGATCATCCATGGGTGGGTCTTTCCCTGGATGACGAAAAAGCCTTTGATCGTCTAGAATGGCCCTTCTTATTTGCAGTTCTCCGATGGTATGGCTTTGGAGAGGGCTTTCTCCGATATCTCCAAGTCATGTATACCCAACCCGTCGCCAGTATTTGTGTAAACGCCATCAAATCTCAGCCATTTAACCTCCAAAGAGGCACGCGTCAAGGTTGCCCCCTATCACCAATGCTCTTTGATCTAGCTCTTGAACCCCAAGCCCTCCTTATTAGACAGTCTGCACGTATTCGAGGTGTCCCCTTTAGTCATAGGGAGATTAAACTCTCTGCATATGCAGATGACCTTATGCTCTTCGTATCCCTCGATTCGGTTCCAGCTGTCTTGGATCTGATTGACGGATACTCACAATTATCGGGCTATAAAATTAACTGGACCAAATCTGTAGCATTCCCACTGAACCGCTGGGTACATGAGGCTGACATGCAGGCCTTTCCCTTCCTTTGGCAATCCCGCATGGTAAAGTATCTCGGGGTCCATTACTGTTCTCCTTTAGAAGACACTATCAGTTTTAATGCCAAAGAGGTAGTCTCCAAAGTCCGTGAACTCACAAATCGTTGGTCTCCTTTATCCCTCACATGGTGGGGCCGCTTAGAAACTGTGAAAATGATGATAGTCCCCAAAGTGAACTACATTTTAGAAATGCTGCCATGCTTACTTCCGTTACATACTTATAAAGATATTGAGGGCCTTCTCGTCCGTTATCTCTGGCAGGGCAAGCCACCAAGGATAGCTAAACATAAACTGCAGTCTGCAAAGGAACGAGGGGGTACCAGATTTCCTGATTTTCTTAGATATCATCAAGCCTTCCTACTTAAGCAAGGTGCCTGATGGCTAGATGCCTCAACAGACGGCAGACCAGTCTGGCTTGACATAGAAGAGGAGCTTAGTAGCCCAATTCCGTTGACCCATCTCCCCGGTATGTCCTATCAAGTAGACGCCCGCCATCCACCAATGATTGTCGATACTCTTGCGGCCTTTAACACTCTCATTCTATCACTGGGCCCGAATGTATGTCCTCAGGACGGACTCCCGCTATGGAATAACCCCAGAATTCAAGTCCTAAATAGAACAATAGCATGGAAACCCTGGTATTCAAGGGGGATCTGGACACCCCAACAGCTTTTCTCTGCAGCTCGTTGGAAAACCTTTTCTGATTTACAAAAGGAATTTGCGTTACCAGCGAAACACTACTTTCAATTGATGCAGCTTCAACATTGCCTCAAAAGTGCTCGAATCATGCCGCCCTCTGCCCCTACTGAGGATGGGCTATTAGAGATAGTTCACTCTATTAGTAGTACACATGGGGTAGCCTCTAACTTTTATAAAATAATATGTCAGGGCACAGACACGGCCACTTTTAGAGCCCAACAAGCCTGGGAGCGCGAACTGCAAACCACTTTAACCCCTGTGCAATGGAGCGTTTTCTGGAGCAAAGTAGTGCGGGTCTCCCGGTCTGCCTCTGTTACCCAAACTCTCTTCTTTTTTGCACACAGATGCTTTTATACCCCAGAAAAAATAGCCAAATGGAACCCAAATGCTAGGGACCTGTGTTGGTCTTGCCATACTGCTGTGGGAACCTTCGCTCATGTTATTTATGAATGTCCTCAACTACAGGTCTATTGGGGGCGGGTCTGGGGTCGTATTCAATTTATCTTACACTTTCATGAACCTCTCTCTTGGAAGGTCGTGGGACTCCGCTCTGTGGCGGAGGTCCCCTCTCTTCCCAAGAAGGGTCGCTTTCTCCTTGATTTCATGCTGGGTATAGCTATATGCTTAATCACGAGGAATTGGAAGGATAGCTCTCGACTTACTGTCAATGAATGGTGGAACCTCGTCTGCTTATATAGTAAATATGAGCAGATACCTCGGAGAGCTATTCCCCATGTCCAAACTCACTCTCGCTTGTCTAAATGGCAGATGCTTAATGATTATGTACAATCTGCTCATTGTTCTAACATGCCTGTATAATGTGCACTCATCATGTTTTAGATCACCGTTAGGTTTTGTAACACAATAATGTTGTACACGCCCGCTTCGGGAATGCTTAGTTTTCTAGAGAAGAAGCAGGGGGGAGGGGGGTGGTAGGGGTTTACTTTGGTGTATGTACTACACGTTATGTATCTGTCTTAGCTGTATGTCTTCTTTTTCCTTTGTTGTTATAAAACGAAAATAAAGAATTTAAAAAAAAAGAAAAGTATGTACTAAAGTATCTTAGAGAAGAAGCAAAACCCCCAATGAATATGGCGACCATATGTCTGCGGGAGGAGGCCCTAGAGAGGAAATAGAAAGACATGAAAAAAAAGAAAAGAAACACCAGAGTCCATAATTAACACTGTCTCTGATACTCATCGAGGCTACTGTGGGTAGATGGAGTCGGGTCACAGATATCATCAAAAGTAAGGCAACAAACCGCCCTCGCCAGACTTTTTGCTGGGCTGCGGCAGATCCAATATGGCAGATACAGCGGATATAAGAATACTTGCAGGAATATTCTGGAAGTCAGCGCATCAAGTCGGCTTCTTTGGAATCCAAAAACTCCGCTAGTAGATCAGGGTCCTCAAATGTTCTTGTCTGATTGTGAAGCGTGACTCGGAGCTTGGCCGGGTACATCAGGCCATAGCGTGCTTGTAGTTGTTGAAGCCTCGGCCGGAATTCCAGAAAGCGCTTTCGGCGGTCGACCGTGGGTTTAGCCAAGTCAGGATAGAAGGAGATCTTGTGGCTCTCAAACTCCATATGGCCCTTTGCCCGAGAGGCACTGAGAATTTGCTCCACGTGTTGATATCTCAAAAGTCGAAAAATGATAGGCCGCGGGGTCTTCCTGTTGAGCGTTATGCTTGTGGGTACACGATGAGCGCGATCGATCTCCAAATCTTTGGTAAAGGTGATTTGGAGCAGGGAAGGGAGGATTTTGCATAAAAACTCTTTCATGTCTCCCGATTCCGCTCCCTCCGGTATGCCCACGAGTCGTATGTTGTTGCGGCGCGCTCTATTATTGCCATCTTCCACTTCTTTCTGCAAGGCCCGTACCTGACGTTCAACTTTGTCGAGTTTGGACAACCGGGCCGCATGGGAGTCCAATATGCTCTCCATTTTGTCCTGACGCGAAGAGAGCCCCTCTAGCTTGCCCTGCAGTACACCAAGATCTTCCCGCAGCGCTCGGAGTGCTTCACCGTTTGACTGCACGAGGTCCTTGACCCCTCTAATCTCTGCGAGGATTTCCTGCTGCATTTCTGGGCCCTCGCGCAAGGCCAGCCCCTTCTGCGGGGACGGGGGTTCAGTTTTGGAACGTTTGCCGTGAGAAGCCGCTGGAGATCCAAATTCCAGGCGCGTGGGTTTGGTCCCCGCCATCTCACCAATGTGCCCCGGCAAGATCAGAGTAGAAGTTCCAAGTATGTACGGTGTTAATTCAGGATTCTGAGTAGGCCTCTCGGGAGCCTCAGCGTTATGCGACCATCCCGCTGGACATCAGGCTCCGCCCCTCTCAGGCTCCGCCCCAAGCACAATCTTTTATTAATAACAACATGGTTTATAAAAACGTGTTAAAAATTGAAGAAAGGTGCCCACTCAAAGCCTCCGCATTAGGGCTAACAATGGTGGTAGCAATAGTGCAAACACTGCAGATGCAGGTAACGTCCCTGCTACAGATAAAGGTCATGGCCAGCGTGTTCATGGACCCACTGTGGAAGGATATAAACTACAGAAATTAATGAAAAAGTTAAGAGGATTAACTCTGGTTGAGTGGACTTCTGCAGATAAAGAGGAGATAATGCTACTTTTATGCTACTAACCCTATGGGGTATGTTTACTAAACAGTGCTAACGTTGCAGCGGTGACGTTATCGCATGATAAGTGACGTTATTGCGTGATAATGGCTCATTACCGTGCGAGAACATCACGTATCACGCGATAACATCTCCGCCGGCGTTAAGGTGCACAGAAGGTGGAGTAAGGCTCCCCAGAGGGTGGAGTAAGGCTCTCCAGGGGCGGAGATAAGGGGTCAATGGGCGGAGAGTGGGCGGGGAGAGCCTACATGCACACTAACGCCATGAAATGAAGGTCTGAAAATTAGCACCAGTGAAAACCTCGCCCTAGAGGCACATTTGCAGGGGAGAGACGATTTCAGTCAGCAATGTGCAGCAAAAGCAGTGAAACCAAAAAAAGTGATAGTAGTGATACATGTGCAGCAACATCATAGTGCCTATTTGCAGCACTACAGTGAGGCTGCAAATGGGGTACAGAGGGCTGCAGACAGGACAAGCACAGGGTGGACTAGGCAGATGGCTAGGTGACACATAGGAATGTAGAAGCAGAAAACCAGCAAAACAGCAACTGACCAAGGGCAAACATATCCACGAGTGTGTGTCCCACAGTGTCCCAGGCACAGTACCCAGAAAGTACCCCAAAGGGCACATAGCATTGGCAGGTGGTGCCGGGGGGGAAGCATGGATGTCTATGCAGGCACCCCACCCCATATCACGCACCATTGGTAACCACCTACCGGCACACTGGATGGCCTCAGACTGCGCACCACCAGCACCACCGGCACAAGGGCATGTCAGCATGGTGGCGGAGGGGTGCTGGTGGCGGAGGGGGCAGTGGCATCTGCCCACAGCAGACCACGGCCAAGCCCTGTTTAGGTGGGTGCCATGCACTGCAACAGACAAGGTCTGTCTGACGAACAGTCATGGTATCCCCAGGGAATGATCTGCCTCTGTGGCAACAGTTTGGTGCAGTACACACAGACAGCATGTTCAGGAGCAGAAGGTCACAGGTTCAAGTCCCAGCTGTGGCTCCTACAAACCATGTCCCTATATTTTACCCAGTACTAAACCATTGTAATAAAGATGGAACCTTTATTGCAGACAAAATAAACATACCATAAATGCCTATATTTTACACTACACCTCATTACCTTTCATCTCTCACCTCTCTCTACATCACCTCTTGGGAACTTCGCTCTTCTAACAAATTACTTCTATCTAGACCCTCCACTCGCACCGCTAATTCCCGACTTCACTCCTTTCACCTTGTTGCACCATATGCCGGAACAATATACTTGTGTCTGTATGCCAGGCACCCTCCCTGGCCCTCTTCGTCCAGGTTGAAAACCCACCTCTTCACTGTCGCTTTCAGATCCTGACTTCTACCCTTTGTCCTAACCTGACTCCCGTCCTTTGTCATGTCTAAAACTGTAAATGCCATACTTGGTTTTTGTAAATGCCATACTTGTTTTGCTCCATACTTTGCTTTATCCCGAATTAACTATTGCTCCGTGTCACCATAATTGTTTTCCCAATCTGTCTATTGTTCTGTGTTGTCTTGACTAGATTGTAAGCTCTGACCAGCAAGGACTGTCTTTTTGCTTATATTTCTGTACAGCGCTGCATGCGTACAGCTATATAAATGCTTAATAGTAGTAGTAGTAGTAGTAGAGCACAGACACCATGAAAATGTGCAATCCCTAGAGCAAAGTTTCCTAATTGCAGTCCTGGAGGGCCAAACACCATTCAGGTTTCATGCTGCCCCTAATAAATATACCTCTGCTGCATTTGTATGCACCGCTCCCATTGTATGCAAATGTATCTCATGTATATTCATTAGGGACAGCATGAAAACCTGAACCGTGTTTGGCCCAACAGGACCGGAATTGGGAACCTCTGCCCTAGAGCAGCAGCCAACAGGGGCACAAACACCCACACCCACAGGCTCCACTATACAAAGCCTCATGGAGAGTCAAGCTGTTGGGCCCTGCGCAGAGCAGCATCTCCCAATACTAGCACCTGCATACCTTAGCAATGCCGTCCTAAACTTGGGAACACGTTCCACATATATCAAAAGGTTGCTATGAATAATGGCAGATAACAATTCCTAAGTTAAACACAATTTGTTGACAGAGATTCATCATAGCAACCTTTCTGATATCTGTGGAGTGTGTTTCAGTTTTTGTTTCTGACAGTGTTTACCATCCTGGTGAGTGACCCCAACAGTTTTACATACCATAGCCAAGCCTGCACTGTGCCCAGAACTGGTGTGACGGCCAGGGCTGCCAAAACCCTTTATATTTGCACAATGCTTGCATAGGTGTGGGAGTGTGTGTATGTCTATCCAGTGTTTTGTGGCTGCCTACAACTTGCTCAGTCCACACTGCTTGCACTGACTGAGCAGTGACCTTTGCATGGTTAGGTTCCCCCATAGTGCGATGCATTATTTCTCTTAGCTGATATCTATGAGTTTTCTTTTCTGGGGCCCAATCACTGACTTACTTGCTTGGTGTGTGTACTCACATCCCATTTTTGGGTGTACCAGGTTCCTCCAGGAACATGCACTATGTACTAGCTAGCAGACTGTCTGTAATTAGCATGTGTATGGCTGGAACGCCTTGCAGGATGGAGACTGACTGTGCCCCTCTGCTGGTGAATGTCAGGTAGTTGTGGGGGGCAGCTGAGCTTTTCCAGGCCTACTGCCTGTCTGCTAGTGCCCTATGTGATGGATATAGCTCTGCATTGATTGCCTGTAGGGTGTCTCTTCCCCAGCAGGGATGTGGTTGATGGTCCCCTCTACTGCCACCATTACAGAGATGTAGAATGTGGAGCTGTTGGTAGGAGATCCTGTCCCCCACCCTGACCCCCAGAGAGTAGGTTGGGTGGTACTACATAATCTTCTTTTGAGTCCAAACACCATTCTCTGCTTATAACATGTGACCATGGCAACCACACAGTATATGCACTGATCTGGGTGCATCATAGTCCACAACAGCTAGATATAACTGGGGAATACAGATATGTCTGCAAGGACTACCTATCATACAGTAGCACTGATGTGGACCTGCAACACAATCTATCTCAGCCATGCTAGGTGCTGTGGACCTGGTGCTGGGCGCCCCACCTCACTCTCAGGGTGAGCACAGGAACTGCACAATTTTATTTATTTAGACAGATTTGTATTCCACCTTATCCTTCAATGTCACGGTCTGTAGCTACTCTGTGCCAGTAACACACACGGTCAGTTCCCCCTACCATGCCGGGGTGCTATAGAGGTGCTTACCCCATCTTGTGATCAGATGTAGGCTGATGATCTGCATGTGCAGTGCATCATGGGTACGGGTGGGTATACCCTATCCCGATAACCACAGCAGACAGTTTGTTTGGTGACCTGCAGTCTTTCTGTAGCCAGCCAGCAGTGTGCTAGATGCTCTAGAGATGTAGCTTACTGGTTACTTCAATGACTGTGGAGGCAGTAGTCATGGGTTTGATCTCACAGTGGTGTTATTTAATAATGCTGTCTGAGGCTTTTCCTTTTAATTTAAATCAGTTCTGCTAGCAAAAAGATCCTCACCAGTGCTGTAACCTAAGGTGCCTCATAGGGCACCCTATAGAGTGCATTGTAAGGTGCCTGGGGTGGGGAAAGGGCACTTTATAATATGCCTTTTTTTGTGCCATCAAGTCAGTGTTGACTCATAGTGAGCCAGCTACCTCTGGGTTTTCTTAGCAATATATCACTGGAAGTAGATTGCCAACCTTTTCTTCCAAGGCAGTGGAGGGTAAAGTGACTTGCCCAAGGTCACAAGGAGTGCCAGTGGGAATTGAACCCTTGATCTTCTGGGTATTGGGTAGTTGCTCTAACCACTAGGCTACTCCTCCATGTAATATGCCATATGGGGTGCCTTATAGGGTGCCCTACAGGGCACCTTATGCGGCACCTTAGGTTACGGCACTGTTAGGGTGTTTTTGCTGGCAGCACTGCTTTAAATTAAAAGGAAATGCCTCAGACAGCCTTCTTACATAACACCACTGTGAGATCAAACCCATGACCGCTGCCTCCACAGTCATTTCAGTAACTAGTGGGCTACATCTTTATAGCTTCTAACCCTGCGCTGGCATGAACTTAGGGTTAATGTGCATTAACGGGCCACGGCGCCCACTATCGCGTGATACAGATTTTTGCAACATTGCCGCAGGAACGCCCACTACCTTATATGGCATTCTTCACATTAAAGCTGCAACTAGTGCAGGTAATATTAAGACAGTTTAGTAAACATACCCCTATATTTAAATCAAGAGGGTAGACAAAGAGAATCCCCCAAAAACTGGAAGAAAAAGAACAAACTCCAGGAGGAAGCTTTCTGTGGCACGATGCAAGTACTACTGTCAGCATTAGCAGTAAAATTGAAAGACTGAGGTCATACCCTGATTTAAAAATGAGGCTCTTGACTATCATGGTATGCAATTGTTGCTCCATCTCCAGGACATAGGTAGTTCTTTCAAGTCCCTCCACTATATAGAGTTGGTATAAGTAGTTGTACTGAGATTTTGCACCAGTATATCACGAGATAACATGCATTGTTGTGCATTTTAACCAGGCCATGCTATATAAAATCACCCTGTTTATGTCCTTCAATGAGCTGAACATAAACAAATACAGCTGCAATAGGAGCAAGACAACCACTCCAATACTATTAAATGGACATGCAGTTTCTTAAGGTTGTTACCTCAGCTACAATGTACCCCTTGGTCAAAGAAGTGCCATTGCAATGTCAGAACTAAGGGGTATGTTTACTAAACCGTCTTAATGTTCCCTGCGCTAGTTGCAGCGATAATGTGAAGGATGCCATATAAAGAGTGGGCGCTCCGGTCTTAAGGTAGCAATCGCGGGTTATCACGCGATAAAGTGTGCTGTGTCCATTATCGCGCGATAGAGAGAGCCGCTCCCCTTACTGCGCGTTAACCTTAACTTCACGTGCTGACCTGCAATCACAGCAATAGAGGTGTAACACACTGGTTAATACAATGTCTGATAAAACAGGGGTCATGAGTTTGATCCCCCAGTGGGTTTAGTGAGTAAGGCTGTCTGAGGCATTACCCTTTACTTTATATCAGTGCTGTCTGAGGCATTTTCTATTTTAATTTAAATTAGTGCTGCCAGCAAACACACCCTCACAGTGCCGTAACCTAAGGTGCTGCATAAGGCGCCCTATAAGGCACTCTAGAGGGCACATTATAAAGTGTACTGTCCACCAAGGCACCTTATAATGTTCCCTATAGGGTGCCTTATAAGGCGCCTTATAGTGCACCTTATAGGGCGCTTTATAGGGTGCCTTATGATGCACCTTAAGGTTACAGCACTGTGAGGGTGTTTTTGCTGGCAGCACTAATTTAAATTAAAAAAAGGAAATGCCTCAGATAGCCCTATCAAATAACACCATTGTGGGATCAAACCCATAACCACTGCCTTCACAGTCAGTGAAGTAACCAGTGGGCTGCATCTCTACAGCTGCTAACAAACCCCTGGCTGGCTACAGAAGGACTGCAGGTCACCACACAAACTGTTTGCTGTGGTTACCAGGATAGGGTTAACCCACCCTTACCCATGATGCACTGCACATGCAGATCAGCAGTCTACAGATGATCACAAGATGGGGTATGTACCCCCACAGCACCTCGGCCTGGTAGGGGGAACTGACCGTGTGTGTTACTGGCACAGAGTAGCTACAGACCGTCACATTGTGGGGGTACTGTGCTCACCCTGAGGGTGAGGTGGGGTGCCCAGCACCAGTTCCGCAGCACCTGGCTTAGCTAAGATAGACTATACTGCAGATCGCCATCAGTGCCAGTGTGTGCTAGGAAGTACTTGCAAGTACACCTAGGATACACCTGTGTCTATCTGTATTTCCCAGTCACGTCTAGCCCTTGTGGACTATGATGCACCCAGAATAGTGCATATCCTATGTGGGTGCCATGGTCACATGATTTAAGTGAAGGGTGGGTGTTTGGTCCCATAGGCGGATTATGTAGCACCACCCAACCCGCCCTCTGGGGCTCAGGGTGGGGAACAGGATCTCCCACCAACAGATCCACATTCTACATCCCTGCAATGGTGGCAGTAGAGGGGACCATCAACCCCAGTCCTGCTGGGGAACAGGCACCCCACACAGATCTGTACACATCCATAAGGCAATGTCAGACAGACAGTAGGCCTGCAAATGCTCAGCAGCCCCCCACCACCACTATCTGACATGCTAGAGCAGCAAGCACCATGAGTCTCCAACCACTGCACACTGCAAGGTGCTCTAGCCATACACATACTAACTGCAGACAGTCTGCTAGCTAGTCCATAGTGCATGTTCTTGGAGGAAATGTGAGCACATACAAACCAAACAAATAAGTCAGTGATTGGGCTTTAAAAAAGAGAACCCATAAATATTACTTGAGAGAAACACTATCATGGCACTATGGGGGAACCTAGCCATGCTGTGGTCACTGCTTAATCAGGGTGAGAGTGACCTCCAAGCAGGACATGCTGTGGCCACCCTGTCCATGCAGGTGGTGGCTGGGTACTACAATGTCCCAGCCATTGCCCTATGCCCTCTGCAGATGCATCCTGTCCGGGCCATACCCACAGTACCTTGCTCCTCATTATGCACATTGGCAGCCTAACACTGGAAACAGTGCAAGCATTGTGGGCTGAGTAAGGTGTAGGCAGCTACAACACACTGGATAGACAGACACACACTCCCACACCTATGCCAGCACTGTGCAATATAGAGGCTTTTGGCAGCCCTGGCCACCACACCAGTCCTGGGCACAGTGCAGGCATGGCTATGGTATGCAATACTGTTTGGGTCACTCCCCGGGGTGGTAAACACTGTCAGAAACCAAAACTGAAACACACTCCACAGATATCAGAAAGGTTGCTATGATGCAACTCTATCAGCAAATTGTGCTTAACTTAGGAATTGTTATCTGCCATTAATCATAGCAACCTTTTGATATAAGTGTAACATATTCCCAAGTTTAGTGCAACATTGCTAAGGTATGTAAGTGCTAGTATTGGGAGATGCTGCTGCGCACAGAGCCCAACAGCCTGACTCTCCATGAGGCTTTGGATAGTGGAGCCTGTGGGTGTGGGTGCTTATGCCCCTGTTGGCCGCTGCTCTAGGGCAGAGGTTCCCAATTCTGGTCCTGGTGGGCCAAACACTGTTCAGGTTTTCATGCTGTCCCTAATGAATATGCATGAGATACATTTGCATACATTGGGGGAAGCGCATACTAATGCATCTCATACATATTTATTAGGGACAGCATGAAATCTGAATGGTGCTTGGCCCTCCAGGACTGCAGTTGGGAAACTCTGCTCTAGGGATTGCACATGTTTATGTTTCTGTGCTCTGTAGGGTAAAATATAGGCATTTCAGGAATGTTTATTTTATCTGCAATAAAGGTTCCATCTTTATTACCACGGTTTAGTACTGGGTAAAATATGGGGAAAGGGTTGGCAGGAGCCACAGCTGGGACTTGAACTTGTGACCTACCTGCTCCTGAGCACACTTGCTGTGTGTACTGCACCACAATGTTGCCACAAGGACAGTTCATTCCCTGGGGATACCATGACTGTTTGTCAGACAGATCCTGTCTGTTGCATTGCATGGCACCCACCTAAATGGGGCTAGGCCATGGTTTGCAGTGGGTAGATGCCACTGCCCCCTCCACCACCATGCTGCCATGCCATTATGGCGGTAGTGCTGGTGGTGCGCAGTTTCAAGCCATCCAGTATGCCGGTAGGCAGCTGCTTATGGTGTGGGTTCTCGGGTAGGGGTGCCTACATGGACATGCGCCCTTCTCCCCCCCCCGTACCGCCTGCCTATGTTATGTGCCCTTGGGGGTACCTGCTGGGTAATCTCCCCTGTGACACTGTGGGACACACACTCTTGCCCATGTTGGACCCTCGTCAGTTGCTGTCTTGCTGCTTTACAGTTTCGGCATTCCTATGTGCCACCTAGGCATCTGCCTAGCCCGCACTATGCCCCAGCTGGACCATAGCATGTGCCGCCTGCAGCCCCCTGTATCCCATTTACAGCATCAGTACAGTTGCCCTTTCCTATGTGCCCATTCTGCTGTTGCTGCACATGTGCATGCCATAACAAACCTGCCCAATCTAAACGACAGTAACCATGATCAGCGCTATTTCAATGTAGGATTTTTCACTTTGTAGGGGGACAGAACATAGACCCTTCCAAACATGATATCTTAATTCATACGCTTTGTCAGTAGTGTTGCTTTATTTTTATCATTAATATCACTATTGGCCAGCTTGGTTATTGGGATTTTAGATGTGGTTCTGGTCCTTTTATATGTTTATTTGCATTTTTGGTCCCAGCACATGTATCACAACTATCACTTTTCTAGGTTTCACTGCTTTGCTCACATTGTTGACTTAATCGATTTCTCTTTCCTGCAAATGTGCCTTAACGCGAGGGTTTAACTAGCGTTAGTGTTCGGACCCAGATTTCACAGCATTAGTGTGCCTGGAGCCTCTCCCCTCCCACTCTCCGCCCACTGAACCCTTCTCTCCACCCTCTGGGAAGCCTTACTTCACCCTTCAGACCCGGATTTCACAGCGTTAGTGTGCCTTAACGCCGCTGCTGCGTTATCGTGCAATAAGTGACATTATCGCGCGATAATACCACCGCTGCGACGTTAAGATGGTTTAGTAAACATACCCCTAAGGGGTATGTTTACTAAAACCCCGGTAATGTGCGGGCCGCGCTAGTGTGCGGGTGCCATATAAGGAGTGGGCGTTCCAGGCAGAAAAAAGCAAAACCGGGATTAAACATGCGCGAATGTGCGTGGCGCTCATGTGCGCCCCGCACATTAGCGCATGAGAAAGCTGCACGGGAAGCATAAGTGGTGTGCTGATGCTCTAGCACAGGAACAGAGCCACAGTACAATGGTTAAGACACTGACCAATGGTGCAGCGATCAGGGGTTCAATCCCCCACTGTGCCCAATGAAGAAGGCTGACTGAGGCATTACTTTAGGAGGCAGTTTAATATTGGGTGGCATAAGGCGGCACGCTGATGTGCATAAGGCGGCGCACGCTACTGCTTTAGGAGGCATTTTATTTTTTATTTTAATTACTACTACGAGCAAACGCACTCTCAAAGGGTGTTAACATAAGGTGCCCCATAAGGCACATTTTAAAGTGCACTGTCCGCCAAGGCACCCTAGAATGTTGCTTATAGGGCGCTTTATAGGGTGCCGTATGAGGTACCGCAAGGTCACAGCAATGTTTTTGATGGCAGCACTGTGCAGTTTAAGGAATGAAAAGCATAAATAGATGCGCTGACATGCAAAGAGGAGCAGCAGCAGTGGAGCACAATGGTTAAGACATTGACCAATGATGCAGGAGTCATAGGTTTAATCCCCCACTGTACCTAATGAAGAAGGCTGGCTGGGGCATTACCTGTTATAAGTAATATTGCTGTAGGGGGTATTTTATTTTTATTTTCATTAGTGCTGCCAGCAAACACACCCTCATAGTATGGTAACATAAGGTGCTGCATAAGGCGCCTCATAGGGTACCCCAGAGGGCACATTATAAAGTGCACTGTCTGCCACGGCACCCTAAAATGTCCCCTATAGGGCACCCTATAAGTTGAACCACAGGATAACGTATAGTGCACCTTATATGGACGGTAACCATAAGGTAACCTATATGGCGCCCTATAAAGTGCCCTCTGAGGCACCTTATGGGTACAGTACGATGAGGGTGTTCTTGCTGGCAGTAATAATGTACATTAAAAAGAGATAATGCTTTGGGCAGCCCTATCAAATAGCCCCACTATAGGTTTGAACCCATGACCTCTGGCTCCAAAGGCAGTGAAATAACCATTGAGCTACAGCTCTATAACAGCTAGCAAGCCCCTGGCTGGCTGCAGAGGGAGTGCACGTCACCACACAGACAGTCTGCTGTGGTCACCAGGATAGGGTTAGCCCACCCGTACCCATGATGCACTGCACATGTAAATCAGCTGTCCACAGATAAACACATGATGGGGTATGCACCCCCACAGCACCTCAGCCTGGTAGGGGGAACTGACCATGTGCACCCCCACAGCACCTCGGCCTGGTAGGGGGTACGGACCATCTGTTTTACTGGCACATAGTAGCTACACACCGTCACATTGTGCGGGTACTGTGCTCACCCTGAGGGTGCAGTGAGGCACCCAGCACCAGGTCCACAGCACCTTCCATGACTAAAAGAGGCCATGCTGGAGGTCCAAAGCAGTGTTAATGTGTGAGATAGATAGTTTGTGCAGAAACACCTTGGATATACCTGTCTGTCTCAGTCAGGTGTAGCCCCCATGGACCTCTGGGAGGATCATGCACCACCACCACCTCCCCCTCCTCCTCCAGGGCCAAACCTGGCAAACAAGGCCTCCCATCAACAGATGCACATTCTACCTCCCTGCAATGGTAGCAGTAGAGGGGACCATCAACCCCAGTCCTGCTGGAGAACAGACACCCTACAGGGCAGTCAATGCAGCTCTGTACATAAGAACATAAGATATGCCATACTGGGTCAGACCAAGGTCCATCAAGCCCAGTATTCTGTTTCCAACAGTGGCCAATCTACATCATATGTACCTAACAGTTTCCCCAAGAGACACAAGTTCCACAACGCTTGTACTGGGTCAAGCATTGATATCTTCGGTCACTTCTTAATAATGGTTTATGGACCTTTCCTGCAGGAACTTGTCCAAACCTTTTTTAAACCCAGCTACACTAACAGCCTTTACTACATCCTCCGGTAACAAATTCCAGAGTTTGATTACACGTTGAGTGAAAAAATATTTTCTTTTATTAGTCTTAGTTTACTCTGTAGCTTCATTGCATGTCCCCTAGTCTTTCTATATTCTGATAAGGTAAACAATCGATCTACTTTTACCCGTTCCACTCCGTTCATTAATTTATAGACTTCTATCATATCTCACCTCAGCCGTCTCTTTTCCAGGTTAAAGAGCCCTAACCTTTTTAGCCTTTCTTCATAGGAGTATCCTTCCATCCCCTTTACCATTTTGGTGGCTCTTCTCTGTACCTTTTCTAAAATCGCTATATCCTTTTTAAGATACGGCGACCAGAATTGCACACAGTATTCAAGGTGCGGTCTCACCATGGAACGATATAGAGGCATTATAATATCTTTTGTTTTATTTTCCATTCCTTTCCTTATCATACCTAGCATTCTATTTGCTCTCTTGGCTGCCGCTGCACACTGGGCCGAGGGTTTTAACATGGTATCCACAATGACGCCTAAATCTTTTCCCTGGGTGGTGGTACCTAATGTGGAACCTTGCATCGTGTAACCATAGTTTGGGTTGTTCTTCCCTAGGTGCATAACCTTGCACTTGTCCACATTAAATTTCATCTGCCATTTTGATGCCCAGTCTTCCAATTTATCAAGATCCTCTTGCAATTTTTCACAATCCTCTTGGGTTTTAACAACTTTAAATAGTTTTGTGTCATCTGCAAATTTGATAACCTCACTCGTTATTCCACTTTCCAGGTCATTTATGAATATGTCAAAAAGCAGCGGACCCAGCACAGATCCCTGGGGTACACCACTATTCACCTTTCTCCATTGGGAAAATTGGCCATTTAGCCCTACCCTCTGCTTTCTATCTTTTAACCAGTTCCTGATCCACAATAGTACATTGCCTCCTATCCCATGACTCTTTAGTTTTGCCAAATGTCTCTGATGAGGGACCTTGTCAAAGGCTTTCTGAAAGTCCAGATACACAATATCAACCGACTCACCTTTGTCCACCTGTTTATTCACTTCTTCAAAAAAACATAACAGATTAGTAAGACAAGATCTTCCTTGTCTAAAGCCATGTTGGCTGTCTCCCATTAGTTTGTGACCATCTACATGCTGAGTAATTTTATTCTTTATGATGGTTTCTACCATTTTTACCGGTACTGGCGTCAGGCTCACCGGTCTGTAGTTTCCCGATTCACCCCTGGAACCCTTTTTAAATATTGGTGTTACATTGGCGATCCTCCAATCTTCAGGTATTAGAGATGATTTTAATGATAGTTCACAGATTACTGATAGCAGTTCTGCAATCTCATATTTCAGTTCTTTCAACACCCTTGGATGTATACCATCCGGCCCAGGTGATTTGCTACTCTTCAGTTTATCTAATAGTTGTAAGACATCTTCCCGATGTATCGATATTTCCTCCAATTCTTCCGCACCTTTAAATACCACTTCAGTCATGGGTAACATCCCTACATCTTCCTCAGTAAAGATCGAAGCAAAGAATTCATTCAGTCTCTCCGCTATCGCCTTGTCGCCTCTTAGTACTCCTTTAACCCCTTTATCATCTAATGGACCAACTGACTCTCTCACAGGTTTTTTGCTACGAATGTACTTGAAAAGGTCTTTATTTCACGTTTTTGCTTCCGCAGCAAGCTTCTTCTCAAATTCTCTCTTTGCTTGCCTTATCAATGCCATGCATTTGACTTGCCAGTGCTTGTGCTGTTTCCAGGTTTCGTCGTTTGGCTCTTTTTTCCATTTCCTGAAAGATGCTTTTTTGGCAACAACAGCCTCTCTGACCTCACCTTTAAACCATGCTGGCAGTTTTTTGGACATCCTTCCACTTTTCTTAAAGCGTGGAATACAGCTGGTCTGGGCTTCCAAGATAGTATTTTTCAACAACACCCAAGCTTGATGTACATCTTTAACCTTCGCAACTGCTCCTTTTAGTTTTTTCTTAACTGTTTTCCTCATTTTATCATAGTCTCCCTTTCGAAAGTTAAAAGGTAGTACTGTGGATTTCCTTACTATCCCTCCTCCACTAATTAAATCAAAGGCGATCATGCTATGATCACTATTGCCAAGTGGCCCCAACACCCTTATCTCTTGCACTAGATCTGGTGTTCCACTAAGGACTAGGTCTAATATGGCTTCCCCTCTGGTAGGTTCATGAACCAGCTGCTCCAAGAAGCAGTCATTTATTTCATCTAGGAACTCTATCTCCCTAGCATGTCCTGACGTGACACTGACCCAGTCGATACCGGGGTAATTGAAATCACCCATTATTATTATTGCGCTGTAACTTTTGTTAGCTTCCTTGATTTCTTTGAGCATTTCATCATCCATTTGGTCATTCTGGCCCCGTGCTCGATAGTACACCCCCACTGCCATCGCCTTCCCCCTTTAATATGGAATTTCAATCCATATAGATTCTACAGCAGATTTTGTTTCCTGCAACCCCTCCACCAATTTGATCAGCTCTATAATTACGATATAGTTTGTACCCAGGTATCACAGTGTCCCACTGGTTGTCCTCCTTCCACCATGTCTCTGATATTCCAATCATATCTAACCTTTCATTTAGTGCTATATATTCTAACTCTCCCATCTTATTCTTTAGACTTCTAGCATTTGCATACAAGCATTTTAGAGAATGTATTTTATTCATGTTAGTTTGGCTATTGTTAGACATGGGTAAATTGGGATCTTTAAGCTCTGTCTGCTCCATACTTGAGGGCATTTGGGCTACTTTACTCTTTTGTGGAACCTCTCTGCTTTTGGTAGTATCCTTCAAGGATACATTCTTCCGAACCATCCGCTCTTGGGCGACTGTTGGCTTTCCCCTAATATCTAGTTTAAAAGCTGCTCTATCTCCTTTATAAAGGTTAATGCCAGCAGCCTGGTTCCATCCCGGTTAAGGTGAAGCTCACCCCTTTGGAAGAGCCCCTCCTTTCCCCAGAATGTTCCCCAGTTCCTAACAAATCCAAAACCCTCATCTCTGCACCATTGTCTCATCCACGCATTGAGACTCCGGAGCTCTGCCTGCCTTTTGGGTCCTGCGCGTGGAACAGGATGCGTTTCGGAGAATGCTACCCTGGAAGTTCTGGATTTCAACTTCCTACCTAAAAGCCTAAATTTTGCCTCCAGAACCTCCCTACCACATTTTCCTATGTCATTGGAACCGACATGTACCAAGACAGCAGACTCCTCCCCAGCACTATCTAAGACCTTATCTAGGTGGCGCGTGAGGTCCGCTACCTTCGCACCAGGCAGGCATGTTACTAGGCGATCCTCACGTCCACCAGCCACCCAGCTATCTGCATGCCTAATGATCGAATCACCAACTATAACGGCTGTCCTAACCCTTCCCTCATGGGTACATGGCCCTGGAGAAACTTCCTCGGTGCGAGAGGGTTTTACATCACCTGGAGGACAGGTCCTAGTTACAGGATCACTTCCTGCCACTCCAGGGTGATGCTCTCCTGTCACGTGACCTCTCTCCTCCATGGCAACAGGGGTGCTGCCAGACTGGAGGTGGGACTTCAGGACTATATCCCTGTAGGTCTCGTCTATGTACCTCTCTGTCCGTCTTATGTTTTCCAAGTCTGCTACTTTAGCCTGTAGAGAACAGACTTGTTCCCTGAGAGAAAAGAGCTCCTTGCACCTAGTGCACACATAAGACCTCTCACCAACTGGGAGAAAATCATACATGTGACACTCAATGCAAAAGACTGGAAAGCCCCCATCCCACTGCTGGACTGCTGTCTGCATCTTAGTTTAAGTTTGTGTCTAGATCTTTAAGTTCTTACTTACTAGGGGTTGCTATGGGTATTTATACCAATAAAACTGTACCTAATACGTTTAATATACCTTGTTCACCTGAAGCTTAATTAATCTCAGGTCCTTAGTGTATGACTGATTTGGGTAATGAGCTTCACCTGAAAGCACCTCCTGTCTTTTAAGATGTGTAAGTACCTATAAAGCTATGATTATCCAAGGGGTGGGTGGGAAATAACACTTATTAAAAGAGGGCTGCTACACAGTACCCTGTCTTGTGCTGCTGAGGTAAGCTAAATTCTGATTTGATTTAAATTATAGCTCTTAGCTGCTGCTAGGCTCTAACTTCTTATGAAATTTAAACTACAAGCTCTCTGCTGGGTACTAAATTTAACCAGAAAGCTCTCTTCTGTGTGTTAAATTTAAACTAAAAGTATTTTGCTGTTACTTGGCCCTGAGTGACTATTAAATTTAAACTACAAGCTCTCTGCTGGGTATGAAATGTAACCAGAAAGCTCTCCTCTGTGTTTTAAATTCAAACTTTAATTGCTGCTACTAGGCCCTAACTGATCCAACAAAAAACAGTGGGTTCACAGATTAAGTAGCTTTAATACAAAGAATTCTTTTTAGAAAATTACCAGAAGTATATACTCACAGTTGCAGATTTCTCTCCAGAAGTAACAGTCCCCCTTTCTATAACACAATAGCAGACAGACATTAGGCCTGGATATGCTAAGCTGCACCCCACCACTATCTGATATTCTCCTGCAGCAAGCCTTCAGCCACTGTACCCTGCAAGGCACTCCATCAAGACACATACCAGCTGCAAACAGTCTGCTAGCTAGTCCATAGTGTTTGTTCCTGGTGGAAATGCATGCACCCAGAACTGTAATGTCAGCATACACAACAAGCAGATAAATCAGTGACTTGGCCCCAAAAGGAAACCCACAAATATCACATGAGAGAAATGCTACATAGCACTATGGGGGTGCCTAGCCATGCTGTGGTCACTGTACAGTCAGGGTGAGAGTGATCTTCCAGCAGGACATACTGAGGTCACCCTGTCTGTGTAGGTGGTGGCCGGGCACTAAAATGTCCTAGACAGTGCCCTATGCCCTGTGCAGATGCATCTTGGCCAGGCCACCCTGTCCGGGCTATACCCATGGTACCTTGCTCCTCATTATGCACATTGGCAGGCCAATACTGGCAACAGTGCTGGCAGTGTGGGCTGTGGAAGGTGTTTGCAGCCACCCCACACTGTATAGACAGACACACACTCCCACACCTATGCCAGCATTGTGCTACTATAGAGGAGTTTAGCAGCCCTGCCCACCACACCAGTCCTGGGCACAGTACAGGCATGGATATGCTACACAATACTGTTGGGGGTCACTCCCCAGGGTGGTAATCACTGTCAGAGACCAGACCTGAAGCACACACCGCAGACATCAGAAAGATTGTTATGATGGAGCTCAATGAGCAAACTGTGCTTAACGTAGGACTTGCTATCTGCCAGTAATCATAAGAAACGTTTGATAGCTGTGTACCGTATACCCAGGTGTAGGGTGGCATTGCTAAGGTATGCAAGTGCTAGTATTGGGAGATGCACGCAGGGCCCAATGTCCTCCCTCTCCAGGAGGCATTAGCCAATGGGGCCTGTGGGTGTGGGTGTGGGTGTGTCTGCCCCTGTTGGCTGCTGCTTTACGGCAGAGGTTCCCAACTCCAATCCTGGTGTGCCAAACACTGTTCAGGTTTTCATGCTGTCCCTCATGAATATGCATGAGATACATCTGCATACCATGGGGGTGGTGCATAGATATGCAGCACAGGCATCTTTATTAGAGGCAGCATGGAACCTGAATGGTGTTTGGCCCTCCAGGACTGCATTTGGGAGACTCTGCTCTAGGTAATGCCCCTGTTTATGGTGTCTGTGCTCGGTGGGGTAAAATATAGGCGTATTAACCATGCGTATGTTCTCTGCAATAATGGTTCAGTCTTTACTACCATGTTTTCTTTATGGGTAAAATAAGGGGACTGGGTTGGCAGGAGCCCCAGCTGGGATTTGAACCTGTGACCTTCTGGTCCTTTAGGCACTGGCTGTGTCTGCTGCACCACCGTCTTAGCACAAAAACAGTGCATTCCCTGGGGAGTCCATGGCTGTTTGTCAGGCAGGGCCTGTCTGTTGGAGTGCACTGCACCCACGTGAAGGGGGCTAGGCCTCCGTCTGCTGTGGGCAGCAGCCACTGCCCCCTCCAGCAACGGTACCCCTCCGCCACCATGCTGACATGGCCTTATATTGGTGACAGCATCACAGCTGAATGATATGTGGCCCTCCAGGACTGCATTGAGGGGACTGTGGTCTAGGTAATGTGCATGTTTCTGGTGTCTGTGCTCTGTAGGGTAAAATAGAGGTGTTTGGACCATGCTTATGCTATCTGCAAAAAAGGTTGGTCTTTACTATCATGGTTTAGTGGTGGGTAAAATATGGGGATTGGGTTTGCAGGAGCCCCAGCTGGGACTTGAACTGGTGATCTTTGGCTCCTGAACACACTGTCTGTGTTCACTGCACCACACTGTGGCCACAGAGACAGTGCAGTCCCTGGAGATAGGAAACCTGGCCAAAGGAGTCAAAAACCCTGCTCTGCACAATTTCACTGTGGGATCATTCACCTTGTATGGGGACGGAGCGTAGACCCTTCTAAAATTCATATTTCTTTTTTGGGGCTTTCTTGGGAGTGATTTTTGATGTTTTCCATGACTATCACTGTTGCCCAGGTGGATTATAATTTTTTAGAATTTTGTTGTGGTCATTTTCAGTTTTTATTTGCTATTTTGTTCTGTGCACATGTATCACACTGCTCACGTTTTGTAGGTTTCCCTGGTTTTGCTGTACATTGCTGACAGAAATGGTTTCTCTTCCCTTTAAATCGGCTCTACCGCAAGGTTTTCACTCGCGGTATTTTGTTAATCAAATTTCAGCACCGCTCCTGTGCGGGGAGCCTCTCCCCTCCCACTCCCCACCCATTGACCCCGTCTCTTCGCCTCTGGGGAGCCTTCCTCCGCCCTCCGGGAGCCTTTCCACGCCTCTATCGCTCATTTGTGCGACGCGCACATGAGGGGGCCCTTTAGTGCGGCGTGCACGTGTGCGGAGCACAAAAACGCATCATTAGCGTGCGCTAAGATACCTTAGCGCACGCTCAAGTGCGCCCCGCACAGTAGCGCGGTTTAGTAAATATACCCCTAAGACTAGAAGAGTGAACAGGTTAAGTATTTAGTGACCAGAAAAGAAGACCCATAGCTCCTATATTACTGCCTTTCAACATACTGATATTATGGCTTGCTGAGAACAAAAACTTTGTTTTCATTTTGTTTGGCTTTTTCCCCTATTTTTAGATTTTTTTTTTCAGTTCATTTTACACATTCAGTTTAATAAATAATTTTTAGTGTGTTAAAACTTTTTAATGTGCTTGATTTGATAAAACACACATTAATTCTTGGGATAATGCATATTACATTGATTTAATGAAAATGCTGCAAGGCAAGCACATCCTTAATTGATGTGTATAGGTCTTAAGTAAGTCCTAAACTGGCTAATAACACAAGAAAAAGAAAACGATAATGAATACCAAGAGAAAGAAAAAGAAAGATAAAACATTTTTCCTATCACCTCTTAAAAGTCTTGAGATAGTCTCCTTCTGGAGTGGGTATGCACAGCACACACTTGATATCTTAAAAGCGTGTGATAGAAGTGTTCCATGCATGGATATCTGTATAGAATGCCATAGCATAATCAGGAGAGCAGTAGAACATCAGAGGTCACAGAAGTGCCATGTCCTGCAGGATTCTCCACAGTCATAAAAGTCATTTCACATCTCATTCGTTAGACAAACACGTTGATGTGAAAACAAGCACACCAAATGTTCTTGCTCAGCCTCTGAGCTTAGTAATCCTACTCAACGGGAAATATAAATCACAATTTAATTCCCAAGGTGAACTTGTTTTGAACTGCTGTTTTATGTACTGTTATGTACTATTAGTGCAGAAAGAAAGGTTACTGAAAAATAAGATATAAACATATTTAAATATAAATATGGGAGTGGCGGTTAGGCTAAATAAAATGTCTAGCTGCTGTGATTTTAACTCAAACCGGATGTTCAGCAGCAATGCATTTCAAGTAGTGGCATGCCAAGGGTGTGGCGGTGGGTGCGACCCATGAAGGGTGCTGGCCAGGAGGGGGGGTGCACCCATGAAGGTCCCACAGAGGCAGCAAGGCAAGCTTACCATAAAGCTGGCTTGCCTTGCTGTCTCCGCTACAATCCTGGCCTTCTTTTATCTCCTCAGCGAAGGCTGGTGAATCGCAAGACTTTGGTCTAGGAGAGAAGGCCGGATTTGGAGGCAGTACAGAAAGCCAGCTTTATGATAATTTTTTCTGCACTGCCGCTGAGAACGCTATTGATATCCAGTTTATGCTGCTGAATTATCAGGGAGGGCCGTTAACCAGATAATGCTAACCTGTTAAAGTTAGGGCAGCTATTCACCCATCTTAACTTTAACTGTTGAAAAGCAATCTGATTAGCGGCAGATAAGCTCTCATTCACCCCTGCTCTACCTACAGACAGCACTAGTTTGTTCGGCAGTCTGTGGGAATATTCAGTGGCATTAACTGGTTATTGCTGCTGAATAGTGCAGTGACCATGCTTTAGTTGGTTAGCAGGTCTGCTAATTGGTTAAAATGTTTTGAAAATGTCCCCCGTATTTTAGTGACTTTTAATTCTGTACATTCAAGTGGTCTAAAATGTCTACTGTATATTGGCCTTATAAAATGGAGATACAATAGGCACCATCTTGGACTTTCCACATAGATACCCTGTTATAAAACTAGTCCTTGAATATATAAGTGCCAGTTCTTAAGTAATACCAGATTTTGCAAAACTACACATCCAAGGTGAGCTCTATTCCACCACTCTCTTTTTGTTGTTGTTGCTGAAAGTGGTTTTGAACACCAGAAAGGTAAGTAAAATCTTCCCGTACCACTTCTCCAAACCCAGATCCACAAAAGCAATTGGCTGAGACCTTTATGTGCCTTGGACGTGGTATCAGTGACGACTGAGGAATTTTTGAAGTACATTGGGTTGATATTCAAAGTAAGTTATATGTTCACTGTCAGCCAGTGAACGTTTAGTGTCCCTACCATCCAAGTGCACTCTGTGATATCTAAGTCAGAACATCTGAAAAAAATGCAGACACATTCAAGTGCAGACATGGGGATCTATTCCATGCAGCATTTACCAGGGATATACGTCCGGGTCTGATGTATATCGCCCGCTAAATGCTTGGGGCCAATTCCGGTTCAAAAGCTTCCCACACATATAGTGGAGATGTGCAGGGATCTCTGGATGGGGGTGGCTCAGTGGGGAGGGTCAGAGGTGGAGTCTGGGTGGATCGAAGGTGGCACCCTGACCACAGATTTACAGGGCCTATTCCGTTGACAGCCCTGTACATCCCAGCTTGGTGTGTTAGACAGGAGACTTGTTCCACCTCGGAGGTGTAATAAGTCCCCCCCTTACAGCAGCGGCCATCATGGTGGGGTCCCCCCAAAGAGGTGAGCAGGGCAGGGGGTTCCCTTCAACTCGATCCCAGCCTCAGAAGGCCTGATGGAGGATTGTGCGGCAGGGAATTGAGACATTTAAACTGTGCGGCCGATCTGGACTCCTCTATGGCATCAAGGATTGATAATGTGTGCTCTACTTGCACATGCTATTACCGTGCCTTGGCCTCACCACACATTGCTACCGCGTGCTATTAGCCTCCAACCAGCTGTGGATTGTGGAGCCTATCAGTGCTGCTGGTGGGTGTTTCCACCCTTGCTGACCATCTCCTTGGGGGTTGCTTATGCTGGAGCTGTATTTACATTGTCAGCTGAACCTTGTCCACAGGAATATGCAATACAAAAACCATAGCGGGGACCTGAATCTGTGACCCTCCACACATATAAGAACATAAGAACATAAGATATGCCATACTGGGTCAGACCAAGGTCCATCAAGCCCAGTATCCTGTTTCCAATAGTGGCCAATCTAGGTCATACGTACCTAGAGGTTTCCCCAAAAGACACAGGTTCTGCAATGCTTGTACTGGGTCAAGCATTGATATCCTGGGTCCCTTCTTAATAATGGTTTATGGACCTTTCCTCCAGAAACTTGTCCAAACCTTTTTTAAACCCAGCTACACTAACAGCCTTTACAGAGTTTGATTACACGTTGAGTGAAAAAATATTTTCTTTTATTAGTCTTAAATAGTTTACCCTGTAGCTTCATTGCATGTCCCCTAGTCTTTCTATATTCTGATAACGTAAACAATCGATCTACATTTACCCGTTCCACTCCGTTCATTAATTTATAGACTTCTATCATATCTCCCCTCAGCCGTCTCTTTTCCAGGTTAAAGAGCCCTAACCTTTTTAGCCTTTCTTCATAGGAGTATCCTTCCATCCCCTTTACCATTTTGGTGGCTCTTCTCTGAACCTTTTCTAATAACTCTATATCCTTTTTAAGATACGGCGACCAGAACTGCACACAACATTCAAGGTGCGGTCTCACCATGGAACGATATAGAGGCATTATAATATCTTTTGTTTTATTTTCCATTCCTTTCCTTGATACCTAGCATTCTATTTGCTCTTTTGGCTGCCGCTGCACACTGGGCCGAGGGTTTTAACATGTTATCCACAATGACGCCTAAATCTTTTCCCTGTGTGGTGGTTCCTAATGTGGAACCTTGCATTGTGTAACCATAGTTTGGGTTGTTCTTCCCTAGGTGCATAACTTTGCACTTGTCCACATTAAATTTCATCTGCCATTTTGATGCCCAGTCTTCTAATTTATCAAGATCCTCTTGCAATTTTCCACAATCCTCTTGGGTTTTAACAACTTTAAATAGTTTTGTGTCATCTGCAAATTTGATAACCTCACTCGTTATTCCACTTTCCAGGTCATTTATGAATATGTCAAAAAGCAGCGGACCCAGCACAGATCCCTGGGGTACACCACTATTCACCTTTCTCCATTGGGAAAATTGGCCATTTAGCCCAACCCTCTGTTCTTGATCCACAGTAGTACACTGCCTCCTATCCCATGACTCTTTAGTTTTGCCAAAAGTCTCTGATGAGGGACCTTGTCAAAGGCTTTCTGAAAGTCCAGATACACTATATCAACTGACTCACCTTTGTCCACCTGTTTATTCACACTTTCAAAAAAACACAACAGATTAGGAAGACAAGATCTTCCTTGTCTAAAGCCATGTTGGCTTTCTCCCATTAGGCCATGACTATCTACATGCTGAGTAATTTTATTCTTTATGATGGTTTCTACCATTTTTCATGGTACTGACGTGAGGCTCACCGGTCTGTAGTTTCCCGGATCACCCCTGGAACCCTTTTTAAAAAAGGGTGTTACATTGGCGATCCTCCAATCTTCAGGTATTAGAGATGATTTTAATGATAGTTCACAGATTACTAATAGCAGGTCTGCAATCTCATATTTCAGTTCTTTCAACACCCTTGGATGTATGTCATCCGGCCCAGGTGATTTGCTACTCTTCAGTTTATCTAATAGTTGTAATACATCTTCTCGATGTATCGATATTTCCTTCAATTCTTCCGCACCTTTAAATACCACTTCAGTCATGGGTAACATCCCTACATCTTCCTCAGTAAAGACCGAAGCAAAGAATTCATTCAGTCTCTCCGCTATTGCCTTGTCACCTCTTAGTGCCCCTTTAACTCCTCTATCAACTAATGGATCAACTGACTCACAGGTTTTTTTGCTATGAATGTATTTGAAAAAAAATTTATTTCGCGTTTTTGCTTCCACGGCAAGCTTCTTCTCAAATTCTCCCTTTGCCTGCTTTATCAATGTCTTGCATTTGACTTGCCAGTGCTTGTGCTGTTTCCAGGTTTCGTCGTTTGGCTCTTTTTTCCATTTCCTGATAGATGCTTTTTTGGCAACAGCAGCCTCTCTGACCTCACCTTATAACCATGCTGGCAGTTTTTTGGACTTCCTTCCACTTTTCTTAAAGCGTGGAATACAGCTGGTCTGGGCTGCCAAGATAGTATTTTTCAACAACACCCAAGCTTGATGTAAGTCTTTAACCTTTGCAATTGCTCCTTTTAGTTTTTTCTTAACTATTTTCCTCATTTTATCATAGTCTCCCTTTCGAAAGTTAAAAGGTAGTACTGTGGATTTCCGTACAATCCCTCCTCCACTAATTAAATCAAAGGCGATCATGCTATGATCACTATTGCCAAGTGGCCCCAACACCCTTATCTCTTGCACTAGATCTGGTGTTCCACTAAGGACTAGGTCTAATATGGCTTCCCCTCTGGTCGGATCATGAACCAGCTGCTCCAAGAAGCAGTCATTTATGTCATCTATGAACTTTATCTCCCTAGCATGTCCTGCCGTGACACTGACCCAGTCGATACCGGGGTAATTGAAATCACCCATTATTATTACTGCGCTGTAACTTTTGTTAGCTTCCTTGATTTCTTTGAGCATTTCATCATCCATTTGTTCATTCTGGGCCGGTGGTCGATAGTACAACCCCACTGCCATCGCCTTCTCCTTTTTACATGGAATTTCAATCCATAGAGATTCTACAGCAAATTTTGTTTCCTGCAAAACTTTAATCCTTCTGACTTAACGCCCTCTCTAACATAGAGCGCAACCCCTCCACCAATTTGATCAGCTCTATCATTACGATATAGTTTGTACCCAGGTATCACAGTGTCCCACTGGTTGTCCTCCTTCCACCATGTCTCTGATATTCCAATCATATCTAACCTCTCATTTAGTGCTAAATATTCTAACTCTCCCATCTTATTTTTTAGACTTCTAGCATTTGCATACAAGCATTTTAGAGACTGTATTTTATTCATATTAATTTGGCTATTAGTAGACATGGGTAATTTGGGATCTTTAAGCTCTGTCTTCTCCATACTCTAGGGCATTTGGGCTACTTTACTCTTTTTTGGAACCTCTCTGCTTTTGGTAGTATCCTTCAAGGATACATTCTTCCGAACCATCCGCTCTTGGGCGACTGTCGGCTTTCCCCTATTATCTAGTTTAAAAGCTGCTCTATCTCCTTTTTAAAGGTTAATGCCAGCAGCCTGGTTCCATCCCGGTTAAGGTGAAGCCCATCCCTTCGGAAGAGCCCCTCCTTTCCCCAGAAAGTTCCCCAGTTCCTAACAAATCCAAAACCCACATCTCTGCACCATTGTCTCATCCATGCATTGAGACTCTGGAGCTCTGCCTGCCTTTTGGGTCCTGCGCATGGAACGGGAAGCATTTCGGAGAACGCTACCCTGAAAGATCTGGATTTCAACTTCCTACCTAAAAGCCTAAATTTAGCCTCCAGAACCTCCCTACCACATTTTCCTATGTCATTGGTACCGACATGTACCAAGACAGCAGACTCCTCCCCAGCACTATCTTAGACCTTATCTAGGTGGCGTGTGAGGTCCGCTACCTTCGTACCAGGCAGGCATGTTACCAGGCAATCCTCACGTCTACCAGCCACCCAGTTATCTACATGCCTAATGATCGAATCACCAACTATAACGGCTGTCCTAACCCTTCCTTCATGGGCACATGGCCCTGGAGAAACTTCCTCGGTGCGAGAGGGTTTTACATCACCTGGAGGACCAACTGTGTGTGTTGCACCACAATGTTGCCTTATGTGAATAACAACTCCTGTTGCTGACATGCTTCCCTTCAGCTGGCCTTTGACACATGCTGCAATGTGCATGGTGCACATGACCAGGACAAGGCTTCTGTCTGCTGCAGGCTGCTTCCACTTCCCATGCCACCACCAACACCCTACCATGCAGACATGCCCATGCATTGACAGTGATGGTGGTTGTGGTCTCAGCATGTTAAGCATGCAGGTTTGGCAGGCGTCTTGGCACAAGGGCAGGATGGGGGGCAGGGGCACACATTGAAGGCCACACAGCCCCCCCCCCATAGCTGCCCATGCAAGGGCCTCATCATCACCTGCCACCAATACATCTTGGGGGGAGGATGGTAGCCACTGCTTTGGCATTTCCCCGGGCACCTGCATTTTCCAGTTACCTGGAGGGCTGCAGCATCTGGCACTATCGGTCTCTTCCCCCACAGTGGGCTGGGGTGGGGGGGGGGAGAGATGCAGCCTGGATCTCTTTCTGGGGTGCTAGGACCCTTGGACTGCCCCATGTGGCACATTGCCTTTTCGCAGCAGTAGTAGGACTATGTACTGCCACTGTCACTGTGGGATTATGACGAATATCACAGATGATTCTACAGATGGCAGAATACCCCTTTGTGGAGAGGCTAAAAAGGTTGGGACTCATCAACCTGGGTGTGAGACGGCTGAGGGGAGATATGATAGAGGTCTATAGATTATTGACCAGAGTGGAACAAGTAAATGCAGGTTGCTTTTTTATGGGGAACACACAAAGTGAGGGGTAAATACAATTGCAACATCTAAAATGTAAAAACACACGCACAGTAGAGTACAAACTCGTAGTAATAAGTCGATCCTATAGTTGAATAGGCTAAAAAATATTGTAATGTCACAATTAGCATACGAGAATAATTTTACAAAGATAATACTAAAAATCCAACATTCTTCAACTATAGGATCGACTTATTACTGCGAGTTTGTACTCTACTGTGTGTTCCATTGTGTTATTTGGTATCCATAAATGTAAGTATTCTAATAGCTATATATGCTTGGAATATAAGTTCTTTTTCATTAAGTTATTGTTTTTCCTTCACGATTATCATTTTTATACGTTTATTAACTATTTTTATATATATTTATTCTTTTTATGATTTAACATTCATTTTGGATGGTTTTTAATACGTTTTAGTTCATTTATATAACTGCAATGTTTTTACATTTTAGATGTTGCAATTGTATTTATGTTTTTGTTATTTATTATTGTTTGTTTGCAGTTCTCAGCTCCCTGATGAAGGTGTTGCCGAAACGCGTTGGGGCGTTTCTTCATTAATAAAGCGCTTGTGACTACCCCTCGCTTTGTGTGTTCCCTGAGGTTTTTACGAGAGGTTGCTCCTCTCTTTGGTTTTGCAGGTCGCTTTTTTATGCCATCAGACTGTGAACAGACTTGAGAACCTGCAATTTGGCTACAATGTAACCCATTTGGGTCTTCTAGGCAAAAATATTTTTTAAGTCGACGCGTAATCAAACACTGCAATCCATTACCGGAGGATGTGATAAAAGCTGTCAGTGTAATATAGAAACATAGAAATATGAAGACAGAAAAAGACCACATGGCCTATCTAGTCTGTCCTTCCATATCAGAAATTCTAATATAAAGAACGCTCAATTCAATCAATATGGAACCAAAATCTTCTTTTCAGAAATATTATCTCTTATGGTTACTCTTAGGATTATTCTCAATACAGTTAAAGGTCTCAGACTTTTTTAGCACTTATTTTCAGACTTTTAATATGTCCAACACTAGTGCCCAATAGCATCAATGACCTTCAACCAACTGTCAGTGTATATTGTGGATTTCTTAACTAAACCAAAATAATACTTGTGAGAGCGTATGGAATTTGTGTCTCCTTCCGCATTACTCAAGTATAAATGCTGTTAGGGCTGATTAGGAAATTGAATTTAAAGAACTTTTTTGCATCCCATATACATGAGGAAGAGTCAAGGGAAGCAATAGCACAAGAAGATCATGAGTTACGTAGGATAAAACTACCGGTAAAGTCCACATGGTCCCCGCCAGGTCCATTTCATCCAGCATTAGTCATTTTTAGAGAGTTGGTTTAAAAAGACATACAAGCTCTAGAAAGGTCTAGTAGGAAAAACCTCACCACTCTATCAAGAATGGAACAAAGAGCATTAAAGGATCTTCAACAAAGAACTGACATTGTAATAAGAAGGGCTGATAAATGAGGAGCTGTAGTGGTGTTAAGTAGGGAATATTATCTATCAGAAGCACTGCAGCAATTACAAGATCAGACGGTATATAAAACACTGACGGAAGATCCAAAGTGTACTTTACAGTTGGAAATAAAATAGATTACACAAATGGCCCTACAAGATAAATTAATAACCCATAAGGAGTACCGATATCTCAATGTGTTGACATCTACGATAGCAAAGTTTTATACAGTCCCGAAAGTACATAAAAATTTGGAAAGACCTCCAGGTAGACCGATAGTTTCCACCAGAGGCACGATATTGGAACCTCTATCAACATTTTTGGATTCACATTTACGCCCATTATTATTAGATATTCCGTCATATGTAAAAGATACAACACATTTTTTGAATATTCTAAGTAATCAAGCACAGTGGGCAACACATACAGATACACTACTGGTCACTATGGACATGATGTCTCTATATACAAATATTCCCCATTTAGCAGTGTATGAGGTGGTAGAACAAGTTTTACGTCAGCGAGGAGATCTTTCAGAAGCACAGATCACATTTTTGTTACAATTAGCACACTTGGCCATTTTCCCAAATTATTTTATTTTTGAAGGAGTTATTTACCAGCAAATATCTGTAGTGGCTATGGGAGCCACATGTGCCCCCTCAATTGCAAACTTATATATGAGTAAATTTGAAGAACAATGGCTGCCTCGGTCCCCATATGCATCTAATATCATCTTAATGAACCGTTATATAGATGATGTCTTTATGTTGTGGAAAGATTCAGAAGAAAGGTTAGCATCATTCCTACAGTGGATAAATCAATGCGATCATAATATACAATTCACACATACGTATAATAAAGAAAAACTGGCCTATCTGGATGTAGCTATCAGTAGAGGGAAAAGAGAATGGTCAACATCGGTTTATCGAAAAATCACAGACCGTAACACATTTCTGCATTTTGGAAGCGCGCACCCTCCGAGATTAAAAGAGAGCCTTCCCTTCTCCCAATTTCTAAGATATAGGCGGAATTGTTCCGATGAACGTGATTTTAAAAGGTTATCAAAACAATTGGCAGGTAATTTTAGGGAGAGGGGATACCCTACAACCGTGGTGAAGCAAACATATTCCAGGGCTCTCTATAACAATAGAAGTTTGCTTCTGGAGCCCCAAAAAATGGAAAGTGTTGACTCTAACAACATTAATTTGATCACTCGCTATTCTGCACTGAGTTCAGGTATTCAAAGATTATTAAAGAAATATGGGAATATTCTAGAGGTTATTCCCGGGCTAGCGGATAAAAAAATAAGTTGTGTATGGCAATGTAATCACAATTTAAAAGAATATCTTAGCCCTGCAGTATTGAAATCCCCTGTTTTGACAGTAACTTCATCAGACATTAGGAAGGGCCACAGAAAATGTGGGAGTTGTAATATATGTGACATTACTATGGAGATAGATGTTTTTACACATCAGGGATCCACATACTCGTTAAGATGATGTACAACCTGTGATTCAACCAATGTAGTATATGTTATTCAGTGCCCTTGTGAATTAATTTATGTGGGAAAGACAATCCGCCCCTTTAAAGTAAGAATGAGGGAACATCGAAGTCGGTTGAAATATAAGGTTAGGGAGGCACCGTTGGTTCAACATTGTATGGCAATGGGACATGTTTTTGAACAATTAAGATGTTTTTGCATCGATAGAGTTGAGTCGGGTATTACTGGTAAATTGCAAGAACAATCTTTGCTTATCAGAGAACAAAAATGGATATTTACCTTGAAATCGGTGGCACCAGCAGGTCTGAATGTTAATATAGATTGGTCGTCCTGTATATAAAGATTTAAGATCGAGTAAGATGCATGAGAGCGAGGGGGTATAATGCCCTAGAGATATTCAGTTTTGAATAAAAGATCTATGGTCAGGGATGAATATGATATGAAATATGAAAATTAGACATTATTTGACGCTATCTAGAGGTGATTAAAATATCTATGGTCAGGGACTAAAACGTTATGAAATTTGAAAATCAGTAGCTATGTGAGACAAATGACACAGCGCACCGGAGGTTGAAGATAAAATGTTTTGCTTCATAATATCGGTGCCGGGAATGTCGTCTTTTGAGAGTGAGCAGTAGGATCCATCAAAAGATTAGAAGATGTGAAAGTTTAGTACCAATGACGGGAGTGGCGTCATTTGGGGGTGGGTAGTAGGAACCCCCAATAGTGGAGTTTGATGAGAAAGCTCCATAATATCAGTGGCACAAATGACATCATCTGGAGATAGGATGTAGGGGCCGCCAATAGAAGAGCGGATGAGTAAGCTTTAAATAAGGAGTGGTATTCTTCAACCCGCATGCATGGTGTTCCTCTAAAAGCGGCCCAAATGAAATTTTACTATGATGGAGTTGCTGGAGCAGAGTTTATTTTGAGGCATGTGCAGCATCATTTATTTTTTCGGTAGGTTGTTTTGTTGCTGCACAACCACGAGGCAAGACAATGAGATGTTTATTAGGAACTTAGAGAGGGGCATGATAGCGAGTGGTTACTGAAATGGGTTTTATTTTTTAGAGTTTAAAGTACATAGTGATCTCCTGAAGAAACAACTGCAGTGAAACGCGACAAAGGTGCCTAGGAAAGGCGTTGGGATCAGAGAGCGGAAAGGGAGCGTGAAGAGGAAATCAAAATTGAAGCTAAGCACTCAGGTTTTGCTGAATATTGAACAGAGTGGTCATGAAAGTTTAAAATAACAGCATTTATGCTTGAGTAATGCAGAAGGAGACACAAATCCCATACACTCTCACGAGTATTATTTTGGTTTAGTTAAGAAATCCACAATATATACTGACAGCTGGTTGAAGGTCATTGATGCTATTGGGCACTAATGTTGGACATATTAAAAGTCCAAAAATAAGTGCTAAAAAAAGTCTGAGACCTTTAACTGTATTGAGAATAATCCTAAGAGTAACCATAAGAGATAATATTGCTGAAAAGAAGATTTTGGTTCCATATTGATTGAATTGAGCATTCTTTATATTAGAATTTCTGATTTAGCTGCGTTCAGAGAAAGACCAGAAATAGCTGTCCTTCCATATCAACAAGTATAACAGTCCCCTTTTTACCTTTAGACATCCTCTGTGTTTGTCCCATGCTTTTTTGAATTCAGTTACTGTCCTCATCTGAGAGACTGAATGAATTCTTTGCTTTGGTCTTTACTGAGGAAGATGTAGGGATGTTACCCATGACTGAAGTGGTATTTAAACATGTGTGCACTTACCACCATCCCTTGAAGTGGCATTAAGTGTACCCATGATAAAAGCAACATTCATGGTTAGTGCATGCCCATTTCACACACATTTATCTGTGATGGGCCGTCAATGCCCATATTCCACCCCTAATCCACCCAGCTTCCACCCAAACACACCTTAGCATGGGATTTTTATCACGGGGCCCTGTGCTGTTACCATGGCATGCTAACGTTTAACCCATATTAGTAAACACGCACCTTTGCCAAATATGTAGGTCCCATTCCCTGCAATGTAAGATATATTAAAATTGGCTGTTAATATGTCTTAATAATATGTAATATGGGCTTATTTTTAGTGCACCTTAGTAAGTCAGTTTTTAAACAAAACAAACTGCCCGAATATAAGACAACCCTCTTTTATTTATATTATTTATTTTTCATAATCTTTCGTATGCCAGTCTGGAAAGATCCCCCACCCTTAGCGGGCAATGTGGAAAATAAAAGTTCGGGTCAGCAGGCTGATTCCTGCTCTTCTAGGCTGCTCAGCTTCCTCCTCTGCTGGGTGCCACTGCTTTTCCGGCTTCCAATCATGGACAGAGGAGCATCATAGTCTACTCTGACTCTGGGCCCAGCAGGACAATTCTTTTTAACATCTTTGTTAGTGATATAGCGGAAGGGCTGTCGGGTAAGGTTTGCCTCTTTGCGGATGATACCAAACTCTGCAATAGAGTAGACACCCAGGAAGGGGTAGATAACATGAGGAGGGATCTAGCTAAGCTTGAAGAATGGTCTAGAATTTGGCAGCTGGGATTTAATGTTAAAAAATGTAAGGTCATGCATTTGGGCTGCAGCAATCCAAGGGAGCAATACAGTATAGGAGGTG
This sequence comes from Ichthyophis bannanicus, assembly GCA_033557465.1. Lineage (NCBI taxonomy): Eukaryota > Metazoa > Chordata > Amphibia > Gymnophiona > Ichthyophiidae > Ichthyophis > Ichthyophis bannanicus. The sequence continues at coordinate 390,020,644 of CM066038.1, read as the reverse complement.
AAGTACTTTTGTCCACTAAAGAAGAGCGGGACCTAGGCGTGGTTGTGTCTGATGATCTTAAAGTAGCTAAACAGGTGGAAAAGGCGACAGCAAAAGCTAGAAGGATGCTTGGGTGCATACGGAGAGGAATGGCTAGCAGAAAAAAGGAGGTGATAATGCCTCTGTATAAGTCTTTGGTGCGACCTCATTTGGAGTATGGTGTGCAATTCTGGAGACCGCACCTTCAAAAGGATGTGAACAGGATGGAGTCGGTGCAGAGGGTTGCTACCAAAATGATTAATGGGCTTCATTATAAAGCATATGAGGACAGACTTAAGGATCTTAATATGTACACCTTAGAGGAAAGGCGGGATAGAGGTGATATGATTGAGATGTTTAAATACCTCCGTGGCATAAATGTTCAGGGAGAGAGCCTCTTTCAATTGAAAGCAAGTTCTGCTACGAGGGGACATGGGATGAGGGTGAAGGGAGATAGATTCAGGAGTGATATGCGGAAATATTTCTTTACGGAAAGAGTAGTGGATCCGTGGAATAGTCTCCCAGTGGAGGTGGTAGAGATGAGGACAGTAACTGAATTCAAGAAAGCATGGGACCAACACAGAGGATCTCTAAAGGCAAAAAGTGGACTGTTGTAGTTGTTATGGAAGGACAGACTAGATAGGCCATGTGGTCTTTTTCTGTCGTCATATTTCTATGTTTCTATGTTTCTATGTTTCTATGTTCCTGGTGAGAATTGACCACAAAGAGAGGATGAATTAGATTTAATCTTTTGCCAAAAAGCCCTCATCTTATATCAGGATCAAAATGTTAATGTGCTGCAGAACCTCCAAACTCTTTATACAAAATCTGTTCCAATGTTGCTGCTGGAGACAGGGGCCTTTATGAAAAGCAGCACTACTGCAAAATAAAATAAACTTGCATACTGACTAAAGTGATTGTTTAAGTATCAAGATATCAAGATATCAAGCACTAATAATGCCACACTTCGACTATGCCAACGCAATACTGTACGGCCTCCCAAAAAGCACGCTTAACCCCCTACAACTTGCAATGAATGCAGCTGCCAGAATCCTGCATGGAGCATCCAGGAGGGACCATATCACCCCAGTTCTGAAACAATTGCACTGGCTGCCGGTACAATGCAGGATCTCCTTTAAGATCTTAACAATGACCTACAAAGCCATCAACAAGTGCTCCTCCACCTCCCTCACAAATCTCGTCCAGACCACCCCCCCTTAACAGAGTAAGGAGGCCAGCTGCCACCAATACTCTTATATTCCTGAAGGCAATCACCAAGTGCTCTCAGTCCACGAGAAACAGAGCCTTCGCCTTCTATGCACCCTCCTGTTGGAATGCCCTGCCACCGGCCATACGGGCCATCAATGACCTCGCCCAATTCAGAAAGGCACTGAAACACCATCTGTTCCTCCAATATTATACTAAACCAGATGACGTCTCACAGCCAGTCACACCCAGGACCCAGATCAGTACCCCCAGCGTAGACACCTCATACACCTCCAGCCCTGCCCTTGAGAGCCCCTCCCCCTCAAATTTACCACCTTGTTTATAGAAGACCTTAACAGTAGATAATAATGAACTGTCCACACACCCTGCGACAGCCAGATAGAATGAACATAGTTATGCTGTTAACCCTGTACTTAAGGCTGAGCTTACCTGCTATAGCCAAAGTGTACATAGTTACCCTGTTAGCCCTGTATATAGAAACCCGTTCATTGTAAGTTCCTTGCAGACCTGCCTGCACTGGACAAATGTGTTACATGTAAACCACACTGATTTCAAATAGCGTGGTATAAAAGAAACATTAAATAAATAAAAATAAATAAATAAATACCATTGTAGAAATGATGAAAGTGTGCAGCGGCTGATTCAATGTGAAAAAACACCAACTACTTCAATTAAAGTTCTGCAAACTTAAAATGCAATGTGTGCCTTTGAGTCAGTGCTGATCCAGCAACTCCTGGATTTTTTTGGCAGTGTGACCAGAAGTAGATTGCCAGGCCTTTCTTCCAAAGCAATGGAAGGTTAAGTGACCTGTCCAAGGCCACAAGGAGTGCTAGTGGGAATTGTACCCTAACCTTTTGCTTACCATGCCAGTGCTTTAACCACTAGGCTATTCCTCCATAAACTTAAACTAGGTCAACTAATAATTCATAGAACTCATAATTGGCATAAATACCACTTAGAATGTAAAACAGGTTGAACATTTAATGCAAAATGTCTCCAAGCATATTAAAAGGACTGTGACAATCTGTTCTCAGGAAGTTTACATGCACACTGAGGTAATTTAAATACAGTGAGAGAACTGTTAAAGGGCATAAATGCTTTTGATTGCAGCCTCTAATATTCTGTATTATAACCAGATATGGGTGAAAAGTCATGAACGAAGATCACAGTCCTTTATCCTACTTTTCCTCTTAGCACTTCTCTAAGCATGACTGTGAGAACTGCAGGCTAATGCAAAGAATGGGAGAGTTAGGGGCAGACTGTGGGCATGGAAAGCACATTGTGGTTCGCAGGAGTGTCATTAGTGTACACTCACAGTCAATGCAGCAATTAGTGTAGGTACATTTAACAATACCTCTATGAGTATCGTTAATTGTGCCCCACATTAAAGTTCTCGTTCATGTGTGAACATGCTGGATATACCTCTGACAGTTATCACAGAACGTTTTTGGCCTGATTCTGACCCATATGTACAACCCTTTGTATGTCTGGTCTGAGCCGGACGTACAAAGGGGAGTGAGATTCTGATTCTGCGTGGCATGTCTAGCCCCACGAGATCAGAATGGCGATCAGGCCTGTATGTGCAGGCTGGGACTACAATTCAGTCAGGCTTTTAAATGGAGCTGCAGCGCCATGACGTCATGTTGCCATGGCACCGTGGCTCCATTTAAAAGCTGTGATGCCGGCCGCCAGAAACTAAAGTTTATTCCCCGCAGCCTGACCCTCGATCTGGCCTCCTAAGGCCAGGGTTGGGCTGCGGGGTATAAACCCTGGCCTCCCCAACACCTTCCAAGCACTGAAGTGTACAAAAAAACCATCCAGGGAAGTTATTCCATCTCGGAGGTGGAATAACTTCCCCAGTCATTTTGCTGGCCCTAGATGTACAGGATCGATATTAGAATTGACCCTGTACATCCAGGGCTGGCGACCGTCAACTGCCTCCTTACTCTCTGCCCCCAGGCAGCCTATTCCCCGCCCCCACCTAACTTCCCCCCACAACTGGCGGGGAGGTTAGTTGGAGGCTACTGCCGGCACGAATAGCGGGGATGGATGTCGCGTTGGGACATCCTTCCCCGCTATTCGTGTCTTAGAATAACCCCCTTTGCATTTACCATGCATTAAAATACACGTTAAATGCAAAACTTTATCAGGGTTTAGTAAAAAGGCCCTTAGTTCTATAATCATCTTCCAACCCAATACTCAAAAAAAGGAAGTTGATGCCAAAGGTATATCGTGAGGTATTTGGACATCTCATGACACCTTACTTGAGAAGAAGAAAGAGCCATGTCTTTTTTTCAGGGATGTGCATCACTGAACACACCTTTGGTTTGTTTGGGAACCTAATTGGGGAAACTGCTAGGTACATATGACCTAGATTGGCCACTGTTGGAAACAGAATACTGGGCTTGATGGACCTTGGTCTGACCCAGTATGGCATATCTTATGTTCTTATGTTCTAATAATTTAAAGTGTGCATAAATCACTTATATACCCATATGTAAGTATGAATTACTGTGTGCACAATTGATTTGCATGCTCGAAAATGTTCTAGCACTGATGCAATGTATGCCTAAAGAACATAGAAACATAGAAATATGACGACAGAAGAAGACCACATGGCCTATCTAGTCTGCTCTTCCATATCAACAACTACAACAGTCCGCTTTTTACCTTTAGAGATCCTCTGTGTTTGTCCCATGCTTTCTGAATTCAGTTACTGTCCTCAACTCTACCACCTCCACTTGGAGACTATTCCACAGATCCACTACTCTTTCCGTAAAGAAATATTTCCGCATATCACTCCTGAATCTATATCCTTTCACCCTCATCCCATGTCCCCTCGTAGCAGAACTTGCTTTCAATTGAAAGAGGCTCTCTCCATGAACATTTATGCCACTGAGGTATTTAAACATCTCAATCATATCACCGCTATCCTGCCTTTCCTCTAAGGTGTACATATTAAGATCCCTAAGGGGTATGTTTACTAAACCGTTATAATGTTACCGGCGTAAGTTGTAGTCTTACTGCGACGAATGCCATATAAGGTAGTGGGCGTGCCAGTCTTAAGGTAGCATTTCGGGTTATCGCACGATAAAGCGATAGAGGGAGCCGTGGAATGTTAATGCGCGTTAGTCTTAATTAGGCGCACTGACCTGCAAGCACAGCAACAGAGGGGTAGCACATGGGTTAATACATTGACTGCTGATATGGTGGTCATGAGTTTGATCCCCCAGTGGGCTCAGTTAAAAGGCTGTCTGAGGCAATCCCTTTTCCTGCTTGTAACAGTCAGACACATCCCAACAATTTGCACTGCCAGCCAAAAAAGCCTCACCCCAGTGCCGCAACCTAATGCACCTTTTAGGGCGCAAATAAGGCACATCATAAAGCACCACATCATCCAAGGCAGGTCATAATGTGCCCCAGAGGATGGCAGGAAAGGTTGGTACCCTCCAAGGCAGCATATTAGGCGCCCCATAAACTGGCCAAACCTAAGGTGCCGCGAAAGATGCCCAGGGATGCCAAGGTGACAGAGGAGATGGTGCCCAGGGGCACAAAGTTGCCCCAAAGTCACAAGCATGAAATGTATGGCTCAAACACAGATGTAACCATAACACTGCACAGAACACCAAGGAAAGGCAATGAACAAGTGATGGAAGGAAGTAGATGATGGAGCTCATGGACCAGCCAAATCTGCGTGCAGCCCATGTGACAGAAGGTAAAGTGGACAAACATGTCAGGGGCAGCTGTACTCATGTACAGGGTGATGGTAATGTACAGTGCAACAATGACAGTGTGTGGCAGAGGATGGGGATACGTGTCCACCAGAGGAGGTAGAGGTGGCAGGATAAGTGCAATGACAGGAGGAGAGAGGAGAGCAGTGCCTTGCAGAGCAGACACAGAAGAGGCAAGCATGAAGAGCCACAATGTAGAAAAGTGTGCCAGTGCAGGACATGGGGTAGCAGCCTGCATATTAGGGCAGGACGCCACATAGCTGGCACACACACATAGACGGACAGAAGGATGGATGGCAACAGTGATGAGGGTATAATGTGGCAGCAGCACATATCTGCACAGATATGACTGTTACACGAATGAAACGTAGTTGTGTAGGACAGCCATAAAAAAAAAAGGGGAACAGAGAGGAATTGAACCCATGAACTCTGCTACTAGAAGTCATTGCATTAACCATTGTGCTTCATCTCTATGAGAATTAACAGGCTAATGGCTGACTACAGAAAGAGTGCATGTCACCATAAAACTGTTTGCTGTGGCTACCAGGATAGGATAGAACCAACAGTACCCATAATGCAATTCACATGCAGAACAGCAGTCTAAATCTGCTCACCAGATGGGGTATGCACCTCTACAGCATGTCAGCTTGGTAGGGGGGAATGACCGTGCATGTTACTGGCACAGATTGCCCACAGGCCATGCCAATGTGTGTGTTCTGTGCTCACCCTGAGGGTGAGGTGGAGTGGCCAGCACCAGGTCCGCAGTACCGGGATTGTTTGAGGTGGGCTGTGCTGCAAGTCTCCATCAGTACCAGTGTATGACAGGTATTTGTGGCAAACACCTTTAGAAGGTGTCTGTGCCCATTTGTAATTGCAGTCATGTCTGGCCCTTGTGGACCATGATGTGCTGTTGTCAAGTGCCCCCGGTGGCCAATGGCTGTAAGGGCACACTGGGCATTTTTATTATTTTTAAGGAGCAATGGTTTTTTAAGGCCCAAGTGCAGTTTGGTCCTTGGAGTTTTAGCTCCTTGTGAGAACAAATTATATAAGCCAAGAGTGGAGGATAATAAGGCTTTATTTCCCCTTCAACGCAAGGGTTCACTAAGACATAAGAAAATAAAGATAGTCCTTCTTTATAAAGGGTTCCAGCAAATAAGCAGGCAAACAACTGTTATAAGCTTCACAATTGATTGCAGGGTTTCTTTTATATTTACAGTTCTACTAAGGACTCAAGACTAGTAGTAGCACAAAAAGTACAATCCATGGATTCATCCTGAGGAATGGGAATAGTATTCTCAAACTCTATTTCCAAGGACTCTGCGTCACTGGCTTCTCCCTCTGAATAAGTGCTTTCCCTTACGGCTACAAGTTTAGATGGTCTGTCTCTGCTTCTTTGCTTCCAGTAAGACTCTTTTTTTTTTTAAATTCTTTATTTTCGTTTTATAACAACAAAGGAAAGGAAGACATACAGCTAAAAGACAGATACATATAGTGTGATACATACACCAAAGTAAACCCCTGCCACCCCCCTCCCCCCTGCTTCTTCTCTAGAAAACTAATCATTCCCGAAGCGGGCGTGTACTTACATTATTGTGTTACAAAACCTAACGGTGATCAGAAACATGATGAGTGCACATTAAACAGACATGTCGGAACAATGAGCAGATTGTACATAATCATTGAGCATCTGCCATTTAGACAAGCGAGAGTGAGTTTGGGTATGGGGAATAGCTCTCCGAGATATCTGCTCATATTTACTATATAAGCAGACGAGGTTCCACCATTCATTGACAGTAAGTCGAGAGCTATCCTTCCAATTCCTCGTGATTAAACATATGGCTATACCCAGCATGAAATCAAGGAGAAAGCGACCCTTCTTAGGAAGTGAGGGGACCTCCGCCACTGAGCGGAGTCCCACAATCTTCCAAGAGAGAGGCTCGTGAAGGTGTAAGATAAATTGAATACGACCCCAGACCCGCCCCCAGTAAACCTGTAGTTGAGGACAATCATAAATAACATGAGCGAGGGTTCCCACAGCAGTATGGCAAGACCAACACTGGTCCCTAGCAGTTGTGTTCCATTTGGCTATTTTTTCTGGAGTATAAAAGCATCTATGTGCAAAAAAGAAGAGAGTTTGGGTAACTGAGGCAGACCGGGAAACCCGCACTACTTTGCTCCAGAAAACGCTCCATTACACAGGGGTTAAAGTGGTTTACAGTTCGCGCTCCCAGGCTAGTTGGGCTCTAAAAGTGGCAGTATCTGTACCCTGACATAATATTTTATAAAAGTTAGAGGCTACCCCATGTGTACTACTAATAGAGTGAACTAGTTCTAATAGCCCGTCCTCAGTAGGGACAGAGGGCAGCATGATTTGAGCACTTTTGAGGCAGTGTTGAAGCTGCAGCAATTGAAAATAATGTTTCGCTGGTAACGCAAATTCCTTTTGTAAATCAGAAAAGGTTTTCCAACGAGCTGCAGAGAAGAGCTGTTGGGGTGTCCAGATCCCCCTAGAGTACCAGGGTTTCTATGCTATCGTTCTATTTAGGACTTGAATTCTGGGGTTATTCCACAGCGGGAGTCCGTCCTGAGGACATACGTTTGGGCCCAGTGATAGAATGAGAGTGTTAAAGGCCGCAAGAGTATCGACAATCATTGGGGGATGGCGGGTGTCTACTTGATGGGACATACCGGGGAGATGGGTCAACGGAATTGGGCTACTAAGCTCCTCTTCTATATCAAGCCAAACTGGTCTGCTGTCTGTTGAGGCATCTAGCCATCGGGCACCTTGTTTAAGTAGGAAGGCTTGATGATATCTGAGAAAATCAGGAAATCTGGTACCCCCTAGTTCCTTTGCAGACTGTAGTTTTTGTTTAGCTATCCTTGGTGGCTTGCCCTGCCAGAGATAGGGGACGAGAAGGCCCTCAATATCTTTATGAGTGTGTAGCGGGAGGAAGCATGGCAGCATTTCTAAAATGTAGTTCACTTTGGGGACTATCATCATTTTCACAGTTTCTAGGTGGCCCCACCATGTAAGGGATAAGGGAGACCAACGATTTGTGAGCTCACGGACTTTGGAGACTACCTCTTTGGCATTAAAACTGATAGTGTCTTCTAAAGGAGCGGCAATAGACATTTTAGGTAAGGGCGCTTGAAAACATACAACATAATCAGAATCTGTGCAACAATGACATAATCACCGAGTATGCTGGCTAATACACCCATATTGAAAAGTATGTACCAAAGTATCTTAGAGAAGAAGCAAAACCCCCAATGAATATGGCGACCATATGTCTGCGGGAGGAGGCCCTAGAGAGGAAGATAGAGACATGAAAAAAGAAAAGAAACACCAGAGTCCATAATTAACACTGTCTCTGACACTCATCGAGGCTACTGTGGGTAGATGGAGTCGGGTCACAGATATCATCAAAAAGAAGGCAACAAACCGCCCTCGCCAGACTCTTTGCTGAGCCGCGGCAAATCCAATATGGCAGGTACAGCGGACATGAGAATACTTGCAGGAATATTCTGGAAGTCAGCGCATCAAGTCGGCTTCTTTAGAATCCAAAAACTCCGCTAGTAGATCAGTTTCCTCAAATGTTCTTGTCTGATTGTGAAGCGTGACTCGGAGCTTGGCCGGATACATCAGGCCATAGCGTGCTTGTAGTTGTTGAAGCCTCGGCCGGAATTCCAGAAAGCGCTTTCGGCGGTCGACCGTGGGTTTAGCCAAGTCAGGATAGAAGGAGATCTTGTGGCTCTCAAACTCCATATGGCCCTTTGCCCGAGAGGCACTGAGAATTTGCTCCACATGTTGATATCTCAAAAGTCGAAAGATGATAGGCCACGGGGTCTTCCTGTTGAGCGTTATGTTTGTGGGTACACGATGAGCGCGATCGATCTCCAAGTCTTTGGTAAAGGTGATTTGGAGCAGGGAAGGGAGGATTTTACATAAAAACTCTTTCATGTTTCCCGATTCCGCTCCCTCCGGTATGCCCACGAGTCGTAGGTTGTTGCGGCGCGCTCTATTATTGCCATCTTCCACTTCTTTCTGCAAGGCCCGTACCTGACGTTCAACTTTGTCGAGTTTCGACAACCGGGCCGCATGGGAGTCTAATATGCTCTCCATTTTGTCCTGACGCGAAGAGAGCCCCTCTAGCTTGCCCTGCAGTACACCAAGATCTTCCCGCAGCGCTCGGAGTGCTTCACCGTTTGACTGCACGAGGTCCTTAACCCATCTAATCTCTGCGAGGATTTCCTGATGCATTTCGGGGCCCTCGCGCAAAGCCAGCCCCTTCTGCGGGGACGGGGGTTCAGTTTTGGAGCGTTTGCCATGAGAAGCCGCTGGAGATCCAAATTCCAGGCGCGTGGGTTTGGTCCCCGCCATCTCACCAATGTGCCCCGGCAAGATCAGAGCAGAAGTTCAAGTATGTACGGTGTTAATTCAGGATTCTGAGTAGGCCTCTCGGGAGCCTCAGCGTTATGCGACCATCCCGCTGGACATCGGGCTCCGCCCCCCTCTCCAGTAAGACTCTTATGTTAAGCCCTTAGGTATTGTTTTAAAAAGCTCTGCTTTCTTCCCTCTTCTCATATACTGAGCATCTGCTTTATCAGAGTTTCTAGGAGCAAGGCTTTCTTTTAAAAGTAAAGAGCCACCATACCTTGGCTTCCTGCAGCTGCTACACCTGGAGCTCTCTCTCTGACGTACTTCTCTCTGGAGACAGGTTTTCTTGTGCAGTGCTTTGCCCTCCTGAAGCCCAGGAAAACCTGGTGAGGATTCCCAACCTCTGTGCTTCTGTGTAAAGGTAGCTTTGTTATAGGAACCTCTTCTCCTTGTACCTTGTAATCCTGGTCCAGTGAACTCAGGTGAATGTAGGCTTCTCTTAAAGCATGGCTCCTTGGTTTTCTGTGCTCTTCTTTCAGCTGTTGCTGCTCTTGTTGTGTTGCTTGATCCAGCTGCGCTACTTGGGCTGGGAGTGTCACTCCTTCCAGCCAAACTGCTTCTCCTAGCAGCCTCTCTCTGGACTCTGTCTCTCTGTGTTCTGCCCCTCTGGACTCTATCCCTCTGGATAGTCTCCATCTGGATTCTGTCCCTCTGGGCTTGCTCCGTGTGGACTCTCTCCTCAACACTCCTTCTCCTTCCTTCTGGCTGAACTGCTGCCGGCTGAGTTCCCTCCGAATGGATTCCTCCTGACTGGATTCCTCCTCCACACCACTTCCTTCTGGCTGTCTTTCCTTTATAAAGGCATTTTACCTTTGAAACTCCCTGGCTTGCCTTCAGGTGCAGCTGGTTAACACTCATACAATCAGTGGCTGGGCACATTGACTCAGCCTCTGTAGGATTACTCCTGCCCCCTCTAGCTGTGCTGCGAGGTAATTGCATCTTCTGCACATCCACAGCTCTATGAAAGACAGGGTTTTTTTCTAAACCTGCACCTTCCGTGGCTCCAGCCTCATGACAGTGCACAACATAGTGCATATCCACTGTGCTTGCTATGGTCACCTGTTTAGGGAGCAGGGGTGTGTCAGGGCTCACATGGCAACAATGTACTTAGCAAACCACCCTCTCTGGGTCAGGGTGGGGGACATGATCTGCCCCCAACAGACCCATATTCTCACCCTCTGCATGTGGGGCAGTGAAGGTACATGAGGACAGACAGCTGCTAAAGATCTGCACTTGGGACAGGGCCACTGGAAGATAGGTAGAGGGCCCAATCAGCACAGCTGCACCCCACTACAATCTGACATTCACTAGCAGAGGGCAGTCAATGTGCACCTGCTGCACCCTGCAAGGTGGTATGGCCATACAGATGCTAATTGCAGACAGTCTACTAGCTAGTACATAGTGTATGCTCCTGGAGAAACTATGTGCAGCCAAAACTGGGACATCAGCACACACACCATGCAGGTATCTCAGTGATTCGGCCACAGAAAAGAAAACCCATAAATATCACTTGAGAGCAATAGTGTATAGCACTATGTGGGAACCTAGCCATGCCGTGGTCACTACTCAGTCAGGGTAAAAGCGACCTCCCAGCATGACATGCTGTGGACACCCTGTCCGTGCAGATGGTGGTCGGGCACTACAATGTCCCAGCCATTGCCCTATACCAAGTGCAAATGCATCCTGCCCATGCCACCCTGTCCGGGCCATACCCACAGTACCTTGCTCCTCATTATGCACATTGGCAGGCTAACACTGGAAATAGTACAAGCAATGTGGGCTCAGTAAGGTGTAGGCAGCCACAACACACTGGATAGACAGACACATACTCCCACACCTATACCAGCATTGTGCAAATATAGAGGTTTGTGGCAGCCCTGGCTGCCATACCAGTCCTGGGCACAGTGTGGGCGTTGCTATGGTACTCAATACTGTTAGGGTCACTCCTCCGGGTGGTAAACACTGTCAGAATCAATAACTGAAACACACTCCACAGATATCATAAAGGTTGCTATGATGAATCTCTATCAACAAATTGTGTTTAACTTAGGATTTCTTTTTTTTTGAAACTTTTATTTTCATTTTGCAACAAACAAAGAAACAACACACCAAAAGAGACAAAACAAGTATACAATAAGGAAAAGTAAACCCATTACCCCCCACCCCGGTGCTTCTTCTCTACCCGTTTGTATCAGCATGTGAGCGCTTCCAATTAACAGTGATTATACATCAAACGATCAAAAAAAAAATATCCACAATACAGCATGATCATGAGACAGAGATATATACAAAGTTAGACAGTCAGATGAGAGCATTTAGCAAAATGTACATATTCATTGAACATCCTCCATTAAGACCAATAAGAAGGAGCCTGAACGGAGGAAGCGCACAGACGAGGTATTTGTTCATATTTACTGTAGAGACAGGCATGATTCCACCATTCATTGAGGCTCAGATGGGAACTAATTTCCCAGTATTACTCAATGAGGGAAACAGCAATGCCAAGCATAAAGTTCAAAAGGAGATAAGCCATTTCTTGGGAGAGAGGGGATCCCCGCAACTGGGCGAAGTCCCACTATTCTCCGAGAAAGGGACTCCTGAGAGTGCAATATAGACTAAATACGACCCCAGACCCGACGCCAGTGATACTGTAGTGCGGGATATTCATGCATAACATGAAATGAAGTAATAAACCAATGGCCACAGGACGTGTCCAGCAACCATTACCCTGAGTAGTGTTCCATATGTCTAAACTGTGAGGAGTGTAAAAACACCGGTGGGCTAGAAAGAAGAGGGTCTGAGTGAGTGAGGCGGGTCGGAAACCCGTGTCCCTCTGCTCCAGATAAGGCTCCATTGCTCCGAGGTTAAAGTCACATGCAATTCTCTCTCCCATACTTTCTGCGCTATAGAGGTATCTCTAGTGATAGCATTACATAAGGTTTAGTAAAATTGGATGCTACACCCGGTAAACTACCGAGAGATCGGAAGTTTCCAATCAACCTTATGCAGAGAGTGCCGATGGCGGGAGTACTCTAGTGCTCCGAATGCAATACTGAAGTTACACTGACCAGAGTCGGGAGTCGAAAGGTTGCATAGGAATATTAAAGGCACCTAAAGTGTCGAAAAACATTGGTGGATAGTGGGAGTCTAATGGGAGAGTCATACCAGGGAGTAAGGTAAGAGGAATCGGTGAGCAAAGGCCCGCTACTATATCTAGCCACACAGGTCTGCTCGGTACTGGAGCTTCAACCAACAAGCACCTTGTTTGAGAAGAAAAGATTGAGGGAACACTTGAGTAAAATCGCCACCAAGTATTAATGGAGCATTGGCGGAGGCCGAGGCCAACTGCACAAAACTTGCATAGTGAGCAGGGTTGTCCACATTCGGGACATAGTGCAAATACACGTGAATTCACTATCTCCAACCTCAAGGTGTACACGGGCCCATCTACCCTCCATGTCAGCGCTAATATCAGGTACAGTAGCGTGCAAAGACTTCTTAACCAGAATGACTATCCCGTACCATTTGGAAACGGTGGGAGAATAGGCAACTACCATGTGAGGCCTAGCATTGAGTTTCAGTGTTTCAGCAGAGTGTAATGCGTTTCCTGAAGAAACACCTAATCAACGTGCTCGTGGCTAAGATAGCTAAGGATTTTCTTTCTGCTGAGTGGACCAGCAATGTCTTGTACGATGAATAATAAGATTTAACATGAGGCCATTCAGAAAAGTTAAAATTCTGAGCATGATAGCACACATAATTTCACTGTGTCCCTCAAACTGACTGTATCTGGCTGTACACATGACATAGGAAAATAAGCTAATATAATACAATGAAGCGCCCCACATTAACAAAGATAACCGCAGTACGGTAGAGGAGAAGCAAAACCCCAAAATTACTGGCGACCATGTGTCTGCGGGGAGAAACCCCAGAGAAGGCCGAAATTGAAAAAACATATAACCTGTAGGACTGTGCGTGCTCCGAATCCGACCGAGGCACACATCATGAAGGGATAGGAGACCAAAGACAAAAGTCATACAGAGAAAGAAAGAAAGTCCAGGCTATTTCTGTGCTGGGCTATGACCGCCGCATCGGGCCCTGCAAAATGGCGGACAGAGCCGGCAGATAAGAGTCCAAGATTTGGGATTAGCGCATCTGTTCTGCTTCTTTGGAGTCCAAAAATGTTGATAATAGATCAGGATCCTCGAACGTCCTGGTCTGGTTATGGAGAGTCACTCGGAGCTTCGCTGGATACAACAGGCCAAAGCGAGCCTGTAGCTGTTGAAGTCGAGGGCGAAGAGCAAGGAGTTTCTTCCGACGGTCAACGGTAGGCTTTGCCAAATCAGGAAAGAAGGAGACCTTACGACCTTCATATTCCAAATGATGATTCGCTCGGGCAGCATGTAAAATTTGTTCCACTTGTTGATATCGTAGCAAGCTAAAGATAATAGGCCGGGGGGTCGTGCGGTTGAGCGCCATGCGGGCAGGAACACGGTGTGCTCGATCGATTTCCAGTTCTCTGTGAAAAGTGATCTTCAGCAAGGAGGGAAGAGTTTTGAGCAAGAATTCTCTTATATCTCCTGCTTCCACCCCCTCCGGCATTCCGAGGAGCCTCACATTGTTGCGACGGGCGCGATTATTGCTATCTTCCAACTCCTTTTGAAGATTCTGTATCTGGCGCTCAGCCTCGTCCAGTTTGCCCAAGCGCACCTCGTGCGAGTCGAGGACCCCCGCCATATTGTCCTGCCGTAATGAAAGACCTTCAAGTCGGTCTTGGAGCACTCCAAAGTCTTCTCGCATGGCTCGAAGCGCTTCTCCATTAGACTGCACCAATTCCTTCACGCCGCGTATTTCCTCCAAAATCTCCAGGTGCATTGTGGGGTTTTCACGAAATGGAACCATCTTCTGCGGGGAGGATACCTCCGTTTTGGAGCGTTTTCCGTGAGAAGAAGAAGGAGACCCGAAGTCCAAGCGCGCTGGTTTGTGGGCCGCCATCCCCCCCGAGGTGCCCCGGTCAGCTCGGAGCAAAATAGTAAATTTATATAGGTATTAAGTCAGGATTCTGAGTAGGCCTCTCGGGAGCTTCAACGCAAAGCGTCCTACCCGCTGGACATCAGGCTCCGCCCCCCATTAACTTAGGATTTCTAAGCTGACATTAATCATAGCAACCTTTTGATATAGGACGGCATTGCTAAGGCATGCAGGTGCCAGTATTGGGAGATGCTGCTCCGCGCAGGTCCCAACAGCCTGACTCTCCATGAGGCTTTGGATAGTTGAGCCTGTGGGTGTGGGTGTTTATGCCTCTGTTGGCCGCTGCTCTAGGGCAGAGGTTCCCAACTCCGGTCCTGGTGGGCCAAACACTGTTCATGTTTTCATGCTGTCCCTAATGAATATGCATGAGATACATTTGCAAACCATGGGGGGGGGGCGGCACATACAAATGCAGCATAGGCATATTTATTAGGGACAGCATGAAACCTGAATGGTGTTTGGCCCTCCAGGACTGCAGTTGGGAAACTCTGCTCTAGGGCTTGCATATGTTTATGGTTTCTGTGCTCGGTAGGGTAAAATATAGGCGTTTCAGGCATGTTTATTTAATCTGCAATAAAGGTTCTGTCTTTATTACCATGGTTTAGTACTGGGTAAAATATGGGGAAAGGGTTGGCAGGAGCCACAGCTGGGACTTGAACTTGTGACCTTCTGCTCCTGAACACACTGGCTGCGTGTACTGCATCACACTGTTGTCACAGGGACAGATCATTCCCTGGGGATACCATATCTGTTCGTCAGACAGACCCTGTCTGTTGCAGTGCACGGCACTGTCCTAAACGGGGCTTGGCCGTGGTCTGCTGTGGGCAGATGCCACTGCCTCCTCCACCACCATGCTGCCATGCCATTATGTCAGTGGTGCTGGGGGTGCGCAGTCCCAGGCTATACAGTGTGCCGATAGGCCTATGGTGTGGGTTGTCAGGTAGGGGTGCCTATATGGACATGCGCGCTTCCCCCCCGGCACCACCTGCCAATGTTATGTGCCCTTGAGGGTACCTGCTGGGTAATATCCCCTATGACACTATGGGACACACACTCATGCCCATGTTGGACCCTCGTCAGTTGCTGTCTTGCTGCTTTACATTTTCGGCATTCCTATGTGCCACCTAGGCATCTGCCTAGTCTGCACTGTGCCCCAGCTGGATCACAGCATGTGCCGCCTGCAGCCCCCTGTATCCCATTTACAGCATCAGTACAGTTGCCCTTTCCTACGTGCCCACTCTGCTGTTGCTGCACATGTGCATGCCATTACAAACCTGCCCAATCTAAATGACAGAAACCATGATCAGCGCTATTTCAATGTGGGATCATTCACTTTGTAGGGGGACAAAGCATAGACCCTTCCAAACATGATATCTTTATTTTTACGCTTTATCAGTAGTGTTGCTTTAGGTTTATCATTAATATAACTATTGGCCAGCTTGGTTATTGGGATTTTAAATGTGGTTCTGGTCATTTTATATGTTTATTTGCCTTTTTGGTTCCTGCACATGTATCACTACTATCACTTTCTGGGTTTCCCTGCCTTTGCTGCACATTGCTGACTGAAATTGTTTCTCTTTCCTGCAAATGTGCCTAATGCGAGGGTTTCACTGGCGTTAGTTTTCAGACCCGTATTTCACAGCATTAGTGTGCCTGGAGCCTCTTCCCGCCCACTCTCCGCCCATTGATCCCTTCTCTCCGCCCTCTGGGAAGCCTTACTCCACCCTTCAGACCCGGATTTCACAGCGTTAGTGTGCCTTAATGCTGCTGCCATGTTATCGCGCGATAAGTGACGTTATCGCGCGATAAGTGACGTTATTGCGTGATAATGTTACATTATCGCGTGATAAGTGACGTTATTGCGTGATAATGTTACATTATCGCGCGATAATGTTACATTATCGTGTGATAGTACCACCGCTGCGACGTTAAGACGTTTTAGTAAACATACCCCTTAGTCTGTCCTCATATGCTTTATAATGAAGACCACTAATCATTTTAGTAGCCACCCTCTGCACCGACTCCATCCTGTTCACATCCTTTTGGAGGTGCGGTCTCCAGAATTGCACACTATACTCCAAATGAGGTTGCACCAAAGACTTATACAGAGGCATTATCACCTCCTTTTTTCTGCTAGCCATTCCCCTCTGTATGCTCCCAAGCATCCTTCTAGTTTTTGCCGTCGCCTTTTCTACCTGTTTAGCTACTTTAAGATCAGCAGACACAACCATGCCTAGGTCCCGCTCTTCTTTAGTGGACAAAAGTACTTCACCCCCTATACTATATTGCTCCCTTGGATTGCTGCAGCCCAAATGCATGACCTTACATTTTTTAACATTAAATCCCAACTATCTAAAAATGGCATAAAAAATGCCCAAAACTCAGGAAACATTTTTACTTTGCCTACCCCATAAACAATACATCCTCACTCTCTGGAATGGTTAGACAATAAAACCCTAGCAATTTATTAAAACAGAAATCAGTGGCATGAAGCAGACTTTAATTAATGCTAAAAGATTTTATTTAATAAAATTCACAATGATAAAGAGAACAAGTTTTCTTTGTTTGTGATTGTTATAATTGACGTGCTAAATTTTATGCACAGCAGAATAATTTTCTCTACCTTACAGTGCCCATGGACACAGCAAGAAAGATATGTTTCATACAATAGGAGAGATGGAATTTTATGGGCTGAATTTAAAATCACACACCCAAGGTTTTAAAAATAATTAGCTGTCTGAGAAAGAATTAATTAGGGAATAATTAGGTTAAAGGGTGTTATAACCTTAAACAGAAAAAACTCTTCATAAAGATAAAGACTTATTTAGTCATCGGGGAACATAATTTAAGACTCTGGACCTTATCCAATAATATTTTTTCCCTCGGCATAAAATGAAAAAAGTTCTTTTTGACTAGCCCATATATTTCTCATTCATGTGATTCTTTGAATTGCAGCTCATTGATTTGGATGCTTTAAAGAAATACAATGAACAGCACACATATAAAGTGGTTCTACATAATGAAAAAGCTAAACTAACTGATCAGACTGGACGATTTAGAGATGTTTCTGGTGCACAAAGCCTTGCTGAGCTTGCAACATGTCTGAGGATGTGAAGATACATGAAATCGGAATTGAGACATGGATGGCGCCATGTCTACAATCCTGAGGGTGTTCTAGAGATGATCTTGCTGAAGAAGTAGCCGTTTCTAGAATACGGATCCATGTGCAGCAGAAGTAGCGATCTTGAAAATGTGCACATGAGGAAAACGGGCATAGGAAACCTGGCTTACACTGGTAAGATCTGGCATTTCAGAACACGCACATGCCAATGCCTGAATGTACATGTGCATGCCAACCAATTTGGAAACCTGGACATGTAGATGCCGCAAATGGTAAAACGGCGAATCAAGTCCACTGTTTTTTCAATCTGTGTCCATAGTCACACCCACAGACCATCAGTCTAGTCACCGGACCTGAATGATGCGGCAAGCTAATGACCAATTTCTTATTTTATAGCTAGTGTGGCCCTTTTCTAGGTGTGTGAAAAGTCTAAAGCACATATAGGAGCATGTTTACTAAAGATCAACGCGTGTTAAGTAAAGTTAACGTGCGTTAAGTGCTACCACTGCCCATTAATTTCTGTGGGCCATTGCAGCACTTACCACACATTAACTTTACTTAGGGGTATGTTTACTAAACTGCAGTAATGTCATTCGCGTTAGGTTCCGCTGTAAAGGTACAGATGCCCATATAAAGGCGTGGGCATTGCAATGTTACAGCAAGCTGTAGCAGCTAACGCGCGTTACAAGGCGCCTTAGACTAACGAGCGTTACAAGGCGACTTGTAAGGCACCTTGCAAGGCACCCTGAAAGGCACCTTGCAAGGCACCTTATAAGGCGCCTTGTAAGGTGCCTTGTAAGGTGCCATGTAAGGTGCTTCATAAGGCGCCCTATAGGGCCTCCTAGGCTAAGCGCCATATTAGGCACCCTTGGATAAGGCACCGCAGAAGGCACCCTGGACTATGGAACCATAGGTTAAGGTGGCCTAACAAGGTTATGGTATGCTAGGTTAGTGTGCCCTAGGGACTGCAAGGTGCCTCAGGATGACATGCATGACCTGTGTGGAACAGAGACAGATGTAGCCCTAACACTAGATAGAGCACTCAGGAAAGGCAATGAACAGGTGAGTGAAGGAGGGAGAAGAGGGAGCCGCTGGACCTGCCATATCTGCGGGCATCCCATGTGCCTGCCAGTACTGATGACAAACATGGTGGGGCAGCTGTACCACAGCATAGAGTGTTGGCAGTGTAAAGTACCGGAAAAACAGTTGGTGGCAGACGATGGGAATACGTGTCCCCTAGTGGAGGTGGAGGTGGCAGGATAGTTACAATGATGGGTGGACAGAGGAGTGGTGGTGTCATGCAGATCAGGCACACGCAAGGCAAGTATGAAGAGGCACAATTCAGGAAAGGGTAGCAGTGCATGACATGGAGTGGCAGCCTGCACTGGCAGACAGGACTCTACACAGCCGACAGATGCAGATAGACGGACTGAGGGAATGTTGGCAATTGTGGCGAGGGTATTATGGGCTGGAAGCACAGATCTGCAAAAATATGACCTCTACAGGCATGCACACTATTTGAGTAGGACAGGCATGAGAGGAGGGAACAATGAGGAACTGAACCCATGAACACTGCCAAGAATGGCATTGTATTAACCAGTAGGCTACACCTCCAGGGTGTAGGTCACAGCAATGTCTGGGTACAGAAGGACTGCAGTTCACCGCACAAACTGTCTGCTCTGAGTGCCAGGATAGGGTAACCTCACCAGTAACCATGATGCAATGCACATGCTGAATAGCAGTCTACAGCTGATCACCAAATGGGGTCTGCACCTCTCCGGTACCTCATCTTGGAAAGATGAACTGACAGTGCGTGATACTGGCACAGAGTAGCTACAGACCATGCCACTATGCAGGTTCTGTGTTCACCCTGAGGGATAGGATGGGTGCCCAGCACTAGGTCCGCAGTACATGTGGTGCTAGAGATAGGTCCTGCTGTACATCCCCATCACTACCAGTGTGTGACAGGTGTTCTTTGCAGTGCAGCTGAAGGTAATTTGGTGTCAATCTGTATCCTGCAGTCACATGTGGCCCTGTGGGACTAGACACCAGCCAGATTGGTGTGTACCCCGTGTTAGGGTCTGGCTGACATGGGCAGCTGTTTTCAGGGCAGAGGAGTTCCTAGAATTGCATGAGGTGTGTGTAGCAGTGCCCTTATAGGTCACAGTGGTATATACTACATACCCCAAAGGGCCCACATTACCCTTTTTTCAGGTAAAGAACAAGTGCCCCCCACCCCGGGGAAGCAACCTCCATCTTGTTTGTATGAGACATCTCTCCAGGGTTGGTGGGTCAGAGCCATACCTATGACTGGGGCAGTGGCAGACCAGCAGCAATGCTGGGGTTAGGTCTGGAAAACCCCAACTGCCTCCCACCACTGTCTGCCAGTCACCAGCAGACAGCACAGTCAGACTGTACCTTAAAGGTGTTCTGACCATGCACAGTCTAACTGCAGACAGTACACCAGCCTGCTTACAGAGGAACTATGTGCAGCAAGCAGGCATCTCAGTGATTGGAACCCCAGGACTATAAAACACAAATATATCACTGGAGACAGATAGTGTAGAGCGATATGTGGGAACCTAGACCTGCCATGGTCACTGCTCAGTCAGAGTGAGTGCCCTCCCAGCATGCCATGCTGTGGTCACCCTGTCCATGCAGGTGGTGGTCAGACACTACAGTATCCCAGCCATTGCCCCACACCCTGTGACGACGCATCCTGGCCACCTATTCAGGCTAATGCTGGTAACAGTGGGGCATTTTGTGCCCAGTCATGGGTGCGCAGCCACAGAACAATGGATAGACATACACACACGCTCACTCCTATTGCAGCATTGTACAAAGATAGGGGTGGTTGGCAACCCTGCCTGCCACACTGGTCCTGATCACAGTGCCGACATCGCTAAACTGTGCAGGGGGTAGTAGTAGTGCTCTGGTGATAACTTCAGCTCAATGCTGGGGCCAACAGCCTGACTCTCCATGCATCTTTGGATTGTGGAGCCTGTGTAGGTGGGTGTTTGTACCCCTGTTCGCCGCTGCTTTGGGCTTTGCACATGTCGCTGTTGTATCTGCATTGTAGGGTAAAACATAGGGACATGCTCTGCAGGTACCACAGCTGGGGCTTGTACCTGTGACCCTCTGCTTCTGGACCCACTGGCTGGGTGTACTGCACCACACTATTGCCACAGATGCACAATAGTCCCTGGGGCTACCTATACTTTTCCTCAGCCATAGTTTGTATGTTGCACTGCACAACAAATACCGATGCAGGGCATGGCCTAAGTCCACTGCAGGGAGGTGGCACTGCCCCCTCCAGCACGGGCACCCCCCCCACCAAGCTGACATGGCCATTTGCTGTCAGTGCTGGTAGTGCGCAGTCCCAGGCCATCCACTGTGTAGGTAGGCGCCCGCCTAGGGAGCGGATCCCGGGGTGGGGGGGCCATACATGGACAACCTCACATCCCCCCCCATCACTGCCTACCAATATTATGTCCCTTCCACATGGCTGGGGGGATGTCAGGTCAGTGCCCTAGCAACTATTGGCTAGGGTGAACTAGGTAGATATAGGTGGATTGTGTTTGGCCTTGGTCAGCTGCTGTCATGCTGATATCCAGTTTCTATGTTCCTATGTGCCACCTAGGAGCCCACCTGGCCCCAGCTGCCCATGCTACATATCCCACCTGCGGCCCCCTATGCCCCATTTGCACCATCGCCATAGTGGCCATTCATACTTTGGCACTATGGTGTTACTGAAAATGGAGCACTCCTATCACATTTCTTGGGCTCCCTGCCTAGGCTGTACATTGCTGACACTGAAATGGTTTCTCTCTCTACTGCAAATGTGCATCTAACGGCAGGTTTTCTTTTTTTTTTAAACTTTTATTTTCATTTTGCAACAAACAAAAGAAACAACACACCAAAGGAGACAAAACAAGTATACAATAAGGAAAAGTAAACCCAATTACCCCACACCCCCATGCTTCTTCTCTAGCCGATTATGTCAGCATGTGAGCGCTTCCAAACAACAGTGATTATACATCAAAACGAACAAAAGAGTATCTACGATACAGAATGATCATGGGACAGAGATATATACAAATTTAAACAGTCAGATGAGAGCATTTAGCAGAATGTACATAATCATTGAGCATCTTCCATTTAGACCGATGATGAGGAGTCTGAACGGGGGAAGCAAACATACGAGGTATTTGTTCATATTTACTGTAGAGACAGACATGATTCCACCATTCATTGGGGCTTAGATGGGAGCTATTTTTCCAGTATTTCGTAATTAGGGAAATAGCAATGCCAAGCATAAAGTCCAAAAGGAAGTAGGCCGTTTTTGGAACAGAGGGGATCCCCGCAGCTGAGCGAAGTCCCACTATCCTCCAAGAAAGGGGTTCTTGAAAGTGCAAAATAGACTGGATACGACCCCAGACCCGACGCCAGTAATACTGTAGTGCGGGACATTCATACATAACATGAGGTAGTGAACCAATGGCCGCATGGCATGTCCAACAACTATTGCCCTGAGTAGTGTTCCATTTGGCTAATCTGTCAGGAGTGTAAAAACACCGGTGGGCTAGAAAGAAGAGTGTCTGAGTGAGTGAGGCGGATCGGGAAACCCGTGTCACTCTACTCCAGACAAGGCTCCATTGCTCCGGGGTCAAAGTCACATGCAATTCTCTCTCCCATGCTTTCTGCGCTATAGGGGTATCTCTAGTTATAGCATTACATAAGGTTTTGTAAAAATTGGATGCTACACCCGGTGAACTACCGATAGATCGGATAGTCTCCGACCAACCTTGTGTAGGGGATGCCGATGGCGGGAGCACCCTAGCACTCCGAAGGCAGTGCTGAAGTTGCACCAACTGAAAGTAGTGTTTCGCTGGGAGACCAAATTCAATTTGCAATTCACTAAAAGTTTTCCAGCGACCATCATGGAACAACTGGCTAGGAAACCAAATGCCCCTAGTGTACCAGGGGCTCCACGCCATCGGCTTATTTTGTATTCGAAATCGAGTATTGTACCAAAGCGGGAGCCTGTCTAACGGACAGAGTCGGGAGTCTAAAGATTGCATAAGAGTATTAAAGGCACCTAAAGTGTCTAAAAGCATTGGTGGATAGTGGGAGTCTGATGGGAGAGTCATACCAGGGAGAAAAGTAAGAGGAATCGGTTTGCAAAGGTCCTCTTCTATGTCTAGCCACACAGGTCTACTCGGTACTAGATCTTCCAGCCAACGAGCGCCTTGTTTGAGAAGAAAAGATTGATGGTACTTCAGGAAATCAGGGAATCTGACACCCCCATTTTCCTTATCTGCTTGCAGCTTATGTTTCGCTATCCTAGGTGTCTTGTTTTGCCATAAGTATCTAGTCAGAAGGCCCTCTATATCTTTATATGTACGTCGAGGTAAGAGACAGGGCAACATTTCTAAAATGTAATTCACTTTCGGAACAATCATCATTTTTATGGTTTCTAAGCGACCCCACCAGGTAAGTGTTAAAGGAGTCCAACGGTGAGTAAGCGCCCGGACTTTAGAGGTTAAGTCTTTGGCATTGAAGGAGATAGTGTCTTCCAAAGGAGAACAATAGTGAACCCCAAGGTATTTGACCATGCGAGGTTGCCATAAAAAGGGAAAGGGTTGCATATCTGCCTGATGAAGCAAAGGATTTAATGGAAAGGCTACCGACTTGGTCCAATTTATCTTATAACCGGACAGTTGTGAGTATTTACCAATTTGCTCTAGGACAGCCGGTACTGAGTCTATAGAGACAAAAAGCATAAGGTCATCAGCATACGCTGAAATTTTGATTTCCCTATGGGAGAAGGGGACTCCATGAATCTCCTCCGATTGCCGGATTAGTAAAGCCAAGGGTTCGAGTGCAAGATCGAAAAGAAGTGGAGACAGTGGGCATCCCTGGCGAGTACCGCGTTGAAGGGGAAAAGGCTGAGACTTTAAAGCATTGGCACATATACTGGCTGTAGGCTGTGCATACATGGTGCGGAGACAACGGAGAAAACCTTCCCCGAATCCGTACCAGCGGAGGACTGCAAATAGGAAGGGCCACTCTAAACGATCAAAGGCCTTCTCAGCATCAAGTGAGAGGCCAACAAATGGGCGATCAAGATTAACTGCGGCAGTCAGTACATGACATAGAGTCCGAGCATTGTCAGCAGTTGATCTACCAGGAATGAAACCGCATTGATCTGGGTGTATTAAGGTAGACATCCTATCAGAGAGCCGGGTGGAGAGAATGGTGGCAAATATTTTATAGTCCGCGTTTAGGAGGGAAATTGGATGATAATTAGCTGTTAGTTGCGGGTCTCTCCCCTCTTTCTCAAAAACTACTACATTTGCCATTGAAAAGGACCCAGAAGGAGAACCCTCCTCGGCCAGAGCAGAAAAATAAAGTTTCAAAACTGGAGCTAAGTCAGCGTGAAAGGTTTTGTAGAATTCAGCAGGGAGACCGTCTGGGCCTGCGGCTCGACCTGTGGCACATTTCTTGATAGCAGAATGAATTTCTGATAAAGTAAATGGTTTGTCCATGGCCACTCTATCTTCGTCAGATAGGGTCGGTCTTTGTACCCCTGAAAGTAAGCGTTCAAATACTTCTGGCTCAAAATCACATTCAGATTGATAAAGCCGAGTATAAAAATCACGAAAGAGTTCTAAGATTTCTGTATCTTTAGTGACCAAGCCCCCCCCCCGACGGATTACGGAGGGCGGTAACACGCTTGGCTTCTTTTTGACCTTTTAGGGCATTTGCTAATAATTTGCCAGCACGGTTATTTTCCCGGTAATATATCCCTTGTTGTGATTCAATATTTTTAACAGCAGCAGTGTACAAAAGCTGATTGTATTGAAAACGCAAGCGTTGTAAACGGAGTAAAATACATGGGTCAGTACGGGACGTGAGGAGACGCTCCCCAGCTTGTATCTGCTGCTCTAGAATCAGTAAGTGCTGCTTTCTTTGTTTCCCCTGCCGAATTTGATAGCTAGTTATAGTTGCGCGGATAGATGCTTTAAAACCCTCCCACCAAGCCCAACTCGCTGTGTCATGGGGTGAGTTAAAATGAAAATAATCTTGGATAGCGGCCTTTAGATCAACCTGAAAATCTTTTTGACCTAGTAGGGATCTATCAAAAAACCAAGCTCGGGGAGAATCGTCCCGCGCAGTGACATGTAATGATAAAGATATGGCAGCATGATCTGAAATATGGAGAGGATGAGTCCTAGCCGTGTCCACTTGAGAAATCAGTGCTTTGGAAATGAGAAAGAAATCTATTCTAGATTGGGAGTGATGGGGGGCAGAAAAAAAAGTAAACTCTAAGTCGGAGGGGTGAAGCAGCCTCCATATATCTACCAGCGCAAGATCTTGCATCAGAGCTGTAAGGGTAGCAAGACTCTTGGGTGGACTACTCGTTCTAGGCGGCTGTCTATCTATCAAAGGGTCTAACACTTGATTAAAATCACCACCAAGTATTAATGGAGCATTGGCAGAGGCCTGTGCCAACTGCGCAATACTTGCATAGTAAGCAGGGTTGTCCACATTCGGGGCATAAATGCAAATACACGTGAATTCACTATCTCCAACCTTAAGGTGTACACGGGCCCATCTACCCTCCTTGTCAGCGCTAGTATCAATTACAGTAGCTTGCAAAGACTTCTTAACCAGAATGGCTACCCCGCACCGTTTGGAAACGGCGGGAGAATAGGCAGCCACCATGTAAGGCTTAGCATTGAGTTTCAGTGTTTCAGCAGAGTTTAGATGCGTTTCCTGAAGAAACACTAAATCAGCATGCTCATGGCTAAGATAGCTAAGGATTTTCTTTCTTTTGATTGGACTATTAATGCCTTTTACGTTGAGTGATAAGATTTTACATAAGGCCATTCAGAAAAGTTATAAATTCTGAGCATGATAGCACACATAATTTCACATTGTCCCTCATATTAACTGTATCTGGCTGTACACATGACATAAAAGAAAATAAGCTAATATAATACAATGAAGCGCCCCACATTAAAAAAGAAAAACCGCAGTGCGGTAGAGAAGAAGCAGAACCCCAGAAATTACTGGCGACCATGTGTCTGCGGGGAGAAACCCCAGAGAAGGCCGAAATTGAAAAAACACATAACCTGTAGGACTGTGCGTGCTCCGAATCCGACCGAGGCACACATCATGGAGGGATAGGAGACCACAAAACAAAAAAGTCATATAGAGAAAGAAAGAAAGTCCAGGTAGTCTCTGTGCTTGGCTATGACCGCCGCATCGGGCCCTTCAAAATGGCGGACAGAGCCGGCAAATAATAAGTCCAAGTTGTTGGATTAGCGCATCTGCTCTGCTTCTTTGGAGTCTAAAAATGTTGATAGTAGATCAGGATCGTCGAATGTCCTGGTTTGGTTGTGGAGAGTCACTCGGAGCTTCGCTGGATACAACAGGCCAAAGTGAGCCTGTAGCTGTTGAAGTCGAGGGCGAAAAGCAAGGAGTTTCTTCCGACGGTCAACGGTAGGCTTTGCCAAATCAGGGAAGAAGGAGACTTTGTGACCTTCAAATTCCAAATGATGATTCGCCCGGGCAGCGTTTAAAATTTGTTCCACTTGTTGATATCGTAGTAAGCGAAAGATAATAGGCCGGGGGGTCGTTCGGTTGAGCGCCATGTGGGTAGGAACACGGTGTGCACGATCGATTTCCAGTTCTCTATGAAAAGTGATCTTCAGCAAGGAGGGAAGAGTTTTGAGCAGGAATTCTCTTATATCTCCTGCTTCCACCCCCTCCGGTATTCCAATGAGCCTCACATTGTTGCGACGGGCTCGATTATTGCTATCTTCTAACTCCTTTTGAAGATTCTGTATCTGGCGCTCAGCCTTGTCCAGTTTGCCCAAGCGCACCGCGTGCGAGTCGAGGACCCCCGCCATGTTGTCCTGCCGTAATGAGAGACTTTCAAGTCGGTCCTGGAGCACTCCAAAGTCTTCTCGCATGGCTCGAAGCGCTTCTCCATTGGACTGCACTAATTCCTTCACGCCGCGTATTTCCTCTAAAATCTCCAGGTGCATTTCGGGGTTTTCACGAAGTGGAACCATCTTCTGTGGGGAGGACACCTCTGTTTTGGAGCGTTTTCCGTGAGAAGAAGAAGGAGACCCGAAGTCCAAGCGCGCTGGTTTATGGGCCGCCATCCCCCCCGAGGTACCCCGGTCAGCTCGGAGCAAAATAGTAAGTTTGTATAGGTATTAAGTCAGGATTCTAAGTAGGCCTCTCGGGAGCTTCAGCGCGAAGCGTCTTACCCGCTGGACATCAGGCTCCGCCCCTCCTAACGGCAGGTTTTCATTTTCAGCGCGTTAGTGTGAAAGGGGCCTCTCCCCGCCCACTCTCCACCCACTGACCCCTTCTCTCCACCCTCTCTCCACCTTCTGCAGTGTTTACCGCGGCCGGGGACGTTAACGATCGTTAAGTAATGTTAACACGCATTAACGTTACATACCGCGTGTTAACATTACCTAATGATCTTTAATGTTACATAATGCGCGGTATGTAACGTTACCGCAGTTTAGTAAACATACCCCTTAATGTGCCTTTAGTAGCCATTCCCTTAGGGGCTTGTTTACAAAGCCGCGGTAGCGGTTTGCGATCGTAATCGGAGCCGCGGCCCCATTGATTTCAATGGGGCCGCGGCTGCGATCGCGATCGCGAACCACTACCGCGGCTTTGTAAACAAGCCCCTTAGTATCTCTAAAATCATCACGTGGATTGTAGCATGATTAACTGAACTAGTAGAAGGAGTGGTGCAGGATGGAAGAGGGAGAACATTTTTATGTTGCAACCATTTGGTCATCTTTTCAAAGGCTAGACATATGGGGAACATTTTATAAAGCCTTTATTGCACATATATTTTAGTTTAGTTTAGTTTTATTATACCACCTCTCAGGCTTTTTATGGCCCACTGAAGTTTATTAATTAATAGTTCTATAAAGTCATAATTATAATGAGATGCCAAGAGCAGTTTCTTCAGGAAAGAGAGGAAGAAGAAGAAAATAGCCGGGAAGAATGGTAGAGGAGAGAGAAAGAGAACAGGGGTCTGAGCAGTTCCTCAGTTTCATAGTTTGGCAGAAAGTAATTAGCCTGGAAACACTTCTCTGAAAAGGAATGGGCCCAATATTCAAAGGTGTTTACTTGATTAGTGCCACTGAATATCTGTGGGTGCTGCTTCTTGGCCCCCCGATGTTAACCAGCTAGCTTCGTGGCGTTCCAGGAAAGTTCTGCTTGTGGCAGCCAGGGATAATGCCAGTTGCTGGATATGGCTTTGCATTGAATATCTGGGTTTAGCATTCAGCGGTGATGGTTAGTTGCTGTAATCACGTTGGCCGCTGCCACTGAATGTCGGAACCTATGTTTTTAAGTTATTTTTCAAATGGGCGTGGTATGTTTCTCCTCTTAAGTTTGCGGGTAGTGTATTCCATAATCATGGTCTGTGGTACGAGAAAACACATTGACTTGTTTCAAACATAGGCATCGGAATGGGATGGCCCTGGCCCCCAGCAAAAGTTTGCCTGCCATCCACATCATTTTATTTATTTAACAGGTCTTTTATACTGATTTATCATTTCAATCAAAGTGGTTTACATTGTAACTTAAACTTGGTAATGTACATTAAACAGGGACATTGATAACTTGGCATTTTACTAAGGCAATGGAAGGTTAAGGGACTTGCCCAAGGCCACAAGGAGTTCTAGTAGGAACTTTGGTTCCCAAACCAATTAACCATTAGGCTCTTGTCTGTCTGTGGGAGATGTGGTCCCCGTTGGCAGGTAGAAGGCTGCCATGATTGCAGATCGCAACAGACTCCTTCTGTCTGCCCACAAGGATCTTTTACGGGCAGACAGGAGTCTTTGCCATGATCGCAGTGGCCTTCCCTTCCTGCCTGTGGAGATCTGATCTCCCACGGGTAATCAGAAGGAGTCTGCCGCAATCGCAGCCATTCCCTTCTCTTCTGCCCGTGTGGAGATGAGATCCCTGCAGGCAGAACAGGAGGTAAAGGCCGCGGGGGGCTTGGGGCAGAGTTTGGGATGGAATCATAGCAGAGCTTGGCCTCCTCAATCAGAGAAGTGTTCCACGGCCCCTGGTTTCAAATGCATTTTGGATGGTGGTATAGTGAAATGTGATTTATATGTTGATGGTGGACACCAATGGGTGAGCACTGGGGAGTTTAAAAAAATCAAAGAGGTATTTGCACATAAAAGGCCGAATATAAAAACAGCTCTACATAAAGGTATGTGTGATGGAAGAATATGCATACTTTAACAAGACCTGGATGCAGGCATGTTTGGGGACAGATTTTGAGAGGAAGATGGGTAGTCATGAATTACACGAACCAGGATAGAGCACAAAACAGCCGTGGGTGTGAAACACAAACAGTACAGAACAAGTGCACCAAAACTGATGCTGAAACAGTTTTATTATTAGACCCCCAACGTGTTTCAGCTTGATGCCTTCTTCAGGGGGTATATGCTAGCAAGCCCAATAGGGAGCAAGATAAGTTCTCCTTATGTTTCAAGGAACCTCGCTTGTCTGCAAATGCTGGTTTGGCAAAAAAACCTGTTTCAACAACACCTTTATTTCACCTGTTCTGTACTGTTTGTAGTCATGAATTACACCCATTCTTTATAAAATATCCACATGTATTTATATCTACATTCTGACCACACGTAAATGTATGCAGGTTCATTACAGCTGTGATTTCTGCAGGATTTGCATTAGTGTTTTATAAAGACACATATGGGTATGTTTACTAAACCGTGGTAATGCCATTCGCATTAGGTTCCACGGTAAAGGTACACATGCCCATATAAAGGCGTGGGCGGGGATTCATTATGGCAAGCCATCAGGTAACATACGTTATAAGGCGCGTTATAAGGTGCGTTACAAGGCACATGCCTTAACGTGCCTTGCACGGTGCCTTATAACGTGCCTTGTACTGTGCCCAATAAGGTGCCTTGTAACGTGCCTTGTACTGTGCCTAATTAGGAGCCTTATAACGCCTTATAAGGATTGCTGGCAACTGTGGTGAGGGTACTATGGGCTGGCAGCACGGATATGCAAAGATATGACTGTCACAGGCAAGCAAAATATCTGCCTTGGACAGGAGGGAACAATGAGGAATTGAACCCATGACCTCCAACTAGAATGTCAGTGTACTAACCAATAGGGTATACCTCTATGGCCTGTTAAACAGCAACGGCTGGGTACAGAAGGACTGCAGGTAACCGCACAAACCGTCTGCCCTGTGTGCCAGGATAGGGCAACCCTACCAGCACCCATGATGCATTGCACATGCATAACAGCAGCCTACAGCTGACCACCAAATGGGGTCTGCACCTCTCCGGTACTGCAGCGTGGTAAGACGGACTGACAGTGCGTAATACTGGCACAGAGTAGCTACAGACGATGCCATCATGCAGGTTCTGTGTTCACCCTGAGGGATAGGATGGGCACCCAGCACTAGGTCCACAGTACATGTGGTACTAGAAATAGGTCCTGCTGCACATCCCCAGCACTGTCAGTGTGTGGCAGGTGTTCCCAGCAGTGCAACTGAAGGTACATCTGTTCCAGCTGTGTTCTGCAGTCACATGGGGCTCTGTGGGACCAGACACCACCTAGATTAGTGTGTACCCAGTGTTATGGTCTGGCTGATATGGGTACCTGTTATTAGGGCAGTGGGGTGTCTAGACTTGCATGAGGTGATGCAGCACTGCCACTATAGGTCTAAGTGATATGTGCTATATACCCAACGGGCCTCAATCACCCATTATGTAGATGAGGGTGTGGTGGGACAGGTGCCTGCACCCTACAGAATGACTGCAGTACCAGCAACCACAATCCTGTTGGTGGCTGACAGCCCTCTAGGGCTGCTGGTCCAGTGCCATACCTGTGACCATTGCAGACCAGCAGTGATGCTTGGGGTAGGCAAAAGAAGGCTCAACTGCCCCACACCACGGTCTACCATTCATCAACAGACAGCACAGTCAGACTGCACCAGCAGCATCCTACAAGGTGCTCCCACCATGCACAGGCGAACTGCAGACAGCCCACTAACCAGTCCATAGTGTATGCTCACAGGGGAACCCTGTGCACCCAGAGGTGGGATGCACAGCACAGACACCAAGCAGGTATCTCTGTGATTGGGCCCCAGTACCGGGAACACACAGGTATCACTGGAAACAAATAATGTGTGGCACTATGTGGGAACATAGACATGCCATGGTCACTGCTCGGTCAGAGTGAGAGTGACCCCCCCCCCCAGTGTGACATGCTGTGGCCACCCTGTCCATGCAGGTGGTGGTCGAGCACTACAGTGTCCCAGCCATTGCCCTCCACTCTGTGCAGATGCATTCTGGCCAATCCGCCCTGTCTGGGCCATACCGACAATACTTTGTTCCTCATTATGCACATTTGTAGGTTAACGCTGGAAGCAGTGTGAGAAATGTGGGCTCAGTGAGGTGTTGGCAGAAACAAAACTATGGAGAGACATATGCACACTCCTACACCTAACTCAGCATTGTGCAGAGCTGGAGGTGGTTGACAACCCTACCCGCCGCACTGGTCCTGATCACAGTGCCGACATTGCTAATCTGTGCAGGGAGTAGTAGTAGTGCTCTGGTGATAACTGCAGCTCTGTGCTGGGGCTAACAGCCTGACACTCCATGAAGCTGTGGATAGTGGAGCCCTTGTGAGTGGGTGTCCGAACCTCTCTGCACCACTGTGTTGGGGTTTGCCCATGTTGTTGGTGTGGCTGCATTGTGGGCTAAAACTATGGGGAGATGCTCTGCAGGATCCACAGATGGGACCTGAACCTCTGACCCTCTGCTCTTGGACATGCTAGCTGGGTGTACAGCACCACACTGTTGCCACAGCAGCATAGTTGTCCCTGGGGCTACCCTTACATTCCTCAGCCAGACCTCTTCTGTTGCACTACACACCACGTACTGGTACAGGGCATGGCTTAGGTCCACTGCAGGCAGGTGCGACGGCTCCCTCCAGCACAATCACCCAGCCCCTCTGCCATGCCACCATGACCATATGCTGTCGGTGCCGGTAGTGCACCATCCCAGGCCATCCAGGGGGCAGGTAGGCCACTGCCTAAGGTGTGGGTTCTGGGGTAGGGGTGCCTACATAGATGTCCACGCTTCCCCCGGCACCGCCTGTCAATGATATGTGCCTCTTGGGATACCCGCTGGGTAATGTCTCCTGGATGGGACACTGTGGGCCACAGACTCATGGGCATGTCTAACCCTGGTCAGTTGCTGTCTTGCTGGTTTCCATTTTCTGTGTTCCTATGTGCCACCTCAGCAACCGCCTAGTCCACCCTGTGCCCCAGTAGCCTCCACTGCGTGTCCTGCCTGCAGCCCCCATGCCCCATTTGCACCATCACCCTAGTGGCCTTTCATACCTGGGCACTATGCTGTTGCTGCAAATGGAGCACTACTATCACCTTTCTTGGGCTCCCTGCCTATGCTGTACATTGCTGACACTGAAATAGTTTCTCTCTCTTGCAAATGTGTGCTAACGCCAGGTTTTCAGTTGTGTTAGGATTCAGCCCTTAATTTCTCCATGTTAGTGTGAAAGGGGCCTCTCCCCGCCCACTCCCCACCCATTGACCCCTTCTCTCCGCCCTCTCTCCACCCTTTTATGGACTTACCGCGGCCAGGAACGTTAAGGTATGCTATGTAACGTTAAGGCGCCTTAACATTACATAACGCGCCTTAACGTAGTCGCTGCTACGTTACCGCAGTTTAGTAAACATACCCCATAGACGCATTTACATCTTTATAGATAGGCCTAACATAGACTCCTACCTCCCCTCCCCACCTCTGCGATGCATGTTGCTATGAAATGCACATTTATAATAATGTATGTTATCGCAATTGTTTATTGCAGACTTGCAAGATATGCATATGGGGTAATTTTATGTCGCCTATTTTGGGAATCAAAGTAGGTGCCTATTGTAAGCCTATGTTATATAGGTGCCTATGTGTCTTTATATAGGTGTCTATGTGTCTTTAAAAAATTGTCTCTCAAAATGCATTGAAATGATGTTAAAATGCATCTGTAGGCATATACACTGTCTTGTGGGTTGGTATAAATGTGTACCTTTCTCTTCCCCTTCAATGTGCTCTATTGCACTCTTTGGCCATCTCTGCATCTGTGTTTGCAGCTGCTCCACGTCTTCCTTCTTGGCCCTCCTCCCCACCATTTGCTTCAATAGCAGCAAGTCTATGTCGGAGTTTGCTTGATGTGTGGGTGTGTGGTGAATGAAAGAGGAGTGAAGGGTGAGAGGCTGTATGTGGAGAGTGTATTAGGTTATAGAAGTGGCTCTCAATCCAGTCCTCTAGGACGTCAAAGCCAGTCAGAGTTTTAGGATATCCACAATGAATATGCATGAAATAGATCTGCATACAATGGAAGCAGTGCATGCAGATCTATCTCATGCATATTTATTGTGGATATCTGAAAAACTGACTGGCCTAGGGATTCCAGAGAACTGGATTGAGAACCACTGGGTTATAGGATAAGGGGTGAGGTGCTGCAGGCTGTGTGGTAGGTGAGAAGTGGCACGTGGAGTATGGGGTGTGGAGCGGTAAAGGTTGGTATGTGGAGTGTGTGGTGACTGAGGGGTACAAGGAGGTTTGTGTTAGATGAGATGTGTGGTGGGTAGGGTGTGAGTGTATGATGGATGAGAGATAATGTGCATGTGTGTTTAGGTAAGGGGGTTTGGATGGTTTGATTGTAAGGAAGTATCCAGGGGTCAATGATTCCAATGGGTTAGTTTTGCACATAACATGATAGTAAGGAATCTCGCTCCTAAGCTAGAGAAAGTGAGGTATCATCCCAATAGGACTTGCATTATGCCAGAGAGTTTCCTTCTGGAGCTCATAGGATGTAACATCTATTGGCAATCTATCGAAGTGGGTTTGGAAATTGTTTTCAATCAGGCCTTGGGCTTCCAATATGACCAAAACTATTTCTGTATCTTTCTGTCTATTTTCTTAGTCTCTAGCTGCATTTCTTTGTTATGATCTGATTCACGGAATAATTGCTTGGAAGTGACACCTCCATTATCAATGCTGTTCTGGTATTCTTCTCCTTTATCACGAAGTCTATTTTCCTTGCTTCCAGTTTTTTACCAGTTGGAATGGGAATGTCCCAGATGACCCTAACCTCTTCATTCTCCATTATTCTCTTAGGACTGCGATCCCAGCACTTTCCTGGTATAGCAATGCGATAACATTTACAAAGCTTCCAGTGGATAAGATGTACCATCTTATTGCGCCTTTCTTACAGAATCTATATATGGCAGTGTTCCCAGTTTTTTTCTATTGTTGCTGTGAAACATCTCATCCATAATCTACTGTTCTGGGCTACAACTATGTGGTGTTTGAGGGAGCATTCAGGTTGTTTAGTAGGTAAGGGGTGGTGTGTGGGATGCTGTGTGGTTAGGCTGTGGAGTGGGTGAGGGGATGTATTGGGTTTTTGGTGTGCTGGGTGAAGGGCAATGTGGTGGATGATGGGTCACATAAGTTATGTGATGGATGAAGGGATGTGCATGGTGTGTGGTGAGAGAAGTGGGACTCCTGCCTAGTTAATACTGTACTAAATTTATTCTTGTTTATAGCTGGAGTGCATTAGCCATTTGATTTTCATTGGTTACTGATAGAGTGGAAATTTGCCATTGGCTGTGCAGAGACAGACCAACAGCAAAGTCTTTCTGCTATTACTGTATATATGGAGCTGATATTCAAAACAAGTTAAACATTCAGTGGTGGCCAGTGAACGTATAACTTGGTTATCTGTGGATTTTCTGCAGTTATGTGGATAGGATTGGGCAGGACATCCTTCTAAATGGCACATTACTAGCCATAGAGTAAAAGGGCAGAGGGAGGTCAGGCAGTGAAAATTATCCAGCTATCTGGATTAGTGGAGTGGCCCAGTGGTTAAGAACATAAGAGATGCCATTCTTAGTCAGACCAAGGTCCATCAAGCCCAGCATCCTCTTTCCAACAGTGGCCAATCTAGGTCATAAGTACCTAGCAGTTTCCCCAGAAGATACAGGTTCCACAATGCTTACATTGGGACAAGCAGTAGATTTCCTGGGTCCTCTTTAATAATGGTTTATGGACCTTTCCTCCAGGATCTTGTCCAAACCTTTTTTAAACCCAGCTACACTAACAGCTTTCACTATGTCTTCCAGTAATGAATTCCCGAGTTTGATTATGCGTTGACTGAAAAAATATTTTCTCTTATTTAATAGGCTGCACTGTAGCTTCATTGCATGTCCCCTAGTCCTTCTATATTTTGATGGCGTAAACAGTCAATCTACGTTTACCTGTTCCACTCCATTCATTAATTTATACACCTCTATCATATCTCCCCTCAGCCGTCTCTTTTCCAGGTTGAAGAGCCCTAACCTTTTGAGTCTCTCTTCATAGGGATATCCTTCCATCCTTTTTACCATTTTGTTGGCTCTTATCTGTACCTTTTCTAATAAAGCTCTACCCTTTTTAAGATATGGCGACCAGAAATGCACACAATATTTGAGGTGTGATTGCACCATGGAACGATATAGAGGCATTATAATATCCTTTGTTTTATTTTCCATTCCTTTCCTTATGATTCATAGCATTCTATTTGCACTCTTGGCCTCCTCTGCACACTGGATAGACAGTTTCAACGTGTTATCCATGACACCTGAATCTTTTGCCTGAGTGGTGGTTCCTAATGTGGAACATCGGCCTAAGAATGAGGTGCATCAGGGTTTAAATTTCACTGATGCTCCTTATGACGTTGGTCAAGTTACTTAACCCTCTATCATCTCAAGTACAAAATTAAGGGCCCTTTATTAATAGTCTGCATTTAAGGTAGATTAGAATAAAAATGTATTATCATTATAGGGGCTTTATCTATATAGTGCGCAGGGAGAGTTACGCACTAGAAATGCATGCAAATCCATATTCTCAAGGACTTACAGATGTGCATGAGCAATTAGGCATGCACTTTGGGCAGTCACTATTTGGTAAGCATGTGCCTAAGTCCTATGGCGTGTACTTTCCATAGGCATGTTGATGGGGCAGAGCTCGTAAGAAGCAAAGGCGGGATCACTGTGTTATAGAATATTGCAATCTATGCACGTTTCTTTGCCAAACATCGTGTGCAGGTGTAACTGCCGCAATTAGGTTCAGGTGTGCCAGTACACCCCTATTTGATAAGGTAAGTAAGGTGCATGCTCCACGTTATAAAATAGGGCTCAAATATGTGCCCACAAACACACATTACCCTCAATATGCTACTGCAAGCAAGGGCATTAATGAAATGTCAAACAGAATCTGCATTAGCCTTATAAATGCCCAAGTCTCACTTATGCCTTTCTTTTCATTTTCACATCATACTTTTTTTAATGGCAAACTTGTAATACAAACAGTGGCAACAGTGACTACATTTAATGTATATTCAGCTTGCCTGACTATATATACAGCCACACTGAATGTATGTTTTAATCTAAACGCCAGTGCTGGTGTTGATATTATTATGACCACCACTGCTGCTGAAAATGTGCCATACAATTGTTATCTAATTCTGAAAAGTCTGCTTCAAGCTTTGCAAGCTCTTGACACAAAGGGGCATGTTTATTAAACTGTGGTAATGTCACTTGCATTAGGTTCTGCGGTAAAGGTACAGATGCCCATATAAAGGAATGGGCGGGGCAACATTATTTATTTACATTCTCTTATATACCGTGCTATTCTGCATCAGTGTGGTTTACATTGAACAATCTGAAATTACATTGAACAGGGCATTATAAGTTGGAGATAACTATTTACAGGGAACATGGGCTATGGAGGGTTAAATGGCTTGCCCAAGACCACAAGGAGAACCTGTGGGACTAGAAACCCCAGTCCTTCCGGCCCAAGGTTGCTGTCCTCTAGTGGGATTTGAACCCCTGACCTTTTGGCCTGAAGTACCTTGCCCCAACCACCAGGCCACTCCTCCACTCCAAGCTGTGTCAGGTAACGCTCGTTATAAGGCACGTTATAAGGCATGTTACAAGGCACCTTATTAGGCACAGTACCTTAACGTGCCTTGTACTGTGCCTAAGAAGGTGCCTTGTAACGTGCCTTATAACATGCCTTGTACTGGGCCTAATAAGGTCCCCTGTAATGTGCCTTATCACATGCCTTGTACTGTGCCTAATAAGGTGCCTTGTAACGTGCCTTGTACTGTGCTTAATTAGGAGCCTTATAATGCCTTATAAGGATTGTTGGCAACTGTGGTGAGGGTACTATGGGCTGGCAACACAGATCTGCAAAGATATGACTGTCACAGGTAAGCAAAATATCTGCCTTGGACAGGAGGAAACAATGAAGAATTGAACCCATGACCTCTGCCTAGAACATCAGTGTACTAACCAGTAGGCTATACCTCTATGGCTTGTTGCATAGTAATGGCTGCGTACAGAAGGACTGCAGGTCACCGCACAAACCGTCTGCTCTGTGTGCCAGGATAAGGTAACACCACCAGCACCCATGATGCATTGCACATGCAGAACAGCGGCCTACAGCTGACCACCAAATGGGGTCTGCACCTCTCCGGTACTGAAGTGTGGTAAGATGAACTGACAGTGCATGATACTGGCATAGAGTAGCTACAGACCATGCCATTGTGCAGGTTCCGTGTTCACCCTGAGGGATAGGATGGGCGCCCAGCACTAGGTCCACAGTACATGTGATGCTACAGATAGGTCCTGCTGCACATCCCCAGCATTGCTAGTGTGTGACAGGTGTTCTCAGCAGTGCAACTGAAGGTATGTCTGTTCCAGCTGTGTTCTGCAGTCACATGGGGCCCATGTGGGACCGGACACCACCCAGATTACTCCGTATCTGGTGTTAAGGTCTGGCTGACATGTGTACCTGTGATCAGGGCAATTGGGTGTCTAGACTCACATGAGGGCTATGTAGCGCTGCCACTATGGGTCTACATGATATGCACTATATACCCCAAGGGGCCTCAATCACCCCTTTTGTAGATGATGTTTGTGGTGGGACAGCTGCCTACACCCTGCAGAATGGCTTTAGAACCAGCAACCACAGTCCTGCTGGCAGATGACAGCCCTCCAGACCTGCTGGGCCAGTGACATACCTGTGACCATTGCACCAGCAGTGCTGCTTGGGGTAGGCAGGGGAAGGCTCAACTTCCCCCCACACCACAGGCTGCCATTCATCAACAAACAGCACAGTCAGACTGCACCTGCAGCATCCTACAAAGTGCTCCCACCATGTACAGGTGAACTGCAGACAGCCCACTAACCAGTCCATAGTACATGCTCACAGGGGAACCCTGTGCACCCAGAGGTGGGATGTACAGCACAGACAACAAGCAAGTATGTCCATGATTGGGCCCCAGAACCAGGAACACACAGGTATCAGTGCAAACAATGTGTGGCACTATGTGGGAACATAGACATGCCATGGTCACTGCTCGGTCAGAGTGAGAGTGACCCCCCCCCCAGTGTGACATGCTGTGGCCACCCTGTCCATGCAGGTGGTGGTCGAGCACTACAGTGTCCCAGCCATTGCCCTGCACCCAGTGCAGATGCATCCTGGCCAATCCGCCCTGTCTGGGCCATACCCGCAATACCTTGCTCCTCATTATGCACATTTGCGGCCTAATGCTGGAAGCAGTGTGAGCATTGTAGGCTCAGTGAGGTGCTGGCAGACACAAAACAATGGAGAGACATACGCACAGTCCCACACCTATCTCAGCATTGTGCAGAGATGGAGGTGGTTGACAACCCTACCTGTCGCACTGGTCCTGATCACAGTGCCGATATTGCTAATCTGTGCAGGGGGTAGTAGTAGTGCTCTGGTGATAACTGCAGCTCTGCGCTGGTGCCAACAGCCTGACATTCTATGAAGCTGTGGATAGTGGAGCCCTTGTGAGTGGTTGTCCGTACCCCTGTGCACCGCTGTGTTGGGGTTTGCCCATGTTGTTGTTGTGGCTGTATTGTGGGCTGAAACTAAGGGGAGATGCTCTGTAGGATCCACAGATGAGATGTGAACCTCTGCTCTTGGGCATGCTGGCTGAGTGCACTGCACCACACTGTTGCCACAGCAGCATAGTGGTCCCCGGGGCTACCCTTACGTTCCTCGTCCAGACCTCTTCTGTTGCACTGCACACCATGTACTGGTACAGGGCATGGCCTAGGTCCACTGCAGGCGGGGACCACTGCTCCCTCCAGCACAATCACCCACCCCCTCTTCCATGCTGCCATGACCATATGCTGTCAGTGCCGGTGGTGCGCCATCCCAGGCCATCCAGGGGGCAGGTAGGCGGCTGCCTAAGGTGTGGGTTCTGGGGTAGGGGTGCCTACATAGATGTCCACGCGTCCCCCGCCACCACCTGTCACAGTTATGTGCTCCTTGGGGTACCTGCTGGGTAATGTCCCCTGGATGGGACACTGTGGGACACAGACTCATGGGCATGTTTGACCCTGGTCATTTCCATTTTCTGCGTTCCTATGTGCCACCTCGGCCACTGCCTAGTCCACCCTGTGCCCCAGTAGCCCCCACTGCATGTCTCGCCTGCAGCCCCCATGCCCCATTTGCGCCATCACCATAGTGGCCTTTCATACCTGGGCACTATGCTGTTGCTGCAAATGGAGCACTACTATCACCTTTCTTAGGCTCCCTGCCTATGCTGTATATTGCTGACACTAAAATGGTTTCTTTCTCCTGCGAATGTGCATCTAACGCCAGGTTTTCAGTTGCGTTAAGATTAGGACCTTCATTTCCCATGTTAGTGTGGAAGGAGCCTCTCCCTGTCCACTCCCCGCCCATAGACCTCCTTCTCTCTCCCCTCTCTCCACCCTCTGCGGGACTTACCGTGGCCGGGAATGCTAACGCGCATTATGTAATGTTAAGGCGCATTAACGTTATGTAACGTTATGTTAAGGTGCGTTAACGTTACATAACGTGCCTTAATGTTGCCGCTGCTACGTTACCGCAGTTTAGTAAACTTGCCCCAAAATGTGTAAACTCTGACACAGGAAATTGGGGGCCCTGACTATTACAGTCAACAATCATTGATCTTCTAGTGGAAGAGTCAGTAGATTGTCAAAGATTGGATGGAGAAAGGAAAGTGATTAACCCCTTCATGCCTTGCTCAGATATTCTCCAGAATAGATGGTCATAGTTAATACGCAGGGTATTAACGATGACCTTGTTGGAAGGTTTTGCACTGACATGACTCTCTGGAACATCTGTTTCCGGTGCTGAGACCTTTAAGAGCACTAGAGATTTGCTTTAAAAAAATATGATGTGAAAATGAAAAGAAATGCATATCTGAGATTTGTACAGTAGTAAGGCTAATGCAAATCTAGACTGACAAGTTAAACAGTGCTATTAGTGTAATTAACACTTCATTAGTGCTCTTGTTTGCAGTGACGCTATAGTGCTAATTCACTGTTATTGTAATCTATTTAAAACATTAAATGAACCATAAAGATTTTGAAATGATACCATACACTCTAGTGTTCAGTTTATTCATTGCATCCTCAATGTACCTTTAGTGCAACTTGGCCTACAAACAGATATTTCATATTCACTATACAGATCCTCTGAAAATGCAATTAAGTGTCAAAACTTAGGGGCATATTTACTAAATTGCGTTAGCTGCTACTGCGGGGCTAATGTGGAAATGCTGCCCAGCGGACGAAATGCAGATATTGCAGGCACTGTTCTGTGATATCTGCATTTCAAGCATTTTAGTCATGGGGAGATGAGATTGGGGCGAGGAGTAGGACTGTCGATTTTTGGCATTCACCATGTGAAAATATTTTGTGCAATGGCTGCCAAAATAGGCCCCATAACAGCCTCAAGAGATTTTTATTTATTTTTAATTATTATTTAAAAGTATTTATATCCCGCTATATCCTAGAATCCAAGTGGATTTCACTGCATTATCTGCAGCCCATTCTGCTTGGGCTGTCTTCACAAGAAGCAATCACACCCTCGAATGCCATTATCAGGCCCTCCCGACTTACCAACATTGTCAGTGCTGTGGATGTACCAAGCTACGGCACCAAACAATGTAAACCTTTCAGACTCCCCCCTTTAGCACTGATCCTCTCCAGACAGCTCCTGATCCCCATTGGGAACTCTCCGGGGGAGTGGGGAATTGGTGCACCCCCTATAACATAGAAAGCACCGACTAGCCAGTCGGACCCCTTTCCTTTCCTTCTACCCCCTGATCTACTGTACAAAATCCCAGCTAGCCAATCAGGCACCCCTCCCTCCCTCCCACCCTCCGATCTACTGTACATAATCCTGGCTAGTCAGTTGGGGCCCTGACTCATCCTCATCCTCTTCAAAACTAAATAACCCGGCTAGTCAGTTAGCCTAGTGGGGGCCAGATCCCCAAGAATCCCTCCATGCCTTTTCCTTTAAGTCCCTGGTGGTCTAGTTGCCACAGGGGGCAGGAGTGGTCTTCCTTGCTCCTCCCCCCATCATTGCCGCTAGTCAAAATGGCCGTGATCTCATGGTGTTGCCCTCTAGCATAAGAATGCTAGGGGTAGATCACAGCCATTTTGTCTAGCTGCGATGACAGGGACTAGGCCACCAGGGACTTAAAAGTATGGGCTTAGGGGGTTCAGAGAGCCTCCAGTAGACCTACAGGCTTGCTAGATTATTTGTTTTTTGAAGTGGGGAGGGAGGGGGCATCGGAGCCAGAATGACTAGCTGGGATTTTGTACAGTAGATCATAGGGGTGGGAGAGAGGGAGGAGCCCAATAGGCTAGCAGGATTTTGTACAGTAGATCAAGGGGGAGGGAGAGAGACTAGTCGGTGCTTTCTACGTTGTCAAGGGTGCACCGATCCTCCTTCTGGAGAGTTCTCTATAGGGAATGGGAGCTGTCTGGGGGAGATTGATGCTGAAGGACGTTGAAAGGTTTACATTGTCAGTGCCATAGATTGTACATCTGTGCCCCGACAATATTGTTAAGTTGGGGGAGGGGGGCAATTGGCACATTGGGGGGGATCGTTGGTGATCAGGAGGACAGAGCTATTTGGTCTGCCCTCCCCTTGCACTTGCCATGAATCCCGCTCAGGGCCGTACCGAGGGAAGATCACGCCCTGTGCGACTTGCACATCGGGCGAGCACCCCTCTCCTGCGATGGGAGAGAAGAGGCATGCCTGATGTGTAAGTCGCCAGCATGCTAAGCAGATCTGTCCCTCCTTGCTCTTGCATGCCGATGAGAAGGTTTAAAGGGCGCA
The DNA here is from genome assembly GCA_033557465.1 of Ichthyophis bannanicus. Classification (NCBI taxonomy): domain Eukaryota; kingdom Metazoa; phylum Chordata; class Amphibia; order Gymnophiona; family Ichthyophiidae; genus Ichthyophis; species Ichthyophis bannanicus. The sequence goes on along the minus strand of CM066038.1, from coordinate 389,978,764 downwards.
TTTTAGCTGTCCTGCCATTGCCTGCTGCCGCTGAGAGAAGAAAAATTGGCGGCGGCAGGCAACGGAAGATAGCTAAAATGCGCCCCTTAAGACTTTGCGCCCTGTGCGGCCGCACCACTCGCACAGGGCTAGGTATGGGCCTGATCCCGCTATCCCAGCATCGGCAGGCTCCACTGTACTTCCTGTGCTACTTACTGATGCAGGGATCATGCATCTCCGCAGTAATTGCAATTGTTTCATGGTATCTGCTAAGGTAAATCTAGGAGGACCGCCCCCTGCAGATACTGTGGCCCTTTTGCCACTATCACAAACCTTTTGTAGCTATCATCCTGTGACAGTTTAGTAAACAGAACCCTTAGTTTTAATTTTTACTATGCAAGACTATGGGGCTTGTTTACAATCAATGGGGCCGCGGCTCCGATAACGATCGCGAACCGCTACCGCAGCTTTGTAAACAAGCCCCTATATCTATTGTTTGCAATCAGAATATTTATTATTATTAAAACAATTAGGATAAAATAATTTTGTAAGTCATCTAAAGCAGAATTTTCCTCCTAAATAATAGGCATGATTAAACTCAGAGATCTCATAGTGGCTAACTTGTGTGTAACAAAGCTGTGGGGAGAGTTACTGTAGCTGTTCCACTTGTTATTGAACCCTGACATGCAGCTGTTTTCATGCTCTTGTGCAAATTGCATGGAGTTTGACTCATGCACAAATGCACCTTTCTATGGCCACAGAAGTCTCCTATGTAAAAATAAAAGTTGCATTGTGACATGTGCAGCTGTGAGGGTAAATTTTAGATAGGGCATGGAGGTCAGAATTGAGATGCTGAGGTCAGGACGTACTCAGTGTTTAGGATATTTGAGAAATTGCTCTACTAAACATAGTGCCATTTCTAAAATACACATCCACTTGTGGCTGAAGGAATCATTTCACATATATTCACGTGGGAAAAATCGAGTCCATTCTGCAAACCTAGAAGTGCAGATGTTCTTAATTAATTACAGAGGACACTATCTTGACCACATTTCAATTTGGAGGAGGAAATAAACATTGGGGGACTAAGGGCATTATTGCCCTTAATTCCTCCTATAAAGGGATGGCCAGGGAACACTTTATATTCCTATTTATGTCATGGAGCAGGTATAAATCCGGATATTAACAATTATGACATAATCTGGACATGAACAAATACGAAATGGGGAGTCCACCTGTAGACTTTTGTCCTGCTCAGGCCATGACAACAGCATGCCATCAAAAAGCCACTGTGCAATTTCAACATGACATGGGTATCCACGTGTAAAATGTACCTTTTCTAAAAGTGCTATTTATACATGGATGCCATTTACACATGTATATGCCAGCCCATACATGTGCAAAATACGAATAAGGCTTTTAAAATAGCACACTTAATGAATTAGACTTCTTCAGGCCCCCCGTTCATGGTTTTGCCTATTGCACACTTATTTTATTCAACAACTTCTTTTTTTCAAGCGATGCTGAAATGTTGAGCATGCTTTTAGTTTAAGGTGTTTACTGAACATTAAGATTACTTGCCTTCATATCAAATACAGCAGATAAACCCCCATCCCAGACAAAAAAGCAGTGCATTTATGCCAAAGAAAAAGACATGAAAGAGCAGGGGATAAGGCTGGAGACAGTCTCGAGGTGTTCACAGGTAAGCAGCTCGCAGGTTGAGCCTGGAAGCTTAGAGGAGATTACTGCTTATCACTCAACATTGCAACCCTCAGTCCTGAAGAAAGTGCAGGGATTAGAAGAAGCAGTTGCTTTGTATTTGCTGGTGTGGGATAGATATATGGCTATAATGAGCCCAGGATGTAAAAGGCTTTTCTCATAGATACAAAATGGACAAATGTCTTTTAAGATTGTCTGGTACCGAAATGCTTTACTTTGCTTCTCATGTGGAAATTTGAAGAATGGAATGCACAGCCAGCTTTATTTTATTTTGAAGTTGTTCCCTCAAATTTATGTTCCAACATGAGATCAATTTTCAGCAGGATATCTAGGGAATAATTGAAAAGTCTAATCTAGATGTTTCAAATTATTCATATATCTACTATTTCTACTACTACTGAACATTTATATAGCGCTACAAGATGCACTCAGAGTTGCAGAGACACATGGTCCTGCTCATCAGAGCTTACAATCTAGTCAAGACAAACAACACAGTAGCTGTAGACATGGGATACAGTTAGGGGGAATGGTAAGGAAACACGAGGGAGATCAGGTGAATCAAGATACGAAAGCAGCAGCAAAGAGGTGGGTTTTCAGCCTGGATTTGAAAAGGGTCAGAGAAGGCCCTTGATGTACAGACTCAGGTAGTTTGTTCCAGGCATAAGGAGCAGCAAGGTGAAAGGATAGACATCTGGAGTTAGCAATAGAAGAGAAGGGCACAGATAGAAGCAATTTGCCAGAAGAGCGGTGGGGTGTAGGGAGAGATAAGAGAGGAAAGGTAGTGAGGCGCTGCAGAGTGAATGCACTTATAGGTCAGCAGAAATTTGAACTGGATGCAAAAATGGATAGGGAACCAATGAAGTGACTTGAGAAGAGGGGTAATATGATCATGATGAGGCTGGTGGAAGATTAGCTGCGCAGCAGAGTGTTCAACAAGTTGAAGGGAAGAGAGATGATTCAGAATGAGACCAGCAAGGTATAGGTACGATAGTCTAGATGGGAGATTATTAAGGAGTGGATAAGTGTCTTAGTAGTGTTCAGAAAGGAATGGGCAAATTTTGTTGATGTTATAGAGAAAGAAACAGCAGGTTTTAGCTATCAGTTGGATGTGTATGGAGAAAGACAGAGAGGAGTCAAAGACGGCCCCAAGGTTGAGAGCTGAGGAGACAGGGAGGAGTAGAGGGTTATCCACAGAGACTGAGAAAAGAGGAAGGGGAGAGGATGGTTTAGGGGGAAAAATAAGAAACTCAGTTTTGGCCATGTTCAACTTCAAACGGCGGTGAGACATCCAAGCAGCAATGTCATAAAGGCAGGCAGAGATCCTGGCCTGGATTGCTGGAGAGATTTCAAGTGTGGAGAGGTAGATCTGGGAGCCATCAGTGTAAAGATGATACTGAAAGCCATGGGAATAGATGGGTATATAGAGAGAAAAGGAGTGGACCCAAGACAGATCCTTGGAGTACACCAACTGAGAGTGGGATAACAGTAGAGGAGGATCCACCAGAACAAACACTAAAAGAGCGATAGAAGAAATAAGAAGAGAATCAAGATAGCACAGATCCCTTAAAACCAAGCAAGGACAAAGTATTGAGGAGAAGGTTGTGGTCAACAGTGTCAAAAGCAGCAGAAAGGTCAAGAAGGATGAGGATCGAGTAAAGGCCCTTGGATTTAGCCAGGAACAGGTCTCTGAAGACTTTGGCAAGAGCTGTTTCAGTAGAATATAAAGGACGAAAGTCAGATTGTAAAGGATCCAGGAGGACACGAGAGGCGAGAATGTCAAGGCAACGGCGGTGAACCACACGTTCAAGTAGTTTAGAAATGGAGGGGAGGGGGGATATGGGTCGATAGAAGGACAGGTAGGGTTTAGTGAGGATTGCTTGAGGAGAGGTGCAATCACAACATGTTCGAAGGATGCAGGGACAGTTGCAATGGAGAACGATAGGCTGAGAATATGAGAGATGGAAGGACAACAGTGGAGGAGATGGAACTTAGGAGATGGGTAGGAATAGGATCACAGGAGCAGGTAATGAGTTTGGAGGAGGAAAGAAGGTGTGTGGTTTCCTCCTCAGAGATCATAGAAAAGGAAGAGAGGGTAGCAGAGGTAGGCGGGGAAAGTTGGGAATGAAGAGGGGGAAGCGAGGAAGAAGCTGACATCGTGGGGAACTGGATTGTGATCTTGTGGACTTTGTCATGAAAATAGTCAGCCAGGGTTTCCTTCTCTAAATATACCATATAATTAGGGCTTCTGATTTTAGGTTTTAACCAAAAAACACTGCTAAAACACCCCCGATGCAAAAAAATGAAAATAGGTGTTTATTGTAAAACAACGGAAAAACATGTCTCATGATATTTTTTCACCCCACTCCTAGATTGTCTTGTATTCCTGACTCATTTTTCACATCTTTTCTCCATTAGCTGTTTTTAAGTAACACAAGTGATTCCACTTGAAAATGTGCCCATCAATAGTACCTGTGGTACAAAAGCAACAATAAGCACAGCTTTTTTTTTTTTTTTAACCTCAATGAACCCCTAATTAGCTGGACAATAAAAACCTAAATTTACCATTTAGAAACCCTTAGAGATAGCAGCCCTATTTATAATTCATTATACATCTGATACTATATGTCGAGTAAAAAGGCATGGTTGGGCAGAGTAGTGATTACAATATATATATAAACTGGAAGTCTATGAGTGAGATGCATAAGATATACCTATACAGTCGAGTATAGGAACTTACACGTCTGATTTATACGCATTTTAACTGCCGTCATGGAATGTCTTGATTATATCTATAATGCCACAGGATTCTTTTTAAAGCAGTTAGATAATTGTCATGGTACTGAATGTCCAACTACTTTTTGAATATTGGTTCCTGTATACTTTTCTCTTCATAGCTTGCTCAATATCTGATACTTTCTAAAGCAGAAATGCACAGTCTTGGTCCTTGAGGGTCGCAAACAGGATTGGTGTGCTGGCTAACCAAGTTTTGCAAATTAATTTGCTCTCAGACTAAAGGTATGCAAATCTGCCTAATGAATATTTATCATGAATAGCCTAGAAAGAGGCCTATTTGCAGTCCTTGGGGATCAGGGCTTTGTACCTATGTTCTATATTATGATTTTAATTTCCCCTCTACTCCTTTCTTTCTTGCAGTAAAATTATATGACTGCATAAAATCTGCTCCATTTTCCTTTTATCACCTAGTGGGACCTCTATTCTTGTCTGCCTGCTGTTGCATTTCTCCTCCCAGCATTCTGCATTACTTCAGTACTTCTGTTGCTACGGAATCCCATTGGGATATGCTGACACGCTGCACATTGTAGTTAAGCAGATGGAGCTACAGTGGGTTATACAAAGGACGAGAAGAAGAGCCGACCAGACTAAGATGCAAGGAAAAGAACAAACGTCAATTGAATGAGGTAGGCTTTAGTGTAAAGAAAAAGGTGGCCATTTTTCCTGGATATTTTAAGACATCTTTCAGGTCCCCTTGCTGAAATTTTGCAGGAGCATTAGCACCTGAGTAAAAGACTCCAATCAATATTCAGCTAAATTCCTCTATGGAGAACCTTGATGCACATGGATAGACTGACAGAGATGGATAGACTTTATGACCATGGCAGGTGCTTTGCATCAATGACATGCACTTACAAAAGAATCACATCGATGGGAAGGGAGGAATATGGAAATTGGATCCAGGCATCTCATCCTAAAGTGGGGTCATCAAGAGAAGAGGAACGGGGTAAAAATACAAATATGCAGTTGGCACTCCTGCCTTGAAACAGTCAGTGTGTGTGTGTGTGTGGTAGGGGGATAAGACGTTTAACAGAAAGGTTGTTGGTAATGGTGAGCCCGAACAAGCCTGCTAACATAAAGAAAACAGAAAACTGTAATTCAGTTTTGATGTCAGACCCCTGAATTATGACTTTGGCATCAGGAGAATGAATTATAGTGTTTTATGTTAAAGATCAGGTTATCATTAGACGATGGAACCGAGTATTGTGTATCACATAACTAAAGTATTTTAAATGTCAACATTGTTTGAGACTTAGTGTTAAGCATATTCTGTATCTATTGCATAATTTATAAATAGTGTGGTTTTCCCTGCACCTCAGTCATTTCAAATTGATAAATGTACCTGATGTCTCACATCCATAATGAAGCTTCCAATTATGAGAACAGATGTTTAAAAATATACCCTGTCTGTCAAGTCAGGCTGAGTGAGGTCAGGATGGGGAAGAAGCTGTTTACTATTGAGGTGGCTTCTACCAGCCAATAAGCATCACCGAGGGTACACCTCAGAAGAGATACCTCTTCCGTTCGTGGGTGAATGAGGTTCTCCTGACTTGCTGTAGCCTGGCATCTATGGTCAGAGATAACAGAGGAATAAAATGGGGAGAAAAGACAAAAAAATATGCATGTTTATAGCTAATTCACTAGTATAAAATTTACACAATGTAGGAGATAATTTTATAAAATTTCTTCCTTGAATAAAAGGTTTTTTTTATATTTGGAAAAGAGCTTGTATAAAATTGCCTTGCAGTATATGTGCATATAAGTATGTGCTGTGACAAGATGGCACAGCTGATATGCATATCACATGTAGGCATTCTAGGGCCAAAGTTTGGGTGGAACAGGGGTGGAGCTTGAATGTATCCATGTATTTATAAAATATTCAAGTACATGTGGAGATTACATGCACATATTTAAACTTGCTTCAGAGCAGTTGTAAAGTATGTATCTGCATTTTCACTGTTAGGGATGGTTCTAAGTACCTTTTTTAATAAAGGCACATTGTCGCCTATGTTGCCTTTATAAAATAGGAACCTTTTTGAACTTCTCATGTAGATGCACTGTTATAAAATATGGCCCTGTAGGAATAGAATTTGCTGTGGACTGCACATTTGTGACATATAGACCTCCTTTGCAGACAGAAGAAATAGAGATTTAATTGAAGACATTCACAATATTGCTATGAAAGGAAAAGTACTATTGATAGGAGATTTCAGTTTGCCAGATGCTGATTGGGATATTCCTGCTGCAGTGTCATCTAGAAGTAGAAAGATCATGGAATCCCTACAGGAAGAACTGTACTGGCAATCAATAATGGAACCCACATGGAAGGGGGCAATATTGGACTTAGTGCTTATAAATTGGGAGAGTGTTTCTAATGTTTTAGTAGGTGATCATCTGGTGTGCAGTGATCCCTGGATGGTGAGCTTCAATTTGAGACACAGGTGGAGATGGTTCATTCAAAAGCAAGGTTCCTAAACTTCAGAAAAATTAATTTTATCAAAATGGGGAATACTTCAAGGAGTCATTAGCTGGGCAGGAACATCTGGGCAAAGTAGAACAATAGTGGAAAAAATGAAGAGAAATATTTTAAGGGCAACAAAACTTATAGGAAAGCAAATAAAAGGAAAAGTAGATTGCTATGGTTTTCAAAAGAAGTAGCTGATAAGGTAAGTCAAAAGAAGTTAGCCTTCATAAACTGTAAGAGATCACAGAAAGAGGAAGACAAACAACAGTATTTGGAGATGTTAAGAAAAGCAGGTAAAGTAGTCAGGAAAGCAAAATGCAAATGGAAGAAAATATAACCAATATAGAAAAAATGTGGACAAGACTTATTTTTAGTTATGTTAGTGCCAAAGGTGGCATAGCGAGACTCAAAGGTGGATGGGAGGAATAAGTAGAAGCTGATGAGGATAAAGGAGGAATTGATTAACAAATATTTTTGTTCTGTGTTCACAGATGAAGGGCAACAAATAGGACCTCAAAAACACAAATAGGAATAGAAGTGAGGTGGAATGTAAACTATTTTCAGAAGGCTTTTTTCATGAGGAGCTAACTAAACTAAAAATGGACAAAGTGATGGGATTGAATGGGATTCATCCAAGAGTACTGAAAGAACATAGAGAAATATTGGTAGTTCCACTGGCTGACCTTTTGAATGCTTTCTTAGGATTGGGAGTGATCTTGGATCACTGGCCATGGGCAATTGTGGTTCCTCTCCACAAAAACAGAAGTAAGGAAGAGGTTGATAACTATAGGCCGGTTAGTCTGACCTCAGGGATGAGTAAATTAATGGAAGTGCTGCTAAAGCAGATGATAGTACATTTTCTAGAATTCAAGGGATTAAAAGATCTAAGACAGCATGACTTTACTAGAGATGGGTCTTGTCAGACGAATCTAATTGATTTCTTTGACTAGATGACCAGAGAATTGGATTGGGGGAAAGTGCTAGATGTGGTATACTTAGATTTCAGAAAGGCCCTTGGCATCGTCCTGCACCAGTGACTTATAAATATACTGAGTGTCCTTGGGATGGACCCAAAAGTGACTGATTGGGTAAGAAACTGGTTGAGTGAAAGGCAACAGAGGGTAATAGTAACTGGAGTGCATGCTGAAGACTTTACCACTGCTGTGCCACAGGGATTGGTATTTGGTCCTGTTCTTTTTAATATTTTTTTCTACGTGATATTACAGAAGGTCTATCAGGAAACGTATGCCCATTTGCGGATGATACCACAACCTGCAACAATGTAGACACCTGGAAGATGTGCAAGACATGAGGAAGGATCTAGCAAAGCTTGAAGAATAGTAGAGATTTTGGCAATTAAGATTTAATGCTAAAAAAATGCAACTAAATGCAAAAACCCAAGGGAATGGTACAATATAATGGGTGAAGTACAGTACTTCAGTGTATGAAAGAAGAGTGGGACCTGAGGACAGGTCCATACCAAGGACTGTGTGAGTGTTGAGGCTGCACAGGGTGCAAGAACAGAAGAAACACTGATCTCATCGCTGGGTTTCCAGGAAGCTCAAACAGAGTGAGATACTGCAAATTACTGGGGTGAGGGGACACCAGATTTCATTAGTCGCACAAGGCACATTTCTTGAGTGGTACGGTCCTGTCTGAGGGTGATCCTTTTGGATGATTATAAAGTAGCCAAACAGGTAGAAAAGGTGATGGCACAAGCCAGAAGGATGTCTATGTGCATAAGAAGAGACATGACCAGCAAGAAAAAGGAGGTCATAGTGCCTTTGTATAAGTCTCTAGTAAGACCTCATTTGGAGAACTCAAAAAGATATACAAAGGATGGAGTCAGTCCAGAGGACAACTACTAATATGGTCAGTGGTCTTTGTAATAAAGTATAGGGGGATAGACTTAAATATCTCAATATGTTGGAGAAAGGGCGTGAGAATGCAGGGCGAGACACATGACATTGAACACTGGAGGTGGCACTTTTCCAGTTGAAAGGAAACACTAGAATGAGGAGTCATAGGATGAAGATGAGAGTATAGACTCAGGAGTAATCTGAGGAAATATTTCTTTATGGGCAGTGGATACATGGAACAGCCTCCCAATGGAGGTGGTGGAGCTGAGAACTGTTTCTGAAACAAGAAAGCATAGGACAAGTACAGAGGATCACTGAGGGAGAGCAAGAGATTGTAGAACTTAATTGTTCTTATGAATTGGCAGACTAGATATTCTTTAGCAGCCATCATTTTCTATGTTTCTATGTTTTGATTTAAGAAAAAAAACAAGTTACTCCAATTATTTTATCATTGACTATGTCAAGAATATGCACATGAAGTAAGTTTATAAAGGTTTGCCTGCATATAAAGATTGCTTTATGCACAGAATGGGGCTTTTATAAACTTGCATGACTGTATACGTACATAAGAGTATGCAAGCTGAAAAGATTATATGTAGTTGTACATGCCCATGTATAGACATTCCCAGGAGAATAGCTTTGGTGAAATAGTAATGGAATAAATCTATGAAAGCAATTTGGCCGTCTCTTCCAATGCAGCTCTGGCCCTCTCTCCCACACGCTCTGAGGCCCAGTTGTATCTTAAATGGCCTTGGCAACCACTTTATATGTACCAGGCAACTTTCTGACTCATGAACAGAACCAACTGCCCATAAATAGTACATAAACTATTTACTTCAACATATTATTTCACAAACAAAAAAGTATTTTCAACTTTTTGATTAGATACAATTTTCTTTTACATATTAGCTGAATTTTTACCTTCATCCTTCTCCTCTCTCTCCATCTTCCATCCTCCATAATCCTCATCTTAGGTTTGCTCCCATCTCCCTCCTGTGCTCACCTCCAACTCACCTGACACTCTGCATTCTTTTTTCTGGGAACCTCACTATGGAACTCTCTTCCCTCTGCAATACGGCAGGAGCCAGTTTTAGTGAAATTTAAAACCCTTTTAAAAACTCATCTTTTTCAATCCGCTTTTGATTTGCATTGCTTTGGTGGGAGTGGCCGACTTGGATTTAGTGGCAGTTACAGAAACATGGTTCACAGAAAACCATGACTGGGATGTAACTATACCTGGCTATACTTTATTCAGAAAGGACAGGGTAGGAAGAAGGGGAGGAGGAGTGGCTCTATATGTAAAAACTACTATTAAAGCTTTGGAATTACAGAGCTTAAAAGGGAGAGAGGAGGCATTGTGGGTTAAACTAGAAAGAGGGAAAGAGAAATCTATTTGCATTGGCGTGATATACAGACCTCCCTCACAAGAGGAAGAAGAGGACAGAGAATTAATTGAAGACATACACATCATTGCTAGGAAATGGAAAGTGCTAATGATAGGGATTTCAATATGCCAGATGTTGATTGGCACATTCCTGCTGCATCTAGAAGTAAAGAGATCCTGGATTCTCTATAGGGAGAACTATTCAGGCAATTGGTAACAGGCCCCACACATGAAGGGGCCATACTGGACTTGGTGCTTACCAATGGTGAAAGTGTTTCTGATGTTATAGTGGGAGATCATTTTGCATCCAGTGATCACCAGATGGTGTGGTTCAGTATTAGGACTAGGGCTGTTAGATTCCATTCAAAGGTGAGGGTCTTAGACTTTAGGAAGACTAACTTTGCCAAGATGGGCCAATACCTCAGGGAGTCGTTAGCGGGATGGGAACAACTGGGGGATGTAGAAAAACAGTGGGCAAAACTGAACGGGGATATTTTAAGGGCAACCAACCTTTTTGTTAAAATAGGCAAATAAAGGTAAAAGGAAAAGGAGACCGCTATGGCTTTCCAAAGAAGTAGCTGAAAAAGTGAAGAAAAAGAGGGAGGCCTTCATGAAATACAAGGGATCACAGAGTGAGGAAGACAGGCATCTCTATTTGGAAAAACTTAGAGAAGCTAGCAAAGTAGTCAGAAAAGCAAAGATTCAAAAAGAGGAGGAAATAGCCAATGCAATAAAATGGGGGATAAGACATTTTTCAGATATGTTAGTGAGAAGAGGAAGGGCAAAAGTGGTATTGTCAGACTCAAGGGTGAAGGGGAGGAATATGTAGAAGCTGATGAGGATTAAGCAGAATTACTTAACAAATACTGTATTTCTGTTCTGTGTTCACAGATGAAGAACCAGGAGCAGGACCTCAGAAAACACCCACAAACAGGAACAGAAGCAAGGGACATCTTGAACAATTTTCAGAAGACTGTGTTTGTGAGAAACTAGCTCAACTTAAAGTAGACAAAGCGATGAACATAAGAACATAAGATATGCCATATTGGGTCAGACCAAGGTCCATCAAGCCCAGCATTCTGTTTCCAACAGTGGCCAATCTAGGTCATATGTACCTAGAAGTTTCCCGAAAAGACACAGGTTCCACAATGCTTGTACTGGGTCAAGCATTGAAATCCTGGGTCTCTTCTTAATAATGGTTTATGGACCTTTCCTCCAGGAACTTGTCCAAACCTTTTTTAAACCCAGCTACACTAACAGCCTTTACTACATCCTCCAGTAACAAATTCCAGAGTTTGATTACACGTTGAGTGAAAAAATATTTTCTTTTATTAGTCTTAAGTAGTTTACCCGGTAGCTTCATTGCATGTCCCCTAGTCTTTCTATATTCTGATAATGTAAACAATCGATCTACGTTTATCCGTTCCACTCCGTTCATTAATTTATAGACTTCTATCATATCTCCTATCAGCCGTCTCTTTTCCAGGTTAAAGATCCCTGACCTTTTTAGCCTTTCTTCATAGGAGTATCCTTCCATCCCCTTTACCATTTTGGTGGCTCTTCCCTGAACCTTTTCTAATAATGCTATATACTTTTTAAGATACGGCGACCAGAATTGCACACAATATTCAAGGTGCGGTCTCACCATGGAACGATACAGAGGCATTATAATATCTTTTGTTTTATTTTCCATTCCTTTCCTTATGATACCTAGCATTCTATTTGCTCTCTTGGCCGCCACACTGTGCCAAGGGTTTTCACATGTTATCCACAATGATGCTTAAATCTTTTTACTGGGTGGTGGTTCCCAATGTGGAACCTTGCATCGTGTAACCATAGTTGGGGACCGGATGGGATACACCCTAGAATACTGAGGGAACTTGGGGATGTTCTAGCAACTCTACTAGATGTGAAAAAAATAGAACCCAATCGGATTAATCAGGAAACACCAAAAGTAAGTAAGCTGAAGATCTGCCATTTGCTGATTCGTTGGACCTGAAGCAGGGTTTCTAGACAAGTTGGTGGAAAACCCGAAACGTGTGCCACGTCGTCTGTGAATTGTTTCAGCCTTTTGGCGGCGCTCTGGCAATAAGCTAAGTCATTGACTTTCTTTTTAAATTTATTTAATAAAAGGAGTGGTCACGGTGGTGCCATTGGAACAGTTCCTGGCGCTGGGCTGACAAGCTCTGACAAAAAAAAAATTTATTTGGTACTTTGGGGAGTTCTTTCAATTTGGATTTACTACATATTTCTCGCAACTCTACTGACTGACCTTTTCAATGCCTCGTTAGAGTCGGGAGTGGTGCCAAAAGACTGGAGAGAGGCTCATGTGGTGCCTTTACACAAAAGCGTAAGTAAGGATGTGGTTGAAAACTACAGGCCGGCTAGTTTAACTTCGGTGGTGAGTAAATTATTGGAAATGCTTCTGAAAGAGAAAATAGTGAGGTTTCTGGAGTCCAGCGGATTACAGGATCTGAAGCAGCATGGATTCACTAGAGGCAGGTCTTGTCAGACAAATCTGATTGATTTCTTTGACTGGGTGACCAGGGATTTGGAATGAGGGAGAGCCCTAGATGTGGTGTATTTAGATTTCAGTAAAGCCTTAGACACTGTTCCTCACAGGCGATTTATAAACAAACTGAGCACCCTAGGGATGGACCCTAAAGTTACTGCTTGGGTTAGAAATTGGTTGGGTGGGAGGCGACAAAAAGTACAGGTAAATGGAGCTCACTCTGAGAAGGATGTTACCAGTGGTGTGCCCCAGGGATCTGTCCTTGGTCCGATTCTTTTTAACATCTTTGTTTAGTGATATAGCGGAAGGGCTGTCGGGCAAGGTTTGCCTCTTTGCGGATGATACCAAAATCTGCAATAGAGTAGACACCCAGGAAGATGTAGATAACATAAGGAGGGATATAGCTAAGCTTGAAGAATGGTCTAGAATATGGCAGCTGGGATCTAATGTTAAAAAAGTAAGGTCATGCATTTAGGCTGCAGCAATCCAAGGGAGCAATATAATATAGGGGGTGAAGTACTTTTGTCCACTAAAGGAGAGCGGGACCTAGACATGGTTGTGTCTGATGATCTTAAAGTAGCTAAACAGGTAGAAAAGGTGATGACAAAAGCTAGAAAATGCTTGGGTGCATACGGAGAGGAATGGCTAGCAGAAAAAAGGAGGTGATAGTGCCTCTGTATAAGTCTTTGGTGCGACCTCATTTGGAGTATAGTGTGCAATTCTGGAGACCACACCTTCAAAAGGATGTGAACTGGATGGAGTTGGTACAGAGGGTAGCTACTAAAATGGTTAGTGGTCTTCATTATAAAGCATATGAGGACAGACTTAAGGATCTTAATATGTACACATTAGAGGAAAGGCGGGATAGAGGTGATATTATTGAGATATTTAAATACCTCCGTGGCATAAATGTTCAGGGGGAGAGCCTCTTTCAATTGAAAGCAAGTTCTGCTACGAGGGGACATGGGATGAGGATGAAGGGGGATAGATTCAGGAGTGATATGCGGAAATATTTCTTTACGGAAAGAGTGGTGGATCCGTGGAATAGTCTCTCAGTGGAGGTAGTGGAGATGAGAACAGTAACTGAATTTAAAAAAGAATGGGACATACACAGAGGATCCCTAAAGGAAAAAAGGGGACTGTTGCAGTTGTTGATATGGAAGGACAGACTAGATAGGCCATGTGGTCTTCTGTCATCATATTTCTATGTTTCTGTTTCTAGTACCTAAACTCTCTCCTCCAGATCCTCTATGGTACCTCTTTGTATCTCCCACTCCCCCAAATTCCCTCTCTCTCTCTTACTCTTTTCTGTTTTACTTCTCCTTTTCTGTTTCCTGTCATTTAATGGAGTTCTTTTCTTTTCCCTGGCCTAAGGCCGTTGTTTTTTTTATTGTTGATTATGAACTGCCCTGGACTAATAAGGTACAGTATATCAAGTATTTTAATAAACATACACATAGCATAAACATATACCTCCATTTATTATGGCTCCATACCACTTTTCCTCCATTTTTTGACACTCCCTAACCTTCTCCTCTCTCAGTTTCAACTCATACCCCTCTCCTTATCACTCTCTCTCTACTTTTCCCATTTCTTCTCCCATATTGTCTTCCTCCCTTTCCTTAGCTCTTAAACTTCACCTTCTACTTCTTCTCATTCACCCCTCTCTTAAGCAACGTCATCCTCATTTCTGCTGTTCCGTCTCCTCTCTGTCTCACACTCTTCTCCTTCTTTCATTTGATGAAATTAATCCAAACCCTAGCCCCCCTAGACTTTTCTCTCACTTCTGCTCCTCACTCTGCCAGTCTAATCTCATCCATATTCCTTTTCTTTCCCTCTCCTCTCTCCCTTTCTCTTATGTTTTATAGAATGCTCATTCCATAGCTAATAAACTCCCCTTTACTCATGATCTCTTCATCTCTAACTCTTTCCAACTTCTTGTTCTTACTGAAACCTTGCTCCTCCCTGATGATATTTCTTCGATCACTGTCCTCTCTCAAAGTGGCTACCAATTCTCGCATGCTCCTCGTGCCACCCACTCAGGGCGGGCCCGTCCATTGAGCAAGAATGTTTTTTGCACAGGGCCCCACGTTTCAGGGGGCCCCGCGCAAAGAACATTCTGCTTTTTTCAAAATTAAATTTAAAAAAAAACACTGGCTGCTACCGCTGCCGCTGCTGCCGTGGCAGAGGCAGAATGGACTGTCCCGCGGGGCCCCCTCTGCCCGGCTGAATCCCTCCCTCCCTCCCTCCGTGACGGCTGAGCCTCTCCGTGCCGGCTTTGAGAGTCGCGAAGGTAGAGTGTCTCCCTCGCGTCTCTGTTAAGTCTGCAGGGGCAGATGGGAAATTTCCCATCAGCCCCTGCGGGCTTAACAGAGACGCGAGGGAGACACTCTCCCTTCGCGACTCTCAAAGCCGGCATGGAGGGGCTCAGCCGTCACGGACGGAGGGAGGGAGGGATTCAGCCGGTGAGAGGGGGCCCCGTGGGACAGTCCATTCTGCCGCTGCCGCAGCGGTAGCAGCCAGCGGTTTTTTTTTAAATTTAATTTTACTTGAGCCGATGGGCGGGGGGGGGGGGGGGGGTTGGAATGGTAATGGGCTGTGGGCTTATGGTGGCTGTCTGGTAAGGGGCTATGGGGGGGGGCAAGGCCAGGAAATGGGCTGGGGGGCTTAAGACTGGAGGTGGGCTGATGGGGTTAGGACTGGTAATGGGCTATGGGGGGTTAGGACTGATAATGGTCTATGGGGGGGCTAGGACAGGAAATGGGCTGATGGGGAGGGGTTAGGACTTGAGGTGGGCTGATAGGGTTAGAACTGGTAATGGGCTGTGGGCTGTTGGGGGGGGTTAGAACTGGTAATGGGCTATGGGGGGGTTAAGACTGGTAATGAGCTGTGGGCTGATGGGCGCTGTCTGGTAATGGGCTGTGGGGGGGTTAGGACTGATAATGGGCTATGGGGGGGCTAGGACAGGAAATGGGCTGATGGGGAGGGGTTAGGACTTGCGGTGGGCTGATGGGGTTAGGACTGGTAATAGGCTGTGGGCTGATGGGGGAGGGGGGTTAGGACTGGCAATGGGCTATGGGGGGCTGACTGGAAATGGATTGATGGGGTTAGGACTGGAAGTGGGATGATGGGGGGTTAGGACTGGTAATGGGTTATAGGGGGGCTTAAACTGAAAATGGGGTGATAGGGGGTTAGGACTGGAAGTGGGTTGATGGGAGGGCTAGGACTGGTATTGGGTTGGGGGGTTGCTAGGACTGGAAATGGGCTGATGCAGGGACTAGAAGGGAATGGATGCTGGGTGAGGCTGGAACTAGCAGGGAGCTGATGTTGGGGGAGGATTAGAATGGGATGGGACTGGAAGAGTAAAATGGAGAAGGGAAAAATATTTTGTGTGGGAGGGATAAAAAATCTACAATTGGCCGGGTATTGGGAGAGTAAGTGGGGATTGAGGATGGAGGGGTAAAATTTGAGTGGATGAAATAGGAATGAGGAAAGAGCAAAAGGAGAAAGATTAGTATGTTAAAGCAGATGTAGAGAGAGAATGGAAAAAAACTAGAAGAGAGAAGAAAGGACAAATGGACAGCAGATGATGGAGAGTTAGCAGAAGACACAAAGAAACCAGAAGAAAGTGTCTGGAGCAATTGCAGCTGAAAAAAATGCACAAAAGGTAGAAAAATATCTCTTTATTTTGGATTTATTAATTGGAATATGTCAGCTCTGGTAAATGTGCATCATTAACGTCTGCGCTTTGTTTAGTACAAGAGCAAATTAATGTATAGTTTTATTTCTACAGTGTTGTACATTCCAAGTTTGGCTTTTGGGATTTCCAGTTTAATTATTGTCTTCCTGTTTCTAAATTGTGATTACTTGTTTGGTGATGGTCTATGTTCTGCATGTGTAACTGAGCTGAGGTGTTCTGTTTATATAATTCCTATTTGACATTGCCACTTGTTCTCTTTCCCCAGTAGGTCATGTATTCTTGTTCTCTAAAATGTATTGGTTTAATATTTGCAGTGTTGCCTTTTGATAGGTAACGTCTGGTGCTTTGTGAGTCCTGGTAGTGCTGTTAGGATACGGCAGGTTTGCTATGGGTTCTAAATGGGCAGTGTTTGTAGTAGTTCCTAATGTGTCTGGCAGTTGGCACTGGATTATAGTAATGTAGAAATCTTTTAGTCTTTCTTTATCCATACACTCATTAAGAGGCACATTTACTAAAAGTTAGTATATGGTAACATTATGCAAATATTTATGCAAATGAGGCCCCTTATGCAAATGAGGCCCCGCACCGAGTCTCCGCACATGGCCCCGCACCCCCCTTGGGCCGCCCCTGCACCCACTTTGGTGGTGGTGTAGGATTTCTGCTTCTTTTTCTTCCTGCCTAGGAGTGGCCTAGTGGTTAGGGCAATTTACCTCAGGGCTAGGGGTTTAAATCCTGCTAGAGGACAGCAATCTTGGACTGGAAGGACTGGGGTTTCTAGTCCCACAGGTGCACCTTGGGCAAGCCACTTAACCCTCTGTTGCCTCATGTACAAAAACATAGATTGTGAGCCCTTTGGGGACAACAGAAAAATATATATACTGTATCTGAATGTACACTGCTTTGACTGGTAGAAAAGCAGTGTGTAAGTCTAGTTAAATAAATAAATACCTTAGTCTCACTCTTTTTCCTCCTTCAAATTCCATCTGTCTTTTTAATCCCCTTCCTCTCTGGATAGCTGCTATCTATAGACCACCTGATAAGTCCATCTCTACCTTTCTCACTGACTTTGACTCTTGGCTTTCATTATTTCTCAATTCTTCTTCCTCCTTCCTTATTCTTGGTAGCTTTAATATTCATATTGATAACCCTTCTGACCCCTTTACTTCCAAACTTCTTTCTCTTACTTCCTCATTTAACCTCCAACTTTGCTCTTCTGCCCCCACTCTGCCATTGCCTTAAACTTGTTTTCTTCACTAATTGTTCATTCTCTAATTTCTGTTCCTCAGTTCTTCCCTTATCTGACCATCACCTGTTTAGCTTCTCTCTTAATCATTCCCCACCTTAATCTTGCCCAGTCTCCTCCTACCTTTTATAGGGATCTTCATGCCATTGACCCATTGGCTCTCTCCACTATAGTCTCATCACCTCTATCCTCCACCTTGTCTTCAAACTTGGATGATGAAGCTATAGTTTCCTATAATACTGCTCTCTCCTCTGCTCTGGATGCTCTTGATCTGCCTATCCTGCATTTTGTGAGATGCACTATACCTCAGCACTGGCTGTCTTCATCTGCTTGCTACCTTCGCTCCTGTGCCCACTCAGCTGAGCACATTTGGCTCAAATCTCACTCCCTTTCTGACTTTGTACACTTTAAATTCATGCTTGCCTCCTTCCAATCTACCATAGCACTTGCCAAGAAAAACTATTATGCCCATTTAACTAACTCTATTGCTCTGACCCCTGTTGTCTCTTTTCTACTCTCTCCTCATGGCACCTCCACCTCTGACTCCTTCTTCTCTTCCTGCCCAAACCCTAGCTGACTATTTCCATAACAAAGTCCACAAGATTAAACTCCAATACCCTTCAAGACCAGCTTCATCCCTTCTTCCCCCTTTTCAATGCCAACTTTTCCCCCCAAATCTCTGCTATCCTTTCTTCCTTCTCTAAGATCTCTGAAAATGAAACCTATCATCTTCTTTCCACCTCTAAACGTATTACCTGTTCCTCTGATCCTATCCCCACCCATCTCCTTAACTCCATCACCTCCTCTGTCACATCTTCAATCACAAACATTCTCAACCTATCGTTCTCCACTGCATCCTTCCCTGCAGCCTTCAAATATGCTCTTGTCACACCTCTCCTTGAGAAAACTTCACTAACATAAGAACATAAGAACATAAGATATGCCATACTGGGTCAGACCAAGGTCCATCAACCCCAGTATTCTGTTTCCAACAGTGGCCAATCTAGGTCATATGTACCTAGAAGTTTCCCCAAGAGACACAAGTTCCACAATGCTTGTACTGGGTCAAGCATTGATATCTTCGGTCACTTCTTAATAATGGTTTATGGACCTTTCCTCCAGGAACTTGTCCAAACCTTTTTTAAACCCAGCTACACTAACAGCCTTTACTACATCCTCCGGTAACAAATTCCAGAGTTTGATTACACGTTGAGTGAAAAAATATTTTCTTTTATTAGTCTTAAATAGTTTACCCTGTAGCTTCATTGCATGTCCCCTAGTCTTTCTATATTCTGATAAGGTAAACAATCGATCTATGTTTACACGTTCCACTCCGTTCATTAATTTATAGACTTCTATCATATCTCCCCTCAGCCGTCTCTTTTCCAGGTTAAAGAGCCCTAACCTTTTTAGCCTTTCTTCATAGGAGTATCCTTCCATCCCCTTTACCTTTTGGTGGCTCTTCTCTGTACCTTTTCTAAAATCGCTATATCCTTTTTAAGATACGGCGACCAGAATTGCACACAATATTCAAGGTGCGGTCTCACCATGGAACGATATAGAGGCATTATAATATCTTTTGTTTTATTTTCCATTCCTTTCCTTATCATACCTAGCATTCTATTTGCTCTCTTGGCCGCCGCTGCACACTGGGCCGAGGGTTTTAACATGGTATCCACAAAGACGCCTAAATCTTTTTCCTGGGTGGTGGTTCCCAATGTGGAACCTTGCATCGTGTAACCATAGTTTGGGTTGTTCTTCCCTAGGTGCATAACCTTGCACTTGTCCACATTAAATTTCATCTGCCATTTTGATGCCCAGTCTTCCAATTTATCAAGATCCTCTTGGGTTTTAACAACTTTAAATAGTTTTGTGTCATCTGCAAATTTGATAACCTCACTCGTTATTCCACTTTCCAGGTCATTTATGAATATGTCAAAAAGCAGCGGACCCAGCACAGATTCCTGGGGTACACCACTATTCACCTTTCTCCATTGGGAAAATTGTCCATTTAGCCCAACCCTCTGCTTTCTATCTTTTAACCAGTTCCTGATCCACAATAGTACACTGCCTCCTATCCCATGACTCTTTAGTTTTGCCAAAAGTCTCTCATGAGGGACCTTGTCAAAGGCTTTCTGAAAGTCCAGATACACAAAATCAACCGACTCACCTTTGTCCACCTGCTTATTCACTCCTTCAAAAAAACATAACAGATTAGTAAGACAAGATCTTCCTTGTCTAAAGCCATGTTGGCTTTCTCCCATTAGGTTGTGACTATCTACATGCTGAGTAATTTTATTCTTTATGATGGTTTCTACCATTTTTACCGGCACTGACGTCAGGCTCACCGGTCTGTAGTTTCCCGGATCACCCCTGGAACCCTTTTTAAAAATTGGTGTTACATTGGCGATCCTCCAATCTTCAGGTATTAGAGATGATTTTAATGATAGTTCACAGATTACTGATAGCAGGTCTGCAATCTCATATTTCAGTTCTTTCAACACCCTTGGATGTATACCATCCGGCCCAGGTGATTTGCTACTCTTCAGTTTATCTAATAGTTGTAAGACATCTTCCCGATGTATCGATATTTCCTTCAATTCTTCCGCACCTTTAAATACCACTTCAGTCATGGGTAACATCCCTACATCTTCCTCAGTAAAGACCGAAGCAAAGAATTCATTCAGTCTCTCCGCTATCGCCTTGTCGCCTCTTAGTGCTCCTTTAACCCCTTTATCATCTAATGGTCCAACTGACTCTCTCACAGGTTTTTTGCTAGGAATGTACTTAAAAAGGTCTTTATTTCGCGTTTTTGCTTCCACAGCAAGCTTCTTCTCAAATTCTCTCTTTGCCTGCCTTATCAATGCCTTGCATTTGACTTGCCAGTGCTTGTGCTGTTTCCAGGTTTCGTCGTTTGGCTCTTTTTTCCATTTCCTGAAAGATGCTTTTTTGGCATCAACAGCCTCTCTGACCTCACCTTTAAACCATGCCGGCAGTTTTTTGGACTTCCTTCCACTTTTCTTAAAGCATGGAATACAGCTGGTCTGGGCTTCCAAGATAGTATTTTTCAACAACACCCAAGCTTGATGTACGTCTTTAACCTTCGCAACTGCTCCTTTTAGTTTTGTCTTAACTGTTTTCCTCATTTTATCATAGTCTCCCTTTCGAAAGTTAAAAGGTAGTACTGTGGATTTCCTTACTATCCCTCCTCCACTAATTAAATCAAAGGAGATCATGCTATGATCACTATTGCCAAGTGGCCCCAACACCCTTATCTCTTGCACTAGATCTGGTGTTCCACTAAGGACTAGGTCTAATATGGCTTCTCCTCTGGTCGGTTCATGAACCAGCTGCTCCAAGAAGCAGTCATTTATTTAATCTAGGAACTTTATCTCCCTAGCATGTCCTGAAGTGACACTGACCCAGTCGATACCGGGGTAATTGAAATCACCCATTATTATTACTGCGCTGTAACTTTTGTTAGCTTCCTTGATTTCTTTGAGCATTTCATCATCCATTTGGTCATTCTGGCCAGGTGCTCGATAGTACACCCCCACTGCCATCGCCTTCCCCCTTTTATATGGAGTTTCAATCCATATAGATTCTACAGCAGATTTTGTTTCCTGCAAAACTTTAATCTTTTCTGAGTCAATGCCCTCTCTAACATAGAGCTCAACCCCTCCACCAATTTGATCAGCTCTATCATTACGATATAGTTTGTACCCAGGTATCACAGTGTCCCACTGGTTGTCCTCCTTCCACCATGTCTCTGATATTCCAATCATATCTACCCTTTCATTTAGTGCTATATATTCTAACTCTCCCATCTTATTCTTTAGACTTCTAGCATTTGCATACAAGCATTTTAGAGACTGTATTTTATTCATGTTAATTTGGCTATTGTTAGACATGGGTAAATTGGGATCTTTAAGTTCTGTCTGTTCCATACTTGAGGGCATTTGGGCTACTTTACTCTTTTGTGGAACCTCTCTGCTTTTGGTAGTATCCTTCAAGGATACATTCTTCCGAACCATCCGCTCTTGGGCGACTGTCGGCTTTCCCCTAATATCTAGTTTAAAAGCTGCTCTATCTCCTTTTTAAAGGTTAATGCCAGCAGCCTGGTTCCATCCCGGTTAAGGTGAAGCCCATCCCTTCGGAAGAGCCCCTCCTTTCCCCAGAATGTTCCCCAGTTCCTAACAAATCCAAAACCCTCATCTCTGCACCATTGTCTCATCCACGCATTGAGACTCCGGAGCTCTGCCTGCCTTTTGGGTCCTGCGCGTGGAACAGGAAGCATTTCGGAGAATGCTACCCTGGAAGTTCTGGATTTCAACTTCCTACCTAAAAGCCTAAATATTGCCTCCAGAACCTCCCTACCACATTTTCCTATGTCATTGGTACCGACATGTACCAAGACAGCAGACTCCTCCCCAGCACTATCTAAGACCTTATCTAGATGGCGCGTGAGGTCCGCTACCTTCGCACCAGGCAGGCATGTTACCAGGCGATCCTCACGTCCACCAGCCACCCAGCTATCTACATGCCTAATGATCGAATCACCAACTATAACGGCTGTCCTAACCCTTCCCTCATGGGCACATGGCCCTGGAGAAAACTTCCTCGGTTCGAGAGGGTTTTACATCACCTGGAGGACAGGTCCTAGTTACAGGATCACTTCCTGCCACACCAGGGTGATGCTCTCCTGTCACGTGACCTCTCTCCTCCATGGCAACAGGGGTGCTGCCAGACTGGAGGTGGGACTTCAGGACTATATCCCTGTAGGTCTCGTCTATGTACCTCTCTGTCTGTCTTATGTTTTCCAAGTCTGCTACTTTAGCCTCTAGAGAACGGACTTGTTCCCTGAGAGCAAAGAGCTCCTTGCACCTAGTGCACACGTAAGACCTCTCACCAACTGGGAGAAAATCACACATGTGACACTCAATGCAATATACTGGAAAGGCCCCATCCCGCTGCTGGACTGCTGTCTGCATCTTAGTTTTAAGTTTGTGTCTAGATCTTTAAGTTCTTACTTACTAGGGGTTGCTATGGGTATTTATACCAATAAAACTGTACCTAATACGTTTAATATACCTTGTTCACCTGAAGCTTAATTAATCTCAGGTCCTTAGTGTATGACTTATTTGGGTAATGAGCTTCACCTGAAAGCACCTCCTGTCTTTTAAGATGTGTAAGTACCTATAAAGCTATGATTATCCCAGGGGAGCGTGGGTGTGGGGAGGGAGGGAGGGAAGTAACACTTATTAAAAGAGGGCTGCTACACAGTACCCTGTCTTGTGCTGCTGAGGTAAGCTAAATTCTGATTTGATTTAAATTATAGCTCTTAGCTGCTGCTATGCTCTAACTTCTTATGAAATTTAAACTACAAGCTCTCTGCTGGGTATTAAATTTAACCAGAAAGCTCTCTTCTGTGTGTTAAATTTAAACTAAAAGTACTTTGCTGTTACTTGGCCCTGAGTGACTATTAAATTTAAACTACAAGCTCTCTGCTGGGTATGAAATGTAACCAGAAAGCTCTCCTCTGTGTTTTAAATTCAAACTTTAATTGCTGCTACTAGGCCCTAACTGATCCAACAAAACACAGTGGGTTCACAGATTAAGTAGCTTTAATACAAAGAATTCTTTTTAGAAAATTACCAGAAGTATATACTCACAGTTGCAGATTTCTCTCCAGAAGTAACAGTCCCCCTTTCTAGTCCTTCAAGACCTTGATACATTGTCCTCACTTGGATTTAGGGATTCTCTTCTCTTCTGATCCCTCCCAGAGATCTTTCAGTGTTTGTTCTGGTGGTTCCTCCTCTACTGCTATCCCTCTCTCAGTTGGTATACCCTAGGGGTCTGTCTTGGGCCATCTCCTTTTCTCTCTCTATACCCAGTACCTTGCTGCTCTCATCTCCTCCCATGGTTTTCGGTATCATTTTTATGCTGATGACTCTCAAATCTATCTGTCTACACCTGATATTTCTTCTACACTCCAAGCACATATAACTGCCTGCCTATCTGACATCATTGCCTGGAGGTTGCATCACCCTTTGAAATTGAACATGATCAAAACCAAACTTCTTATTTTTTCCCCTAAGCTCTTTTACCCCCTTCCTCTTTTCTCAATCTCTGTTGATAACATTCTCCTTCTTCCTGTTTCTTCAGCCTGTAACCTTGGGGTCATCTTTGACTCCTCCCTCTCCTTCACACATATCCAACAGATTGCAAACATCTGTTGTTTCTTTCTCTATAACATTAAAAAAATGTGCTCCTTCCTTTCTGAACATACTACTAAAACACTTATTCACTCTTTAATCACTTCTTGCCTCAACTATTGCAACCTTCTCCTTCCTGGTCTCCCTCTGAGTCATCTTTTTCCCCTTCAGTCTGCTCTAAACTCTGCTGCATAGCTAATCTTCCATCAGTCCCAATATACTCATATAACCCCTCTTCTTAAATCACTTCATTGGCTTCCCTTCCATTTTTCATATCCAATACAAACTTCTCCTTCTGACCTATAAATGCATTCATTTTACTGCTCCTCACTACCTTTCCTCTCTCCTTGTATCCTCTGCTCTTTCTCTGGCTTGCTTCTCTCTATGCTCTTCTCTTCCACTGCCAACTCCAGACTTCATTCCTTTCACCTTGCTGCTCCTGGAACAAACTACCGGTATCCTTATGTCAGGTTTCATCTCTCCCCTTTTCGAATCCATGCTTAAGGCTCACCTCTTTCAGGCCGTTTTTGGATCTTAATCCTTTGCTCTCCTTCTGTTTCCTTACCCTTTCCTATTGTCCCCTTACTCTCATCTTTTGTACTGTCTGTCTTGATTAGATTGTAAGCTCTGATGAGCAGAGACCATCTTTGTATATGTCTGTACAGTGCTGCGTACCCCTTGTAACTCTATATAAATGATCAATAGTAGTAGTAGTAGTAGGATACAAGCATGGAGTCAATGACTTGCAAGAAGACTACAATTAGTGCATTTGATAAAGTAACAGTTACTTGATGGTTGATGAAAATCTCTAATTGATTCTTGTGAAAAATTCTCTCCCATCCTCTTAACTGAAATAACAGCCTAGAAATAAAAAAAATGTGTCTGGGGTGGTAAGAGTCAAGAAGGCGTAGATGAAAATCAAACATGCTCAGACTTTATGCTTCTTTTTAACTTTAACATACAAAGATATTTAATCTAAGCTCCCATCTAGCTATTAAAACACCAGAATTAATAACCCACAGTCTCTCATCTCCCCAAGTTTAAGACATACTTTCCCAGCAGGACACAACCCACCAGTTCAGATTTCTCACCAGTTGAGGCAATTGCTGTCTCAACATCCCTTTAACATGGACTGTCCAAAACATAAAATATATATTTCATTGGGTTCTGTATCATTCTTATAGGCTACACCCTCTTCCTCACCACATCAATCTGAAATGAAATGTGGGCAGTTCAGGAGGCTAATTATGCACCTTTGGAAATTGTAAGCGATTAATTGCAGTATATCATTGGCCTCTAAGGACAATGGACCTGATTTTCAAAGGCATTTAGATGGTTAACAGTCCACGTTAACCATGTAAATGCCTTAACCGGGGATTTTCAAAGACACTAGGGCTAACCGGGCAGCATCCAAAATCGCTGTTGCCTGGTTAGGCTCGGCGGCCTTCTGGCTGTGCGGCAAACCCCTAATTTTCACTTTCATCGCCACGGGAGTGAAAATCCAGGATTAGGGGGTCATGGGGAGGGCTACGTGGCTACGGTGTTTAGCCATGCCCAACTGAAAATCGGCCCAGTGGTTTTTGGTATGTTAATTATTACTTTTCGTCTGACAATTTTCTTTGGATCCTTTGGACTTCTAGTTCAAAGCAGTGCCAGTCTGTGCTAAGCTAGAGTGACATTAGCTTTTTCTATATTTACAATTTCCCAGGATTTATTTTCCCATCTGACAACCTTCCTCTCGTTTTGCTCAGCTAGACTTGCACCAAAGCCCTTGTACCCTGATTCTGAGCATTGGGGTGATAATTATATAAGGTGTCACAGAATATTATGTGCCATTACTTGCATAAATCACAGTATTTTAGTGGTTTAGTCACTTTTCTTTAATTACACGTATGAAGTCAATAATATGTACTTTCACTGTGGTGGCCATTCTGTTCTGCGAATGGCGGGGTTGGATGTCTAGGTTGGATATCCAATCCATGCTCAGCTCTGGGACTGTATTCTGTGCCCTTGACTCCCCGCATGTACAGAGCCATTGTGCAGGGAGCGCTGGACGGGGGTCGGGGGGCAGTGCTGGAGTGAAGTGAGGGCAGAGCAGGGGTGTGGCCAGGCTCTGGGATGTACAGAGGTCATTCAGGCAGACCTCCGTACGTCCCACCGGTGCCAAGATAGATGGCTACCTTATTCCAAAGGTGGAATAAGTGCTGGGTGTCATGCTGATTGAGAGCTACAGGCCCCCCAACTCCATCACGTGGCCAGAGCACAGCACCGGCAGCTCAATCTAGGCCCGGGGAGCCCCACTGAGGGACAGTAGGGTGCTATGGCCGCACGCTCCATTGGCATCCCATGTCTTCAGCTGGTCATGCTGGTGCCATGGCAACTGGATGCCACTGCACCGGCACACCAGCCGGAGCATTCTGTGGCTGGGCAGGCAGGCCAGTAGACGTCCCCTGCACATGAATGCCTGAATGGGGTGCACAGCTGGATGTCTATGTCCTCAATTCTACCATCGTGGGTCCAGTTTCTGCACGGCCAATGTGGGAACCAGAATATGCCTCCACAAATTCCTGAACACAAATTCACATAAATAAATTATGAAATACTATAATTTATGCATGTTCTTGAGAAATCTAGGCTTGGACATTTGCACAAGCCATAGAGCTGATATACGTGCTCATGCCTAGAGTTAACTTACATTTGCAACTATTTTTTTTTTTAGTGTCATCAAATCAATACTGACTTCTGGCAACCCAGCAGCCTCTGGGTTTTCTTGGTAAGTTATGACTGGGAGTAAATTACTAGTAAAGACATGGGGAGGGGTGGCCTGCACAGAGCGACAGGTGCACCTACTCTTGCCATCTTGCTGGGCAGACTAGATGGACCATGCTGGTCTTTATCTGCCGTCATTTACTATGTTACTATGTTACTAGGCCTTTTCTTCAGAAGCAATGGAGGGTAAAACACATCTTCACAAGTCAGAAATTCATAAAATTACCCTCTAGGTGTCACCATGATGGCCGAGTTCTCTTTCCTCCACTGGGACTCTGAACCCTTTCTCTGCAGACTGTATTAATTTATTGCTCAGTGCTGATTGCCCTAGTGTTTATTATCTCCATTCTTTTCAGCAAGACCCCTGTAGTTTTGTAGTAATTGAGATCAACAGTGAAAAATAAATTCAAGATCACTTCACCATGTAGCAATACTTTGCTCTAAAGACAACCTCCTGCAGAAACCAAATAAAATTAATATTACACATAAAGATACAAAATGCTCCAGTAAGACTACCTGTCCCTAGACTAGAAAGTTCTGGGCTAATAAGGTTCTTTACCAATAGGCCTCATTGTGATATTATGAGCTATCTGGAAACCTCAGTGATTGAGTTTAGTATAAATCAAGTGCTGGATTTAAAGGACCTAGAACTGGCAGTGTTTAAATATAGAAAGAATAGCCTAATGGTTAGAGCACTGGTTTGGGAACCAAGCAACCACCATTCAGGTCCCACTAGCACTCCTTGTGGCCTTGGGCAAGTCACTTAACCCTCCATTACATCAGAAAAATCCAAATTGTTAATGTCCCTGTTTAATGTACATTACAAAGTTTAAGTTGCAATGTAAACCACCTTGACTAAAATGATAAAGCTGTATTAAAAGCCTTTTAAATAAATGTATACAATGCAGAACAATGAGTTTGCGATGCCTAATTGCTCCCCCCATAAATTTATTTGTCTCATAATTTTTGGACAGGCGCATGCCAGGAACTTCTAGTTACTTCCTTTGTGACTCTTCTAAGTGACTGGAAACTATCAGGCAATCCTAATAGGATCCAGTTGTTGAATATCTGAGAGCTAGATTCAAATAACAAATCTATTTGCTCCTTCCAAGTGCCTTTTGACCAGCTAGGTTAAAACGCTGCTTTGTGACATAAAATGTGTGCATCATGGATCTAATATAATAGCTCCTGCAGTTTTCTTTTATAACAAATGTATAATTATAGATGTCAGCAATAAAACCTGCCAGTGTGTGGGATGTATAGGAGGTGCTCTTCCTTGGCTCCTAGCCAGATGGTTGATTTTCAATTTACACAGCAGGATTTTCCTTTAAACATCAGGCTGGTTATAGAAGAAAACTGTTCATAGTTTCACAAAGCCTCTATCAGTCTGCCCTGCTGCTGTTGCTGTCATATGCCATTGTGAATACTGACAAAAGAATCTGTGTGCTCAAGAGAGAGACGGGCAGATTTGTAGAGGTTGCCACAATCAGATAATGCAGGCATTAGTTCAGTTGTCAGATTAAGACAGGGCGTTTTCTGTGCAAATGGAAAGATGCTACGAATAGTGGTCTTAGATGAACCAAACCCACAACTATTACAGTGACTATTCTGGATTTGGGAACAACTATGGCACAGATATTGCCATATAAAGATGGCACCAGATCAATATAGTCTTGGGTTTTGGTTCATCTAAGACCAATGGGGGGGGGGGGTATATTCAAAGTGAGTAATGTGGGCGGAGCCTGATGTCCAGCGGGATGGTCGCATAACGCTGAGGCTCCCGAGAGGCCTACTCAGAATCCTGAATTAACACCGTACATACTTGGAACTTCTACTCTGATCTTGCCGGGGCACATTGGTGAGATGGCGGGGACCAAACCCACGCGCCTGGAATTTGGATCTCCAGCGGCTTCTCACGGCAAACGTTCCAAAACTGAACCTCCGTCCCCGCAGAAGGGGCTGGCCTTGCGCGAGGGCCCCGAAATGCAGCAGGAAATCCTCGCAGAGATTAGAGGGGTCAAAGACCTCGTGCAGTCAAACGGTGAAGCACTCAGAGCGCTGCGGGAAGATTTTGGTGTGCTGCAAAGCAAGCTAGAAGGGCTTTCTTCGCGTCAGGACAAAATGGAGAGCATACTGGACTCCCATGCGGCCCGGTTGTCCAAACTCGACAAAGTTGAACGTCAGGTGCGGGCCTTGCAGAAAGAAGTGGAAGATGGCAATAATAGAGCGCGTCGCAACAACATACGACTCGTGGGCATACCGGAGGGAGCGGAATCGGGAGACATGAAAGAGTTTTTATGCAAAATCCTCCCTTCCCTGCTCCAAATCACCTTTACCAAAGATTTGGAGATCGATCGCGCTCATCGTGTACCCACAAGCATAACGCTCAACAGGAAGACCCCGCGGCCTATCATTTTTCGACTTTTGAGATATCAACACGTTGAGCAAATTCTAAATGCCTCTCGGGCAAAGGGCCATATGGAGTTTGAGAGCCACAAGATCTCCTTCTATCCCGACTTGGCTAAACCCACGGTCGACCGCCGAAAGCGCTTTCTGGAATACCGGCCGAGGCTTCAACAACTACAAGCACGCTATGGCCTGATGTACCCGGCCAAGTTCCGAGTCACGCTTCACAATCAGACAAGAACATTTGAGGACCCTGATCTACTAGCGGAGTTTTTGGATTCCAAAGAAGCCGACTTGATGCGCTGACTTCCAGAATATTCCTGCAAGTATTCTCATATCCGCTGTACCTGCCATATTGGATCTGTCGCAGCCCAGCAAAGAGTCTGGCGAGGGCAGTTTGTTGCCTTACTTTTGATGATATCTGTGACCCGACTCCATCTACCAACAGTAGCCTCGATGAGTATCAGAGACAGTGTTAATTATGGACTCTGGTGTTTCTTTTCTTTTTTTTATGTCTTTCTATTTCCTCTCTAGGGCCTCCTCCCGCAGACATATGGTCGCCATATTCTTTGGGGGTTTTGCTTCTTCTCTAAGATACTTTGGTACATACTTTTCAATATGGGGTGTATTAGCCAGAATACTCGGTGATTATGTCATTGTTGCACAGATTCTGATTATGTTGTATGTTTTCAAGCGCCCTTACCTAATATGTCTATTACTGATTGATGGTACCATGTAAGATTTTCTCATTGAACGTAAAAGGAATTAATAATCCGATAAAACGGAAGAAAATCCTAAGCTACCTAAGTCAGGAAGCTGCGGATCTGATTTTTCTCCAAGAAACGCATTTAAATTCGAAGGAAACTCTTAAACTCAATATTAAACCTTACATGGTGGCCGCCTATTCCCCAGCCATTTCTAAGAAATGTGGGGTTGCCATACTGGTTAGGAAATCTTTGCATGCTACTATTATTGCGACTAGCTCAGATACAGAAGGTAGATGGTCCAGAGTTCACCTCAAGATAGGTAGCCTTGAAGTTACATGTATATGCCTTTACGCTCCTAATGTGGATGACCCTGCCTTCTTTGCTACCATTGCTCAGGTTGCGCAGGCCTCTGCAAATACTTCATTGATAATTGGGGGGGATTTCAATCTAGTCCTTGATCCCCTGATTGACAAACAGCCGCCTAGGACAAGTGGTCCCCCCAAGAGTCACACCACGCTTACCTCCCTGATCAAAGATCTTGCTTTAGTTGATCTATGGAGGTTATTACACCCCAATGAGCTTGACTTCACCTTCTTCTCTTCCCCTCATAAATCCCAGTCTCGCATAGACTTCTTTCTAATATCAAAACTGTTAGTTCCTCAGGTGGACACTGCAAAGATTCACTCCCAACATATTTCAGATCATGCTGCCATTTCCTTTCAATTACACACTACTGCACCCCAAGGGAATTCGGGGGCCTGGTTCTTTGATAGAGCCCTGTTAACTCAGCCAGAGTTTCAATTAGAAATTCGAGCAGCCATACAGGATTATTTCCATTTTAATCTACCCCAGGATACTGCGAATTGGGCTTGGTGGGAGGGCTTCAAAGCGGCCATTCGAGCAACGATCACTAGCTATCAAATCCGCCTGCGGAAACAACGCAAACAGCAGCTACTCATACTAGACCAACAACTAAAAGCAGGCGAACGAGTTCTAACTTCACGTACTGATCCATGTGTATTGATTCGATTACAGCGTCTCCGTTTTCAATATAATTCAATCCTCTCAACTGCAGCTTCTAAGAGTATTGAGCTTCAGCGAGGGACATATTATCGTGAAAATAACCGAGCCGGTCGACTCTTAGCCAACGCCTTGAAAGGTCAAAAAGAAGCCAAACGCGTAGCGGCCCTTCGAGCTCCACAGGGAGGGGGCATAGTGACCACAGACTCCGACATTGTAGAGCTCTTTCGGGATTTCTATACCCGCCTATATCAATCTGAATGTGAGTTCTCGTCAGAGACATTCGAGCGATTGCTCTCTGGCATTCAGCGGCCGACTCTCTCTGAAGATGATAGGGATGCGATGGATGAACCCTTTTCTACTTCAGAGATCCAATCTGCCCTAAAACGAACAGCCTCGGGCCGTGCCGCAGGGCCCGATGGTCTTCCGACCGAATTCTACAGAACGTTCAGTGCAGGTTTAGTTCCCTATTTAAAACTCTATTTTACTGCCCTTGCGGTAGATACATCCTCTTTGGGATCCTTTTCTGCAGCTAATGTGGTAGTATTTGAGAAAGAAGGCAGAGACCCGCTGCTAACCGCCAACTACCGTCCAATCTCCCTACTTAATGCCGATTATAAGATCTTCGCAACGATCTTGGCCACCCGGCTATCTGACAGGATGGCCACCCTAATTCACCCCGACCAATGCGGTTTTATACCCGGCAGATCAACTGCTGACAATGCTCGGACCTTGTGCCATGTGCTATCCTGTGCTGCCAATCTCGATCATCCATGGGTGGGTCTTTCCCTGGATGCCGAAAAAGCCTTTGACCGCCTAGAATGGCCCTTCTTATTTGCAGTTCTCCGATGGTATGGCTTTGGGGAGGGCTTCCTCCGATATCTCCAAGTCATGTATACCCAACCCGTTGCCAGTATTTGTGTAAATGCCATCAAGTCTCAGCCATTTAATCTCCAAAGAGGCACGCGTCAAGGTTGCCCCCTATCACCAATGCTCTTTGATCTAGCTCTTGAACCCCTAGCCCTCCTTATTAGACAGTCCGCACGTATTCGAGGTGTCCCCTTCAGTCATAGGGAGATTAAACTCTCTGCATATGCAGATGACCTTATGCTTTTCGTATCCCTCGATTCGGTTCCAGCTGTCTTGGATCTGATTGACGGATACTCACAATTATCGGGCTATAAAATTAACTGGACCAAATCTGTAGCATTCCCACTGAACCGCTGGGTACATGAGGCTGACATGCAGGCCTTTCCCTTCCTTTGGCAATCCCGCATGGTGAAGTATCTCGGGGTCCATTACTGTTCTCCTTTAGAAGACACTATCAGTTTTAATGCCAAAGAGGTAGTCTCCAAAGTCCGTGAGCTCACGAATCGTTGGTCTCCCTTATCTCTTACATGGTGGGGCCGCTTAGAAACTGTGAAAATGATGATAGTCCCCAAAGTGAACTACATTTTAGAAATGCTGCCATGCTTACTCCCGCTACATACTTATAAAGATATTGAGGGCCTTCTCGTCCGTTATCTCTGGCAGGGCAAGCCACCAAGGATAGCTAAACAAAAACTACAGTCTGCAAAGGAAAGAGGGGGTACCAGATTTCCTGATTTTCTTAGATATCATCAAGCCTTCCTACTTAAGCAAGGTGCCCGATGGCTAGATGCCTCAACAGCCAGCAGACCAGTTTGGCTTGACATAGAAGAGGAGCTTAGTAGCCCAATTCCGTTGACCCATCTCCCCGTTATGTCCTATCAAGTAGACACCCGCCATCCACCAATGATTGTCGATACTCTTGCGGCCTTTAACATTCTCATTCTATCACTGGGCCCGAACGTATGTCCTCAGGACGGACTCCCGCTATGGAATAACCCCAGAATTCAAGTCCTAAATAGAACGATAGCATGGAAACCCTGGTACTCAAGGGGGATCTGGACACCCCAACAGCTTTTCTCTGCAGCTCGTTGGAAAACCTTTTCTGATTTACAAAAGGAATTTGCGTTACCAGCGAAATACTACTTTCAATTGATGCAGCTTCAACACTGCCTCACAAGTGCTCGAATCATGCCGCCCTCTGCCCCTACTGAGGACGGGCTATTAGAGATAGTTCACTCTATTAGTAGTACACATGGGGTAGCCTCTAACTTTTATAAAATATTATGTCAGGGTACAGACATGGCCACTTTTAGAGCCCAACAAGCCTGGGAGCGCGAACTGCAAACCACTTTAACCCCTGTGCAATGGAGCGTTTTCTGGAGCAAAGTGGTGCGGGTTTCCCGGTCTGCCTCTGTTACCCAAACTCTCTTCTTTTTTGCACACAGATGCTTTTATACCCCAGAAAAAATAGCCAAATGGAACACAAATGCTAGGGACCAGTGTTGGTCTTGCCATACTGCTGTGGGAACCTTCGCTCATGTTATTTATGAATGTCCTCAACTACAGGTTTATTGGGGGCGGGTCTGGGGTCGTATTCAATTTATCTTACACCTTCACGAACCTCTCTCTTGGAAGATCGTGGGACTCTGCTCTGTGGCGGAGGTCCCCTCTCTTCCTAAGCAGGGTCGCTTTCTCCTTGATTTCATGCTGGGTATAGCCATATGCTTAATCACGAGGAATTGGAAGGATAGCTCTCGACTTACTGTCAATGAATGGTGGAACCTCGTCTGCTTATATAGTAAATATGAGCAGATACCTCGGAGAGCTATTCCCCATGCCCTACCTCACTCTCAATTGTCTAAATGGCAGATGCTTAATGATTATGTACAATCTGCTCATTGCTCCAACATGCCTGTATAATGTGCACTCATCATGTTTCAGATCACCGTTAGGTTTTGTAACACAATAATGTAAGTACACGCCCGTTTCGGGAATGATCAGTTTTCTAGAGAAGAAGCAGGGGGGAGGGGGGTGGCAGGGGTTTACTTTGGTGTATGTATTACACTTTATGTATCTGTCTTTTAGCTGTATGTCTTCCTTTTCCTTTGTTGTTACAAAATGAAAATAAAGAATTCAAAGTGAGTAACGTGGTTAGTAGACATGCTAACCGCATGAATCGTCTTGGCCGGGATATTCAGCGGCACTAATACAGGTCATGCCATTGAATAGCCGCAGGTGCCACCATTGCACGCCCCGATGCCAACCAATTAGCCTCGGGGTGTTCCAGGGACATTTCAGGGGCAGCACCTACTAATAACCAGGCAGGGGAAATATTAAATAGCTGCCTGGTTATCGAAGGTCAAGTGCAGTAAAGGCTTGCTTAACTTTTGCCGTGAAAGCCTACTGGGCAGTGGCTGAATTTAGCCGTTGCCCAGAAAGCTTCCTAGCAATCCAGGCAACCCAGATATTCAGTGCCAGAGCCAGATATGGCCTTGGAATTGAATATCTGGATTTGAAGTTCAGTGGTGATGGTTAGCCACATTAGATCGGTTAGCCACCGCCACTGAATACGCTCCCCAATGTGCTTTGACTTTCCCTGTCTGTATCAACACCAGAAAAATAATATTTTGATCAGGGAAAGACCTAAACTGCCCAATTTTCCTAAATACTCTGCAGTTTTGGTTATCCTATAACTAATTACTGTAATTTGAAAACACAATACAAGTATTATCTGACTGGAAAAAAAATATGTATTCCCTCCCATGGTTTTCAGTATTATCCTTATGTTGATCTCAAATTGACCTCCTTATACCTGAAATATCTCCAGGAATCCAGCCCTGTATCTCAGCCTGCTTATCTGACGTTGCTGCCAGGATGTCCCACCATCATCTGAAACTGAACATGGCTAAAAAAGAGTTTCTTATTCCTAAAAAACACCTCCCCCCTTTTTCCTTTCTCTGTTTCTGTGGATAACAGTCTACTTCTCCCTGTTTCCTCAGCTTGTAACCTTGGAGGTCATCTGTCAGTCTTCTTTCTCCTCCTCTGAACACATCCAACAGATAGCTAAAACCTGTCATTTCTTCCTCTATAACATCAGCAATATTCATCCGTTCCTTTCGGAACATGCTGCTAAGAACCTTATCCACTATCTAGTCACGTTCCTATAGACTATTGCAACCTTCAGCTTTCTGGTCTCCCTTAGAATCATCTCTCTCCCCACACTCAGCCACACAGCTAATCTTTTGACAGTCTCGCTATGCTCACATAACTCTTCAGGTTACTTCACTGGCTCCCTATCCATTTCCACATTCAATTCAAACGTCTCCTACTGACTTATGCATTCTGCAGCTCCTCACTACTGAAATTTCCTCTCTTATCACTCCCTACACCCTCCATAGGAACTGGACTCTTCGGGCAGATCCCTTTTATCTGTGCCCTTCTATGCCACTACCAACTCCAGACTTTGCTCATTCCATCTTGCTGCTCCATATGCTTGGAACAAACTACCCGAGTTAGTACACCAGGCTCTTTCTCTGGCCCTATTCAAATCCAGGCTAAAAACCCACCTCTTCGAGGCTGGGATAGAGGTGAGATGATTGAGACGTTTAAATACCTCTATGGCATAAATGCACAGGAGGAGAGCCTCTTTCGAATGAAAACAAGGTCTGCTATGAGGGGACATGTGATGAGGGTGAAAGGGGATAGATTCAGGAGTGATATGCGGAAATATTTCTTTACAGAAAGAGTGGTGGATCCATGGAATAGTCTCCCAGTGGAGGTGGTAGAGATGAGGACAGTATCTGAATTCATAGAAGCATGGGACAAGCACAGAGGATCTCTAAAGGAAAAAAGGGGACTGTTGTAGTGGTTGATATGAAAGGACAGACTAGATAATCCATGTGGGTTTATTTATTTATTTATTTTGTGAGTGTTGTCATGTAGAAGACCCTTCTGAGCCTATGGAGATAGGGAGAGAAAGAGAATTTTGTTTCAGAAACTGACAGGCAGTCAGAGCACATGGCTCAATGTTTTCAAGGAAAAGGTAAACAAAGAGAGTCACGAGCTGAACGGGCACGCCCATGCTGATTTGACCAGCAGAAGGGGAATGAGGAGGAAGGAGGAAGAGAAGGAACAGGAGTTCCAAGGAAGCTCCGAGGGAGAGACGCCAGGACAAGAGCAAAGACAAAGGCAAGGGGTCCGGCAGGGGATCAAGCAAGGGAGCACGCTGACCAAAAGGAGTCAAGGAGGAGTAAGGACCCAGAAAGCCAAAGCCCAAAAGCCAGGTGTGAGCAACACAGGGCTGGTGCCGTCCAGTAAAGGCAGGAGGAAGGAGAAACCTCCTGAGAGGCTGGCTTGGGAAAACTCAGAGGCTCCAGGGAGAGAGACATACTGGCATGAGAATATTTATACGTCTGAGGCAGAAGCTGATAAGTTAAAAGGCAAGAAAACACAACCGGTGTTTGGAACCCTTTCTGACCCAGCAGAACAGAGAATTCCTTCCTCTTTAAAGCCAAAAGGTAGGCTTCACAAATTGTCCAGATTTGAACCTAGTTTCAAAATATTTCCTTGTAGCTGCCAGGAAGTATTAGGCTCCCCAAGCAGCAACTCCAGTATATATGGTACTTTACAGCCCTGCTCGTTAGAGTGCTACAAAGGGAAGCCACGTGAAGGCAGAGAAGAAGTTTGTTTTAAAACGCAGTATAGCAGCTTGCAGACACACCCAGCTGACGCTGACTTAGAAGAGATGCAGATAGATTCTGATATCAATGAGGTAGCAGATAATCAGATGGATTGCACTTTGTCTCTTGCTGACCATATTGAATCTATCTGCTGAACAATATATTAAGAAGGCTGAGAAAGCAGCAGAAGAAAAGGGAACATTTTCTTTTGTTATGAGAAGCTGTTGTTTGCTTTTGTTTGTACTGAGCACTGCATGTCTTAAAGCCTGAAGCTGAAGAGGCTGGTTACCTTAGTTCCTGAATGTATTCCTCACGCCAATTATATGGCAATTGTCCTAAGTTTTCCACATGCACTTAATCTTCTTGGAAAGGGAAATAAATCTTTGTCATTTGCCTGAAACCACTCGACTACAATTTCTTCTTTTCTCAGAGGGTAAAAGCGACTACTATTCCCATAAGGCATTGCAGGAGCAAATGCCATACCAAACTCCCTGAATTAGAATCCCAAGGCAGACCAACCCTCCGTGCCCTAGGTGCTGGGTTGGCCCCCAGGTGACAGTGTTTATGTGTACACAAGTGTAAGAAAGTATATGTATGTGTGTGAATATGTTTGGGGGTGAGAGTATCTCTGAGTATATATCCTTATGAAGAAGTGCTGAGAATAATAATAATATGTGGAAGTGCATGTGTGCATATTGTCCCCCGCAGCCCCCTCTGGTGGTGGCGTAGTGTTTCCACCGAAGAGCTGGGGAGCGCACAAGATTAGGGGTATTGGGGTTGGCCAGGTGCGAGGGTCAAAGGTAGCGGTCCTTTGTGCCGACCTCGTTACCAACTTCCCAAAAGAGTAACTTCACACCAAAGTGGAGGGAAAAAGAAAAAGGCTTTATTTCTCCTTTACGCAAAAATGGTTCAAAACATACGGCTTTGGAAAGCCACAGGATTGTATCAGTCTTTACATCAGGTTCAACGCATACAAAAACGGTCAAAGTAACAACTGTTAACTTCACAGTAACTTAAAGTAAAATGAATCCTGCATTCACTTTATGCATTCATTGAACTCCCAAACAGGCTATAGCTTCACTGCTGTACAATATGTACATTCCATTGGTTCCTCAGCCTCCTCACCCCCAGATTCCACTGGCATCCATTCCATATCAGATAGCTCTGAGTCTGAAGCTTCGGTAGGGCTGAGTTCTGGCTTTTTAAAAACATGCCATACAGTTTTCCAGTGTTTGTTTGTTAGCTTAGGGTGTCGGCTTCTGGCTACAGGATAGAACAATGGTTGTTCATCCGCTATAGTTTTAAAAGCACTCTTGTCACAACATTTAATACTGGCAGTTTTCTTCTTAGGGAATTTATCTGTTAATCTCTGCTTATAAGTATCATTGTTATACAGATAAACCTCTTTCCTCTGGCTTTCTTCTGTGCTAGGCCTAAGCAAACAATCACAAGAAATGGCTGCTTTACCTTTGAGCTTTCTTCTGTCTTTTCCAGGGAAGGCTTGAGGCCTAGTCTGGTTATCCTCCAACTCTTGTTGGCCCAAGTATTCCCACAGTGTCTCTCTTTCCTTAGTGTGTGGAGAAACCCCTCTGAGGCAAGGCTGCAGCTGTTGCCATCGGCCTTTGCTTCCACTCCTGTGGCTGTTGTCTGGTGGCCGCGCCCTTGCAGCTTCTCCCTGCTCACCAGGCCTCTGAGTTCTCCACTTTTCTCTCCGGTTACTTCTATAGATATCTCTCTGAATACCTTTCTCTCCTTGGATATCTTTTACAGCTGGATATCTTTCTCCTGGATATCTTTTCACTGGAGGCCTTTCCTCCACGTCATTCCTCGCATGTCTTTCTCTCAGGCTGTGTCTTAGCCCTTCTCCCTGGATAGGGCTCTCTCTCAAGCTGGATGTTGGAACATCACTCTCCTTGAGTGCTCTCTGGGCTTGTCTTTCCTTGACTGCTCCCACTTCAACTGCTCTCTGGGCTTGTCTTTCCTTGACTGCCCCTTCCTTGACTGCTCTGCTTGATTCAGGACTGCCTCTCCTTAAATCGGAACTGACAGGGCCTAAGTCCTGCCCATAGAGGCGTGGTTCTTCTGAATCTATGCTGGCTCTCCTGCTCCCTCTATGTGGACCTTCAGGATATTGCATCTGAAACCTGTTTTTTTCTAAATTTAAAACTTTTTTTCCTTCTGCAAGAGGGTCCGCTGCATCACACATCCCCCTTCTCAAAATATTACGGGCTGGGGGAAACTCTTCTCCGCAGCACGTAATACATGACCTGAAGTCGGCTTTTCTCTGCTGCTTGCGACCATGTGTGGTTTGCTTGCTGTTTGCTGGCACCCTGTTGAGGTGATACCCATGCTCGGTATGCGTCCACAGGACGTCCCGTTCCTGCCAAGGTCGAAAAAGATTGGCATGATAGACCTGTTCCCGTCCTTTTGAGTCTCGGACAACATAGGAAGTGGTGCCCACTGGGTTAACGACCGTATGGGGACCTTTCCACTGGTACTCAAATTTAGGAGCCGCCCCGGGTACTAGAACCACTACCTTCTCCCCGACCTTTAAGTGTCTTGGCTTCGTCCGCCTGTCGTAATAGTGTTTCTGTTTCCTTTGACTCTCTTTGAGTTTCTCCGTGGCAAACCGGGAAGTTCGCTCCAGGCGTGTTCTCAAATCCCGCAGGAATAGGGGTATACCTACTTCCTCTTCCACTGGCTCGATCCATTGTTCTTTCAATACGTCTAGTATACCTCTAGGCGTCCGTCCGTACATGAGCTCATACGGCGATGTACCCATCGAGCTCTGCGTCCTTTCCCTGCAGGCGTACAGTACGAAGGGTAACATGGTGTCCCATTCCTTCATTTCTCCATTCAAGGCCCGTCTCAGCATCTGCTTTATACTTTGGTTTAGACGTTCTACCAACCCATTGCATTGGGGATGGTAGGCTGCTGTCTTCACGTGTCGGATCCCGAATGCATCCCAGACCTGGGCGAGGTATTTTGATAAAAAATTACTCCCCCTGTCGGTCAAGACTTCTTGCGGGAATCCGACCTCACAAAATAATTTGACCATCTCCGCTGCAATTGACTTAGCGGAGATATTCCTTAAAGGCACTGCCCAGGGGAATCACGTGGCCTGGTCAATGATCACCAGGATATACTGGAAGCCCCGCGGAGTCTTGATAAGGGGTCCCACGATGTCCATGGCCAGTCTCCCAATGGGTTCCGCTATTACAGGCATCGGGACTAGCGGCACTCCCGCTGGTCGGTGCATTGTAACCCTTTGGCAGGACGCGCAGGACTCGCAAAAGCGGGTTGTCTCCCGGAAAACCCCCGGCCAATAAAACCTGGCTAAAATTTGGTCCAGGGTGCCTTGTGAGCCCTTATGGCCTCCGGTTGGATGGTCGTGTGCTAGTCGCAGGACGGACAACTTAAATTTGCTTGGGACGACTAACTGCTTACGAATAAGTCCAGTTCGCCAATCCTTGCTTTCTCGGTACAAAATTTCCTCATCCATGATGAATCTGGGGTACGTCTCACAGTCTTCCTGGGCCTGTTCGATCGCCCGGACCAATGCAGGGTCCGCCCTCTGCTCCATTTTAAAGGAGGGAAATTTTTCTATTACCTCCGCCGGTATCCAAGGCATACCTCTTCCTGCCTCCAATTCAGCTCTCCCCTGGGATCGGCATTTCCTCTCTCTCCTTCGGTCCGCTTTAGGTTTTCGTTCCTTCCGTGATGGGTCCCCTATTAGCTCATCATGCGAAGGGAGATCTTCTATGGCAGCCTCTTTTGAACAAGAGGGCTTCTCACCATCTTGGGAGCAGGCCCTTGTGGAGACTAGGGCCTTAGTCTCCCTTGTATCCCTCTCCATACTATCCCGCTGGGGTATGGGAGCTTCTGACAGATCAGGGTGTATGCAAGTGGAATCTGGCTTTACCTGAGGCAACAAACCTTCCTTTAACGTTTTTCTAAATTGTGGCCAATCCCGGCCCAGGACCAATTCCTGTGGTAACTTTGGCACTACTGCAATCGGCATTTCTTTTTCAATGCCCATACCTTTTACCCACAATTTATAAATAGGGTAGCGTGTGGCTGCTCCATGCACGCACTTTATTTTTACATAGCCCTGTGGAGATTCTGGAACCGAGAGTCCATGAGCCTGGATCGTCGACCATAATTTCTTAGAAACCATGGTCTGGTCGGCTCCAGAATCCAATAACGCTTGCACCCATATAACTTGTATTTTTACATTAATCAGAAAACCATCACGTATTAGTCTTGGTGATTCTCCCACCAAGGCAGTTCGTACATGACACTCATATTGTAAATGTCCCTTCTTCCCACAAGCGAAACATTTTCTTGAACTCTCCTTCTCTAGAGGCTTATTACTTTTCCACCAGCCAACTGGAGGATGTGAGGGACTCTTCCTTCTTTGTGCCTCCAACCCCATGGCTATTCTTGGGCCTGCCCTAGGCTGGGTCACTTTTTCGGCCTCTAAATACCTCTCTGTGAGTGCTATTGCCTCTGTGGTAGTGCAACAATTCTGTAGCATTAAGAAGTTTTGCACTCTACTGGGTAGGGCATTCATGTACTGCTCCAGAATTATAGCGTCCATTAGGGTACCTGTGCTCTTCCTTTCGGGCTGTAACCATTTATGGGCTAGGCTACGTAATTTGTGGCCTAGTGCCTTAGGTGTCTCATTAGCCTTAAGAAAGGTAGCCCTAAACATTTTATTATACGCTACTGACGTAAGACCCATACGATCCCTGATCGCTATTACCACATCTGTATACGAATTTGCTAACTCTGGGGGCATCGACCTGTAGGCAGCCAGCACCTCACCCGTGAGTGATGCTGCTAGCCGTATTGCCCACTGCTCCTCTGGCCATTTAGCTGAATGTGCAATTCTAGCAAATGTGTCTAAAAAGTCATCTATGTCATCGCTCGGACTGAGTTTGCCAATCACCAAATCTGAACAAGACCAGTGTCCGTGGTCAGAGTTTACCAGTCCGGCGAGTGATGTCTTCTCTGCCTTGCTCTTGGCCAGTTCCTCCTTCCCACGCAAATGTTTTCAGCCTCGCTAAGTCACCAACCCCCACACTACAGCTCAATGCTATCCCCGCTCCGTTACTCACACCGACAGACTCACGCAAACCAAGTCCCGGCCTTTTGTATCCGCTCTGCTCCTGGTTTTCCTTCCAGTCCAGTTTTTGTTGCAGGACGGTTCAGGTTTTACTTTGAGAGTTTTTTTTTTTTCAAAAAAAAGGAGAAAGCTTGTACTTTCTTCTGTACAGTTGTAAATACAGTCCTGTAGGCTTATGGGTACCGTACTATCCTCAAAACTAAGCCACTTATGTTCCCCGCAGCCCCCTCTGGTGGCGGCGTAGTGTTTCCACCGAAGAGCTGGGGAGCGCACAAGATTAGGGGTATTGGGGTTGGCCAGGTGCGAGGGTCAAAGGTAGCGGTCCTTTGTGCCGACCTCGTTACCAACTTCCCAAAAGAGTAACTTCACACCAAAGTGGAGGGAAAAAGAAAAAGGCTTTATTTCTCCTTTACGCAAAAATGGTTCAAAACATACGGCTTTGGAAAGCCACAGGATTGTATCAGTCTTTACATCAGGTTCAACGCATACAAAACGGTCAAAGTAACAACTGTTAACTTCACAGTAACTTAAAGTAAAATGAATCCTGCATTCACTTTATGCATTCATTGAACTCCCAAACAGGCTATAGCTTCACTGCTGTACAATATGTACATTCCATTGGTTCCTCAGCCTCCTCACCCCCAGATTCCACTGGCATCCATTCCATATCAGATAGCTCTGAGTCTGAAGCTTCGGTAGGGCTGAGTTCTGGCTTTTTAAAAACATGCCATACAGTTTTCCAGTGTTTGTTTGTTAGCTTAGGGTGTCGGCTTCTGGCTACAGGATAGAACAATGGTTGTTCATCCGCTATAGTTTTAAAAGCACTCTTGTCACAACATTTAATACTGGCAGTTTTCTTCTTAGGGAATTTATCTGTTAATCTCTGCTTATAAGTATCATTGTTATACAGATAAACCTCTTTCCTCTGGCTTTCTTCTGTGCTAGGCCTAAGCAAACAATCACAAGAAATGGCTGCTTTACCTTTGAGCTTTCTTCTGTCTTTTCCAGGGAAGGCTTGAGGCCTAGTCTGGTTATCCTCCAACTCTTGCTGGCCCAAGTATTCCCACAGTGTCTCTCTTTCCTTAGTGTGTGGAGAAACCCCTCTGAGGCAAGGCTGCAGCTGTTGCCATCGGCCTTTGCTTCCACTCCTGTGGCTGTTGTCTGGTGGCCGCGCCCTTGCAGCTTCTCCCTGCTCACCAGGCCTCTGAGTTCTCCACTTTTCTCTCCGGTTACTTCTATAGATATCTCTCTGAGTACCTTTCTCTCCTTGGATATCTTTTACAGCTGGATATCTTTCTCCTGGATATCTTTTCACTGGAGGCCTTTCCTCCACGTCATTCCTCGCATGTCTTTCTCTCAGGCTGTGTCTTAGCCCTTCTCCCTGGATAGGGCTCTCTCTCAAGCTGGATGTTGGAACATCTCTCTCCTTGAGTGCTCTCTGGGCTTGTCTTTCCTTGACTGCTCCCACTTCAACTGCTCTCTGGGCTTGTCTTTCCTTGACTGCCCCTTCCTTGACTGCTCTGCTTGATTCAGGACTGCCTCTCCTTAAATCGGAACTGACTGGGCCTAAGTCCTGCCCATAGAGGCGTGGTTCTTCTGAATCTATGCTGGCTCTCCTGCTCCCTCTATGTGGACCTTCAGGATATTGCATCTGAAACCTGTTTTTTTCTTTTTTTTTTTTAAACTTTTATTTTCATTTTGCAACAAACAAAAGAAACAACACACCAAAGGAGACAAAACAAGTATACAATAAGGAAAAGCAAACCCAATTACCCCCCACCCCCATGCTTCTTCTCTAAACCGATAGTATCAGCATGTGAGCGCTGCCAAACAACAGTGATCTTACATCAAAACGAACATAAATAGTATCTGTGATACAGAATGATCACATGACAGAGATTTATACAAATTTAAACAGTCAGATGAGAGCATTTAGCATTGTGAACATAGTCATTGAGCATCTTCCATTTAGACAGATGATGGGGGGTCTGAACGGAAGAAGCAAACATACGAGGTATTTGTTCATATTTACTATAGAGACAGACATGATTCCACCATTCATTGGGGCTCAGATGGGAGCTATTTTTCCAGTATTTCGTAATTAGGGAGATAGCGAT
Organism: Ichthyophis bannanicus; assembly: GCA_033557465.1. Classification (NCBI taxonomy): domain Eukaryota; kingdom Metazoa; phylum Chordata; class Amphibia; order Gymnophiona; family Ichthyophiidae; genus Ichthyophis; species Ichthyophis bannanicus. The sequence goes on along the minus strand of CM066038.1, from coordinate 389,935,200 downwards.
GCCCAGCATAAAATCTAAAAGGAAGTAAGCCGGTTTTGGAAGAGAGGGGATCCCCGCAGCTGAGCGGAGTCCCACTATCCTCCAAGAAAGGGGCTCTTGAAAGTGCAAAATAGATTGGATACGACCCCAGACCCGACGCCAGTAATACCGTAGTGCGGGACATTCATACATAACATGAATTAGTGAACCAATGGCCGCATGGCATGTCCAGCATCTATTGCCTTGGGAGGTGTTCCATTTGGCTAATCTGTCAGGAGTATAGAAACACCGGTGGGCTAGAAAGAAGAGTGTCTGAGTGAGTGAGGCGGATCGGGAGACCCGTGTCACTCTACTCCAGACGAGGCTCCATTGCTCCGGGGTCAAAGTTACATGCAGTTCCCGCTCCCATGCTTTCTGTGCTATAGGGGTACCTCTATTTACAGCATTACATAAGGTTTTGTAAAAGTTAGATGCTACACCCGGTGAACTCCCTATAGATCGGATAGTCTCCGACAATCCCTGGGCAGGGGATTCCGATGGCGGGAGCACCTTAGCACTCCGAAGACAATGCTGTAGTTGCACCAACTGAAAGTAGTGTTTCGCTGGGAGACCAAATTCAATTTGCAATTCGCTAAAAGTTTTCCAGCGACCATCATGGAACAACTGGTTAGGGAGCCAAATGCCCCTAGTGTACCAGGGGCTCCACGCCATCGGTTTATTTTTTATTTGAAATCGAGTATTGTACCAAAGCGGGAGTCTGTCTAACGGACAGAATCGGGAGTCTAGAGATTGCATAAGAGTATTAAAGGCACCTAAAGTGTCTAAAAGCATTGGTGGATAGTGGGAGTCTGATGGGAGAGTCATACCAGGGAGATAAGTAAGAGGAATCGGTTTGCAAAGGTCCTCCTCTATGTCTAGCCACACAGGTCTACTCGGTGCAAGATCTTCCAGCCAGCGAGCGCCTTGTTTGAGAAGAAAAGAGTGGTGATATTTCAGAAAATCAGGGAATCTGACACCCCCATTTTCCTTATCTGCTTGCAATTTATGCTTCGCTATCCGAGGTGTCTTATTTTGCCATAAGTATCTAGTCAGAAGGCCCTCTAAATCTTTATATGTACGTCGAGGTAGGAGACAGGGCAACATTTCTAAAATGTAATTCACTTTAGGAACAATCATCATTTTTATGGTTTCTAGGCGACCCCACCAGGTAAGTGTTAAAGGAGTCCAACGATGAGTAAGCGCCCGGACTTTAGAGGTTAAGTCTTTGGCATTAAAGGAGATAGCGTCTTCCAAAGGAGAGCAGTAGTGAACCCCAAGGTATTTGACCATGCGAGGTTGCCATAAAAAGGGAAAGGATTGCATATCTGCCTGATGAATCAGAGGATTTAGTGGAAAGGCTACCGACTTGGTCCAATTTATCTTATAACCCGAAAGTTGTGAATATTTACCAATTTGCTCTAGGACGGCCGGCACTGAGTCTAGAGAGACAAAGAGCATAAGGTCATCAGCATATGCTGAAATTTTGATTTCCCTATGAGAGAAGGGGACTCCATGAATCTCCTCCGATTGCAGGATTAGTAAAGCTAAGGGTTCGAGTGCAAGATCGAAAAGAAGTGGAGACAGTGGGCATCCCTGGCGAGTACCGCGTTGAAGGGGAAATGGCTGAGACTTTAAAGCATTAGCACAGATATTGGCTGTAGGCTGTGCATACATGGTGCGGAGACAACGGAGAAAACCTTCTCCGAATCCGTACCAGCGGAGAGTTGCAAACAGGAAGGGCCATTCTAAGCGATCAAAGGCCTTCTCAGCATCAAGTGAGAGGCCAACCAATGGTCGATCAAGATTAACTGCGGTAGTCAGTACATGACATAGAGTCCGAGCATTGTCAGCAGTTGATCTACCGGGAATGAAACCGCATTGATCTGGGTGTATTAAAATAGACATCCTATCAGAGAGCCGGGTGGAGAGAATGGTGGCAAATATTTTATAGTCCGCGTTTAGGAGGGAAATTGGACGATAATTAGCTGTTAGTTGCGGATCTCTCCCCTCTTTCTCAAAAACTACTACATTTGCCATTGAAAAGGACCCAGAAGGAGATCCCTCCTCGGCCAGAGCAGAAAAATAAAGTTTCAAAACTGGAGCTAAGTCAGCGTTAAAGGTTTTGTAGAATTCAGCAGGGAGACCGTCCGGGCCTGCAGCTCGACCTGTGGCACATCTCTTGATAGCAGAATGAATTTCTGATAAAGTGAATGGTTTGTCCATGGCCTCTCTATCTTCGTCAGATAGGGTCGGTCGTTGTACCCCTGAGAGTAATCGTTCAAATACTTCTGGCTCAAAATCACATTCAGATTGATAAAGCCGAGTATAAAAATCACGAAAGAGTCCTAAGATTTCTGTATCGTTAGTGACCAAGCCCCCCCCCCCCGACGGATTACGGAGAGCAGTAACACGCTTGGCTTCTTTTTGACCTTTCAGGGCATTTGCTAACAATTTGCCAGCACGGTTATTTTCCCGGTAATACATCCCTTGTTGTGATTCAATATTTTTAGCAGCAGCAGTATACAAAAGCTGATTGTATTGAAAACGAAGGCGTTGTAAACGGAGTAAAATACATGGGTCAGTACGGGACGTGAGGAGACGCTCCCCAGCTTGTATCTGTTGCTCTAGAATCAGTAAGTGTTGCTTTCTTTGTTTCCCTTGTCGAATTTGATAGCTGGTTATAGTTGCACGGATAGATGCCTTAAAACCCTCCCACCAAGCCCAGCTCGCTGTGTCATGGGGTGAGTTAAAATGAAAATAATCTTGGATAGCGGCCTTTATGTCAACCTGAAAATCTTTTTGATCTAGTAGGGATCTATCAAAAAACCAAGCTCGGGGAGGACCATCTCGCGTAGTGACATGTAATGAAAAAGATATGGCAGCATGATCTGAAATATGGAGAGGATGAGTCCTAGCCGTGTCCACTTGAGAAATCAGTGCTTTGGAAATGAGAAAGAAATCTATTCTAGATTGTGAGTGATGGGGGGCAGAGAAAAAGGTGAACTCTAAGTCGGAGGGGTGAAGCAGCCTCCATATATCTACTAGCGCAAGATCTTGCATCAGAGCTGTAAGGGTAGCAAGACTCTTGGGTGGACTACTCGTTCTAGGCGGTTGTCTATCTATCAAAGGTCTAGTACTTGATTGAAATCGCCACCAAGTATTAATGGAGTATTGGCAGAGGCCTGTGCCAACTGCGCAATACTTGCATAGTAAGCAGGGTTATCCACATTCGGGGCATAAATACAAATACACGTGAATTCACTATCTCCAACCTTAAGGTGTGCACGGGCCCATCTACCCTCCTTATCAGAGCTAGTATCCATTACAGTAGCTTGCAAAGACTTCTTAACCAGAATGGCTACCCCACACCGTTTGGAAACGGCGGGAGAATAGGCAGCCACCATGTAAGGCTTAGCATTGAGTTTCAGTGTTTCAGCGGAGTTTAGATGCGTTTCCTGAAGAAACACTAAATCAGCATGCTCATGGTTAAGATAGCTAAGGATTTTCTTTCTTTTGATTGGGCTATTGATGCCTTTTACGTTAAGTGATAAGATCTTACATAAGGCCATTCAGAAAGGTTAAAAATTCTGAGCATGATAACGCACATAATTTCACAATGTCCCTCAAATTAACTGTATCTGGCTGTACACATAATATGATAGAAAATAAGCTAATGTAATACAATGAAGCGCCCCACATTAAAAAAGAAAAACCGCGGTGCGGTAGAGAAGAAGCAAAACCCCAGAAATTACTGGCGACCATGTGTCTGCGGGGAGAAACCCCAGAGAAGGCCGAAATTGAAAACATATAACCTGTATAACTGTGCGTGCTCCGAATCCAACCGAGGCACACATCATGGAGGGATAGGAGACCAAGAGAGTCATATAGAGAAAGAAAAAAAGTCCAGGCAGTCTCTGTGCTTGGCTATGACCACCGCGTCGGGCCCTTCAAAATGGCGGTCAGAGCCGGCAGATAATAAGTCCAAGTTGTTGGATTAGCGCATCTGCTCTGCTTCTTTGGAGTCTAAAAATGTTGATAGTAGATCAGGATCTTCGAATGTCCTAGTTTGGTTGTGGAGAGTCACTCGGAGCTTCGCTGGATACAACAGGCCAAAGCGAGCCTGTAGCTGTTGAAGTCGAGGGCGAAAAGCAAGGAGCCTCTTCCGACGGTCAACTGTGGGCTTTGCCAAATCAGGGAAGAAGGAGACTCTATGACTTTCAAACTCCAGATGATGATTCGCCCGGGCAGCGTTTAGAATTTGTTCCACTTGTTGATATCGTAGTAATCGAAAGATAATAGGCCGGGGGGTCGTTCGATTGAGCGCCATATGGGTAGGAACACGATGTGCTCGATCAATTTCCAGATCTCTATGAAAAGTGATCTTCAGCAAGGAGGGAAGAGTTTTGAGCAGGAATTCTCTTATATCTCCTGCTTCCGCCCCCTCCGGTATTCCAATGAGCCTCACATTGTTGCGACGGGCTCGATTATTGCTATCTTCTAACTCTTTTTGAAGATTCTGTATCTGGCGCTCAGCCTTGTCCAGTTTGACCAAGCGCACCGCGTGCGAGTCGAGGACCCCCGCCATGTTGTCCTGCCGTAATGAAAGACTTTCAAGTCGGTCCTGGAGCACACCGAAGTCTTCTCGCATGGCTCGAAGCGCTTCTCCGTTGGACTGCACCAGTTCCTTCACGCCGCGTATTTCCTCTAAGATCTCCTGGTGCTTTTCGGGGTTTTCCCGAAGTGGAACCATCTTCTGTGGGGAAGACACCTCTGTTTTGGAGCGTTTTCCGTGTGAAGAAGAAGGAGACCCGAAGTCCAAGCGCGCTGGTTTATGGGCCGCCATCCCCCCCGAGGTACCCCGGTAAGTTCGGAGCAAAATATTAAGTTTATGTAGGTATTAAGTCAGGATTCTGAGTAGGCCTCTCGGGAGCTTCAGCGCGAAGCGTCTTACCCGCTGGACATCAGGCTCCGCCCCCCTGAAACCTGTTTTTTTCTAAATTTAAAACTTTTTTTCCTTCTGCAAGAGGGTCCGCTGCATCACAATATGAGTAAGTCCTCAAGGGGATGGGGGTGGGGGGAGAAGAGAGAAAATTTTTTCACATACTTCTACTAATCTACACCAATCTCAGAGTGACCAGAACATAAAAATTCCAAGGAATGCAAATGAATGTATACGTACCTCATGAAACTCATTTTGGAAGTCATTCTTGCAGTCATACTGGACCTTTAAGACACTTAAGAAATCAGAAACTTTAGAAAAGAAAGTGGATACCTATCAGAATGAAATTAAGGCAAAGGCAGCATTCTGGTAAAAAATGGAAGAAATTGATGTATTTAATTTGATTTACTTCAATCATTTATAGCCTGCCTTTACCATGACAAGTTCAAGGTGGATAACAATAAGTGTAACATTTCATGTAACAGAAGATAAATTATAATAATCTCATAAATAGTCCTTTAAAATTCCAATATGAATTCCACATAAGGAACCAGATAGTTACCAATAAAACAACTGCATAAAACATTCTCATAAATGCCTCCATAATAAAACCTGTGCCTAATCCAAAATAGCTAATTCCATAACAATTTCCATAGTATTATAAAAACCATATGACCCATCCAGTCTACCCATCCATACCAACTACTAAGCTCTACAATCCCTTCCTGCCCCTAAGAGGTCCTCTGTGCTTGTTCCATGCTTTTTTGAATTCAGATACAGTCCTTTTCTCCACCACCTCCTCTAGGAGGCCATTCTTTGCATCTTTTCTGTAAAGAAATATATCCCTCAATTATGCCTGAAGCTGAAAAAGACAACTTGGTTGGTTTGAAACTGTACTTCATTCCATTCCATTGCATTCCACTCCTTTCTTTCCTATCAAAAGGACTACCCAAAATGGCTTCTGTGATTAGTATCATGAACTTTGCAGTTTCCCGAGTCATGTTGCATCTTGACACGGAAACCTGCAAAGATTATAAACATAGGCTCTAAATAAATATTTCAACATGGCTGGATTATGTTTATGTTTATTACATCATTTGCTATACTGCTTTTGAAATCTCACAGCAATACATTAACAGTATGATAGAAAAATTGCGGAAAGAGGAACTCAATTTATTACAGATGAAGCAGAGGGGATAGCAATGTGATCAGGTACAAGAATACAGTATGAAATGAGTTTCTTATTCTGCTTGTCATCCATGGGTTAGGACCATAGCCTATTTACTATGCAAAAGGCCATTTCAAAGAAATGTGTCTTTAGATTGGCCTTAAATCTTTTGTAAGAGGATTCTAGTCAGAGGGAAAGTGGTTCCACAAAGAAGGGGCCAGGAAAAAAAAAGCTGAACAGCGAGTAGATTCTAATCAAGCATGGGAAACTGGGGCTATTGATAAGAGCATCTCTTGTTGAGATGGGAGGATACAGGTAAGTGTCTATAGTAAAAGTAGAGTAGATACGTAAGATGGAATTCCATTATAATAATCTTTATGTGTGAGCAGAAAAATCTCAAAGTGATTCTGATAGGATACTGAATGCCAATGATCGCGATAAAAAAGAGGTGTGATATAATCAAACTTGGGCGAATGACAAAGTAGCCTAATGACAGTATTTTGCATAGTATGAAGTTTTTTAATGTCAGATGACCTAATGCCACAGAAGATGGAATAACAGTATTACTAATGTGTGAACTAAAGTATGCTATATGGAGGAGTCCAAGGAACGTTCAATAGTTTGCATTTTCTGAAGTGCATGAAAAGATCGATTAACAATAGCTAAAAATTGTTATTCAAATGAGGCTCCACAATGACCCCCAAGAATCTCAAAGAATCTGTCAAAGCTATTGGATTAACAAGTAGGAGAGGAGGAATTGCATGGTGGATGGATCTTTTTCTTAGGGACCTTGATCTCCTAAATCTTTACCTCTTGGAGTTCAGAAACTGGTTTCTCCAATGGCTTTAATTTTCCAGCATGCCCCTTAATGGATTTTTGCTGATGGATTGATAGCTATGTCAATTTTTAACTTTCAAGTTTTCAACTTTCCTCAAGAAAAAGGATTTTTCTGGAGTGGAATTGTTAAAAAAAATATCCAGTTGGGAGTTTACAGTTCACAAGAGAAACATTGTCTCCTTATCTAGGGTATTCTGGACATAATTTCATAAAGGATCTTTTTATATGTATAGGCCAATATATGCACATAAAAGGCTTCTTACAAAGTTACCTCACATGTAAATAGTATGCATGGTGCAATTAGCTATGTACTGTAGCTATATATGACTTTAAGGTAGGTGTATTTATTTATTTAATTTATTTATTTATTTAATGGTATTTATATACCGCCTTATCATTCAATCAAAGCGGTTTCCACGGCAAACAATCAAGGGGGCAAATGTTTTCATGCAGTGTACAGAGTGGTGTGCATGTGTTGGCGGGGATGTGATTAGAAGGGGAGGAATCTGAGCAGAGAACAGACGGAGTCTCATTTTATAAAATACACACATACTTTACACGTTAATATTTACAACTGCTCTTGAGCAGGCATAAATGTCTGTGGTTTCAGTTGAGCTGTTCTTTATATCAGATCTGTGATAGTATTTTATAAAGACACATTATTAGAAACAAAAAGAAAGGTTCATACGGTTCCAAAGTTAAGGTACAAAAGGAAGCTCAAAACTACCAAAAGACTGAAACAGACCAGCGTCATAGAGGTGCACAAAAATCTCCAAATGTGCCACTGAGACATAGTACAATTGGCCCCTCCCGATGTTGCAAAAGCAAACTGAACAACCACAAAGACAGAAATGGACAGTTTGTGAATAACATGTGTTGTTTTATGTTGTTATTCCCCAGATTCCCCCCCCCCACCCCAAACCCCCATGAGTTGACCCTCTACCCCAACTTCCCTTTCCAAGCACTCCAACAACCATCTCTAACAGGCACACACTCCCACAGCTGACCGAGTGAGTGGTCACTTCACTGCCCAGGGCTGTTCCCTACTTATATCCCCCTTCCTCCCCAGACCCTCCCCCTGTTCAAACCCCACCCAGGGAACCATTCTAACAGCCTCCCAAAAAGCCCAAATCACAAAGTAAGGGCATCATTGTGGGCTTGCAAGGATAAACAGGAGAGAAAGGGCTCCTACAATGTCAAAAAGGTTGCTCTCCAAACACCTCCCCTTTGGAGGCCAAGCTCTTCCAAACTACCAATTGGTGTAAGGCATTACACCACTTTCAGATCCCTGCACCCTCTGAATCCCACCAGTGCTGGAGAATACATTGTTTAGCAAGCAAGCAGGCATCCCTACTGGCCTAGAAGCCGGGGGCCCGCCCCATGAAGCCTAAAGGATTCCAAAATGTCCAAGATCAAAAACCCCACAGTGAAGACAAATGTTTGCCCTAAGATACTCTCAAAATATTGCTGAACCAATCCCCAAAAAGCCCTTATGCAGGCATTGCCCAAACCTTATGCCCTAGGTACGCCGGTCTCTCACCGTACTGAGAGCAGTTCGCTGACTCCGCAAAACCCGCTCTGCAGGTGTGATAGGGAGAGAAATAGGCCCTCTCCAGAATCTTAAACTGCATCTCGCAGAGTTGTGCCCCTTGCACCACTCGGGGTGTATGGGCCACTGCAGAATTCCACTCAAGCCCCACAAGCGATAGCCCCAATTCATCCTCCCAGCGGATAACTAAGTAGATTTGGAAGTGGACCTGACTGAGGTCCCCCAAGACCTTTTAATAATGGGCTACTGAAATCTGTCCCCGTTCCTCAAACGTGAACCAGCTGTCATGTTTGCCAGGACTTCCTGCTCCAATCCCACTCATCTCAGCAATCTCACTTAGTGCAGCAACTGTAAATATGCAAGTTAATGCTTCCCAGGGAGCCTAAACTTGGCACAGAAGGACAAGAAAGAGGGCACCCCACTGTCCTTATCCACCACATGCTGAACCTGGGTAAGCCCTAGGGAACCCCAGATATGAAACGGACGGGAGTCCATACTAGGGGGAAAAACAGTGTTACTTTGTGATGACAAATAACCAGTCACCTCTGGGGAAATGTCCCAGAGTCCACACAAGCCCTTCCACCCCCCCTCACCACCCTAACCGAGAGACTGTCTCAGATCCTATCTGGCAGCAGTGTTCTATCAGCATATAGTACTGAGGGGAGAGAGTAGGGGGCAACCCAAGCAGACTCTAAAGCCCAGGGCACGAAGAACGATTGTCCCCCTAGCCAATCCTGGATGTGTCAAAGTGTGCAGGCAACATTATAGTGGGCCAAGTCTGGAAGCCCAACCCCCCGTGGGACCAAGATCCCTCTAACCTACCAAACACCAGACAGGGTTTCTTCCCACCCCAGAGATACGCCTGCAAAAGGTGTTCCATAAGAACATAAGATATGGCATACTGGGTAAGACCAAGGTCCATCGAGCCCAATATCCTGTTTCCAACAGTAGCCAATCTAGGTCACAAGCACCTGGCAGGTTCCCCAAAAGACATAGGTTCCACAATGCTTGTATTGTGGCAAGCAGTGGATTTCTCGGGTCCCCTTAAATAATGGTTTATGGACCTTTCCACCGGGAACTTGTCCAAATCTTTTTTAAATCAAGCTACACTAACATCTTTTACTACATCCTCCAGTAACGGATTCTAGAGTTTGATTACACATTGAGTGAAAAAATATCTTCTCCTATTAGTCCTAAATAGGTTACACTGTAGCTTCATTGCATGTCCCCTAGTCTTTCTATATTTTGATGGCGTAAACAATCGATCTATGTTTACCCGTTCCACTCCATTCATTATAATTTATAGATCTCTATCATATCTCCCCTCAGCCATCTCTTTTCCAGGTTGAAGAGTCCTAACCTTTTTAGCCTCTCTTCATAGGGGTATCCTTCCATTCCTTTTACCATTTTGGTGACTCTTCTCTGTACCTTTTCTAATAATGTTATATCCTTTTTAAGATAGGGCGACCAGAATTGCACACAATATTCAAGATGCAGTCGCACCATGGAACAATACAGAGGCATTATAATATCCTTTGTTTTATTCTCCATTGCTTTCCTTATTCATTTATTTAGTCAGATTTAATATACCGCTTTATCATTAAAACAAAGCGGTTAGCACATCAAACAATCAAGAGGGGGGTTATAGTGTGAAACATGCAGTGGAAACATTGGCATGAGTGTGGTGGGAGGGGTGGGAGAGATTAATTTGAGTTTTATACAAGTGAGCTAAGTACAGGTCTATATACAAGTGAGCTAGATACAAGTGCGCTATGTACAGGACTATATACAGTTCATATGGGTTGCAGGGTTGGATAGGGCAGAGTCTGGTTCAGGTGATGTCGTTGTAGTGTTCCATGAAGAGTTTTGTTTTGAACATCTTTCTGAAATCTTTGATGCCCGTGGCTGATCTCACATCATCAGGGAGAAAGTTCCACAGGGTGGGTGCCACCAGGGACAGTGCTCTTCTTGAAGTGTCCTGTCTTGATTTGGCAAATACTCTTGGGGTGGTGATGGTGTCTGCAGTTCCCTTTCTTCTGGGTCTGGTGCATAGATCAGCTTTGATGAGAGGTTGCAGGCTGTCAGCTGAGATGTTCTGTCTTATTTTGAATATGTTTAGGATAACTTGTATTGGATACGGGAGCTGATTGGGAGCCAGTGGAGGTGATACAGGATGGGTGTAATGTGGATGTGACCTAAGCAGCCTGTTGTTATGCAGGTGGCAGTGTTCTGTGCCAGCTGCAGTGGTTGGAGGGACTGTTTTGATAGCCTGAGGTAGATGGGGTTGCAGTAGTCTAGTGTGGGAGTGATGAGCGCTTGACAGACTGTACGGAAGTGGTCCTGTGCGAGAATGAGTTTGAGGCGCCTGATGATTCTCATTTTGAGGTAGGAGTTTCCTGTATTTCTGGCAATGTGGGCTTGTAGGTTCAGGTCCTTTTCAAGAGTCACTCCGAGGTATCTCACTTCAGGCTTTACTGCCCATGTTCTCTGTAAAATAGTTATCTCCAAGTTATAATGCCCTGTTCAATGTAATTTCAGTTTGTTCAATGTAAACCGCACTGATGTAGAACAGCGCGGTATAAAAGAGAATGTAAATAAATAAATACTGTTATTGTGATGTCATTCAGTTTGATGGTAGTTGTAATTGTCAGTATTCTAGGGTGTATCCCATTCGGTCCCATCACTTTGTCTACTTTAAGTTGAGCTAGTTTCTCATGAACACAGTCTTCTGAAAATTGTTGAAGATGTCCCTCACCTCTGTTCCTGTTTGTGGGTGTTTTTCTGAGGTCCTGCTCCTGGTTCTTCATCTGTGAACACAGAACAGAAATATTTGTTAAGCAATTCCGCTTTATCCTTATCAGCTTCTACATATTCCTCCCCTGCACTCTTGATTCTGACAATGCCACTTTTGCCCTTCCTCTTCTCACTAACATATCTGTAAAATGTCTTATCCTCCCATTTTATTACATTGGCTATTTCCTCCTCTTTTTGAATCTTTGCCTTCCTGACTACTTTGCTAGCTTCTCTAAGTTTTTCCAAATATAGATGCCTGTCTTCCTCTCTCTGTGATCTCTTGTATTTCTTGAAGGCCTCCCTCTTTTTCTTCACTTTTTCAGCTACTTCTTTCGAAAGCCATAGCGGTCTCCTTTTACCTTTATTTACCATTTTAACAAAAAGGTTGGTTGCCCTTAAAATATCCCCTTTCAGTTTTGCCCCTGTTTTTCTACATCCCCCAGCTGTTCCCATCCCACTAACAACTCCCTGAGGTATTGGCCCATCTTGGCAAAGTCTTCCTAAATTCTAAGATCCTCACCTTTGAATGGATTCTAACAGCCCTAGTCCTAATACTGAACCACACCATCTGGTGATCACTGGATGCAAAATAATCTCCACTACAACATCAGAAACATTTTTACCATTGGTAAGCACCAAATCCAGTAAGTCCCCTTCACGTGTGGGGTCTGTTACCAATTGTCTGAATAGTTCGCCCTGTAGAGAATCCAGGATCTCTTTACTTCTAGATGATACTGCAGCAGGAATGTGCCAATCAACATCTGGCATATTGAAATCCCCTATCAGTAGCACCTCCCCTTTCCTAGCAATGCTGCGTATGTCTTCAATTAACTCTCTGTCCACCTCTTCCTCTTGTGAGGGAGGTCTGTATATCATACCAATGCAAATAGATTTTTCTTTCCCTCTTTCTAGTTTAACCCACAATGCCTCCTCGCTCCCTTTTAAGCTCTGTAATTCCAAAGCTTTAATAGTAGTTTTTACATATAGTGCCACTCCTCCTCCCCTTCTTCCTACCCTGTCCTTTCTGAAAAAAAAATTATAGCCAGGTATAGTTTCATCCCAATCATGGTTTTCTGTGAACCATGTTTCTGTAAGTACAGACACCAATGTTAATTCCCTGTATATCAGACCGCTTCGTGGATAAGCTGCAGTAAGGGGTCCAGTGACAGAACAAAGGGAATCGAGGATAAAGGGCACCCCTGTCTGGTACCCCTCTCTAAACCAAAGTTATATGTTAGTCCCCCATTAACCACCACTGCAGCCGACGGAGAGAGGTATAGGGCCCGCACCCCATGAAGAAACCCTTCCCTCAGGCCATAGGCTTCCAGTGCCGAAAATAAGTACCGCTAGCTCACTCTGTTGTTGTTAAGTGCCGTCGAGTCGGAGTCGACTCATGGCGACCCTCTGGATAGCTATCCTAAATTGTGTTCGGTCTTCAGTCAGGCGGCTCATTGTTGACAGACTGGTACCCGTAGCTGCTGTTATTGTAGCGATCCATCTCATTGCTGGCCTTCCTCTTTTGCGTTGACCTTCTATCTTGCCAAGCATGATGTCTTTCTCTAATGATCTCTCTCTTCGCATGATGTGTCCGAAGTATGAAAGTCGAAGTCTTGTCATCTGAGCTTCTAAAGAAAGCTTAGGTTTGATCTCCTCTAGTACCGACTGGTTTGTTCTTCGGGCAGTCCATGGTATACACAGTATTCGCCGCCAGCACCATAATTCAAAGGCATCAATTTTCTTCCTGTCTGTCTTTTTCACTGTCCAGCTTTCACATCCATATGATGTTATTGAAAATACCATGGCTTGAACAAGTCGAATCTTTGTATGGAGAGAGACATCTCTGCTCTTGAGAATCTTATCTAGGTCTTTCATAGCCATTCTGCCAAGAGCAATGCGTCGTCTGATTTCTTGACTGCTTGTTGCTTCTTTATTGATAGTTGATCCAAGTAGGTTAAAGTTGTTCACGATTTCAATTTCTTCTCCTTCAACGATGAACCTGTTGATTATGCCAGTTGTCATGATCTTTGTCTTCTTTACATTAAGGTGCAGGCCCATTTTGAGACTATGTTCTTTGATTGTGAGAAGCAAATGTTTCAGATCATCTTCACTTTCAGCCAGTAATGTGGTATCATCAGCATAGCGAAGGTTGTTGATGAGTCTTCCACCAATCTTCACACCTCTGTGGTCTTCATACAGTCCTGCTTCTCTGATGATTTGTTCTGCATATAAATTAAACAGGTAGGGGGAAAGTATGCAGCCTTGTCTTACACCTTTGCTTATTTTAAACCATTCTGTTTCATCAAAACTAAGAAGCACGGAGAGTACTCCCTTCATCTGAACCCATTTCAGAGACATTAACATGTTATGTAGGTTAGTGGTGGGGTAACGTCCCTGCATGAATCCCACCTGACAGGGATGAAACAGATCTGGAAGCCACAGGGCCAGGCATTCCCAAGAATTTTGGCAAAGACCTTCATGTCAAAGTTTATCAATGAGATGGGCTGATATGAATCAGCTATGTGAGGTTCCTTGCTGGGCTTCCATAATACAACAATATGGGCAACGTTAACATTACTGTATATTTAAGGGATCCCCACCAGACAACTAATGGAGGGATAACCTGTTCCAGTACCAGTATATAATACTTGGCCCTAGTACTGTACCTAGCCCAGTGTGAGTGGTGCAGCCACAGAGGGCTCCAAAGGCTTAGGGGGCACACTTCGACTGCCTGCTGTTGTCCCACCACCACCACTTTTTGTTCTCTCAGCAGTGGCAGTGCAACAGCAGGCAGCCAAAATGTACCCCCTAAGCCTTTGTGCGGGTCGTTCTCAGGTCTGGTCCCACCCTCCTCTGATGTGATGTCAGAGCAGGGAGGGATCAGATCTGATTAAAGTTAGGTCTGCTCTGCTCTGCTGCTGCCAGCAACTTGCACATCAGGAAGACGCCCCCTCCTCTCCATACCTCCGCCCAGTTTCTGCCTTCTCTTGCCCTGCTGCCAGCAGCACTGTGGAGTAAACAGAGGGTGGCAGCAACAGGGCAAGAGCAGGCAGCAGCTGTACGGAGGTATGGGGAGGAGGCGTGGCGCATGCCAGATGTGCAAGTTGCACAGGGCATGATTCTGGCTTGGTACGGCCCTGCTTGGCTCTGTAGCCATCTGGACCAGGTGCCCAGCACAGGAATGCCCTGGCAATCACCCCTAGCTAGTTCATTTGATCCGCTGTCAGGCATGGTAGCTGCACCCTCTGCAAGTACTGGACCACTCGAGAATAGGGTTGCCAACTTTTTCACCGAGAAAAACCCGACACCTGTGGCTCGCCATGCTCCACCCATTCTCCACCCCTAGTCCCACCCCTGCCCCGCCCCCAGCCCCACCCACAAAAATTACCGAGGATACTTGTAGGCTAACTTCCTTGGTCAGATAATAATTAAACTGGGAACCCCAAAATCCAAACATGAAATGTACAACACTGGAGAAATAAAACTATAAAGTAATTTCCTCTTGCACTAAACAAAAACGCAAAGATGTTAGCAATACACACTTCCCAGACCAGACATATTCCAGTTAATAAATTCAAAATAAAAAGTATTTTTCTACCTTCTGTTTGGGCGTTTTATTTTTCAGTTGCAATTGCTCCAGTCACTTTCTTCTGGTTTCTTCGTGTCTTCTGCAAGCTATCCATTTGTCCTTTCTTCTCTTTTAGATGTTTTCCATTCTCTCTCTATTTCTGCTTTAACATACTGATTGTTTCCCTTTTGCTCTTTCCCCCAATTCTTTCCTTATTCCTTTATCATCCGTTTAAATTTCACCCTTCCATTCTCAAGCCCCTCTTACTCTCCCAATACCGGCCTATCATAGACTTTTCTTCCACACAAAATATTTTTTCCCCTCTCCATTCTCATTCCCCATCCATTCTAGTCCTCCCCCCAAATCAATTCCCTTATAGTTCTAGGCCCAACCAGCATCCACTCCCTTCTAGTCCCATTCTCCCATGCCCCCCATCAGCCCATTTCCAGTCCTATTCCAGCTCTTCATCAGCCCATTTCCAGTGCTAGCCCTCACATCACAGGCCATTTCCAGTCCTAGCTCCCCCCCCCCATCACAGCCCATTTCCAGTCCAAGTCCCCCATCACAGCCTATTTCCAGTCCTAGGCCCCCCCCCCACCATCACAGCCCATTTGCCGTCTGAGTCCCCCCGCACCATCACAGCCCATTTGCAGTCCGAGTCCCCCCGCACCATCACAGCCCATTTGCAGTCCTAGCCCCCCTAATCACAGCCTATTTCCAGTCCAAGATCCCCCTTCCTCCACCATAGCCCTTTTCCTGTCCTTGTTCCCCCCCCCCATAGCCCCTTTACAGTCCAGGTCCCCTCCTCCCCCCTCACAACCCATTTCCACTCACTGTGTCCCCCCCCCCATCACAGCCTATTTCCAGTCCAAGTCCCCCCCCCATAGCCCTTTTCTGGTCCAGGTCCCCTCCACCCCCATCACAACCCATTTCCAGTCCATTTCCCCCCCCATTCACCTTTTACAGTCCAGTTCCCACGCACATAACAGCCTATTTCCAGTCCAAGTCCCCCCCTTAGCCCTTTTCCAGTCCATGTCCCCCCCTTCAGCCCTTTTCCAGTCCAAGTCCCCCCCCCTTAGCCCTTTTCCAGTCCAAGTCCCCCCCTTTAGCCCTTTTCCCGTCCACGTCCCCCCCCCCCCCTTAGCCCTTTTCCAGTCCAGGTCCCCCCCCTTAGCCCTTATCCAGTCCAAGTCCAAGTCCCCCCCCCCCTTAGCCCTTTTCCAGTCCAGGTCCCCCCCATCACAGCCAATGCAGTCCTTGCCCCCCCCCCTCCCGACCAGCATCGCGGCTGTCTGAGGCTTCAGAGGGAGCCGGGGAAGCCGCGCGAGGCCCCGGCTCCTTCTGAACAGCCACCAGCGTGAAAAGCCTTTTCCTTCAGGCTGGCGGCTGTTCCTGTGAAGCCGCGAATGCTGGGAAAGGTTAAAGGGCAACCTTTAACCTTTCCCAGCATTCGCGGCTTCACAGGAACAGCCGCCAGCGTGAAGGTAAAGGCTCTTCACGCTGGTGGCTGTTCAGAGGGAGCCGGGGCCTCGCGCGGGCTTCCCCGGCTCCCTCTGAAGCGGAGAAAAGCCGTTTTTTTTGCTCTGGCCGCTCCCGATCTTGCGGCCAGAGCAAAAAAACCGGCTTTTAAAGGGCCGGTTTTGCCTCTGCGCCGGCAGCCGGCCTGGCCGTGGAAAAACCGGCCAGGCCGGCTGAAAACCGGCCAGTTGGCAACCCTACTCGAGAAAGAGGAATGTCTTCTCTTTTATACAGGGAGTGGCAATAGTCTATTAGAATCCCCCCCCCCCCCACACTTTTATGGTGGATCTCCCTAAGGAGCCACTCTTATCCTGAAGAGCTGCAACATATCAAGAACCCTGGTTCCAGTGGAGACACCGAGCCAAGGCCTTCCCTATCTTATCACCATGCTGATAAAGATGAAACCGTTAGTAGACGAGGGACTTCCATGCCCGCTGGTGTAAAACAGTGTTGAGGGCCACCTGGTAAGTCAGGAATTGGGCTTTATTTGCTGATGTTCCATGTAAGTATTAGTGTATGTGTCTCATATCCCCACGTGTTAAATGTATCCACCAATTGTGTTGTGACTGCTTTGATTGAAGGATAAGGCGGTATACAAAACTGTCTAAATAAATAAAATAAATAAGATGTAGACTAATGGGCCAGAAATCACCAATGCTGGCAGACCTGTCACACCAGGCAGAGTACCCTTGTTGCCATATCCCAACGGCATTTTGCCATATCAGCAATAATGTTGCCCTACAATAAGACCTTGGAAGCCTCCCACAATAGCTCAGGATCATCCCAATGTCCCTCATTATATAAATTATAATCGGCCCAGCAGTCCTTAATATAGGCTCGAAAACTCTCATCCTGGTAAAGTTTGAGAGGAAAGTGACAGAGCCTACGGGGGGGGGGGGGGGGGGGGCATGGAATCTCCCCAGGACCAATCCAACCAAATGGGAGCATGATTTGATATTTTGTATGAGCCAATGGCAGCAGCATCCACTGCACTAAATAACCCTTCAGAGACAAAGAGGCAATCTATCTGGGCACTAGTACCATGGGCTCTAGACAAGTGAGTGTAATCTCAATCTTGGGGATGCAGCACCACCGGACATCAATGAGTTGGCAATGCTTCACATAGCACCGCAGATATCGGGAGGTGGGTAGTCTCCCCCCTCTGGTTCCCCTAGAGGTGTTCAATGCGGGGTCCAGGATGCCATTCCAGTCCCCACCCCACCCCACCCCCCACCATGAGGGGATTATCATGGAGTAATTCAATAGCCCAGCATAAAAATCGAGGTCCGTGACATTGGGGGCATAAATACTCCCCAGGATCACACCCATCCTTACAACTCTCTGCTGACTAGTACATATCAAGCACCGGGGTCTATAAATTCCTGACTGGATTGGAAACCAACCCTCCTATGCACCAACAGGGCCACCCCCCTCTTTTTCCCCACAGCAGGGGTGATGAAGACCTGCCCCATCTGTCCTCTCTCAATTTAGAGTGCTCCACTTGGTACTGGTGCGTCTCCTGCAACATAATGATATCCCCCTGGTGATGCTGTATGGCCCACAAGACCTTGCAGTGCTTAATGGGGCTACCCATTCCTCAGACATTCAAAGATAAAACTCTCAGCATGGATCAATAGCAAACAAGTGCACCAATACACAAGATAACAGCTGTTTCCGATCCAGGGTGTCCACCCAGCCTAGAGCCTCCTCCTGTGTCCCCATCCTACATATAGGATGCCCACGCTATTCCAACTACACACACTGCACACCAGTGGCTCCCATTCCTCCTCAATTCACCCCTCTACACTCCCCCATAACTCACCTCCCCCTTCCCCCTCCTAACCACACACACCACATGCTGTAATCACACCTAGATGTATTGAGAAATCCCCCCACTCCAAAGCCACACACCTCACAACAGTCAGTCCCTGCACACCCAATGCCATGCATCCCCCCCTCAAAACTCACAAGCCCCATAACCCAGCCTTCTCCAACCAATCGTGTTAAAACAACCCCCTACCCTTTGCACACAACCTCACACAAGAATTCAACCCATCACTCTTAAAAACCAAATGGAACTACTAAACTTCAAACATTCTCAGTGGGGTCATAAACCACATGAAACAGGAATATAAAATGGAAACAGACAATGAGGAAGAAAGCTCCCAAGAACACATCCACCCCAAGCAACAGCAGGCGGCCCTTGCTCCCCCAGAGACACCGTGGCAGCAGAGGAGCAAAAAGGGGGGGAGGGCTGGTATGGGTCATCCCCCCAGGGACCCCTCTCGATCACCCCTCACCAAGCAGACAGCCCTTCCACATCGATTCAAATATATGTTCATTCCATTCAATCGCCCCTTCCAAAGCTCTGCACAGCGTCCATTGCAGCCACCACATAAACAATACAGATTGGCTCAGTCTCCAGCCAACAACATGAGGGGTGTTAAACAATGTCAGCAAGGTACCGAAGCCTTCCTCCTCATATTACAGTCCTGCTGACCCAACTGCATTACTTTGCCACAGGACCGAAGACTGCATATGGCAGGGCCGGGCCCTCAAACATCTGAGAGGATCCGTCGTGAAAGACACGGAAGTGAGCAGGATATATCACTGCAAACTTAATCTTGGACTCCACTAGGTACTGTTAAACTTTTTCATAGGTCCACTGCCACTGGCTAAGCTCCAATTAGTAGTCCTGAAAAATTGAGATCCCGGTGTTGCCACTTTGGATAGTCCATGTGCCCGCACCGCCTGCAAAACCTTATCTTTATGCATAACGTTTAGAAAGTGGACAAGGACAACATGAGGGCAGGAATCTGCTGCCCAAACAGGCCTCACTCAGTGGACCCACTCAATAATCAGAGGTCCACAATCATTCCCCAGCTGGAGAGAAGTCGGAAGGTGTGTCCTCAAATACCCCCTAAAGCTCCATGTCTTTAATGGACTCCTGGATGCCGACGATTCAAAGATTTTTCCAATGACTCTGATTCTTGTGGTTATCAAGCTTGCAGGCTTGCTTTGTGACCGTGTTCTGTAAATGTTTTTTGTCCTTCACTGCAGCCTGCAGGTCTTCCTAAGTCTGTGAGAGACGGCACTCTATCTCCTGAAGCCAGCTCCCATATGCCCTTACAGTTTTGATGCCTGTCATGGCATCAAATTTCCCAGTTAGAGTGTTCACTACTGCAGCCGACACCTCCTCCACTAGTGCTGTGTGCACCAGAGAGCCAGGGAAAGCAGGAACATCCACCATCTTTGAGGTTGCTGCTGCAGATTTCTCCTGGTCTGGTTTAGGAGCTTTCATCTCCTTATGTCTCTCAATCCAGTCTACTGAGAATATACCGGGATGGGACAGGCAGATCACCAGGCAAGTACAAAAGGGTAGGGTGCGAAGAAACAGCCTGAGAAAGGCACCATTAGTGGGGGGACCTCTGGAGAGAGCAAGACACATGTCTGCACCCTCTCAACACATCGCGTGGCTCCATGAGGGTCATTTTAAAAGCCTTAGTTGTGATTCAGATGCCTGAATATGTACATATGGAGAAATCTTCAGAGCTGCTTTACAAATGGCTTTTGAGGTTATCCCCAGGGACATTGAAGTAGGCAGGGGGCTTGGTAGAGATATATATGGGGCAGTGCAATGGACTTAGACGTCCCACTCAGTATCAGAAGCATCTGCAGGGATTTCTAGTTTAAAGCATCCAGAGAGTGTAGAGAAGATGGAGGGTTAAGTGATTTGATCAAGATCACAAGGAGCAGCAGTGAGATTCAAACCATGGTACTAGCCCACTACTCTAACCCGTAGGCTATTAGATGTCCCCATTCTTAAATGCTATTGTGGGGATGTCTAAGTAGATGTCCCATAGATGTCCATATCGGACACATCCATGTTTATGAAATTGTGCCTGAACTTGGACGTTCCTGCTTTCTTTTCAGATGTTCTGGCTTGGACATTCCAGATTGCGCTTTGATGTCCTTTGTGAAATGTGCATTTATATCTCTTGATAACATAGGCTAGATATAGGCACCAACATGGCCTTCATACAAGGTGACCTTTTAGAAAATTACTCTCCATATGTCTCTGTAGATAATGTTTCTCCTCAACAAAACCTGTGATACAGGAGTTGGAGATATCTTAAAGGGTGACTTTAATAAGAGGGGGGCGGGAGGGTAGCTGCCTTTGTATTAGAACGTGATAAAAATCTGTTCATGTGTCTCTTCTTTAAAAATATTACAAAGCTATTTATGGGATATTGTTTTAGTAATTTTCTGATTGTTTCCTGTATAATGCAGGCCAAGAATAACAATTTCTTGGCAATGCAGACTGATGTTTCCAAATTGGGTGCAAAGTTTGCTCTAAAATACCCTGCTAAATGTTATATTTTGTATAAAAATGTTATATTTTCTGGGAGGCATTTCAACTTTCTGACATCCTCTTGAAAGAAAACTTATTACTGTCTGGATCATGATCCTTAAAGAATGTTAATTCTGTTAGTTCAGAAAGCAGAGGGTATTTTTTTTAGTATAATGGTGTCATTATAATTTTAGTTTATGAATGGCTGGTAGGATTTGCATTTTTGTTCTTTTAGCTATCTATACTTAATTGAGATTTAATTTTGGATCGTTTTCTGTCTTTTTACTCTTTGTGAGCCTCTACTAAGCCTTTGTAAATTTCTTCATTTCTATAGTGAAGGAGTGGTGGACAGACTGATTTGAACATCAGCAATATTGTTTAAATTAAGATGTACACTTCCGGATCCATTGGACTATTCATTCTATTGCTGTGTAATACTTCCTCAAAATGGGGTGTTAGAAACCATATCCAGTGCATGAGTTCTTGCCACTCTAGGTAGATATAAAATCCACTGCTTCCCTTCTATCCTCCAGTGCTTTTCCTTCTATCCTCTAACCTGTTACCTGCTTAGCAGCTATTCTGAACTGGCATTTCTACTATGAGATAGCTTGCTGCTAATTGTAATTAATGCTGTCATTTTGTTTGTGAGTGTAGACTCTATAGGCCCGATATTTAAGGCTATGTACCATTATGGCGCATAGATTCTTGCCGCCGACCTCTATTCCCGATATTCAATGTTGGTGTAAAATGCGGCCCTGGCATTGAATATCCGCACAGTCTCTGATGCCACAGAAGCTAACTGGGTAGTGGCGATATTGCACTGCTGCCCGATTGGCTCCTGCGGGTAAAACTAGGCCAGCTTTTGCTTCGCCTTGTTTTGACCGCAAGTTGCTAACCAGGTAGCAATGAAATATCGCCGCTACCCGGTTAGTGACTGTCGCAGCCGATGGCATGCCCTTGAACTGCCACAACACAACCCAATGCTAAGCAGTTAGCTTGGCTTAGAGTGGCGTTAGTTGGGGATATTCAGTGGCACTAATCATGTTAGCGCTGCTAAATATCTCATTCAGCAGCATTTACACAGTTTGCAGGTCAGCAAATCATGTAAATGCCTTTGGAATATCGGGACCTATGAGCTGAACTATTAATTAAAGGTAGGGGCAGTGATCAGTCATGAAACCTGGAGCTGAAAGAGAGATCTGGACCACCACTACTAATATTATCATTATTATCCTATAGCTGCAATAATCCTCAGCCCCCTTTTCCAGAAAAATGCCCCATTGCTGCTATGTCTTCATCTGCACTACCATTTCCACTTTTTTGTGACCTGTGGAAGGTCCCTAGGTCTTGAGTAGTAAGTAGTAGTAGTAGTAATAGTAGTAGAATAATGGCTGCAGATCTCACGTTAGTTCTGCCAGCACTCCATGAGACCTTAAACAAAAGAAGAGTGAAAAAATCAAACAAGAGCAACCAATCAAAGCAAGACCTAGAAAATATTTGTCGGAAGATCAGCCATGAGGTTAAAAGCCTCCCGAAGCTGTTACTTCCATTTTAATCAATAATAAAGTATACTTGTGTGCCCCCTAAAGAGCAGAAAAAGGTGGAAAAAGAACCACTAATAGGTGCCACCTTCACAATAATTTAAATGTCCCAAAAAATTTGGCAACACCTTTGTTTGGTATTCTTATGAAGTTGGAGAGTACCTGAACTGTTCGGTGTTGGGACTTTAAAGGACCTAAGAAGAATCAGATAAGTTAAAGGATAATGCTGATTTTAAATAAATTTTTTGGGACATTTAAATTATTGTGAAGGTGGCACCTATTAGTGGTTCTTTTTCCACCTTTTTCTGCTCTTTAGGGGGCAAACAAGTATACTTTATTATTGATTAAAATGGAAGTAACAGCTTCGGGAGGCTTTTAACCTCATGGCTGATCTTCCGACAAATATTTTCTAGGTCTTGCTTTGATTGGTTGCTCTTGTTTGATTTTTTCACTCTTCTTTTGTTTAAGGTTATCATTATTGTTGAGTGTTTTGTTTTTGAATTTTTAGCACTCCATGAGATGCATCAGACCCCTTGCAATTCAATATCGCAAGCTATGACTGGACACGCATACTCATAGAAGAATGTAGACAAGAAGGTTTGTCTAGGAGCATATAATGCTGATTTGTGGGGGAGGAAGTGCTCAGATCTGAACCAATCTGAATTTTGCCTTTGTCCAATGAAGAACTGAAATGGTTAACAGGAATTATTATAAGCAGGACTGGTGCAAGGACTGGAAGGGCCCTAGATGGGCCCTTCCATTCTTCTTCCCCACATGGGCCCTCATTGCTGTTGCCCCTCTCCAGGGCTTGTCAAGGTGGTAATAGTTCAGAAACCAGAAATGTGTGTCAGAAGAGGCTAAGGGTTGAGAGCAGAAACCATGAGGCAACAATGGCGACTTAAAGTAAGTGCTGCCTTGTGGTTTCTGAACTATTGCTGCCACTGAAAGCCCTGGAGAGAGGTGTCAGTGGTGGAAGTAGGCACTCCCAGAGGGCTGGTGCTCTAGGTGACTGCCTAACTCACCTGATGGATGTGCCAGCCCTGATTAAAAGATCAATACTTAAAAGTCCAATACCAGTAACTTTAAGAATTAGATATGTTTATGTTTATTGAATTTGGTATACCACCCTTCATATTTGCCACAGGGCGGTGGCCAATAAAGCAAAATTATAAAGAAACAGGAAAGGGAATGCCATAAAATGATAGGAAAAACATCACAATCATACAGGGAAAGAGTAGAGTCAGAGGAACGTGGAGACAGAAAAGAGGTAATCAAGGGGGTAGCAGTTTGCAAATTGTCTGACAGAGGTGAGTTTTGAGTATGGATCTGATGCACTATAAGAAGGTTCTAAGCAGAGGTCAGGGGATAGGGCATTCCAAAGTGATGAACCTAGAAAATAGAAGACTGATCTGTGGATGGTTTCCAATCTGGCTCTCCAGGCAAAGGGAAGGTGAAGATGGTTGGTGTTGATGGTACGTAGTACCTGGTGGGGAGTGTGTAAATGAAAGAGGTCAGAAAGATAGAGGGGGGGGGGTGCTGGTGTAGAGAGCTTTTTGAACTAGGGTGAGGAGCTTGAATTGGATGTGGTATTTAATGGAAGCCAGTGGAAACAGATGAGAAGCGGAGTCACGTGGTCGAAACGGGATGCACGGGCGAGAATCTTGATGGCACTATTCTGGATAAGCTGTAAATGGTGGCGTTGGTATTAAGGAAGACTAGCGAAAATGATGCTACAATAGTCAAGTCAGGACATGACAGCTGACAATAGCAAGGTGGTCAGGGAGGAAGAAGAGAGGAATGGCTATATGGTGTGGATTTGGCGAAGGGAATGGAAGGAGTGGAAGATGATGGTAGAGAGATGGTCATGAAAAGTCAGGAATGAATCTAGGAGGACACCCAGATAATGGAGCGAGGAGACCAGGGGAATGGAAGTATTCTGATGAGTTGGGGTGAATGTGGGGCAGGGGCTCCCAGCTGTGAACCAGATAGCAGAGGTTTTTCCGGGGTTCAGGAGAAGGAAATTAGCAGACTTCTAGGTGGAGAATGAAGCAAAAAAAATTATAATAACCCCCCCCCCCATCCATAGCCACAGCATGTTTGGCTTACTGAGCACATTTCTGTGCCTGCAGTGGGTTGCTAACACCATGTGTATATCGAGCATATATATCAACAGTTATGGTGTGTGGAAACGATAATGAAATTTTCAACTTTTGAAGATATGGGACTGTGAAGATATTTATGGATTGACATAGAGAGTTTTTTCTCGCCATCATAGAGGTTTTTGACCGCTGATGTTTTGAGCTCAGTCGGATGGTGTTCTGCCAACTGACTAGCTCACCCTCTCTCTTTTTTCTGGTATATAAGAGGGCAGCTGAGGTCTTTTCCTCTATAAATATATTATAGTGCTTGTTTTTCTTTCTTTTTTTCTTTTTCCCTCTTTTTTGAGGTGTGTGTTTTTTTTTTTCCAGTGTCTGATTTGGCCGCTATGACCCACACGTGCTGTTGAAAGGCTGAAACATGTGGGGAGACAGTGATTTAGGATTGGGTCCTCCTTTAGCCAAGTTTCTCTGAGATGGAGACCATCAAAGCGATGTTGGGCAATAAGGCCTGATGCTTGCTGGCTATGTCTGTCCCAGTGCCTTCCAGAACATGTACTTCCAGCTAGCATCTTTTAGTAAAAGCCTAAGCGTCAGAAGCCACAGCCTAAGGTGTGGATATTTACACCAACGCTAGGGCTGATGTAAATGCCCATGCCTAGATTTTGCAAGAATGCCCTGGAATTGTAGCATTTCATAATTTATGCACATAATTGTGCACTCTCTCCATACTCCCCCAAATTCCACTCGTGCTCATGCCGAATGGTAAAATACCCACCATGAAGCAACACATATGCTTTACGCTGATCAGTATTTTATAAGAGGTCATTTAAGGGTTTATGTGTCCATATACATGTGTAAATGACTAAAAATAATGTCCAGTTAGATGCATACTTGATGACTAAATGTATGTGTGTCCTTTTAAAATTACCCCCTGTATATGCACAAGAACTTTTAAGTGCAAAATTGATTGTATGCATATTGTCGTACAAGTGATTTACACGTACTTTAAATTTTTAGGTGCCCAAATTAATCAAATGCTTATGAGTGCAGTCTCTTAATTGAATGGCCAAATCTAGGAACTTATAGTACAGTCCTAAATGTGTCTTCTCAGTACCCCACCTGCCTCCTGCATCAAAAACAGTATATGCAGGGGAATCTGAAAGCTCCGTTGAACTCTACCTGTCTTTAGCATTTTGAAAATGTAAGTAGAGGCATTGCTAGTCCCCACATCCTCCTCCTTGTGAATCAATCTCCACTGGCACCTCCTATTCCAGGTCATAACTACTCCAGGCAAAATTAATATATTCCTAACATAGGATGTCTAACTAGGGGAGTCACATGATGATGGCTGCCTGAGCAGACACCCATGTGCTGAGCTCCGAGCCATCCCCCATCAACTTTTGAAAAAAAAAACTGCAGGAGAACTCTATTTTATTTATTTATTTATTTATTTAACAGTTGCTTATATACCGCTACCTTCCACAGATCAGGTGCGGTTTACATTGAACAAGGAATGAACAGATTTACAAGTCTGTTTTACATGGAACATTTGTTAACTAGGTACAATTAGCTGTTTTACATGGAACATTTGTTAACTTGGTACAATTTTGCTAAATACATTAATCATGGATGACTAAATATGGTAAAACTTGTTAAATAACAGACGAACTTGTTAAATAACAGACGAACTTATTTACATATTTTGATCTATTACATATATCTATTTACAAGATTTACAAGTAGTTATTTAGTCGATTTTAATTGTAATTGTAGTTAGCTAGGAGAATTAGAGTTGGTGTACCCTAGGTTGCTATTAACCATTACCTGTCAGAGGTAAGGTATTTTCAAGTGTGCCAAAATGGGAGGTGAATAGATAAGTCTTTAATTTCTTGCGGAGTTCCTTTGCATCATTTAATGCCCTTATTTCTTCAGGGAGGGAGTTCCATAGGGTGGGAGCTGCATGTGAGAACGCTTTTCTATTAGTAGTCTTTTTAGCAGTTGTGAATTCTTTCGGGATCCTAATTCTATTCGTGTGGCCTCTCCGTAGCGTAGTTTGGGATGTGTCTTTGGTGATAAGTTTTGTTAAGGGGACTGGGGCCATTGTGTTTAAAGTCTTAAATGTGGTGATAATCAATTTGTGATTTATTCTGGATTGAATTGGGAGCCAGTGAAGGTTTGCTAGTATAGGGGTAATGTGTTCAAATGGTGGAACCTTCATTACAATTCTTGCTGCTGCATTTTGGGCAAGTTGGAGTCTTTTAATGTTTTGTTGTTCCTAGTAGGGTGAGATTTGCGAAATCAAAGTGTGGTGTGATGATGGCCTGTACAATGCTCAGAAAATCATGTAGAAGTACAAGAGGACGTAATTGTTTTAAAATTTTGAGTTTAAAGTAGATCTTCTTAGTGATGTTTCTAATATGTGTGTCCATACTAAGGTGTGAGTCAAGGGTGACGCCCAGGTATTTCACTTCATTTTTTATAGTAATGTTGTGATTTTGGAGAGTGATGTGTGTTGGAGGTATGTAGGATTGATTTTTAGTTACTATTAATATATCCGTTTTAGAATGATTGATATGGAGATTGTGTTCTTTTAGCCAGGTTGTTAATTCAGAGAAGCATTCTGTTAACAGTTGTAGTGGGAGTGTTGGGATTGTGAATGGAATGTACATCATCATGTCGTCTGCGTATATGTGGTAGTGGACTTTAAATTTCTTGAAAATGTCACAGACCGGTTGGATATATATATTAAATAGGAGGGCAGAGAGGGCGGAGCCTTGTGGGAGACCAATTTCCTGTTTGTATGTTTTAGAAATAAAGGACACATATCAGGAGTGAAGCAGAACATAGACTGTGCAACCAGAGGCAGCGAGAGGCCCCTGGGGGAGGGGGGGGGGGGGAATGCTGGCAAAAACACCAAGAGTAACAAAAGAGAAGGCTCCTAGGTCCACAATGGTGGCGGAATAGGGAACACCTGTTGTAGCTATGCATGAAGCAGTGATGAGGAACCTTACCAGCAATATTACAACAGCCCTCATGGACAAGCTCACTCATCTGCAGAGCTCCATTGAGACTTAAAAGGCAGCATGGAGGCTCAAACAGTGTGACTCAGCAATTAGAGTAATGGGTGGATTAGAACGAACGAGGAGCAGAGGCACTGGCAGTCGGAGTGGCCCTACTAGAATGCACAAGCAAAGAGCTCCTGGACGAGGCTGACAATCTAAAAAATAAGAGCAAAATAATATCAGACTGGTGGGAGTACTGGAGACCATGAAGGAAGAAGAGTTGCGGAGCAGTGCGGAGAGTTGGCTGCCAACCCAGGTGGGCCTACAGATCGAGGGAGACCACATAATAGTAGAGCGAGTACATTGGGTGAGCCCATGACAGGAAGAGGCAGGCCGACCACACCCAGTGATTGCTCGTATACTAAACCTCGCTGAAAAACACCGGTTAATAGCCCTCTACAGAAATAAGCGCAACTTGGCATACCAAGGGCATTTGGTGTTAATTTTTAATGATTACTCCACAAAAGTGGCAGAAAGCAGACGAGCAATGGCCCCATATTGTTCCGTCTTGGCACAGAAGGGGCTAAAATTTGTGCTCCAGTTTCCTGCACGGGTCACGGCCACTCATGTGAACCAAATTCAACAACTAGACACAATAAGTGCCCTGAAAGCTTTTGTGGACAATTTGCCAACAGACTGAGTTCAGAAGAAAGAAGAGTGCGAGAGATAGCCACACTAGCTGTAAGTTTGAGTTCCAGTGTTGGGTTTGTTTTTTGGTTTCTCTTTTCTGGGCCTCTCAAATAACAAGGTACCGATGTCCAGGATTACAATGGGTCCATAACTGACAACCTGTCAGCACTGCCACAACTGCAAGCGACTTGGAGGTGGTGAGGAAAAGAACCGCAGGTGCTGAGACAGACATGGATTGGCAGGGGAACCCGGCAAGGAAAACTTTGTTGAGACCGGGGAAACAAAAGAGTGGCTTGAGCAATTTCTTGTCCCTGTTGACTCTGATATGGCTGACCCACTGGCTGAGAATGGGTGGACAAAGGAGAAACTTTGTATGCCAGTGCTGAATTGTTTAGAGATTTACATTGAGGCTCCTTGGGGTCCCTCTCCTCTGCTGCAATGGAGCTGGGGGGAGGGACACCGAGGGCACCAGAGATGTGCACACTTGCTAAAGACTGGGGGTGGGGACCCATAGGAGTTTACAGAAGGGTAAGGAAGCGGGGGGGGGGGGGGTAGTGAATGTATGAGAGGGCTGTCAGGATTTGTGTGAATGTATTGGAATGTATGAGACAATCTACTGGACTTTATGACAGAGTGTTGATGGGGCAAGAGGGGACAGAAGAAGGGCAGATTGTGAACTAGCATGGAGAGGGAGGGATTCAATGCATGGGTGAAAAGATGTACACAATGAAGAGGAGGAGGGGAGGAAGAAAGGGGGAGAGCATCGGAGGGGAAAGGAGGCGGGGGAGGGAACAGGGAAGACTAAGGAGCACAAACAACAGGCAACAGCACTCTGCTGGGAGGTGCAAGGGGCCTGTGATAAGGCCAATAAGACTGGAAGGAAGAGATAGGGCATACAAATGGGAATTGGTTAATCAAAAGATAAAAATAATGACTCTCGACATGGCGGGCATACACTCACCAGTTAAGAGAACTAAACTTCTAAATTACTTCCGCAGGAAACAAGTGGACATCATATTTATGCAAGAGACACACTTGACAGAGAGGGAGCACCACAAATTCCAACGAATATGGGTAGGAGAATTGGGGACAGCCTCATACAACAGCCTACAATGTGACAAAACATCTTTGATACACAAGCGCGTAGCCTTTACAGTGCACAAGAGTTTAGCATACTCAGAGGGAAGATACCACATCATGGGAGGGAGGGGGGGTGTTGTGTGGACAAAAAGTAGGTCATCTTCTGCAATCTTTACGCCCGCAATACATACCAGCATGGGTTTGTCTCATCGCTACTGACAAAAATTGTGGTTTTTGAGGGATTCAAGCTTATTATAGGAAGAGATTTCAACCTGCCCAGAGACCCAGGAATAGATTGCAAACCGCCTCGGCAAAACATAAAGAATATAGAACAGAGGGGGGGGAAATTTCCTTATGAAGGAGCTGGGACTGCTGGATGCTTGGGGCACTATACACTCTGAGGATGTCACACACCACTCAGCACCCCACAATAGTTTTGCAAGAATAAACTATCTACTCATAGCAGACATGTTGTTTCGGGGGTTAGACAAAGTGGAAATAGGGTACCCGGGACTGTTGGACCACACGCCAGTGTGGACAGAGATTCGACTTAAACAAAAAGTGGAAGAGAATGGAAACCGACCATGGAGGATGAACTCTACAATGTACTGGGACCAGGGATTTCACAAACTCTTACAAACAGCATGGCAATGGTATTGGGCAGAGAACAAGAAGGAGGGTATGGACAGGTACACCTTGTGTTGTTGTTGTTAAGTGCCGTCGAGTCGGAGTCGACTCATGGCAACCCTCTGGATAGCTATCCTAAATTGTGTTCGGTCTTCAGTCAGGCGGCTCATTGTTGACAGACTGGTACCCGTAGCTGCTGTTATTGTAGCGATCCATCTCATTGCTGGCCTTCCTCTTTTGCATTGACCTTCTATCTTGCCAAGCATGATGTTTTTCTCTAATGATCTCTCTCTTCGCATGATGTGTCCGAAATATGAAAGTCGAAGTCTTGTCATCTGAGCTTCTAAAGAAAGCTTAGGTTTGATCTCCTCTAGTACCGACTGGTTTGTTCTTCGGGCAGTCCATGGTATACACAGTATTCGCCGCCAGCACCATAATTCAAAGGCATCAATTTTCTTCCTGTCTATCTTTTTCACTGTCCAGCTTTCACATCCATATGATGTTATTGAAAATACCATGGCTTGAACAAGTCAAATCTTTGTATGGAGAGAGATATCTCTGCTCTTGAGAATCTTATCTAGGCCTTTCATAGCCATTCTGCCAAGAGCAATGCGTCGTCTGATTTCTTGACTGCTTGTTGCTTCTTTATTGATAGTTGATCCAAGTAGGTTAAAGTTGTTCACAATTTCAATTTCTTCTCCTTCAACGATGAACCTGTTGATTATGCCAGTTGTCATGATCTTTGTCTTCTTTACATTAAGGTGCAGGCCCATTTTGAGACTATGTTCTTTGATTGTGAGAAGCAAATGTTTTAGATCATCTTCACTTTCAGCCAGTAATGTGGTATCATCAGCATAGCGAAGGTTGTTGATGAGTCTTCCACCAATCTTCACACCTCTGTTGTCTTCATACAGTCCTGCTTCTCTGATGATTTGTTCTGCATATAAATTAAACAGGTAGGGGGAAAGTATGCAGCCTTGTCTTACACCTTTGCTTATTTTAAACCATTCTGTTTCCCCTTGTTCCGTTCGAACTGTTGCTTCTTGATCAATGTACAGATTGCGCAAGAGAACGATCAGGTGTTCTGGTATACCCATGCTTCTTAATGTGGCCCAGAGTTTCTCATGGTTTACACAGTCAAAAGCCTTGCTATAGTCGACAAATAGATATCCTTTTGGTATTCTTTAGTCTTTTCAAGGATCCATCTCACATCCGCAATGATGTCTCTTGTTCCTCTCCCTTTCCTGAACCCTGCTTGCACTTCAGGTAGTTCTTGTTCTAGGTATGGCTGTAGTCTCTTTTGAATAATCTTCAGTAGAATCTTGCTGGCATGTGGGATCAGAGCGATTGTGCGATAATTTCCACAGTCAGTTGGATCACCTTTCTTTAGTATTGGTATAAACACAGATCTTTTCTAGTCAGTTGGCCATGATGTTTTCTTCCATATTTCTTGGCAGAGCCTTGTAAGTATGGTAACAGCTGCATCAGATTGCTGCAATACTTCTATGGGAATGCTATCAATGCCTGGTGCTTTGTTCTTTGATAAGGCTTTCAAAGCTGCTTCAACTTCTTCTTTCATCATCAATGGTTCCCGATCATAAGGTACAGGTTGAAACGGCTGT
The DNA here is from genome assembly GCA_033557465.1 of Ichthyophis bannanicus. Lineage (NCBI taxonomy): Eukaryota > Metazoa > Chordata > Amphibia > Gymnophiona > Ichthyophiidae > Ichthyophis > Ichthyophis bannanicus. The sequence goes on along the minus strand of CM066038.1, from coordinate 389,903,801 downwards.
TGGTCCACTTGATCTTTATCATATAAAAACTCTGTATATTCCTTCCACCTTTTCTTGATCTTCTCAGCATCGTTCAACATAGAACCTTGAGCATCTTGTAACATTCCAATTCGAGGCTGGAACTTTTTCTTTAACTCTCGCAGCTTTAGGAAAGCCGATCTTGTTCTTCCTCTAATAGTTTCTGCTTCTATTTCCTTGCAATTGTCATTGTAGTACTTTTCCTTGTCCTGTCTTGCTGCACGTTGGAAATCTCTGTTGAGTTCTGCGATTGTCTTTCTTTCTCCTTTGGCTTTAGCTTCTCTGCGTTTCTGGGCAATTTTCAGAGTTTCTTCCATCATCCATTTTGGCCGTTTTTGCTTTTTTACCTTTTGTAGAGACTTCTCGCTTTCTTCCAGCACAACCTTCTTGATGCCATTCCATAACTCTTGTGGAGCTCTGTCATTTGTATCTAAAGCAGCAAATCGATTTTGCAGGCAGTCTTTAAATTCCAGTGGTATATTCTCAAGGTCATATTTCGCTACATTCATGAGTGGTTTGCTCTTTTTCAACTTTAGCTTGAGTTTGCATACTAGTAGTTGATGATCTGTACCACAGTCAGCTCCAGATTTTGTCTTTGTTGATGTTACAGAGCTTTTCCATCGTTGACTTCCACAGATGTAGTCAATTAGATTTTTATACAATCCATTGGGTGAAGTCCATGTGTACAGTCACCTCTTGTGTTGCTGGAAGAAGGTGTTTGAGATGAATAGATCATTCGTCTTGCAGAATTCTATCAGTCTTTCTCCAGCTTCATTTCTGTTGCCAAGTCCATATTTTCCAACTACTTTGCCTTCTTCTTTGTTGCCAACTTTTGCATTCCAGTCACCCATGACTATCAGGATATCCTGTTTGCATGTTCTGTCAATTTCAGCTTGTACTTGTTCATAGAACTCTTCAATTTCATTCTCTTCTGCAGCTGTTGTTGGGGCATATACTTGAATTATAGTTGTGTTGATAGGCAATCCTCGTAGACGAATAGAGATTAAGCGTTCGCTGACTGCATTGTATTTCATTACAGTTCTTGCAAGTTTCTTCTTTATTATAAATGCAACACCATTTCTTCTTTGTCTTTCATTTCCAGCATAGTAGACCATGTGATCATCTGATGCAAAGTGCCCGATGCCAGTCCATTTCAGTTCGCTGACACCCAACAGATCAAGTTGTACACGTTCCATTTCATTCTTGACCACCTCCAACTTCCCTTGGTTCATGCTTCGTACGTTCCATGTTCCAATGTGTAAGACATCTTTACAGCTTCTGACTCTCATTTCATGCGCAGCTACATCAGCAGTCAGACTTCCCGAGGGCTTTGATCCAACCACATCATAAATGCTGGCTTTACTCTGAAAAGTCTTCAGCTCTTCCCCAGTAGCTAGTTGAGTGCCTTCCGACCTGGGAGTCTCATCTTCCAGCACCATAGCACAATTTGTTTTGTTGTAACTATCCATTGGGTTTTCATGGCAAGATACAGAAGTAGATTGCCAGGCCTTCCTTCCGCGCAGTTTAAGTTTGGTGTTGTTGCCGTTGTCACAGAAATGTGATCCTCCGCCGTCAACACTATCCCATTCTGCTGCTGCCCAGATGGGTGGTTTGTCTTGGTCTGGCACCTTGGTCTTAACACCCCATTTACACCTTGTGAGAAGTGGCTAAAGCCACAATGAGGGGGGGGGGGGATCATAGCATATGTGGCCAAAAAGAAAAGGTAGGGGGATGTGAAACTTTTGGAATTATCCCAACAATTACAGACATTTTGGCAACAGCATATAAGGAGTTTAAAGGAAGCTGACTGGGCAAAATACTTGGAGATTCATAATCTCTCAATGAGCTGCTGAACCAGAGGGCAGAGGGGGATATACAAATGCACAAATATCAACTCCACCAATGGGGCAACAAATTTGGGAAATTAATGGATAAATTAGTGAGTCCAGCAAAAAAGAAATGTCTAATCACAGGGATTAGGGACTCTCAGGGGGGTGATGCATGGGATGGAATGGGCTATCCTACAACAGTTTCACCTATACTACAGTGAATTGTATGGAGAAGGACCACAAGACACCAGGGGAAGAGACACTTTCTTTGCAGACCTACCCAGGCCTGAATTAGGGGAACTGGAACGAGAAGTGCTTAACACCCCATTTACAAAAGATGAGGTTCTGTAAGCCATGCACACATGCAAACTAGCAAAGGCTTTTGGCCTGGATGGACTAGGCACAGAATTTTGTAAAGTCTTAGGGGAGGGAATGGTGGTGCCTTTCCTGGCGCAATGCAAGGAAGCCCTGAACAAATTTGGGATTACAGGAAACTTCCTAGAATGCGCATGAGTGCTCTACGATGAACCCCAAGCTCGAATCATGGCCAATGACTGTGTATTGGATCCATTCTTTTTGTGCAGAGGTACAAGGTAGGGTTGCCTGCTGTCCCCACTACTTTTTTTTTTATCAACCCTGGCCCTTAGAGTGTGGCAAATGAAAGATTGGGAGGGGATTAATACTGGTGGGATCATTATAAGATTAATTTATATGCAGATGATATGCTGCTCTTCCTCAGTCAGACAAGCAGCGATATAGCAAAAGTAATGGAAACCATCCGTAATCTTGGGACGTTCTCAGGTTTATGCATTAATTGGGGAAAATCTGAGACTATGCCGGCATTGAGGCATTGTGCCTGTCAGAAGAAAGGGGACTTCCCTTTACTGTGGGCAGGGGAGTATGTGAAATATTTGGGCATATATCTCAATGCAAATCTGTGAAAAGTTTATAAAAGAAATAGAGGAGACAAACTAGACAGCCTCAAAAGTCTGTGGGGCCGCTGGAGAGAGCTGCCCATATCATTGATGGGGAGGGTGGCACTGGTGAATATGGTGATGCTGCCTTGTTTGCTCTACCCTCTCCAACTGCTCCCTATATGGATTAAAGGATGGGAGAGAAACTTTACAGAAGTATGTTCATCTCCTTTCTATGGCAAGGGAAGGGGGCTCGATTCAGTTATGCTAAATTAGTTACAGCAAGGGATGAGGGGGGATTGGGGCTCCCCGACTTAAATAATGTAGCCACTTTTCTGAGATGGGGGTATGAGCTATATGCAGGAGGGGAGAGATACACAGCCCAACAGTTCTTTGATCTCAGATTTATACCCTGTTGGTGCTGGAACCTCCTACAGGGGCCACTAGCGGGAAGCTAAGGTGCCAGAAAATATTCTGTGATTCTGCTGCGGAAAGCGTGCACATCTGGTGGAGGCGAAAGGACGGTCACTGTTTCAGCAGTTTGTAGGCAATCCAGTATTTCCCCCAGGGCTGTTTGTTGGAGCAACAGGGATGGAAGACTGTGGGACAGCTGTTAGATTTGAGGGGGGGGGGATGCTTCCCAGCATTCACGGAAATAAAAGCGAAATGGCAGATCCCCAATCCACACTTTTTTGTGTATCTGCAATGTAGACATTTTATCATGGGGGGGGGGGGGGTGGAACTGGCACTCAAGGGATTTAGAGGGTACACACCACTAGAGAAGGAGTTCCTATCTACACCGGCATGCCTCAATAAAATATCCCACTGGTACCAGTTGGCCTGCTCCTGGAACCCGGGTAGTGGTATGGCACTACTGGCAGAGACTTGGGAGAAGGAATTGGGAGAACAAGTGGGGGAGGAGGACTTAAAGCAGCTCTTTGCGGAGGTGCCTAAAGACAAACCAGATGTCACCTTACAGGAAATGCAATTCAAGCACTTTCACAAGGTGTACATTTCAAGAGAGGGAGGAGTACAAAGGCAGATGTGGGAGACTCCAGAGTGTTTGTGGTGTGGAGGGGGTAGGGACAATTTGGCACATATGTTTCTGGAGTGTCCCAAACTACAATGTTACAGGGAGGCATTTTAGGACATATCCATAGGGACCTGGGTGGCCCAATAGAGTGGACGTTTACAGGGTTGTTGCTGGGCATGGATCAGCCCTTGATAGAAAAAGGAGTGGAGCCGGTGGGAAGAAAATCTGGACAGGTGGCACTTATGCTTGCGAAAAAGGTGATTCTGACTAAGTGGATAGAGAAAGAAGCACATGAATGTATAGCATGGATAGCCAGAATGAAAACTATGGTAGAATGGGTGACAAAAGCAACAAAAGAATGCAAGTAGGAAAAATACAGAAAGTATGCGCAGTTGTGGACACAGTTCATTAAGGGACTACAAAGCTAAGTCCCGGAGCTTCAGAGCTGCAGGTGGGGGGTGGGGGGCAGGGGGAAGGGAAGAGAAAGTGAAAACAGGAAAATGAGTCCTATCACACCTTCTTCAACGGAAGTGAGTAGCCAAAGGAAACAGATGCTAAGCAGGAACATTTATGGGCATGTAGAGTGGGGGGTTCTTGATGGAAGGATGCAATGAGGTGGAGCGGATCGAGGGGGATAGGAGTATACCAAACTAGAATCAGTGGAAAGAATATGAAGGTGGGGCAATTTTGTATTTGTATTTATAGCTGAGAACTGCATGTTTATGAATGTCAAATATGTTCCAAGTATGTGAATAACAGTTGTATACTAATTGGTTTGTGATGGTTTCAAACTACTGTCTATTTTTTAAAAGGGATTCCTAGCTAAGCAGGGCAGGCCCATTCACTAGGCAGGATAGGCATCCACCTAGAGTGACAGACCTCTGTGGATGGCATGACATGGCTCCTGCGGCAGGCCTTGTGTGGAAGTACATGGCCTGCCACTTTTGACCCCCTCCAACAGCAAGTTATGTCGTTGGAGGGTCAAAAGCGGCAGGCCATGTGTGCCAAAGCATATGGCCTGATACCGGCCGCTGTGACTGTTGCCATTATGCCAAGCCGACGCCCCCCACCGACCCCGCTGATGGAATCAGAGGGCAGTGATATCAGTGTGGCTCATAGAGAGCAGTATGGCATGCCTCAGAGTGGTGGTGGGGGGGGGGGGGGCGGGTGCACGGCCAGGGCTTCTGCTTGGGACAGGAGAAACCCTTGAGCTGGCCCTGTAGCTAAGGATGAATTCATTATAAGAAGGGACATATGGAAGATAATTTCATAGACTCTGGAAGAGGTAACATGCATTGCCACACACATATTTGTGGCCTATTTTACTTTATTTTATAAAATAGGGGCATAAGTGGTATGGAAGCACTTATCAAACTAGTCACAGTGGTTATACCTGCTCTACGGCAGGTGTAAATGCCTGCATCTAAATCTTTTAGGACTATGCCTGAGTTATAGTATTTTTATAACTCACACCTGTAAATTTGTGCTCCACCACTGCTTCATCCAAATTCTGCCCTGTACATGCCCACACTTGAAAGTATGGGTGATCGAAGTTATGCATATACTTATAAAATAGAGGTCCTAAAATGTGCATATAAGTGCACATTCACACACATAAGTCTTTGAAAAGAGTAACTTGTGTGTAAATAGCATTGAATTATTTCTCAGTCACTAATTTTCCTCTGTGAGACAATGAATTACTTCTCAAAATATATTTTACTATAAAGATGTGGAAACACAAAATTTTCAGTTAGTATTTGGAATTTTCTAAAATTTGCTCATTTTCAAGACATTTTTGGTTTGTTTCACAACTTCAGATTAATAGTGTGCATTAGAACATTTTATTTCATGCAAATTGATTTATGTGTATGATCACATAGGTTAATGCATGTATAATTGATTTTGCATGCTCTACATTTCTTAAGACACACTAATGAATGCACATCCTTAATTTGCACAAGCTCATAAGATGTTTGAAGAAGACATATCAAAGACTTAGGGAACCTTTTACTAAGCTGAATTAAGCAGTTAACCCAGAAATTAGCACATGGCCATGCTAACATAGAAGCTTGATGCTTAGCACATGCTAATTCCCACAATAACTGAAAAGTGCAGAATGGGGGAGACATGCGAGGACTACTTCACATTATCATTTACCATGGTGGAAGGCTAGCCTTGTGGTTGGTGTTACTCAATGCTCCATTTCTTCACTCGTACAAACTTAGATTGCAAGCCCTCTGGAGACAAGGGAATACCTAACATACTTGAAGCAGATGAGGAGATCAAAGGTGTAGGGGTAAATGAGGGAAATGAGGGAAATGGAGGGGGTCCTCTTTAATTACTGCCTTTGGACCCAGCATGTTTAACACTGGCCCTGATCCCTAGGGTGCTCAGTTTATTTATAGCTCACCTCTGTGGAGCCATGTCAAAAGTTTGGCTGAAATCTAAGTACACCCCATCCCTCAATTCAACTCTCTGGTCAAGAGAGTCAAAGAAATTGACCAGATTCTTTTGACAAGACCTTCATCTAGTCAAACCATGTTGACTCAGATACTGCAATCAATTGGCTTCCAGAAACTGAACTATTCTCTGTTTCAGCAGTGTATCCATAACTTTACTGACCACAGATGCCAGACTAACTGACCTGTAGTTCCTTCTTATTTCCACTTTCATGGAGAGGGACCACATCTGACCAGCTCCTGTTCTCCCAGCTCTAAAGAAGTATTGAAAAGATCAGACAGTGAAGCTGCCAGAACTTCCCTGACTCTTTCAATACCCTTGGATGCATTCCATCTGGTCCCATTGCTTTTTCTACTTTTAGTTTAGCTAGCTTCTCTTGAACACACTCTTCTAAAAATCATTTCCATTCTTATTCGTGTTTGCTTTCTGAGGTCCTACTTCTAGCCCTTCATCTGTGAACACAGAACAGAAATATTTGTTAAACAATTCTTCTTTATCCTCATCAGCTTCCTCTCCTTCACCCTTGAGCCTGACAATACCACTTTAATATTTCTTCCTGTCACTAACAAATCTAAAAATGTCTCCCATCTCCTTCCCCCCCCCCCCCCCGCCCACACACACCATTGTACTATATTGGCTATTTTTTCTTCCATTTGCATCTTTGCTTTCCTGATTATTTTCCCCGATTCTCAGCTTTTCCAGATATTATTGCTCATCTTCCTCTTCTTTTGGGATCATGAAGACTAGCCTCGTTTTCCTTACCTTTTCAGCTATTTCTTTTGTTGGTCATAGAGGTCTTCTTTTCCTCTTACTTTTTTTTACTTTTCTAAAAATAATGTTGTTTTGTCCTTAAAGTATCTCCTTTCAATTTTGCCTATTACTTTTCTGCTTCCCCTAGATGTTCTCATTCAGCTTTCAACTCGCCCAGCTTTCCTGAAGCCTAGGCTCTTATTTTTGAATGAAATATCTCTACCCATGTTCTAATACTGAACCACACCTACCAGTGATCACTGGATGCCAGATGACCACTCATTAAATGTAAAAAAACACTCTCCCCATTTGTAAGCACCAGGTTCAGTATGGCCTCATTCCATGTGGGTTCCGTTACTACTTTATGGAGAAATTCCAGGATGAAGATTAGAACTTCAGCATGTTCCTTATAGTGGAGGAGTAGCCTAATGGTTAGAACAGTAGGCTGCAACCAGGGCTCAAGGCCCACTGCAGCTTCTTGTGATCTTGGACAAATCACTTAACGCTCCATTGTCTCAGGCACAAACTTAAATTGTATGCCTTCTAGGGACAGAATATGACCCACTGTACCTGAATGTAACTCACATTGAACTTATTTATTTATTTTAGCTGTATTTATATCCCACTTTTCACCAGGTCAAAGCAATCAATTGGGAGATACATTTAACACAAGGGGATATGACACACATACACTAATACTTACAGGGAACATGGGCAATGGAGGGTTAAGTGGCTTGCCCAAGACCACAAGGAGCACCTATAGGACTAGAAATCTCAGTCCCTCCGGCCTGAGATTGCTGTCCCCAGGTGGGACTTGAACCCCCAGCCCTCCGGCCTGAAGTACCTTGTCCTAACCACTAGGCCACTCCTCCCTTATGAGAAAAGGTCTGAGCCAAATCCATAGTAACAATTGTGACTTATTTGGCTTGAAAATTGTTACTATTATAATTGAACTTGCCTGGGCATCTTTTGGAAAGTAGGAAGTTGTGAAAGGTTTACTTCAACGAAAATAATAGTGATAAAAAGAAAAATAAAACTGTTTTAGCCCTATACAGATCTCATCTCTGTAATGAAGACATTGTAGATTATATAAATTGTGTCAGCCTGTCTTATAATGGGTGCAACATTTAGAACATCTACATCTGTGACTGAATTAGACTTTCTGCTGGCTATGTCATGGTGCTAAATTTAAGATATTGGTAATGATGTTTAAAGTCAGGTAATTAGTTTAACTCTTATAAGTAATGATTCCATTAGCTGAGTACTGTTCAATCAGACTATTACGATCAAAAGTGCATGGCCTACATGATTTGCCATTATTATAGGGGGAAAAGAAAGAATGGATTCAAAATCAAGCCTGTTCAATATAGGTCCTTGGTTATAGAACATGTTACCACTGGAATTCAGAACAGAGAAAGGTCTGATGGACTTTGGAAAAGAAAGTCAGAAACCTACTATTTAAAGAATCATTTAGAGTATGATTTTCAAATGGAATAGTTATATGGCTAAGTAAAGGAATGAACTAGAATTAGGCTGTAGTTTATGAACTATTTAAAGATTTTTTTAAATTTTAGGAAAATCATATGACATTTCTGGATTTTATAATGTCTATCATTTTAATGTTAATGTTTTAATGTCTATGTTTTATTAGTATTTTGTGATTGGCAGAACATACATTTTTTAATTAAATGAAAGCAAATATAGTTGTTTTTTTTAGTAACAAAACACCCTTTTACATACTTCCATTCAATGTCATTTTTAAGTATCATTACAAGGAGAGGCAGTTGAAATTAGCATTTGCAGAAACAATTTCGGCTATGTATCCTTACAGAAATGTGCAGAAGGGAGCAAGTAATCTTCAGATCAACACCAAACTGACTCACCTCAGCAGGAAATTAGGTCAAAATCACTGAAGAAAACTGAAGGATGACATTTATGAAAATGCCAAAACATACGGAGAGCTTATGTCATGTCATGACATACACAGAATGCTAGGAATGACCATGCACAAGCTATTTCTAGTTTAGGCTGCTACATTGCAGGTAGCACGAGGGTACAAATCACGTGCTGTCAATGTGGCAATTAGATTGGGTGCATTGCATTTGCACCTAGTAATGCTTTTATCGGTGGCATTACGTGTACCCATGTTAATTATGCTGCACATTAGGGTTCGTGTCCGTGCAGTAATTGCCAGTAACATGCTGTTGACGCCTCTAACAGTTACTGTGGAGTCTTTGCAATGTTTTCCTGCTAAATATGTATTAAGTGCAATACCCTAACGGATTTTAGTAAAAGGGCCCCAAAGTGGTCTAAGTTTGCAAAACGGCTCACATGCGCAAGTAAGTGCCAACTTTTAGATTGTGAAATGCTGTCTCTTACACGTGTAAGTGCTGGGTTTCCTCGGCTGCTTTGTTTCTATACTGTGTAAAATATAAAGAAATGCAGATGTTCTGAAGATAAAAGAAAGAAAGAAGGCTGCAGTAAATTGTTCCTTCCATTTTGAATGTGGAACTTTGGGAACCATTTACAAAGATAACTTTCATGTACCACTCATTTCCTTAAATAGTACATTATATAAAGAACCAAAATTTGGTTAATAATAGGTTATAGGTTGTACATTCAAAGGAGATACAATAGAAGCAACATTTTTCAGCAAAAGACCCCGTCAGCTCTTCCTTCTTTGGACAATATAAAAAGAAATTGCTCCTAGTCCATGTGACATGAATCCCACTGATTTTATATTTTTGGCCATTAAGTCATATTTTATTTAATTAAAAGAATCCAAGCACTACTAGGTAGAATTCATCCTTAATAAGGGGAAAAGCAATCGTTCTGAAAACCTGGGCAATCTAAAAAACATTTCTGCTTAGCTTAAAAGCAAATTTTTTCTTGGATGCAGACTTCTTTCAGTAAAACAGGCTATATAGGATTAACAAGGTGAGGTTCAGACTCCTCACAGTAAAGCAGGTTTTGCAGAGCCTGGATCTGAAAAGCAGAATTCACTAAGGGCCTATTTATTAAGGTGTTAATTAAGCCCAGCTCCTCCTGTCCCCAAGTGAATCAGGAGTGGGCTAGTAAACTGTCTAAGCCTCTCCATCTGATCGCTGTGGAAAGTGGGGAAAAATGCTAGATCATGCTGCGCAGGCTCACCTTTCCTTGGCAGGCTTTTCTTGGGACTGGCCTGCTGAGAGGAGACGTAAGGGTTCCAGAGGCTCAAAGTCACCCACCTACTAACTTTGGTGGGAAGGAGGGTTGGCTTAGCACAACTGTGTTGTGAGGAAGGGCTAGGAGATGAGGTCTAGGGAAGAGGGGAGGGTCGGGAATGCAGGGATTTGTCATAGCTAGAGGGGTATGGAAAGGATCAAGACGTCACCCCACTGTTAATTCATCTCCTAAAGGCGAGAAGAGAGTAATAGACTGTTGTATCCCACAACATGGGCATCATTACCATGTGCAGTGCACTTCACAAGGAAGGCTCCCACATTCTTGAAGTAGACCTCAGCCTGGCGGTACTGCAGATTGGGGGGGGGGGGGGGGAAGTGGTGGTGGTTTTGACAATACATGGCTGACGTTAATCTGAATAGGACTAGGGTACCACTGTCTAGCCTGGCTGGTAAGTCATTGAGATACAAGTAGAGTTGAAATGTTACCATGTTAAATATTCTGGATGATGGAATAAATCTACGGCCAAGTTTTTGCCAAGCACCTTGATGATTCTTGTACTTTGTGAAGGTTGTAGAGCGAATAGATTGTGGTCATGTGAATGCCAATGTTACACATTATAGGACATGTTTAGTAAGCCCCATGCTAGTAACACAGGTTTAGAATGCTTAAGATGCATTACTAGTGTGGGGCCCTGCACAAGATGCAGTGTGACGGAGAAGCTGTCCCCCTAAATTTAGCACATCTAGTGGCATTAATATTGCTGTGGGTAGCAACTACTTCCACCCGTTGTGCTGGTAGTAGTTGCTCCATGCCAAGAGCTAACAGAACAGCGTTGGGAATGCCCACACTGCTCAGACATGCGCTGCATTTGTAGCATGGCTTTTGTAATGCAGGGCTACTTTTTGTTGCAGCACCAAACATGCAAGCTCCCTGGGTAGCACACTTTAGCAAACATTCTCCTAATGGGGTAATTTTAAAGATTTACGAGCGTGTTTACATTTATAAATGCGATTTGTATGTGTAAGTGACCACTTACCTGCATACTTAGGGTGGTCGTTACTTTGAAAGTATGTGCATCTACAATGACACATATTTTTGGTGTGAGAGTTTGGGCGGAGCAAACATTTTTGCACGTAAGTTATAAAATACTATAACTTGAGTACATTCTTGAAAAATCTAGGTGCGTGCATTTGCCAGTGAGCCGGCCTAAGAGCTCTTACCTAGTGAATTTCACTTTATTAAATAGGCATGAGAGGCGCATGCAAAACTGTGCATTGACTGGAACCAGTTTTAAAATGAATCTCTAAGTGGGTATGTGTGAATACATGTCTAATTTGATAAATACGTGCCTAGTTAACACACAATGTTTCACTTGCCTATTGCGCCTGTTCTATAAAGTGAAATATGCATGTACTTCACTTTATAAAATAGGGACATAAGTGGTCTAATAACGCATACAAACTAGGCACAATTAACACCCGCTCAATGGCAAGTATAAATGCCTATGCCTAGACTTTTTCAAGTTATAAGTTATGGATGTAAATTTGTGCTCTTCCCAAGCTCCACCCACAATGAAAGTACATGCCATTGGCACGTTCTTTCAAAATAGTGACCACGTAAATTATGCACACAAATGATGACTTATGCATGTACATCACTAAAATACCTATAGGGTAATTTTATATGGAACCGCCTAGATTTCAGAACCAAGAGCACATGCAAATGCAAGTGTTTTGGTCCATTAGACATGTAAATGAGCATGATTGTACTATGCCCCATCTTGTTAAGTATGCACTTAAAAGTGATGGCAAATACAGGTACAGCGTGGGTGGGGCACAAACTTACATGCGTAAATGATAAAATATTATAATTTAGGCATGCTCTTTAGCAGTCTAGGCATGGGCATCCTCATCAGCTTTAGGGCTGCTGTAAGTGCTCGAGCCTTAAATTAGCATGTGTTGTTAATCACGTATGCTAGTATTTTATAAAGAAAAGTAGGTGCTACTTTTCTTTATAAAATAGCACCGGCCTACCTTCAAGCATAAATTGGCAACATAGGGTTCTAAAATGCCTTTATAGAATAGCCTCTCAGTACTAGTCCCAGTTGCACACAAAGGGGTATGTTTTCTAAAGTGTGCTAGCGGTTAATGTGCATATTATAGCAGGACCACAGTAGCAGCTACCATAAGCTAAAAACAGCCTTCATTGTAAAAAGTCCATGCTAATTGCTTAGTGCATGATGAGGCAGGGTTAGGATTAGGGGGGACTTTTCAGTGCGGTATCTTCTGGGGACATTCTGGCCACAACCCAACAGTAAGGGTCCATTTCACTTATTGCAGATTAGTTTTTGCTCCAGACACATAGTAAATGCAAACTCTTAGCTCACTTTAGTAAACATACTCCACATTCTCTTGCATAAATTGACGTCTGCTTTAAAGATCTAAATATATGAGTGTATTCTATGCATGAATGTGTATATTTTATAAAATATGTGAGTACATCTTAGTTCTATCCCAACTGGCCAACTGTGCTCCTGGGAACCCCTAAATGTGGTATGTGCCTAAGCACAGATGATCTGAGTGCATGCACTTATATGCACATATTCAGACACGTGCAGTGATTCTATAAGAATCCTCAAGTAGGGGCATGAGTAGAGGAGTAGCCAAGTGGTTAGAGCAACAGCCTAATACCCAGGAGATCTGGGTTTGCATTTCCACTGGTACTCCTTGTGATCTTGGGCAAATTACGTTTGGGGTTATTCTGAGGCACGGATAGCGGGGATGGAAATCCTCGTTGTATGGGGAAGTTATACGCGGCGGGAAAGGGGCAGATTGGGGGTGGCATTAGGTCAGGCAGTGGGCGGTCGTCGGCCCCGGACGTACAGGGCCGATTCCAATATTAGCCCTGTATGTCCAGGGCCAGCGGCTTGAATGGGAAACTTATTCCACCTCCGAGGTGAAATAAGTTCCCCGAGTTGACAGAGGACAGCAGACCCGGGGCTGGAATGCGGTGGGAGGGGGTAGAGGAGATTCCCCCCAGCCCGACCCTGGCCATGGGAGACCGGATCAGGGGTCAGGCTGCAAGGAATGCAGTTTGCAGTCCGGCAGCCAGGGATCGCAGCTTTTGAATGGATTGGTGTCAGGACAACCAGATGTCATGGCACTGCGGCCCCATTTAAAGGCCTGACTGAGCTATCCGGGCAAGGCCTGTATGTGCAGGCTGACTTGAATCGGGGTCCTGGCCTGCACATACAAGCCTGGACAAGATTCTGATCCTGCGGGGCTAAACATACCGGGCGCACAGAGGGCCGGAATGCCCATATCTGAATCGGGCTCTTTACCTCCATTGTCTCAGAAAAAAAGCCTGGCAGTCTACTTCCAGGAAAACCCAGGGGCTGCTGGGTCAGCACTGACTTGATGGCACTTAAAAAAACCTTTGTGTATACCTTTTACTTTACATACAAAAGTTTTCCAAAATTGTTCCTTGCTTGCATAAGTTAATGCAAGTGCATAGCACTAATCAAAGCGGAGTAAATTCAGTTGCATTTTAGATAATGGGCTTGCATTACCATTAATACAGAAATCCCCAGTATAGAAAAAGAACATTTAGATGAACTTCACTGCATGTCCTTGAATCCTGGAAAGAAGGTGCATACATCTAACTTAAAATGAAATGATTTACTTGAACCAATGTAAGAAGGCAGTAGATGTAGCCAAAAGTAAGTTTTGTTTTTTTATCTGCTGTCATTTTGGGAGTAGATAATGACTCTAGAGAGTTATTTAAAGTGATTACAGGGCTTTTATGTCCAGATGCAGTGCACATGCCAAACTCAGTGTCTTCCCTCTCTTGACCTTTGTGCTAAATTTTGTATGGATAAAATTATGCTAATCTGTCAGGTGCGGGGAAATTCCATGGAGTCAGATGTTGACTCAGGAAAGACTCCTGACTCTGTTAATGCTATTATGCTGTGCATTTCTCTTCATCTATTAATGTGTACTTTTCCTAAGCCAACTTTAATTTAATTGAAAAACAACTGAAAGTCCATCTACAGAAATTAAAGCAAAATTTTGGTCTCTTAGGGGTATGTTTACGAAACCGTCTTAACGTCGCAGCAGTGGTATTATCGCGCGATAAGTGAAGTTAATGCTCAATAATGTAACATTATTGCGCGATAACATCATTTATCGCGCGATAATGCCACGGCGGTGTTAAGGCACACGCTGTGAAATCCGGGTCTGAGGGGTGGAGTAAGGCTTCCCAGAGGGGGGAGAGAAGGGGTCAATGGGCGGAGAGTGGGCGGGGAGAGGCTCCAGGCACACTAACGCTGTGAAATCCGGGTCTGAACACTAACGCCAGTGAAACCCTCACGTTAGGCACATTTGCAGGAAAGAGAAACAATTTAAGTCAGCAATGTGCAGCAAAGGCAGGGAAACCCAGAAAAGTGAAAGTTGTGATACATGTGCAGGAACCAAAAAGGCAAATAAACATATAAAATGACCAGAACCACATTTAAAATCCCAATAACCAAGCTGGCCAATAGTGATATTAATGATAAATATAAAGCAACACTACTGACAAAGCGTTAAAATTAAAATATCATGTTTGGAAGGGTTTATGCTCTGTCCCCCTACAAAGTGAATGATCCCACATTGAAATAGCGCTGAACAGGGTTTCTGTTGTTTAGATTGGGTAGGTTTGTTATGGCATGCACATGTGCAGCAACAGCAGAGTGGGCACGTAGGAAAGGGCAACTGTACTGATGCTGTAAATGGGATACAGGGGGCTGCAGGAGGCACATGCTGTGGTCCAGCTGGGGCACAGTGCGGACTAGGCAGATGCCTAGGTGGCACATAGGAATGCTGAAACTGTAAAGCAGCAAGACAGCAACTGACGAGGGTCCAACATGGGCACGAGTGTGTGTCCCACAGTGTCATAGGGGATATTACCCAGCAGGTACACCCAAGGGCACATAACTAACATTGGCAGGTGGTGCCAGGGGAAAGCGCACATGTCCATGTAGGCACCCCTACCTAAGAACCCACACCATAGGCATCTGTCTACCGGCACACTGGATGGCATGGGACTGCGCACCACCAGCACCACCGGCATAATGGCATGGCAGCATGATGGCGGAGGGGTGCTGGTGGTGGAGGGGGCAGTGGCATCTGCCCACAGCAGACCATGGCCAAGCCCCATTTAGGTGGGTGCCATGCACTGCAACAGCCAGGGTCTGTCTGATGAACAGTCATGATATCCACAGGGAATGATCTGTCCCTGTGGCAACAGTGTGGTGTAGTACACACAGCCAGTGTGTTCAGAAGCAGAATGTCACAAGTTTAAGTCTCAGCTGTGGCTCCTGCCAACCCTGTCCCCATATTTTACCCAGTACTAAACCGTGGTAATAAAGATGGAACCTTTATTGCAGATAAAATAAACATGCCTGAAACACCTATATTTTACCCTACAGAGCACAGACACCATAAACATGTGCAATCCCTAGAGCAGAGTTTCCCAACTGCAGTCCTGGAGGGCCATACACCATTCAGGTTTCATGCTGTCCCTAATAAATATGCCTGTGCTGCATTTGTATGCGCCGCCCCCATTGTATGCAAATGTATCTCATGCATATTCATTAGGGACAGCATTAAAACCTGAACAGTATTTGGCCCACCAGGACCGGAGTTGGGAACCTCTGCCCTAGAGCAGCGGCCAACAGGGGCATAAACACCCACACCCACAGGCTCCACTATCCAAAGCCTCATGGAGAGTCAGGCTGTTGGGCCCTGCGCGGAGCAACATCTCCCAATACTGGAACCTGCATACCTTAGCAATGCCGTCCTAAACTTGGGAACACATTACACATATATCAATAGTTTGCTATAATTAATGTCAGCTAATAAATCCTAAGTTAAACACAATTTAGTTAGTTAAACACAATTTAGTAAGTTAAACACAATTTAGTTAGTTCCCTCAAGTCCACGAAGAATCAAAATAATGAATCTACTTATATTATCTACACAAATACTGTATATAGTTAATTCAAATTCATGTATGTTAACATGTTCCCCCTCTATCATGTATTTAGTTAGCTTTTTCTATTGCTATTTTTTGAGTTATACTAAACAATATCACTTTTAATGTTCCAATGTTATGATCCTACTGTTTTATGTAACTGCTAATCTTTGCAGAGTTAATTGTTAAATGTAAACCGCTGCTGATCACTGGAAGGAGCGGTATAAAAATGTGCTCAAATAAATAAATAAAATAAATAAATAAATTTGTTGATAGAGATTCATCATAGCAACATTTCTGATATCTGTGGAGTGTGTTTCAGTTATTGATTCTGACAGTGTTTACCACCCCGGGGAGTGACCCTAACAGTATTGAGTACCATAGCAATGCCCGCACTGTGCCCAGGACTAGTGTGGCTGCCAGGGCTGCCACAAACCTCTATATTTGCACAATGCTGGCATAGGTGTGGGAGTGTGTGTCTGTCTATCCAGTGTGTTGTGGCTGCCTACACCTTACTGAGCCCACATTACTTGCACTGTTTCCAGTGTTAGCCTGCCAATGTGCATAATGAGGAGCAAGGTACTGTGGGTATGGCCCAGACAGGGTAGCATGG
The DNA here is from genome assembly GCA_033557465.1 of Ichthyophis bannanicus. Lineage (NCBI taxonomy): Eukaryota > Metazoa > Chordata > Amphibia > Gymnophiona > Ichthyophiidae > Ichthyophis > Ichthyophis bannanicus. Next base: position 389,887,007 of record CM066038.1, on the reverse strand, counting down.
GCAGGATGCATTTGCACAGGATATAGGGCAATGGCTGGGACATTGTAGTGCCCAACCACCACCTGCACGGACAGGGTGGCCACAGCATGTCATGCTGGGAGGTCGCTCTCAACCTGACTGAACAGTGACCACGACATGGCTAGGTTCTCCCATAGTGCTATATAGTATTTCTCTCAAGTGATATTTATGGGTTCTCTTTTCTGGGGCCCAATCACTGATATACCTGCATGGTGTGTGTGCTGACATCCCAGTTTTGGGTACACACAGTTTCTCGAGGGACATGCACTATGTACTAGCTAGCAGACTGTCTGCAGTTAGCATATGTATGGCTGCACCACCTTGCAGGGTGCAGCAGGTGCACACTGATTGCCCTCTTCTGGTGAATGTCAGATTGTAGTGGTGGGGGGGGGGCAGCTGAGCTGAGCTGAGATGACTGGGCCAACTACCTATCTGCCAGTGACCCTGTCCCAAGTGCATATCTTCAGCAGCTGTCCATTTGCTTCCAGGACTGGGGTTGCTGGTCCCACAGCCTGTTCTCATGTACCTCCACTGCCCCCCTTGCAAAGGGTGAGAGTGTGGGTCTGTTGGGGGCAGATCATGTCCCAGAGAGGGAAGTTTGTTAAGTACATTGTCACCATATGAGCCCTGACACACCCCTGCGCCCTAAACAGGTGACCATAGCAAGCACAGTGGATATGCACTATGTTGTGTGCATCATAGTCCACAAGGGCCAGACATGACTGGCAATTACAAATGGTCACAGAAACCTCCTAAAGGTGTCTGCAACAAATACCTGTCACACACTGATGGAGACCTGCAGCACAGTCCACCGCAACCACCCTGGGTATTGCGGACCTGGTTCTGGCCACGCCACCTCACCCTCAGGGTGAGCACATAACATGCACATTGGCATGGCCTGTGGGTACTCTGTGCCAGTAACACGCATGGTAATTCCCCCCTACCAAGCTAACGTGCTGTAGAGGTGCATACCCCATCTGGTGAGCAGATGTAGATTGCTGTTCTGCATGTGAATTGCATTATGGGTACTGTTGGTTCTATCCTATCCTGGTAGCCACAGCAGACAGTTTTATGGCGACGTGCACTCTTTCTGTAGCCAGCCATTGGTATGATAACTCACATTGTGATGTAGCACAATGGTTAATGCAATGAGTTCAATAGCAGAGGTCATGGGTTTGATTCCTCTCTGTTCCCTTTTTTTTATGGCTGTCCTACACAACTACGTTTCATTCATGTAACAGTCATATCTGTGCAGATCTGTGCTGCCGCCACATTATACCCTCATCACTGTTGCCATCCATCCTTCTGTCCATCTATGTGTATGTGCCAGCTGTGTGGCTTCCTGCTCTGATGTGCAGGCTGCTTTCCCATGTCCTGCACTGGCACACTTTTCTGCATTGCGGCTCTTCATGCTTGCCTCTCCTGTGTCTGCTCTGCATGGCACTGTTCTCCTCTGTCCTCCTGTCATTGCACTTATCCTGCCACCTCTACCTCCTCTGGTGGACACGTATCCCCATCCTCTGCCACACACTGTCATTATTTCACTGTACATTACCATCACCCTGTACATCAGTACAGCTGCCCCCGATATGTTTGTCCACTTTACATGCTGCCACATGGGCTGCACACAGATTTAGCTGGTCCATGAGCTCTGTCATCTACTTCCTTCCATCACTTGTTCATTGCCTTTCCTTGGTGCTCTGTGCAGTTTTATGGTTATATCTGTTTTTGAGCCATACATTTCATGGTTGTGACTTTGGGGCACCTTTGTGCCCCTGGGCACCATCTCCTGTGTCACCTTGGCATCTCTGGGGCATCTTTTGTGGCACCTTAGGTTTTGCCAGCTTATGGGGCGCCTTATATGCTACCTTGGAGGGTGCCAACCTTTCCTGCTGCCCTCTGGGGCACATTATGACCTGCCTTGGATGACGTGGTGCTTTATGGTGCGCCCTAAAATGTGCATTAGGTTGTATCACTGGGGTTAGGCTTTTTTGGCTGGCAGTGCAAATTGTTGGGATGTGTCTGACTGTTACAAACAGGAAAAGAGATTGCCTCTGACAGTTTTTTAACTGAGCCCACTGGGGGATCAAACTCATGATCAGCAGTCAATGTATTAACCAGTGTGCTACACCTCTGTTGCTGTGATTGCAGGTTAGCGTGCCTAATTAAGGCTAATGCACGTTAACATGCCACGGCGCCCTCTATCGCACGATAACGGACTTTATTGCGTGATAACCGAAATGCTACCTTAAGACCAGAATGCCCACTACCTTATATGGCATTTGTCACAGTAAGACTGCAACTAACGCCTGTAATATTAAGACGGTTTAGTAAACATACCCCTTAGAATTCTGTCCCTTTTAGTAGGTCAAAGCTTTTGAGGAAACATTAATTACCCTGTTGAAAGTAATTGCAAATTCCTTCCTAAGGAAGAACTTTTTGACTGTGGTTCTGAAAAATACCGTTGGCCATCCAATATTTTAAAAAGTTTCATCTTGACCATATTGGTGAAAAATTAAAGCTGGTTTCAGACCTTCTTATTATAGCTAAGTCAATTGAAAGTGTGTATGGCCAAAATGTTTTGGTCTGCTTTAGGAATTTTCAGACATGTTCTTGATTTTTATGTGTTTTTTCACACATTTGGTTTAGGGAGTTAATTTAGAAGCCTTATTCATGTTTTGCATGTGTATGTACCAGCACATAAATGTGCAAACTCTATTTATGTGCAAATGTACACATAATGGCACCAATCACATCCAAGTTACAAGGGGTTATTTTGAGGATATGCAAGGGGATTTGATCTGAAAATAGCAGAACATTATATGTATATTCCCCATTTCGTATAGGGGAGGCACATTTAAGGCTGACAATATCCACATCTGGATTTACACCTACACCCTTGCAAGAATAGATTTTTAAAAACTGCTCATTACAGGAGAGATTAAGGGTGGATCCCAAACATGTAATTTCCCCTCCACTTGTTAATGAGGTCAACATTGAGGCCTTTCTGATTTATTAAAGTGGCTGTACACCTAGATTTGTAAAATGGCTGAGTTAAATGTGTAAGTGCTGACATACAGTATGCACATAGGTTTTGTGAAATATTGACACACATATAAGTTGTTGGGGTTTCCTTGCCGATATTTCCCTTGCCGTCTGTTGCACATGGATGTCCATTCCTGTGATTTCCCGCACTGCCTTCTATGATTTAAAACACACGTCCATGGTAAGGGGCGGAGTTCTGTTGGTGTTACATCAGCCTTACAAGTGCACACCCCCTCTACTAAAGCTGACATCACTTTAAAGGTGTTTACAATTGTACATCGCTGCAACTACATAAACCAGCCTTTCTAAAATATGCTGTTATATACTTTTTAACAAGCACTAGAAGTTTTTAATGCTCATAAATTGATTGTATGTGCATTAATTCATAGGTTAATGAGTATTAAATCAATTCTGCATGCATTACAATTTTTAATGTGTGTTGAGAGCCTTGCAAACCAGCAGTAAGCTATTGGTTGAATTCAAGTTAGTCAAGCTCCTGAGCACTGAAATTGTATTTGTCTTCTGTGTACCTGTTAATTTAGTGGCTGAACCAGCTCAGTTCTTAAAGATCTGCACTGGCTTCTTAGTGGTTGCTTGAGCACAGCTTAAAATCTTGTGCTTAACTTTGAAACCTTTGAATGATTAATATTATTTGAAAAATCCTTTGTTGTGTTCTTAGGACACATGAGCATTGAGGTCAGCCCAGGATTCATTTCTGAAGTGACATGCTTTGCCAATTATGGTAAATCTACTGTTAATGCAGGATTTACTAAAGGCTTAACACCATTAAGCAAATCAAGCATTAAATTGCCAGCTCTTACTCATGTTAATGGTTGATAAGACTACTTAGTAAATAGGCCTCTTAATCACTTTCCCATTTCCTTCCTGCATGGGTATCATCTACATTGCTTAAACCCAATGTTTTGTTTGATTTGTAGATGTTCTGATATGTATAGGGAAATCAGTTTTTCTGGCAAAGGTAGGTAAAAGATAGATTCCCTGCCCCTAGCGAGCAGTGTGTTAATTTTTTTTATCAATTAATTTATGCAGATGATGCCTTAACAAAGATTAATGCCATTGACAGAGTGGCTCTATATTTCCATCAAGACCCACAGAAAGAAATATAGCACTATAAGCAGAAAGCTACGTTCCATCAGATAAAAAAGACAAACATTTCCTTAGTCTATGAAGTATGTTATTTATTTTATTGTACTTATTTATTCTAATTGATTGATCTACTGCACAAAGACAACAAAGGCCATCATGGTGGCTTACAATAAGAATTAAAAGAGAGGAGGGAAGAAAAACAGGAGGAAGAAGAGATAAGCGGGGGAAAAAAAGAAAGTGGTACAATTCAACAAAATGGAAGGGTTAAGGTAAGAAGAGAGCAAGAAAAAGGAAAGAGAGCAGGGCCTTTGGGGGGGGGGGGGGGCAGGGGATCAGGAGGAGGAAGCTTGTGGGAGGGATTTCTAGAGGGAAGGACCAAGGTATGCAAGGGAGATGCTTGTAGAGAGATGATGAGCGGAAGGGGGAGGGACGGCTAGAAGGGAGGCCACAAAAGAGTAGAGAGTCTGAGAAGGAATAAAGGGGGAAATAAAGGACACAAGGTAAGGGGTTCAGGAAGAGAAAAGAGTGCAGTGAACAAGGATGAGAACTTTATAACAGATATGAAAAACGACTGAGAACCACTGAAGAGAGATAAGGGGAAGTATGATCAAAGCGATGGGCACCAAAATGAGCTTGGCAGCAGTGGACTGAATAAGTTGGAGATGATGAAAAGATTACTGGGGAGGTCTGCAAAGTGTGTGTTACAATAATCAAGCTGGGTGATAACCAGAGAGAGGAAAATTAGTTCAAACTGGGGGATAGTGAGAAAAGAGCATAAGGAGCGGAGATGACAGCGAGCGGAGAAACAGGATTTAGAACCTGAGTTAATAAGGGACTTAAAGGTTAGAGCAGACCCAAGAGTGGACAAGGTGACAGAAGGCAGAGAGAAGAGGGAGAAGAATGAGGGGAGGGAAAGCAAATGATGTTGGGCCTGATATTTGAAAGGCATTTACACGGTTTACGGCCCAGTAAACTGTGCAAATTCCTTTAATCAGGATATTCAATGGCACTTACACGATTAGTGCCATTGGATATCCCCTTTAAACACCGCTACATGCCCCGATGCTATGTGGTTAGCATCGGGGCATGTTGGGGGTGTTCTGGGGTGGAGCAGAGGTGGAGACTGTTGCTAACCATGCAGCGGCGATATTGCATGCTGCCCGGTTAGCAACCTGTGCCTAAAAGGCGAGGAAAATCCTTGCATATCTTTAAGGCACAGGAGCTAACCGGGCAGCATAAAATATCATTGCTGCCCAGTTAGCTACTGAGGCTTCCAGTACATCCGGCCATCTCTAGATATTCAATGCCAGGGCCGCATATGACCCCTGGCATTGAATATCTTGAATTAAGGATCAGTGGACAGAGCTATGCACCGTAGCAGCACTTAGCCTGCCCACATGAATATCGGGCTCTTTGCGTTTAGAGGATCTTAAGATGGAGGTGATGATTGGCTAACCAATGGGCAATTGTCTGAAGGCAGGCTTGGATGGGTGAAATATCAGAAGAAGAAAGATGAACAGTAAAGAGAATCTTGATATTGTCAGTGTAAAGAAAGGGGCTACAACTCAGAGATTTTATCATAAGGATTAGAGGGGCTAGAAAGATATTGAAAAGGGTGGGAGCAGAAATGGTTTGTCCAACTAATTTTTTAACTTAGCTGGATAAACTCAGAGCTCTTAAATTCCACCCCCCCCCCCCCCACACACACACATCAGGTAAATTTTATTTAAGACAAAAAATTACATACATAAAAACGGTGCTGGTAGTTATTGCAGGCCAGATGAAGTTAAGCAGATTGTGACTTGCTGAATATTGTCATCTGTGCTTTCTACTGATAAATCGCATAGATCAGAGTAGATGTTTAGAGTAAATTTATGGACCTCTTTTCCATTTTAATCTTTTAGGCAATTAATTACATTTCATTCTGCATTTTTTAGTCCTAAATAAAGATCAATAAACAAACAAATATAGAGGTTGATAGTGAGAGGAAGATATGATGGCTGTTCACTGACAAATTGTAAAATAAAAGTTATATGAGTGTAGCTCCTTCTCTCCGCCATTTAGATATTTGTCTTACAAAATGAGCACTTTTCATGTGTGGAGCCAGGTATAACCTTTGATGTGGCTTGGGATATCCAGGGAGTTTCTGAAAATTGGGCAAGGATGTCCAAGTTCTTGAGAATGCTCTGGCCATGCCTCCACCACGCTGATGCTTGGTATAAGGTTGCCAACCGGCCGGTTTTCAGCCAGCCTGGCTGGTTTTCCCATGGCCAGGCCGGCTGCTGGCAAACAAGAGAAACCGGCCCTTGAAAAGCCATTTTTTTACTCTGGCCGCGAGATAGGGAGTAGCCAGAGCAGAAAACCAGCTTTAAGTCTGCGGTCCGCAATCCCCTGTGCAACGGCTGCTCCTGCTTCTTACAGAGCAGCGACTGCAATAAAGTTAATTTAAAAGGAAAGGAAACCTGTCAGGAGCCCTCCGGTCCTATGAAACTCCTTTTGCAGCGCTCGCCCCCTCCAACATTACTTCCTTTTCAGCCCGGGCGCTGCAGAAGGAGTTTCATAGGACCGGAGGGCTCCTGACAGGTTTCCTTTCCTTTTAAATTAACTTTATTGCAGCCGCTGCTCTGTAAGAAGCAGGAGCAGCGGCTGCAAGGGTGAAGCTGCACTGAGGGGGGTGAAGCTGCACTGAGGGGGGGTTAAGCTGCACTGGGGTGGAGGGGGAAGGTGAGGCTGTACTGGGGGGTGAAGCTGACTGGGGAGGGAAGTTGACGCTGCACTGGGGGGGATGAAGCTGCACTAGGGAGGGGGTGAAGCTGCACTGACAGGGTGAAGCTGCACGTGGGGGGGGGGGGGTTGAAGCTGCACTGGAGGGGGGGGGGCGGAAGGCTCCACACAGGTTTAAATTTGTTTTTAACTTAACTTTATTGCAGCCTCTGCCCTGTAAGAAGCAGGAGTAGTGGCTGCAAGGGGAAAGAGGTGGCAGAAGGGACTGACAGGTGGAAGGTGAGAGCTGGAAGAGAGCTGAAAGAAGAGGGAAGGAGGTGGCAGGAAGAGAGCTGACAGAGGGGGTAAGGAGGGGGCTCAAAGGGAGCTGACACCTGGGAATGGTACTGGTAAGTGACTGGGTAATGTGGAGGAGGCTGGGAGAGAGGGGGCACTAGGACTGGAAGGGAACAGAAATGTGGGGATGGCACTGGAAGGGTAATGGACAGAGGGTAGGGTGACTGGAAGGGAGCTGACACAGGGAAGGCAATGGGAGTGGAAGTGAGCTGATACCTGGAATGGTGTTTGGACTAAAAAGGGATGGACAGTGAGGAAGGAGGGGTCTAGAAGGGAATGGGCATCACAGGCAGTCCTGGGAACACAGGGGATTGACATTGGAATGTATTGGGAGGAGAGGACTGGAAAGGGGGCTGATGGAGGGTTACTGAGACTGGAAATAGGCTGATGGAAGGAAGTGAAGAAAAGAAAAGAAGAGACAAGAAATGGCAGATGGACTATAGACCATAGAAAACGAGCTAAGAGAAGACGGGAAAACAAAAGAGTCAGATCAGAACCAGCATGATCACAGAATAAAATAGTCAGACAACAAAGGTAGAAAAAATAATTTTATTTTCAATTTAATGATTGGACTTTGTATTACCTTTATATTTTACACAGTATGGGGAACTGCATCTCTTATTTATCTGATATTGCACTGCATGCAGAGTGTGTCTTCTTGGGGTTTCAGTTTAATTTTTGTCTATATAGTTCTCTTTTTGTTTTGTGCTCATTTATTGATAAAGATGGAGTGGAGGAACAGCCTAGTGGTTAGACTGCTAACTTGGTAACCAAGCAACCAGGGCTCAATTCCCACTAGTACTCCTTGTGGCCTTGGGCAAGTCACTTAACTCTCTATTGCCTTGGAAGAAAGGTCTGGCAATCCACTTCCAGTCACACTGCCAAGAAAACCCAGGAGCTTCTGGGTCACCAGGAGTCAGCACTGAATCAAAGGCACACATTGCATTACATTGATGAAGATCTGAGTGTGTAAACCAATGCTGTGTATTCTGTCAGTATAGAATTTCTGTTTAAGAATGTGTAGAAGTCTTGCTCGTTCAGTTTGCACATTGCCTTCTCTGCAAATTTTTTGAGGACAGGAGGTGGAGCCAGGGTGGGGTGGGGTGGGGTGGAGTTTGGGCAGGCCAGGTGGCAGGGCAGGGGCAGGAAAGGGCGGGGTTGGGGTGGGCATGGGCAGAGTGTGACTAGCCACTGGTGGTGGGTTTTTCTCTTTCAAAAGGTTGGCAACCCAAGCTGGGGACATCCACAGACCCAGTTTCTAAATGACTCCAAGGACCTCTCTGTGATTTGGATGTCCCTATGCCCATTTTCAGATGCCCAAAGCATGACTAGGACTTGTAAAATAACCCCCTTAGTCAGTGCCGCTGACTATGCATATTGCTGTGCTGAATATACATAGAGACTGATATTCAGAAAGGCCAATATTTAAACATCATGGTGGTTAGTCATGGTGCTTAAATAATAGCAGGGTATGCTGCCGCTGAAAATTCATCTCATAATGAGATACCTTTTATTAGCAGATCAGAGAAAAAGATAATGTGGCCTAAAGATACAGGTGAATCGCAGATTACCTGACAATGATAATGTGACCTAGAAGTGGTGAGATGACATATTAGCAGTGTTAAAATGTTGACAGACTCAAAATTATGTCTGATAATGAGTTAATAACCCCAGTCTCTGTTAAGGGTGTTTATGCTGGTTTTGAAGTATTTTATAATTTTTACTTTGAACGTTTGAAATTTCTGGATTTTTCTGAATGTTTTTTTCTGTATTTCAAGGTGATAATGCCGTGGCCTGATCCTGAAAAATGTTTCCACATGGAAGTATTGCTTTCTTTGTAATGTGTAGTCTTGTGCATGTGTAGTTTTACTCTTGTCTTTAACTTCTGGTCTGTTTTTCCAGCATCACATCTTTTCCAACATTTTCTGAATTGATTAATCGGAGAGGAAGGCAATAAATAAGGTGACTTTAAATCATTTTGAAGCAATACTAAACTTTACCTAATTTATTGAGTCTCCTTCCTCCATACTAAGTTAGAGGAGATACATAAATAACTCCAAAAAGTACTGTGTAGCTGTGTCTATGGGGCATGTTTACTAAACTGCGTTAACGTTATGTTAAGGCGCCTTAATGTTACATAACGTGCCTTAGCGTTCCCGGCCGTGGTAAGTCCCGCAGAGGGTGGAGAGAGGGCGGAGAGAAGGGGTCAATGGACAGGGAGTGGGCGGGGAGAGGCCCCTTCCACACTAACGCGGGGAAATGAAAGGCTGAATCTTAACGCAACTGAAAACCTGGTGTTAGATGCACATTTGCAGGAGAGAGAAACCATTTAAGTGTCAGCAATATACAACATAGGCAGGGAGCCCAAGAAAGGTGATAGTAGTGCTCCATTTGCAGCAACAGCATAATGCAAAGGTATGAAAGGCCACTATGGTGATGGCACAAATGGGGCATGGGGGCTGCAGGCGGGACATGCAGTGGGGGCTACTGGGGCACAGGATGGACTAGGTGGTTGCCGAGGTGGCACATAGGAATGCAGAAAATGGAAACCAGCAAGACAGCAACTGACCAGGGTCAAACATGCCCATGAGTCTGTGTCCCACAGTGTCCCATCCAGGGGACATTACCCAGCAGGTACCCCAAGGGGCACATAACAGTGACAGGTGGTGCCAGGATAAGAACATAAGAACATAAGAACGTAAGATATGCCATACTGGGTCAGACCAAGGTTCATCAAGCCCAGTATCCTGTTTCCAACAGTGGCCAATCTAGGTCATACGTACCTAGCAGTTTCCCCAAAAGACACAGGTTCTGAAATGCTTGTACTGGGTCAAACATTGATATCCTGGGTCCCTTCTTAATAATGGTTTATGGACCTTTCCACCAGGAACTTGTCCAAACCTTTTTTAAACCCAGCTACACTAACAGCCTTTACTGCATCCTCCGATAACAAATTCCAGAGTTTGATTACACGTTGAGTGAAAAAATATTTTCTTTTATTAGTCTTAAATAGTTTACCCTGTAGCTTCATTGCATGTCCCCTAGTCTTTCTATATTCTGATAACGTAAATAATCGATCTACGTTTACCCGTTCCACTCCATTCATTAATTTATAGACTTCTATCATATCTCCCCTCAGCCGTCTCTTTTCCAGGTTAAAGAGCCCTAACCTTTTTAGCCTTTCTTCATAGGAGTATCCTTCAATCCCCTTTACCATTTTGGTGGCTCTTCTCTGAACCTTTTCTAATAACTCTATATCCTTTTTAAGATACGGCAACCAGAATTGCGCACAATATTCAAGGTGCGGTCTCACCATGGAAAGATATAAAGTCATTATAATATCTTTTGTTTTATTTTCCATTCCTTTCCTTATGATACCTAGCATTCTATTTGCTCTCTTGGCTGCCGCTGCACACTGGGCCGAGAGTTTTAACATGTTATCCACAATGACGCCTAAATCTTTTTCCTGGGTGGTGGTTCCTAATGTGGAACCTTGCATCGTGTAACCATAGTTTGGGTTGTTCTCCCCTAGGTGCATAACTTTGCACTTGTCCACATTAAATTTCATCTGCCATTTTGATGCCCAGTCTTCTAAATTATCAAGATCCTCTTGCAATTTTCCACAATCCTCTTGGGTTTTAACAACTTTAAATAGTTTTGTGTCATCTGCAGATTTGATAACCTTACTCATTATTCCACTTTCCAGGTCATTTATGAATATGTCAAAAAGCAGCGGACCCAGGACAGATCCCTGGGGTACACCACTACTCACCTTTTTCCATTGGGAAAATTGGCCATTTAGCCCAATCCTCTGCTTTCTATCTTGTAACCAGTTCTTGATCCACAGTAGTACACTGCCTCCTATCCCACGACTCTTTAGTTTTGCCAAAAGTCTCTGATGAGGGACCTTGTCAAAGGCTTTCTGAAAGTCCAGATACACTATATCAACCGACTCACCTTTGTCCACCTGTTTATTCACACTTTCAAAAAAACATAACAGATTAGTAAGGCAAGATCTTCCTTGCCTAAAGCCATGTGGGCTGTCTCCCATTAGGCCATGACTATCTACATGCTGAGTAATTTTATTCTTTATGATGGTTTCTACCATTTTTCCCGGTACTGACGTGAGGCTCACCGGTCTGTAGTTTCCCGGATCACCCCTGGAACCCTTTTTAAAAATTGGTGTTACATTGGCGAACCTCCAATCTTCAGGTATTAGAGATGATTTTAATGATAGTTCACAGATTACTAATAGCAGGTCTGCAATCTCATATTTCAGTTCTTTCAACACCCTTGGATGTATACCATCCGGCCCAGGTGATTTGCTACTCTTCAGTTTATCTAATAGTTGTAATACACATCTTCCCGATGTATCGATATTTCCTTCAATTCTTCCGCACCTTTAAATACCACTTCAGTCATGGGTAACATCCCTACATATTCCTCAGTAAAGACCGAAGCAAAGAATTCATTCAGTCTCTCCGCTATCGCCTTGTCGCCTCTTAGTGCCCCTTTAACTCCTCTATCATCTAATGGACCAACTGACTCTCTCACAGGTTTTTTGCTGCGAATGTACTTGAAAAAATCTTTATTTCACGTTTTTGCTTCCACAGCAAGCTTCTTCTCAAATTCTCCCTTTGCCTGCTTTATCAATGCCTTGCATTTGATTTGCCAGTGCATGTGCTGTTTCCAGGTTTCGTCGTTTGGCTCTTTTTTCCATTTCCTGAAAGATGCTTTTTTGGCAACAACAGCCTTTCTGACCTCACCTTTAAACCATGCTGGCAGTTTTTTGGACTTCCTTCCACTTTTCTTAAAGCGTGCAATACAGCTGGTCTGGGCTGCCAAGATAGTATTTTTCAACATCACCCAAGCTTGATGTAAGTCTTTAACCTTTGCAACTGCTCCTTTTAGTTTTTTCTTAACTATTTTCCTCATTTTATCATAGTCTCCCTTTCGAAAGTTAAAAGGTAGCACTGTGGATTTCCGTACTATCCCTCCTCCACTAATTAAATCAAAGGCGATCATGCTATGATCACTATGGCCAAGTGGCCCCAACACCCTTATAAGGATAAGCGTGGACATCTATGTAGGCACCCCTACCCCAGAACCCACACCTTAGGCAGCTGCCTACCTGCCCCCTGAATGGCTTGGGATGGCACACCACCAGCACCGACAGCATAGGGTCATGGCGGCATGGCAGAGGGGATGGAAGATTGTGCTGGAGGGAACAGTGGCACCCGCCTGCAGTGGACCTAGGCCATGCCCTGTACCAGTACGTGGTGTGCAGTGCAACAGAAGAGGTCTGGCCAAGGAACGTAAGGGTAGTCCCAGGGACCACTATGTTGCTGTGACAACAGTGTGGTGCAGTACACTCAGCCAGCATGTCCAAGAGCAGAGGTTCACGTCCCATCTGTGGATCCTGCAGAGCATCTCCCCATAGTTTTAGCCCACAATGCAGCCACAACAACAACATGGGCAAACCTCAACGCAGTGGTGCACAGAGGTACGGACACCCACTCACAAGGGCTCCACTATCCACAGCTTCATGGAGTGTCAGGCTGTTGGCCCTAGCACAGAGATGCAGTTATCACCAGAGCACTACTACTACCCCCTGCACAGATTAGCAATGTTGGCACTGTGATCAGGACCAGTGTGGCGGGTAGGGTTGTCAACCACCTCCATATCTGCACAATGCTGAAATAGGTGTGGGAGTGTGCGTATGTCTCTCCATTGTTTTGTGCCTGCCAACACCTCACTGAGCCCACATTGCTCACACTGCTTCCAGCGTTAGCCTGCAAATGTGCATAATGAGGAGCAAGGTATTGTGAGTATGACCCAGACAGGGCAGAATGGCCAGGATGCATCTGCACAGGTTGGAGGGCAATGGCCGGGACATTGTAGTGCTCGACCACCACCTGCATGGACAGGGTGTCCACAACATGTCACGCTGGGGGGGGGGGGGGTCACTCTCACTCTGACCGAGCAGTGACCATGGCATGTCTATGTTCCCACATAGTGCACCACATTATTTGTTTTCAGTGATTCCTGTGTGTTCCTGGTTCTGGGGCCCAATCATGGAGATACCTGTTTGGTGCCTGTGCTGTGCAGACCACCTCTGGATGCACAGGGTTCCCCTGTGAGCATGCACTATGGACTGGTTAGTGGGCTGTCTGCAGTTTACCTGTGCATGGTGGGAGCACTTTGTAGGATACTGCAGATGCAGTCTGACTGTGCTGTCTGTTGATGAATAGCAGACTGTGGTGTGGGGCAGTTGAGCCTTCCCCTGCCTACCCCAAGCATCACTGCTGGTCTGCAATGGTCACAGGTATGGCATTGGCCCAGCAGCCTTGGAGGGCTGTCATTTGCCAGCAGGACTTTGGTTGCTGGTACTACAGCCATTCTGCAGTGTGAAGGCACCTGTCCCACCACACTCTCATCTACAAAAGGGGAGAGTGAGGCCCCTTCGGGTAGATAGTGCATACCACTTAGACCCATAGTAGCAGTGCTACATTGCCCTCATTCAAGTCTAGACACCCCACAGCCCTGATAACAGCTACCCATGGCAGCCACACCTTAATACCTGGTATGCACTAATCTGGGTGGTGTCTGGTCTCCCAGGACCACATGTGACTGCAGAACACAGCTGGAACAGATGTACCTTCAGTTGCACTGCTGGGGACATCTGTCATGCACTAGCAGGGCTGGGGATGTGCAGCAGGACCTATCTCTATCACCACATGTACGGTGGACCTAGTGCTGGGCGCCCATCCTATCCCTCAGGGTGAACACGGAACCTGCACAATGGCATGGTCTGTAGCTACTCTGTGCCAGTATCACACACTGTTAGTCCGTCTTACCACGCTGCAGTACCGGAGAGGTGCAGACCCCATTTGGTGGTCAGCTGTAGGCCACTGTTCTGTATGTTCAATGCATCATGGGTGCTGGTAGGATTACCCTATCCTGGCACACAGAGCAGAAGGTTTGTGCGGTGACCTGCAGTCCTTCTGTACCCAGACATTACTATGCAACAAGCCATAGAGGTATAGCCTACTGGTTAGTACACTGATGTTCTAGACAGCAGTCATGGGTTCAAGTCATCATTGTTCCCTCCTGTCCAAGGCAGATATTTTGCTTGCCTGTGACAGTCATATCTTTGCAGATCTGTGCTGCCAGCCCATAGTACCCTCACCACAGTTGCCCACAATCCTTATAAGGCGTTATAATGCTCCTAATTAGGAACAGTACAAGGCACCTTATTAGGCACAGTACAAGGCACGTTAAGGCACTGCCTTGTACTGTGCCGAATAAGGTGCCTTGTAACGTGCCTTATAATGTGCCTTATAACACACGTTACCTGACACGGCTTGCCATAATGATGCCCTACCCATGCCTTTATATGGGCATCTGTACCTTTACCGCGGAACCTAACGCAAATGACATTACTGCAGTTTAGTAAACATGCCCCTATATGATTTCATATGAGCTCTCTGGGACTGCAAGCAGTATAATCATTATGAAAAATATCTCCTAATACCAGGAACTTTATCAGTTACTTCAAACAGCACCTTTCCACTTGCTAAGCTTGGCCAGTGATGTTTTCTTTAGCATAGATGTTCCCAACCTCTGTTGATTATGTAGACTCCATATTAACCTACAAAATGTTAAGAGACTCCCAGATCATTTCCACTACTCTTCCTGGACCCTCTCCCCTCAGTGAGAAGCCTGTCCTCACTAACAGTCTTTATCTCCTTCCCTTTCCTGTTTCCACCAGTCACTCTCTCCTTCTGCCCTCAGTCATTCCTCACTAGTCTCTCTCTCTTTCTCTCTCCCCACCTCCCAAAGTCCTCACCACACACACTCTCTCTCTCCCCTCAAACAGTGCTGTGAGTCTTTGACTCTTCTCCTTCTATGCAATCCCTCCAAGTCTTTATTTCTCTTCTCCCCAACCCACAACAATCTGTCTCTATTCCTCCAACCAAAACCCATCAGTCATTTTTCATCTCCCCCTTGAGCTAGTGCTCACCATTAGTATATTTCTCTCTCCTTATGTACTGATGCTCAACTGCTGTGACCAGGCCCTGCAGACTCATGCTGGTCCTGGCTTTCTTGCTTCTGGCTTCCACGGCAGTCTCTCATCACACCCTCTACTGCAACCCCTGCTTCTAGTCCGTGTAGTTACCTCTGATCCCACTCTCATGGCCCCTGTTATGTCTGGCCTACACAGCTACTTCCAGTCTTGTCTTCACAGCTGGTTTCTTTTGGCCCCCTGTTTACTGATGTTCTTACCACTATTCCTGCAGGGCTGGCCCCAGAATTGGTTCAAGCTGTTGGTGCCCTAGACAAACCTTAAGCCTTATGTCCCCCTGGCTGTCAGAATCTATGGTTTATCTTTGAACGCCCTACTTTTTGCAGATCCCTAGAAGCTGACATCCTTGGGACCACCTAGTTTGTCTAATGGTTGGGCCAGCTCTGCATTCCCACAATAAGGTTACCAGATATCCCCAATTTTGGGGGATTTTCCCAGATTTTAGAGCAGTATTCCTGATTCCCACCTGTTTGGCAGTCTCCTGTTCCCTATTCCAGCAAGGGGACAGAGGGATAGAACAAAACGATTTTCAATTTAGTGATTGGAATATGTCAGTTTTAAGAATTGCTTCCATTATTTTATATTTTACACATTATGGTTGAAATACATTACAGTTTCAATTTCTCTGTCAATTTGCCTGCTTGGAAGTGATATTGTTGTTGTCATGGGATGGACTGGGGGGCTTTGGATAACAGGTGTCCCAGATTTGCCTGCAAAAAATATGGTAAGCTTACCCTGTAGCCACTGCTGATACAGCCTCGCACAGGTTATAGCAGCATGAAAATACTTTTTTTGTGTGTTCCCTGTGTCCTGTGATGCCTTGCACTAATCTCACGGAACCACTGCTTTATTATAAATTCTACAGTTTGTCATAAATTCACATCAGGATTGCTTTTCTGTACCTCTACCTCTCTCTGCTCTTAATAATGCTCAAAACTTTGTTGAAACTTGTCTCTTCCCTTCCCCCTAATTTTTCCTTCAGTTCCTGTCACGTCATTCAGACCAGCACAAACCAGTCGATCTACAGCATCTCCTGGTTTTGCTCCATTGAATAAATGTAGGAGTAGGTCTACATACACGCAAGATGGCAAATTCAGGACTGAATTAACCCAATGAAATTAACCCTAGTTTCGGGGCAGCAGGCAAGCCATAGCTCTGTGAGCTAGTGACATCTGTCATTTCTTCATTCCAGGATATACTCACTTTACTCATCCTTCTCAGCATTAGAAGATAGTCTTTCATAAACAGCTGGAGCACTTAGTTGCAAAAACAACAGCTTTATTCAGTCTAGATGCAAACTCAATATTTTTACATTACACCACCTTACGTACAAGAAAGATCAATAAGAAGAATTACCAGGCAGAGTGTGTCTGCTTCCTGTAGCAGCTTCCGAAGCTGATCTGCCAAAACTAGGTTACAAATAAAAGCTGATGACAAATCTCTGTTTGGCAAAAATTGAGTTGGAAACTTTGAACTAAAGCTTTTTTTCTAAAATGTTAATGTTATGTCACGGAGAGCTTAATCAGTTTACAAAAAGCAGGTAAGAGATCTAAGACCTTTTTTGCTATTCTGGAGTTTACAGAATTTGCAACTCTGCCATGTATGTATACCTTCTGCAATTTCCCTTTGACATTGATACCTGCTTCCCGATAATCCTTCGCCAGGTGCAGATGGGAGCATAGGCAATTGCCTAGGGTGCCAAATTTGAACGCATCAAATATCTTGGCTAAACAGGAGCCTCATTCTTCTTGCTTGAGGATCATGCTTTCTGGTCCTGCTATTGGGTACCAAGATCCTACATCTGGAAGACTGCTTGGAGTGGGGAATTGTGCTTAACTCTCTGACATTGAGAACCACCTCATTGGAGAGAAAATGTTTTGGGGGATGGCTCCTTAATTAGTTGTTCTTTAACATATAGACTTAGAAAGTCTGCCACACATATAAAGTTGAGAAATTGCTACTTATCAATGCCATTATTTATTTATTTTTTAATGTTGTGTGTCATGGCAACTATATATTTCTCTAGTGGCACCTTTTGTGAAATACATTGTACAAACAGTCTGACTTAGGGGTATGTTTACTAAACCGTCCTAACGTGTGCCCGGCGATAGTGTGCAGGCTGCCATAAAAGGAGTGGGCGTTTCGGTCTTAAAGTAGCAAAACGGGATTATTGCGCAATAACGTGCGCTGCGCACATTATGGGGTGAGATGCCGCTAAGCACGTTAACGCGCGGTAATCTTAAGTAGGCGCGCAGACATACAAATACAGAAACAGAGGTGTAGCACAATGGTTAATGCACTGACTGATAGTACAGGGGTCATGAGTTTGATCCCCCAGTGTGCCTAATCCATAAGGCTGGCTGAAGTGTTAGCTTTTACGTGTAAGTATTGATTTTTGAGGCATTTTATTTGTAGTTTAATTAGTGCTGCCAGCAAACACACCCTCACGTGCCGTAACCTAAGGTGCCGCATAAGACACCCTATAAGACACTCAATAGGGCACATTATACAGTGTACTGTCCGCCAAGGCACCCTATAATGTCCCCTATAGGGCACCCTATAAGGCGCTTTAGAGGACACCTGATAAGGTACCTTATAAGGTGCTTTATAGGGCGCCTTATGGGGTGCCTTATGGTTACAGTACACTGAGGGTGTTTTTGCTGGCAGCACTAATGTACATTAAAAATAGACAATGTCTTGGACAGCCTTATCAAACAACCCCACCATGGGTATGAACCCATGAACGCTGCCTCCACAAGCAGTAAAGTAACCAGTGGGCTACAGCTGTTAACAAACCCCTGGCTGGCTGCAGAAGGACAGCACGTCACCACACAAACTGTCTACTGTGGTTACCAGGATAGGGTTAACCCACCCATAAACATGATGCACTGCACATGCAAATCAGCAGTCTACAGATGGGCACAAGATGGGGTATGCACCCCCACAGCACCTCGGCCTGGTAGGGGGAACTGACCGTGTGTGGTACTGGCAAAGAGTAACTACAGACCGTCACATTGTGCGGGTACTGTGCTCACCCTGAGGGTGAGGTGGGGCGCCCAGCAATAGGTCCACAGCACCTTTCATGGCTGAAATACACCATGCTGCAGGTCCCCATCAGTGCTACTGTGTGTGATAAGTGGTCCCTGCAGACACACCTAGGATACATCTGTGTCCTTCTGTGTTACTCAGTCATGCTTAGCCCATATGGGCTATGATGCACCCAGAATAGTGCATGTCCTGTGTTGGTGCCATGGTTACATGATGTAGGTGAAGGGGGGGTGTTTGGACCCATAGGCGGATTATGTACCACTACCCAACCCGTCTGCTGTGGCTCAGTGTGGGAAACAGGATCAACCACCAACAGATCCACATTCTACCTCCCTGCAATAGTGGCAGTAGAGGGGACAATAAACCCCAGTCCTGCTGGGGAACAGACAACCTACAGGGCAGGCAATGCAGAGCTTTACACATCCATAAAGCAATAGCAGACAGACAGTAGGCCTGGAAATGCTCAGCTGGCCCCCACCACTATCTGACATTCTCCAGCAGCAAGCCTTCAGCCGCTGCACCCTGCAAGGTGTTCCATCAAGACACATACCAGCTGTAGACAGTCTGCTAGCTAGTCCATAGTGCATGTTCCTAGAGAAAACGCATGTACCCAGAACTGGGATGTTAGCATACACACCAAACAGATAAGTCAGTGACTGGGCCCCAAAAGAAAACCCATAAATATCATCTGAGAGAAATACTCTATAGCACTATGGGGGAACCTAGCCATGCCGTGGTCACTGCTCAGTCAGGGAGAGAGTGATCTCCCAGCAGGACATGCTGTGGCCACCCTGTCTGTGCAGGTGGTGGCAGGGCACTACAATGTCCGAGCCATTGCTCTATGCTCTGTACAGATGAGTCCAGGCCAGGCCACCCTATCCAGGCTATTCCCACGGTACCTTGCTTCTCATTATGCACATTGGCAGGCCAATACTGGCAACAGTGCTAGCAGTGTGGACTGTGGAGGGTGTTTGCAGTCACCACACACTGGATAGACAGACACACACTCCCCACATCTATGCCAGCATTGTGCAATTATAGAGGTGTTTGGCAGCCCTGGCCACTGCACCAGTCCTGGGCACAGTGCAGGCATGGCTATGGTACGCAATACTGTTGGGGTCACTCCCCAGGGTGGTAAACACTGTCAGACACAAGACCTGTAGCACACTCCACAGACATCAGAAAGGTTGCTATGATACAGCTCATTCAGAAAATTGTACTTAACGTCGGAATTGCTATCTGCCAGTAACCATAACAACCTTTTGATAGCTGTCTACCGTATTCCCAGGTTTAGGGTGGCATTGCTAAGGTATGCAAGTGCTAGTATTGGGAGATGCACGCAGGGCCAAACATCCATCCTCTCTAGGAGGCATTGGATAATGGAGCCTGTGGGTGTGGGTTTGTCTGCTCCTGTTGGCCGCTGCTTTAGGGCAGAGGTTCCCGACTCCAGTCCTGGTGGGCCAGACACTGTTCGGGTTTTCATGCTGTCCCTCATGAATATGCATGAGATACATCTGCATACCATGGGGGCGGCGCATAGAAATGCAGCACAGGCATCTTTATTAGAGACAGCATGGAACCTGAATGGTGTTTAGCCCTCCAGAACTGCATTTGGGAGCCTCTGCTCTAGGTAATGTGCATGTTTATGGTGTCTGTGCTTTGTAGGGTAAAATGTAGGTGTTTTGGGCATGTTTACATCATCTGCAATAAAGGTTCTGTCTGTATTAGCACATTTTAGTAGTGGGTAAAATATGGGCACTGGGTTGGGAGGAACCACAGCTGGGACTTGAACCTATGACCTGTCTGTTTCTGGACATACTGTTGCCACAGAGACAGTGCATTCCCTGGTGATACCATGACTGTTCGTCAGACAGCGCCTGTCTGTCGCAGTGCATGGCACTCACCTACACAGGGCTAGGCCACGGTCTGCTCTGGGCAGCTGCCACTGACCCCTCCACCACCAGTATCCCTCTGCCACAATGCTGACATGCCCTTCTGCTGGTGGTGCTGGTGGAGTATGTGTCTTGCTGGAACACCTTGCAGGGTGCAGCGGCTGGAGGCTTGCTGATGGAGAATGTCAGATAGTGGTGGGGGGCAGCTGAGCATTTCCAGGCCTACTGTCTGTCTGCTATTGCTTTATGGATGTGTACAGCTCTGCATTGCCTGCCCTGTAGGTTGTCTGTTCCCCAGCAGGACTGGGGTTTATTGTCCCCTCTACTGCCACTATTGCAGGGAGGTAGAATGTGGATCTGTTGGTGGGTGATCCTGTTTCCCACCCTGAGCCACAGCGGACGGGTTGGGTGGTGGTACATAATCCACCTATGGGTCCAAACACCCCCCTTCACCTACATCATGTAACCATGGCACATGCACTATTCTGGGTGATAGTACATAATCCTCCTAGGGGTCCATAGGGGCTAACCCTGACTGAGACATACAGATATATCCAAGGTGTGTCTGCAGAAACTACCTATCTCACACATTAGCACTGCTGGGGACCTGCAGCATGGCCTATCTCTGCTGTGGACCTGGTGCTGGGCGCCCCACCTCACCCTCAGGGTGAGTGCAGTACCTGCACAATGTGACGGTGTGTAGCTACTCTGTGCCAGTACCACACACGGTCAGTTCCCACTACCAGGCTGAGGTGCTGTGGAGGTGCATACCCCATCTTGTGATCATCTGTAGACTGCTGATTTGCATGTGCAGTGCATCAGGGTATGGGTGGGTTAACCCTATCCTGGTGACCACAGCAGACTGTTTGTGTGGTGATGTGCAGTCCTTCTGCAGCCAGCCAGGGGTTGGCTAACAGCTATGCAGCTGTAGCCCACTGATTACTTCACTACTTGTGGAGCCAGAGGTCATGGGTTCAAACCCACAGTAGGGGTTATTTGATAGGGCTGTCCAAAGCCTTGTCTTTTTTTAATGTACATTAGTGCTGCCAGCAAAACACCCTCAGGGTACTGTAACCATAAGGTGCCTCAGAAGGCGCCCTATAAGGCGCCTTATAGGGCACCCTATAAAGCGCCTTCCAAGGCACCTTATGGTTACAGTCCGTATAAGGTGCCTTATAAGGTATCCTATGGAGCGCCTTATAGGGTGCCCTATAGGGGACATTATAGGGTGCCGTGGCGGACAGTGCACTTTATAATGTGCCCTATGGGGTGCCTTATAGGGTGCCTTATGCGGCACCTTAGGTTACGGCACGTGAGGGTGTGTTTGCTGGCAGCAATAATTAAAATACCTCAGGAAACAATACCTACATGTCAAAGCTGATGCCTCAGCCAGCCTTATGTATGAGGCACACTGGGGGATCGAACGCATGACCCCTGTATTATCAGTCAGTGTATTAACCATTGTGCTACACTTCTGTTTCTTTGTTTGGATGTCTGTGCGCCTACTTAAGATTACCGCGCGGTAACGCGCTTAGTGGCACTTTGCCCGATAATGTGCCCAGCAGCGCGCGTTATCGCGCGCTAATCCCGTTTTGCTACTTTAAACTGAAACATCCACTCCTTATATGGCATCCTGCACACTAACGCTGGGCGCACATTAAGAAGGTTTAGTAAACATACCCCTAAGACTGGATGAAGTCCACATTAACGGGAACTGGGTGCGAACAATCTAATGAAAGGAAAAAGCTATATACAAGAAATCAAAGCAAAACTTTGCTCATCTTTGGAGGCCTGCAAACAATTCACACACCATGATTCACCCCTATTACCTCCCGCCGTTCTAAAATAAACTGTTCAAGATGGTTGCTATCAGTAAAAACATAAGAAGCGCCATCATAAGTGATGACGCATTTGCAAGGGAAACGGAGAAAAAATGTAGCACCCAAACTCAGAACCTGAGGCTTCAAAGCTAAAAAAAGTCTCCGTCTGAGTTGGGTGCTATGAGCAACGTCAGGAAAAACATTCACGATCTGCCCACAAAATTTGACCATCTTAAACTTAAAAAAGGCCTTAAGAATACGATACTTCGAATTAAGTGTCTTGAAAGTCACCAACAACATAGAGCGTGAATTTATAAGGTCCAGGGAGTCCTCTAGAAAGGCAGTCAGGTTGGAAATAGAAGGCTCCAATATATTGAGCTCTCCTTCTACAGGATTAATCTTTTTGTTTCTCTTTTTAATCTCTCACTTCTTTTATCATATTCTGGAGGGTTTCTGTTAACCTTGGCTGGGAAATTTAGGGGTATGTTTCCTAAGCCGGTGTGCCCTTATTATCTCCTTAATGGGTGGTGGTAAGTACACCCATGGTAATTGTGCATAAGTCCAACGTGCGATAACTGTCAGGAACATGTTGATCATGCTCCCTCCCACCCCCAAAAAATGATCACAGAGGCTTTACACTTATCGCATATTATTTTTTATATTAAACATGGGAAAGTTCAGAAACTTATCACACTTTAGAAAAAAAGAGCCCCACATTATGCATACCAGGCTTACCAGACAGCAACCAGAAGTCCTAATTACAGTTCACAGGTTGTACATTGAGCTGACAAAACCTCCAAATGATGTTATTATGTATTTCTAAATATATAGGATATAGGACTACCGTCTATATTTGAATAGGAGAATGTCTCTTCCTTAAGGATAAAATGCAGAGTGTAACTTAATAATAACATAGTGAGAACTATGCAGAGAGATGGGCAAGGCAACATTCTAAACCCTTACAAAAATATTCTAGCACACACTTATAGAATCCTAAAAATTATAGATAATAACAAGAGATACATGCAGACACTTTCTATAAAGTAATTAGCAGACATGTTAGAAATATATATAGGGTTTGTACAAATGGAAATGGAATAGAATTATTAAAAATGCATATTTTTATACAACCATCATGGTAGGAAACCCAGATAAATTTTATAAAGGTCATGTCAACAAAAATACTTTCAATTTTATAATATTTTTGTATGAAAGTGCTTAATTCATTCACTAGATTTCTTCTCCCTTCTTGCTTCTCGAAATGAAATCCTTTTTTTTCCTCACTATCGGATCTTCAAAGTACTCTCATCTGTCAAACTCAAGCAGATTAGTACTACTTACCAATGGAGTTCTCCAGGCTCCTTCAGCCCCTTTACACCAAGCATATAATATGCTGTGTACACTTGACCAGCTGTGTCTGACATCATACAAAAAGCGGGTTCCTTTATTGTGTGCGGTTGATTATAAATGAGTAAGTAGTAAATCCAGAGGGCTGGCCTGGAGGCAAGGTACAAGTGCTGTACATTGCTGTTTGCAAAGTTGCCAGCTCAGTCCCTGAGGGTCTGCCACACCTCACTTTGGCTGGAGCTGGGAATGCAGCAGAGACAATGTCCAAAGCCCTTGGGGAGTGATGGGGTGATACCTAGTGGTCAGAATCAAGGTCTGCAATTGCAGGTTTAAAACTAAGTTCTGGTAGATCAGAGGTACTCAAATCCAGTCCTGGAGGGCCTCAAACCAGTCAGGTTTTCAGGATATCCCTAATGAATATGCATGAGATATATTTGCATGCACTGCCTCCATTGTATTTGAATCTATCTCATGCATATTCATTAGGGATATCCCGAAAACCTGACTGGTTTGCAGCCCTCCAGGACTGGATTTGAGTACATCTGTGGTAGATGATCCCCAGCCCAGAATTGTCACAGCGATGACCAAACTAGGTATTTTGAGAGGTATAGGGTGGATATTAGATAGGGGAAAAAATCAATGGGTAGATGTAAATGAAAGCCCAAGGTGCCATTTCCCAGCCCTGGTTCTGACTGAGATGGCAGAAGAAAGGAGAAGGAGAGAATTGCTGGCCCTATCCCCCCCCCTCAAAAAAAAACCCCACCACCCCTCCTCAAACAAGATCAGAATGTCATTCACCATACAAACAGCGCATGTTACAATGAAATTTATAATCAATTATTCAAGCTACATGTTCAAATACCTGATAGGCTTCCAAAAGGTACAAGGTGGTAATTTAAAATTTTAATTTAAAGAAAAAGATTTGTAGCTCGCTATTACAAATGTTTTCCTTATGAAAATAAGCTCACAGATAAGGGGTCAGACAGATACTAGAAGGGGAGGTATTAAGAAAATGCATGGGAATACTTCCTTACTGAGAGACTAGCAGATGCCAACATAAAAACATAACATAAGAACATAAGATATGCCACACTGGGCCACACCAAGCGTTCACCAAGCCCAGTATCCTGTTTCCAACAATGGCCAATTCAGGTCACAAGTACCTGTTAGGTTCCCCAAAGGTATATAGATTCCATGCTGCTTGTCCCATGGGTAAGCAGTGGATTTCCCCAGTCTTCATTTATAATGATTTATTAACCTCTTTTTAATTCCAGCTAAACTAACAGCTTTCACTACATCCTCTGGTAACGAATTCCAGAGTTTAATTACATGTTAAGTGAAAAAATATGTTCTACGTTTAGTATTAAATGGGCTACATTGTAACTTTATTACGTGCCCCCTAGTCTTTCTACTTTTTCAAGGGGTAAACAGAGCGGGCCCAAGAGTTTCTGCTGCCCTAGGCAGAAACCTCTGCCTTGCAGCTTCCCCAGCTGCCACCACCCCCCCAGTTAATGCCCACCCCAGCTGCCACTGCTGATTCCATCTTAGAAGGGGGAGGCAGGCAGTGGCAGTATTTCCAAAAGCGGTGACTTTTTGCTGCCGCATTTGGAAATACTGTTGCTGCCCGCCTCCCCCAAATGGAATCGGTGGCAGATGGGGGGGGGGGGGGGTGGGGGGTGGCCATCCATGTGTGCCATTGCCACCACCGCCCACCTGGGCCAGCTTCCCTAGGCCTAGTTTGCCTAGTGGACGGGCCTGCCCTGGGTAAACAACCGGTTTATATTTACTTGTTCTACTCTATTAAGTGGAGGAGTAGCCTAGTGGTTAGAGCACTGGCTTGATAACCAAGTAACCAGGGTTCAATTCCCACTAGCACTCCTTGTGGCCTTGGGCAAGTCACTTAACCCTCCACTACCTCAAAGGAAAGGCCTGGCAATCTACCTCTGGTGACACTGCCAAGAAAACCCAGGAGCTTCTGGGTCACCAGGAGTCAGGACTGACTCAAAGGCACACATTGCATTTACTCCATTCATCATTTTACAGACCTCTATCATATCTCCCCTCAGCCTTCTCTTTTCCAAGTTGAAGAGCCCTAACCTTTTTAGACCTTCCTCATAAGGATATCCTTCCATCCCTTTTACCATTTTGGTGACTCTTCTCTGCATCTTTTCTAATTCTGCTATATTCTTTTTAAGATATGTTGATCAAAATTGTACACAATATTCAAGGTGTGGTTGCACCATGGAGCAATACAGAAGCATTATAATATCCTTCATTTTTTTCTCTATTCCTTTCTTTATGATTCATAACATTCTACTGTATTTGCTTTCTTGGCCACCACTGCACACTGGGCAGAGGGTTTCAACATATTATCCACAGTGACAGCTAAATCCTTTTCCTGGGTGGTGGTTCCTAATGTGGAAACTTGCATTGTGTAACTCTAGTTTCTGTTGTTCTTCCCTAAGTGCATAACTCTGCACTTGTCCACATTAAATGTCATCTGCTATTTGGACGACCAGTCTCTCAATTAATCACGGTCCTATTGCAATTTTTTAGAATCTTCTTGTTTTATCACCTCACTTGTTATTCCCATTTCCAGGTCATTTATTAATACGTCAAAAAGCAGCAGGCCCAGCACAGATCCCTGGGGTACTCTACTATTCATCTTTCTCCATTGAAAAAATTGGCCATTTAGCCCTAATCTCTGTTTTCTTTCAACCAGTTCCTGATCCACAAGAGTACATTGCCTCCTATCCCATGGCTTTTTAATTTCCCCAAGAGTCTCTCATGAAGGACTTTGACAAAGGCTTTCTGAAAATCGAGATACACTATATCAACAGGCTCACCTTTATCTACCTGTTTATTCACACCTTCAAAAAAATATATGAGATTGGTGAGACAAGACTTTCCTTGGCTAAATCCATGTTGGCTTTCTGCCATTAAACCATGACTATCTACATGTTCGGTAATTTTGTTTTTTATAATGGTTTATGTTATTTTGTCTGGTACTAATGTCAAGGTCACTGTTCTGTAGTTTCCTGGATCACCCCTGGAACTCTTTTTAAAAATTGGCGTTACACTAGCCACTCTCCAATCTTTAGGTACTACAGATTATTTTAATGATAGATCACAGATTACTAATTAGTAGTTCTACAATCTCATATTTCAGTTCTTTCAGCAGCCTAGGAATATGCTATATGGTCCAGGTGATTTGCTGCTCTTTAGTTTATTACTTAGCAGCTGTATTACATCTTCCCGATTTATTGAGATTTGTTTCAATTCCTCTGATACATCATCTTTAAATATCATTTCTGTCATGGATAAGTTTTCTACATCTTCTTCAGTAAAGATTGAAGCAAAATTTTCATTCGGTCTCTCCGCTTTGGCCTTGTCCTCTCTCAGTGCATCTTTTACCCCTCCATCATCTAATGGTCCAACTGACTTCCTCACAGGTGTTGGAAAAAGTTTTTATTATGTGCTTTTGCTTCCATGGCAAGCTTATTGTCAAATGTTCTCTTTGCCTGCCTTATCAATGCCATACATTTAACTTGCCAGTATTTATGTTGTTTCCTGTTTTCATCATTTGGCAGACCTTTAAGCCATGCTAGCTGGCTGTCATTTGGCTTCCTTCTGATTTTTTTTTAAAACTTGGAATACAGGGGGCGGAGCCCGATGTCCAGCGGGATGGTCGCATAACGCTCAGGCTCTCGAGAGGCCTACTCAGAATCCTGAATTAACACCGGACATACTTGAACTTCTGCTCTGATCTTGCCGGGGCACATTGGTGAGATGGCGGGGACCAAACCCACGCGCCTGGAATTTGGATCTCCAGCGGCTTCTCACGGCAAACGCTCCAAAACTGAACCCCCGTCCCCGCAGAAGGGGCTGGCTTTGCGCGAGGGCCCCGAAATGCAGCAGGAAATCCTCGCAGAGATCAGAGGGGTTAAGGACCTCGTGCAGTCAAACGGTGAAGCACTCCGAGCGCTGCGGGAAGATCTTGGTGTACTGCAAGGCAGGCTAGAGGGGCTCTCTTCGCGTCAGGACAAAATGGAGAGCATATTAGACTCCCATGCGGCCCGGTTGTCCAAACTCGACAAAGTTGAACGTCAGGTACGGGCCTTGCAGAAAGAAGTGGAAGATGGCACTAATAGAGCGCGCCGCAACAACCTACGACTCGTGGGCATACCGGAGGGAGCGGAATCGGGAGACATGAAAGAGTTTTTATGTAAAATCCTCCCTTCCCTGCTCCAAATCACCTTTACCAAAGAATTGGAGATCGATCGCGCTCATCGTGTACCCACAAACATAACGCTCAACAGGAAGACCCGCGGCCTATCATCTTTCGACTTTTGAGATATCAACATGTGGAGCAAATTCTCAGTGCCTCTCGGGCAAAGGGCCATATGGAGTTTGAGAGCCACAAGATCTCCTTCTATCCTGACTTGGCTAAACCCACGGTCGACCGCCGAAAGCGCTTTCTGGAATTCCGGCCGAGGCTTCAACAACTACAAGCACGCTATGGCCTGATGTATCCGGCCAAGCTCTGAGTCACGCTTCACAATCAGACAAGAACATTTGAGGACCCTGATCTACTAGCGGAGTTTTTGGATTCTAAAGAAGCCGACTTGATGCGCTGACTTCCAGAATATTCCTGCAAGTATTCTCATATCCGCTGTACCTGCCATATTGGATTTGCCGCGGCTCAGCAAAGAGTCTGGCGAGGGCGGTTTGTTGCCTTATTTTTGATGATATCTGTGACCCGACTCCATCTACCCACAGTAGCCTCGATGAGTATCAGAGACAGTGTTAATTATGGACTCTGGTGTTTCTTTTCTTTTTCATGTCTCTATCTTCCTCTCTAGGGCCTCCTCCCGCAGACATATGGTCGCCATATTCATTGGGGGTTTTGCTTCTTCTCTAAGTTACTTTGGTACATACTTTTCAATATGGGGTGTATTAGCCAGCATACTCGGTGATTATGTCATTGTTGCACAGATTCTGATTATGTTGTATGTTTTCAAGCGCCCTTACCTAAAATGTCTATTACCGATTGATGGCACCATGTAAGATTTTCTCATTGAACGTAAAAGGAATCAATAATCCGATAAAACGGAAGAAAATCCTAAGCTATCTAAGTCATGAAGCTGCGGACCTGATTTTCCTCCAAGAAACGCATTTAAATTCGAAGGAAACTCTTAAACTCAATATTAAACCTTACATGGTGGCCGCCTATTCCCCAGCCGTTTCTAAGAAATGTGGGGTTGCCATACTGGTTAGGAAATCTCTGCATGCTACTATTATTGCGACTAGCTCAGATACAGCAGGTAGATGGTCCAGAGTTCACCTCAAGATAGGTAGCCTTGAAGTTACATGTATATGCCTTTATGCTCCTAATGTGGATGACCCTGCCTTTTTTGCTACCATTGCTCAGGTTGCGCAGGCCTCTGCTAATACTTCATTGATAATAGGGGGGGATTTCAATTTAGTTCTTGATCCCCTGATTGACAAACAGCCGCCTAGGACAAGTGGTCCCCCCAAGAGTCACACCACGCTTACCTCTTTGATCAAAGATCTTGCTTTAGTTGATCTATGGAGGTTACTACACCCCAATGAGCTTGACTTTACCTTCTTCTCTTCCCCTCACAAATCCCAGTCTCGCATAGATTTCTTTCTAATATCAAAACTGTTAGTTCCTCAGGTGGACACTGCAAAGATTCACTCCCAACATATTTCAGATCATGCTGCTATTTCTTTTCAATTACACACTACTGCACCCCAAGGGAATTCGGGGGCCTGGTTCTTTGATAGAGCCCTGTTAACTCAGCCAGAGTTCCAGTTAGAAATTCGAGCAGCCATACAGGATTACTTCCATTTTAATTTACCCCAGGATACTGCGAATTGGGCTTGGTGGGAGGGTTTCAAAGCGGCCATTCGAGCAACGATCACTAGCTATCAAATCCGCCTGCGGAAACAACGCAAACAGCAGCTACTCATACTAGACCAACAAATCAAAGCAGGCGAACGAGTTCTAACTTCACGTACTGATCCATGTGTCTTAATTCGCTTACAGCGTCTCCGTTTTCAATATAATGCAATCCTCTCAACTGCAGCTTCTAAGAGTATTGAGCTTCAACGAGGGACATACTATCGTGAAAACAACCGAGCCGGTCGACTTTTAGCCAACGCCTTGAAAGGTCAAAAAGAAGCCAAACGGGGGGGCGGAGCCTGATGTCCAGCGGGTAGGACGCTTTGCGTTGAAGCTCCCGAGAGGCCTACTTAGAATCCTGACTTAATACCTATACAAACTTACTATTTTGCTCCGAACTGACCGGGGTACCTCGGGGGGGATGGCGGCCCATAAACCAGCGCGCTTGGACTTCGGGTCTCCTTCTTCTTCTCACGGAAAACGCTCCAAAACAGAGGTGTCCTCCCCACAGAAGATGGTTCCATTTCGTGAAAACCCCGAAATGCACCTGGAGATTTTGGAGGAAATACGCGGCGTGAAGGAATTGGTGCAGTCCAATGGAGAAGCGCTTTGAGCCATGCGAGAAGACTTTGGAGTGCTCTAGGACCGACTTGAAAGTCTTTCATTACGGCAGGACAACATGGCGGGGGTCCTCGACTCGCACGCGGTGCGCTTGGGCAAACTGGACAAGGCTGAGCGCCAGATACAGAATCTTCAAAAGTAGTTAGAAGATAGCAATAATCGAGCCCGTCGCAACAATGTGAGGCTCCTCGGAATGCCGGAGGGGGTGGAAGCAGGAGATATAAGAGAATTCTTGCTCAAAACTCTTCCCTCCTTGCTGAGGATCACTTTTCATAGAGAACTGGAAATCGATCGAGCACACCATGTTCCTGCCCACATGGCGCCCAACCGCACGACCCCCCGGCCTATTATCTTTAGCTTGCTACGATATCAACAAGTGAAACAAATTTTAAATGCTGCCCGAGCGAATCATCATTTGGAATTTGAAGGTCGTAAAGTCTCCTTCTTTCCTGATTTGGCAAAGCCTACCGTTGACCGTCGGAAGAAACTCCTTGCTCTTCGCCCTCGACTTCAACAGCTACAGGCTCGCTTTGGCCTGTTGTATCCAGCGAAGCTCCGAGTGACTCTCCACAACCAAACCAGGACGTTCGAAGATCCTGATCTACTATCAACATTTTTAGACTCCAAAGAAGCAGAGCAGATGCGCTAATCCCATATCTTGGACTCTTATCTGTCGGCTCTGTCCGCCATTTTGAAGGGCCCGATGCGGCGGTCATAGCCAAGCACAGAGATTGCCTGGACTTTCTTTCTTTCTCTATATGACTTCTGTTTTTTGGTCTCCTATCCCTTCATGATGTGTGCCTCGGTCGGATTCGGAGCACGCACAGTCCTACAGGTTATGTGTTTTTTCAATTTCGGCCTTCTCTGGGGTTTCTCCCCGCAGACACATGGTCGCCAGTAATTTTGGGGTTTTGCTTCTCCTCTACCTTACTGCGGTTTTCTTTGTTAATGTGGGGCGCTTCATTATATTATATTAGCTTATTTTTCTTATGTCATGTGTACAGCCAGATACAGTCAGTTTGAGGGACATAGTGAAATTATGTGTGCTATAATGCTCAGAATTTTTAATTTTTCTAAATGGCCTTATGTAAAATCTTATCAATCACCGTAAAAGGCATTAATGGTCCACTCAAAGGAAAGAACATCCTTAGCTATCTTAGCCATGAGCATGTTGATTTAGTGTTTCCTCAGGAAACGCATTTAAACTTTGCTGAAACACTGAAACTCCATGCTAAGCCTTACATGGTAGCTGCCTATTCTCCCACCGTTTCCAAATGGTACGGGGTAGCCATTCTGGTTAAGAAGTCTTTGCACGCTACTGTACTTGATATAAGCGTTGACAAAGAGGGTAGATGGGCCCGTGTACACCTTGAGGTTGGAGATAGTGAATTCACGTGTATTTGCATTATGCCCCGAATGTGGACAACCCTGCTTACTATGCAAGTATTGCGCAGTTGGCATTGGCCTCTGCCAATGCTCCATTAATACTTGGTGGCGATTTTACTCCAGTGTTCCCTCAATCTTTTCTTCTCAAATAAGGCGCTCGTTGGCTGGAATATCCAGTACCGTGTAGACCTGTGTGGCTAGATATAGAAGCGGGCCTTTGCAAACCGATTCCTCTTACTTTTCTCCCTGGTATGACTCTCCCATCAGACTCCCACTATCCACCAATGCTTTTAGACACTTTAGGTGCCTTTAATACTCTTATGCAATCTTTAGACTCCCGACTCTGGTCAGTGCAACTTCAGCATCGCCTTCGGAGTACTAGGGTACTCCCGCCATCGGCATTCTCTACATAAGGTTGATTGGAGACTTTCCGATCTATCGGTAGTTTACCGGGTGTAGCATCCAATTTTTACTACACCTTATGTAATGCTATAACTAGAGATACCCCTATAGCGCAGAAAGTATGGGAGAGTGAATTGCATATGACTTTGACCTCGGAGCAATGGAGCCTTATCTGGAGTAGAGGGACACGGGTTCCCGATCCGCCTCACTCACTCAGACCCTCTTCTTTCTAGCCCACCGGTGTTTTTACACTCCTCACAGATTAGACAAATGGAACACTACTCAGGGCAATGGTTGCTGGACATGTCCTGCGGCCATTGGTTCATTGCCTCATGTTATGCATGAATATCCCGCACTACAGTATTACTGGCGTCGGGTCTGGGGTCGTATTTAGTCTATCTCGCACTCTCAGGAGCCCCTTTCTTGGAGGATAGTGGGACTTCGCCCAGTTGCGGGGATCCCCTCTCTCCCAAAAATGGCTTATCTCCTTTCGAACTTTATGTTTGGCATTGCTATTTCCCTAATTAAGTAATACTGGAAATTTAGCTCCCATCTGAGCCCCAATGAATGGTGGAATCATGCCTGTCCTTACAGTAAATAAGCACAAATACCTCGTCTGTTCGCTTCCCCTGTTCAGACTCCTTCTCATTGGTCTCAATGGAAGATGCTCAATGACTATGTATATTTTGCTAAATGCTCTCATCTGACTGTCTAACTTTGTATATATCTCTGTCCCATGATCATGCTGTATTGTAGATGCTCTTTTGATTGTTTGATGTATAATCACTGTTAATTGGAAGCGCCCACATGCTGATCTAATCGGGTAGAGAAGAAGCATCGGGGTGGGGGGTAATTGGGTTTACTTTTCCTTATTGTATACTTGTTTTGTCTCCTTTGGTGTGTTGTTTTCTTTTGTTTGTTGCAAAATGAAAATAAAAGTTTAAAAAAAAAAAAAAGAAGCCAAACGCGTAGCGGCCCTTCGAGCCCCACAGGGAGGGGGCATATTGACCACAGACTCCGATATTGTAGAACTCTTTCGGGATTTCTATACCCGCCTATATCAATCTGAATGTGAGTTCTCATCAGAGACCTTCGAGCGATTGCTTTCTGGTATTCAGCGGCCGACCCTCTCTGAAGCTGATAGGGATGCGCTGGATGAACCCTTCTCTACTTCAGAGATCCAATCTGCCCTAAAACGAACAGCCTCGGGTCGAGCCGCAGGGCCTGATGGTCTCCCGACCGAATTCTACAGAACGTTCAGTGCAGATTTAGCTCCCTACTTAAAACTCTATTTTACTGCCCTTGCGGTAGATACATCCTCTTTGGGATCCTTTTCTGCAGCTAATGTGGTAGTATTTGAGAAAGAAGGCAGAGACCCGCTGCTAACCGCCAACTACCGTCCAATCTCCCTACTTAATGCAGATTATAAGATCTTCGCAACGATCTTGGCCACCCGGCTATCTGACAGGATGGCCACCCTAATCCATCCCGACCAATGCGGTTTTATACCCGGCCGATCCACCGCTGACAATGCTCGGACCTTGTGCCATGTGCTATCCAGTGCTGCCAATCTAGATCACCCATGGGTGGGTCTTTCCCTAGATGCTGAAAAAGCCTTTGATCGCCTAGAATGGCCCTTCTTATTTGCAGTTCTCCGATGGTATGGCTTTGGGGAGGGCTTCCTCCGATACCTCCAAGTCATGTATACTCAACCCATCGCCAGTATTTGTGTAAATGCCATTAAGTCTCAGCCTTTTAATCTCCAAAGAGGCACGCGTCAAGGTTGCCCCCTATCACCAATGCTCTTTGATCTAGCTCTTGAACCCCTCGCCCTCCTTATTAGACAGTCCGCACGTATTCGAGGTGTCCCCTTCAGTCACAGAGAGATTAAACTCTTTGCATATGCAGATGACCTTATGCTTTTCGTATCCCTTGATTCGGTTCCAGCTGTCTTGGATCTGATTGATGGATACTCGCAATTATCGGGCTATAAAATTAACTGGACCAAATCTGTAGCATTCCCACTGAACCGTTGGGTACATGAGGCTGACATGCAGGCCTTTCCTTTCCTTTGGCAATCCCGCATGGTGAAATACCTTGGGGTCCATTACTGTTCTCCTTTAGAAGACACTATCAGTTTTAATGCCAAAGAGGTAGTCTCCAAAGTCCGTGAGCTCACAAATCGTTGGTCTCCCTTATCCCTTACATGGTGGGGCCGCCTAGAAACTGTGAAAATGATGATAGTCCCCAAAGTGAACTACATTTTAGAAATGCTGCCATGCTTACTCCCGCTACACACTTACAAAGATATTGAGGGCCTTCTCGTCCGCTATCTCTGGCAGGGCAAACCACCAAGGATAGCTAAACAAAAATTACAGTCTGCGAAGGAACTAGGGGGTACCAGATTTCCTGATTTTCTCAGATATCATCAAGCCTTCCTACTTAAACAAGGTGCCCGATGGCTAGATGCCTCAACAGACAGCAGACCAGTTTGGCTTGATATAGAAGAGGAGCTTAGTAGCCCAATTCCGTTGACCCATCTCCCCGGTATGTCCCATCAAGTAGACACCCGCCATCCCCCAATGATTGTCGATACTCTTGCGGCCTTTAACACTCTCATTCTATCACTGGGCCCAAACGTATGTCCTCAGGACGGACTCCCGCTGTGGAATAACCCCAGAATTCAAGTCCTAAATAGAACGATAGCATGGAAACCCTGGTACTCTAGGGGGATCTGGACACCCCAACAGCTCTTCTCTGCAGCTCGTTGGAAAACCTTTTCTGATTTACAAAAGGAATTTGCGTTACCAGCGAAACATTACTTTCAATTGATGTAGCTTCAACACTGCCTCAAAAGTGCTCAAATCATGCCGCCCTCTGACCCTACTGAGGACGGGCTATTAGAACTAGTTCACTCTATTAGTAGTACACATGGGGTAGCCTCTAACTTTTATAAAATATTATGTCAGGGTACAGATACTGCCACTTTTAGAGCCCAACAAGCCTGGGAGCGCGAACTGCAAACCACTTTAACCCCTGTGCAATGGAGCGTTTTCTGGAGCAAAGTAGTGCGGGTTTCCCGGTCTGCCTCAGTTACCCAAACTCTCTTCTTTTTTGCACATAGATGCTTTTATACTCCAGAAAAAATAGCCAAATGGAACACAACTGCTAGGGACCAGTGTTGGTCTTGCCATACTGCTGTGGGAACCCTCGCTCATGTTATTTATGAATGTCCTCAACTACAGGTTTACTGGGGGCGGGTCTGGGGTCGTATTCAATTTATCTTACACCTTCACGAGCCTCTCTCTTGGAAGATTGTGGGACTCCGTTCAGTGGCGGAGGTCCCCTCTCTTCCTAAGAAGGGTCGCTTTCTCCTTGATTTCATGCTGGGTATAGCCATATGTTTAATCACGAGGAATTGGAAGGATAGCTCTCGACTTACTGTCAATGAATGGTGGAACCTCGTCTGCTTATATAGTAAATATGAGCAGATATCTCGGAGAGCTATTCCCCATACCCAAACTCACTCTCGCTTGTCTAAATGGCAGATGCTCAATGATTATGTACAATCTGCTCATTGTTCCGACATGTCTGTTTAATGTGCACTCATCATGTTTCAGATCACCGTTAGGTTTTGTAACACAATAATGTCAGTACACGCCCGCTTCGGGAATGATTAGTTTTCTAGAGAAGAAGCAGGGGGGAGGGGGGTGGCAGGGGTTTACTTTGGTGTATGTATCACATTCTATGTATCTGTCTTTTAGCTGTATGTCTTCCTTTCCTTTGTTGTTATAAAACGAAAATAAAGAATTAAAAAAAAACAAAAAACTTGGAATACATCTGGTCTGGGCTTCAAAGATAGTATTTTTAATTAATGCCCAGGCCTGATCTGAACTCTTAACCATTGCAGTTGCTCCTTTTAGTTTTTTCTTAACCATTTTCCTCTTTGTATTATAGTCTCCTTTTTGAAAGTTTATTTATTTATTTACATTCTCTTATATACTGCATCAGTGCAGTTTACATTGAACAAACTGAAATTACATTGAACAGGGCATTATAACTTGGAGACAACTATTTTACAGGGAACATGGGCTATGGAGGGTTAAGTAGCTTGCCCAAGACCACAAGGAGCACCTGTGGGACTAGAAACCCCAGTCCTTCCAGCCCAAGGTTGCTGTCCTCTATTGGGATTTGAACTCCCAACCTTCCAGCCTGAAGTACCTTGCCCCAACCACTAGGCCACTCCTCCACTCCAAAGTTAAATGCTAGCGCAGTCTCCCTCTATTAAATCAAATGTGATCATGTTATGATTGCTATTGCTAAGTGGCACCAAAACAGTTACCTCTCATACTAGATCCTGCGTTCCACTGTGGACTATGTCTAAAAAAGTGTCCCCATGTGTCAATTCCTGAACCAGCTGTTCCATGAAACAGTTATTTCCTTCATCTAGAAACTATCTCCCTAGTATGTCCTGATGTGACATTAATTAAGTCAATACCTAAATAATTTAAATCTCCCATTATTATTGTGTTATGAATTTTGCTAGCTTCCCTAATTTCTGTTGACGTTTCATCATTTATCTGTTCAGTCTGTACAAGCAGACAGTAGTACATCCCCACTGCCATTCCCTTCCCCTTTCTACATGGAATTTATATCCATAGAGATTCTACAGTGTATTTTGTTTCCTGCAAAATATTTATCCTGTTTGACTCAATGCCCTCTTTAACATATAGAGCCATCTCTCCACCAATGTGATCTACCCTATCATTGCAATATAGTTTGTAGCCTGGTATCACAGTGTCCCATTGGTTATTCTCCTTCCATCAGGTTGCTGAAATACCAGCCTTTCATTCATTGCTATATATTCTAACTCTTCTATCTTATTTTTTAGACTTCTAGAATTTGCATACAGGCATTTAAAAGTTTGGGGGGGGGGGTGCTAATATTAACAGTCTGCCTATTTGATGACAGGGTTAACTTTGAATCTTACAACGCTGTCTGAGTTTTACTTAATGGCACCTGGGTTATTTTTACCTTTATTGGAACCTCTCTATCAGGATGCCTTGACTTCCCTGTTTTGCTAGTATCCTTCAAGGATACATGATTCTGTACCATGCACTCTTGGGCAACTGCTGGCTTTTCCCCATTATCTAGTTTAAGAGCTGCTCTATCTCCTTTTTAAAGGTTAATGCCAGCAGCCTGATTCCACCCTGCTTAAGGTGGAGCCCATTCTTTTGGAAAAGTTCCCCCTTCCCCAAAATGTTGCCCAGTTCCTAACAAATCCCAAACCCTGTTCCTTGCACCATTGTCTCATCTACACATTGAGACTCTGGAGCTCTGCCTGCCTCTTGGCTTCTGGGCATGGAGCAGAAAGCATTTCTGAGAATGGCACCCTGGAAGTTCTGGATTTCAAATTTCTACCCAAAAGCCTAAATTTGGCTTCCAGAACCTCTCTCCCACATGTTCCTATTTTATTGGTATCAACATGTACCAAAACAGCAGTCTCCTCCACAGCACTGTCTAAAATCTTGTCTAGGTGATGTGTGAGGTCTGCTACCTTTGCACCAGAAACCAGGCAGTCATGTCCATCAGCCAGGGCTGGCCCAACCACTTGGCAAACTAGGTGGTCACCTAAGGCAGCAACTTCCAGACAGCAGCAAAAAGCAGGGCATTCAAAGATAAATAATAGATTTTGACAGTGAGAAGGAGTGTAAACCTTGAGGTTTGTCTAGGGCAGCAACACTTTGAACCAACTCTAGGGCCGGCCCTGTTACCAGCCACTTAGCTATCTACATGCTTAATGATTGACTTGTCAACTATAACAGCCATCCTAACCCTTCCCTCATACGCACTTGGCCCTGGAGACCAGGGGTGGCCCAAGGGGGGTGCGGAGCCATGTGCGGAGACTCGGTGTGGGGCCTCATTTGCATAAGGGACCTCATTTGCATAAATATTTGCATAATGTTAACACACTAACTTTTAGAAAACATGTCTCTTAATGAGTGTATGGATAAAGAAAGACTAAAAGATTTCTACATTACTATAATCCAGTGCCAACTGCCAGGCACATTAGGAACTACTACAAACACTGCCCATTTAGAACCCATAGCAAACCGGCCGGCATATCCTAACAGCACTACCAGGACTCACAAAGCACCAGACCTTACCTATCAAAAGGAAACACTGCAAATATTAAACCAATACATTTCAGAGAATAACAATACATAACCTACTGGGGAAAGAGAACAAGTGGCAATGTCAAATAGGAATTACATAAACAGAATACTTCAGCTCAGTTACACATGCAGAACATAGACCATCACCAAACAAGGAATCACAATTTAGAAACAGGAACACAATAATTAAACTGGGAACCCCAAAAGCCAACCTTG
Organism: Ichthyophis bannanicus; assembly: GCA_033557465.1. Lineage (NCBI taxonomy): Eukaryota > Metazoa > Chordata > Amphibia > Gymnophiona > Ichthyophiidae > Ichthyophis > Ichthyophis bannanicus. The sequence continues at coordinate 389,848,857 of CM066038.1, read as the reverse complement.
GAATGTACAACAACACTGTAGAAATAAAACTATAAATTAATTTCCTCTTGTACTAAACAAAGCGCAGACGTTAATGATGCACATTTCCCAGAGCTGACATATTCCAGTTAATAAATTCAAAATAAAGAGATTTTCTACCTTTTGTGCATTTTTTTTCAGTTGCAATTGCTCCAGCCACTTTCTTCTGGTTTCTTCGTGTCTTCTGCTAACTCTCCATCATCTGTGTCCATTTGTCCTTTCTTCTCTCTTCTAGTTTATTTTCCATTCTCTCTCTACATCTGCTTTAACATACTAATCTTTCTCCATTTGCACTTTCCTCATTCCTATTTCATCCACTCAAATTTTACCCCTCCATCCTTAATCCCCACTTACTCTCCCAATATCCGGCAAATTGTAGATTTGTCTTCCCTCCCACACAAAATATTTTTCCCTCTCCATTTCAATCTCCCAGCTCCATCCCATTCTAATCCTCTCCCAACATCAGCTCCTTTCTAGTTCCAGCCCCACCCAGCATCCGCTCCCTTCTAGTCTCCGCATCAGCCCATTTCCAGTCCTAGCCCCCCATAAGCCCATTTCCAATCCTATCTTAGCCCCACCATCAGCCCATTTCCAGTCCTAGCTCCCCCATCCATTTCCAGTCCTATCTGAGTCCCTCCATCAGCTCATTTCCAATCCCAGCCCCTCATCAGCCCATTTCTAGTCCTTTCCTAGCCTCACCATCAGCCCATGTCAAATCCAAGCCCCCCCTATGAGCCTTCTTCCAGTTCTAGACCCTCCATGAGTCCATTTCAATCCAAGCCCCACCACAGCCCATTTCCAGTTTTAGCACCCCCCCCAACAGCCCATTTCCAGTCCTAGCTCCCTTCCCTCACAGCCCATTTCCATTCCAAGCCCCCGTCTCCATCAGCTATTTGCAGTTCAAGCCCTCCTTCTACTCAGCCCATTTCCAGTCCTAGCAAACCCCTCAGCCCATTGCCAGTCCTAGCTCCCCATAGCCCATTACCAGTCCTAAGCCCCCCATAACCCATTACCAGTCCTAAGCCCCCATCAGCCCACTTCCAGTCCTAACCCCCATCACACCATTTTCAGTCTTAGCCCCCCCATAGCCCATTACCAGCCCTAACCCCCCATCAGCCCATTTCCAGTCCTAGCCCTCCCATAGCCCATTACCAGTCCTAACCCCCATCAGCCCATTTCCAGTCTTAGCCCCCGCATAGCCCATTACATCCTAACCCCCCATCAGCCCATTACCAGTCCTAACCCCCCATCAGCCCATTTCCTGACATTGCCCCCCATAGCCCATTACCAGTCCTCCCCCCATCAGCCTATTTCAAGTCCTAGCCCCCCCATTACCCATTACTAGTCCTAACCATCCCATCAGCCCACTTCCAGTCTTAGCCCCCCCATAGCCCATTACTAGTCCTAACCCCCCATCAGCCCACTCCAGTCTTAGCCTCCCATAGCCCATTACTAGTCCTTACCCCCCCATCAGCCCACTTCCTGTCTTAGCCCCCACATAGCCCATTACCAGTCCGAACCCCCCCCCCCCCCCCTTCCCAGGCCAAACCACCCTTCCCCCATCAGCCCAGGTAGATTAAAAAAAATGGCTGCTGTCGCTGCCGCCGTGGCAGTGGCAGAATCAAGCATCCTGCCGCGGGGCTCCCCCTGCCCGGAAGAGCCTCCCTGCAGCATCAGCTCCCGAGTCCCAAAGTGCGGGCTTTCAGAGCCGCAAGAGTTTCCCTTTCTCGCGGCTCTGTTAATCCCGCCAGGGCTGATGGAATTTCCCATCAGCCCTGGTGGACTTAACAGAGCCACGAGAGGTCAGAGAAGCTCTCCCTTCATGGCTCTGAAAGCCCATGCTTTGGGACTCGGGAGCTGATGCTGCAGGGAGGCTCTGCCAGGCAGAGGGGGCCCCACGGCGGGATGCTTGATTCTGCCGCTGCCGCAGCAGCTGGTTGTTTTTTTTTAATCTACTTGGGCTGATGTAGAATGTATTTTGCACGGGGCCCCCTGAAACGTGGGGCCCTATGCAAAAAACATTCTTGCTCAATGGACGGGCCGGCCCTGCTGGAGACATATCCTCAGGGTGAGAGGGTATTACATTATCTAGAGTACAGGTCCTAGCTACAGGATTACTTCTTGCCACACCAAGGTGATATGCTCCTTTCACGTGACCTCTCTCCTCCATAGCAACAGAGGGACTGCCAGAATGGAGGAGAGACTTCTCTATTACATCCCTGTAGGTCTTGTCTATATACCTCTCTATCTGTCTCAGCTTCTCCAAATGCACTACTCTAGCCTCCAAAGATTGGACTCGTTACCTGAAAGCAGAGAGCTCTTTGCACTTAGTGCACACATAAGATCTCTCACCAACTGGGAGAAAATCATACATGTAACAGACATGCAAAAGATGAGATAGCTCGCTGTGGACTGCTGTCTGCATCTTAGATTTAAAGATTTCTTTTAGCTCTTTAAATTGTTAAGTTATGTAAAGTTGCTAGGGGAATAGGGATACTTGAACCAATACAATTATATCTAATAAGCACTGTATAAAGGACTTTTAGTGTTCACCTCAAGGTAACAATTAATCTACCCCTAAGGCTTAATAATCTGCTGATGAAGATAATCTATTAAACCTGAAATTGAGCATGATCACCCCTTCACCTTAACTGGTTTAGGAGGCTATAAATCAAGGATTATGCTTGGAGTGGTTGGGAGGGATGACCTATTTGTATCCGTGCTTCTAAGACAATCTCTTAATTTCTTGAGTGATTCACACTGCACTTGATTTGTTAGAGGGAGTCTTTAAGTTTCCCCTTTGATCTGTCACTTGACTTAACACCTATTTAAAACTATTTGAAGTTTTTTTGCCTCCTAACTGGAAGGCCTCTTTCTAAAGGGTCTCTAGAAAAGAATTTCTCTATGTACGCAGAGAATATTTAACCTATTCTATTCTCTCTGTTAAATTACTTTAATGTAAGTGAAAGCTGGCTTGTAATGCAAGCTAAGTCCTAACTGGCTTTAATTTTTAACTGAAGACTGGCTTGTTCTACTAAGTCCCAGTTGGCTGTAATTTCACTGAAAGCTAGCTTTTAATACTAAGCCCTAGCTGGCTTTAATTTAATTGAAAGCTGGCTTGTAGTACCATGCCCTAACTCAATTAACAATGACTTTTAAAATACACAGATTTTATCAGTTTTAACCGAAAAAATCCCTTATTGTCAAGATTCAGAGACTTTCTTAGGAGGTAAGTACTTAAAAGTGCAAATTTCATCCCAGAAGTAGCAGCCCTCTTGGTAGTCCTTCAAGAATGAAACTCACTGAGTTCTGGTTAACTATTTGTATCTGTGCTTCTAAGACAATCTCCTAATTTCCTGGGTGATTCGAACAGCTCTTGGTTTGATAGAGGGATCCTTTCAAGTTGCCCCTTTGATCTGTCACTTGACTTTAACACAAGTGCAAATTTCTTCCTAGCAGTAGCAGTCTTCTTGGTAGTCCTTCATAGCAAGAGGTCATAGCAAATAGAATATTAATTTAATTTAGGCACACTACTACTATTAGTCATTTATATAGCACTTCAAGGCATACACAATGCTGTACAAATATATAAAAAGACAGGAACAGATACAGAGGTATTGATAAGGACAAAGGAGAGATATGACTAATGATGAAACTGTAGATGGGAGCAAGTGGGCAAACCACATGCACCTCGATATCCTTCTGTGTCAACAGCTATGATGTAGATAGGAAAATTTAGGGCATAACCCATACTCTCATTTACTGTATATCCCCACAAAGATCTTTTTATGACTAACCTGTTATTTTGTATTTGTAGCAGCAACATTTCAATCTGTTTCTGACATATCATCAACTTCTTTTCTATAAACAAGAGAATACTATGTTAAGTTCTTCTAGCACAGAATATTAAAACAGACAGTGGAGGCCCTTATTTACTGACAGAGAGATTCCTGTGAAGCAAACACTCTTTTAATTATTTATAGTTCTACAGTAAGGAGAAAGTGATAGGGAAATGGCAATTTGCTTTTAACATGGAAAGGAAGCTACCTATCTTATAAGTAAATCCCCTATACTGCTACTATTATCTATGCAAAGTGCATGGTGAAAGCCATTCAAAATCACACCGACTGAAAAAAAGACATTTGCATTAGATTAAAATAAAAATACACACTTTCTAAGTGGCTTGGTTTCCATTGCTCTTATATTTAAGCATATAGCTACTTGTCTGATAATGATTTCAGTTCAGTACCACTAAGGTCACTATTCAGCTGGATGGACAATGCATAAGTTTAAGGGAGCAATTTGTAAAGGGTTTTTCACATGGAAAGCCCTTTTTGTGCACATGAAGCTTTTTATAAAATTACGTCAGGGATTAAACCGCATTAAATACAAGCAGTGACTTGAAGCATCACCCTTTTACATGACCCACTATAGGCATATTCTGGGATAAAGTCTGGGCAGAGCATAAGCAGCTGGTATGCACACATATTATTTGGCCCTCCATTCTTGTGATGAAACAAATTCTAATGGGCTTTTCCTAGAGCGATGTAGTCTGTCACTACTAAATGTCGATCCACTCTACGAATAAATGTTGAGTTTTTCGCAAGATCACATATCAAAGTTATGATGTTTTGTTTATTCATAGAATGGATCAACATTTAGTAGTGACAGACTACATTGCTCTGGGAAAAGCCCGTTAGAATTTGTTTCATCACAAGAATGGAGGGCCAAATAATATGGAAAGAAATGTTGAGTTTTTCGCAAGATCACATATCAGAGTTATGATTTTTTTGTTTATTCATAGAGTAGATCGACATTTAGTAGTGCCAAAATTTCATATAGATACAGAGGCGTTTATGTGTCTTTATAAAATAGCCTCAAAATTGGCTTCTACTTAGCCTTGCCACATAGGCAGCCTGTTATAAAATTAACCTAAATTATCTGTTTAACATTATTTCTCTTATTTCTGCATTCAGACTTGAATGAATAACTTAGACAGAGAAGGCCCGATTCTCTCCTGGATGTCCCGGCCCTCTATGCACCCGGTCGGAACCAGCCGCACAGATTTAGATGGGATTCTGATACTGTGGGGCACATCTAGTCCCATGCGATCAGACTCGCATCCAGGCCTGTACGTGCAGGCCGGAACCCGATCCCGGTCGGCCTGCACATGCAGGCCTTGCGCGACTAATTAAGTCTGGTTGCCATGGCACTGCAGCTCCATTCAGGAGCCGTGATCCCTGGCCGCTGAAGAGCTTTTTGCATTCCCCGCAGCTCGATCTCCAATTTGGCCTCCCTAGGCCAGAGTCAGGCTGCAAGGATTCTCCTCTACCCCTTCCTATCTCTTCTGATGCTGGGGCCTGCCATCCCCCGCTGACTAGGGGAACTTTTCCACCTCAGAGGTGGAATAAGTTCCCCATTCAGTCTGCAGGCCCTGGACATACAGAGATGACATTGGAATTGGTCCTGTACGTCCAGGGCCGTGGACTGCCCACTGCCACCCTATCTCTGTCCCCACACCGCCCCTTTCCCGCCCCATCTAACCTCCCCATACAACATGCGGGGAGTTAGTCGGGGTTGTCAGAGAGGCCAAATAGCGGGGATGGATGTCCAAACAGGACGTCCATCCCCACTATTCATGGCTTGGAATGATCCCGAGAGTGGCTAACTTTTGCTGCTATTTCTATATAAGCTTTAGCCAAGCCCCCAGTCCACTCCAAATCCCTCTTCAATTTAAAATTTCTCATGTGGAGGATAATTCTATAATCTTGTGTGCAGGCAATGCATGTTGCTGCATGTGTATCTGGGAACTATTTTATAAAGTAAAGCACGTGTGGGCTCTACTTTCTAGAATAGGGGAGTACAGGTATAGCTTCCTATGCCTGGTTCAGCACAGTGGCAAATGTAAATCATAGTATTCTATAACTTATATGTGTAGATGGGTGCCCTGCCTACATTCCGCCCAAGCACTGTCCCCTTACATACCCCATGGCACTTACGCACAATGGCACTTATGCATAGCAACCGACAAAGCACACGTATACTGTATGTGCCGATTCATGCATGCAAGTTCTTTAAAATAAAGACTTACTCGTATACATGTGACACCAACATACCCTATATAAAATCATCTGCATAGAGACATTTGTGGCTGGTATATAAGTCCTTTTTAACATTATCTCCATTATATTCACACCTTGACAATAGCAAATAAAACTGTACTGTAAAGTTCTAAAATGAATCCTCACATAGACACTGACATACTAGGGGGGCATCTTTACTAAAAAGAGCTATGCAGTTAATGCACTTTTCAGGGCACATTAACTGCTTCCATGGACTCAAAGTAAATGTTATCAAGCAGGAAGAATAATTAGCACTTGCTAAAATATGTGGCAACTGCACATAGGGGTCTGGGCAGGACTGGGTTGAGAGTAATCATTGCCTGCACATTATGGTTAGAGAGGCCTTCAGCAGTGCATTAGGGCGTGTCAATTTTAGGGGTAGATTTATATTTTTCCAAATTTTACAAACTACTAGTGACTGAATTATGCAGTGCTGCATGCTGAATCTAAAACTATCTTCAGAAACTGCTTAAAGTGAGTCGTATGTACATCAAATCACAGTTGAAATATGTGGAAATTAAGTAATATTTATTTAAATGCACAAATAGTCTGAACAACATCTGTAGCCGCATAATTGTCTTTAAAATGCCATTTATGCAGTTAATTTAATATTATTTAACAAAATCCAGCAAAGAAGCCATATCTTGTTTGCTTCTGTTTCGGCTCATGAGCTCCTTGCTGACCATCTGACCCTTAATATAATGTTCTCTTCTCTCCTGATTGTGCACATGACCAGCAGTCTCAGTTGTCATTTTTACACACCTTTCTATGGACTGGTTGTGTGATGGTCGGTCTGGAACCACCATGGGCTTGCTCAGAAATGCCTTGATCTCTGCTGTTATCATGGTACAGGTAAGTGGAGGCTCAGAGACTCCAAAGCTCCAGTCAAGTAATTGGGTGAGTGTAGTTGCCTCATTGTTGATGGATGATGTTTTCTTGGGTCTCACACTGCTGTCTTCAAGCTGAGTCTTCTCATCTCTTTCACCTCTGATCTTCAATAACTTCTCCACTGCATCGCCTCTCTCCTCTTCAATGTAAAGAATAGACTCGCTGTATCCATACCAAGCTGACCTTCTCAATGTAGGCATGACTATCTTCCTTACCTCTTCACACTGTTCTTTCAACGATTGCAGCTGGAAAAGGAGATGCCTGGGACCTTGTGTCCAATTGCTATTTATTTTTATATTGAACCAGTTCACCATGTAAATCCCAACAAAGAAATAAGTAAGATAAATTGATAATTGTGGCACAAAATGCATAAATATGCAATGCAAACAAATAAAAACTATTAGCAGAGCACTTAAACATATTTCAGTAATTTGTGTATTTTTGCATAATTTCCTAGAAATTACAGGAAGGTAAATAATATATTACACACAATTTAAAGCTAGTTGTTGATTGGCCACATGGAATTGTACTATTTTTTCACTAGTGCTTTTGGAAATTATGACAACTCCAAAATTGACACACCCTAGTAACACATTCTAATTGCCCATGTTGCAATTAGCATGGGTGCACAACATCATCTCAGAAGGTGGCGTTAGGTGCACCCCTAATAATTGCCAAGAGCTGGAATGCATGCTAAAGGGCTGGAATGCATGGGAACTGTTGGGAACATGCTGGCCACAGTGCTGACAATTATCGCGGTGCAATTGCAACTAATGCACATTTATTTTGACTCACAATGTGTCTTTTTTGCCTAAAAATGAGTGCACTTCAGTAAACATGGGGCCACAAGGGATTTTATAGAAATGACATAGCACCACAAAAGTGTGTTCTTATTTTACTGACTCATTTAAATAATATGCAAATTAGAATTGCTGCATTCCTCTTGTGATCAAGGTCATGTGAAATCATGAACTTCATACCAAAAAAAAGGAATCTCAAATTTAGTTGATTTACATGTTTTTAAGCTCTTTAATGGGTTAGCATAAATGTTGCTTAATGTCTTCTCAAAAGCCAAATTTCATGTGTTAAATCAACACAGAGTGCGGACAATATTTCAGTAATGCATGTCAGCATGGTGGCAGAGGGATACTGGTGGTGGAGGGAGCAGTGGCAGCTGCCCAGAGCAGACCGTGGCCTAGCCCTGTGTAGGTGGGTGCCACGTACTGCAACAGACAGGCCCTGTCTGACGAACAGTTATGGTATCACCAGGGACTGCACTGTCTCTGTGGAGTGGTGCAGTGCACACAGCCAGTGTGTTCAGAAGCAGAAGGTCACAGGTTCAAGTTCCAGCCAACCCAGTCCCCATATTTTACCCACTACTAAAACGTGCTAATACAGACAGAACCTTTATTGCAGATGAGGTAAACATGCCCAAAACACCTACATTTTACCCTACAGAGCACAGACACCATAAACATGCACATTACCTAGAGCAGAGTCTCCCAAATGCAGTCCTGGAGGGCCAAACGCCATTCAGGTTCCATTGTGTCTCTAATAAAGATGCCTGTGCTGCATCTCTATGCGCCACCCCCATGGTATGCAGATGTATCTCATGCATATGCATGAGGGACAGCATGAAAACCCGAACAGTGTCTGGCCCATCAAGACTAGAGTCGGGAACCACTGCCCTAAAGCAGCGGCCAACAGGGGCAGACACACCCACACCCACAGGCTCCATTATCCAATGCCTCCTGGAGAGGCAGCACGTTGAGCCCTGCGTGCATCTCCCAATACTAGCACTTGCATACCTTAACAATGCCACCCTAAACCTGGGAATACAGTACACAGCTATCAAAAGGTTGCTATGATTACTGGCAGATAGCAATTCCGAGGTTAAGTACAATTTTCTGAGTGAGCTGCATCATAGCAACCTTTCTGATGTCTGTGGATTGTGTTACAGGTCTTGTGTCTGACAGTGTTTACCACCCTGGGGGGTGACCCCAACAGTATTGCGTACCATAGCCATGCCTGCACTGTGCCCAGGACTGGTGTGGTGGCCAGGGCTGCCAAACACCTCTATAGTTGCACAATGCTTTCATAGGTGTGGGGAGTGTGTGTCTTTCTATCCAGTGTGTGGTGGCTGCAAACACCCTCCACAGTCCACACTGCTAGCAGTGTTGCCAGTATTGGCCTGCCAATGTGCATAATGAGGAGCAAGGTACCGTGGGAATAGCCGGGATAGGGTGGCCTGGCCTGGATTCATCTGTACAGAGCATAGGGCAATGGCTCGGACATTGTAGTGCCCGGCCACCACCTGCACGGACAGGGTAGCCCCACATGTCCTGCTGGGAGGTCACTCTCACCCTGACTGAGCAGTGACCATGGCATGGCTAGGTTCCCCCATAGTGCTGTATACTATTTTTCTCATGTGATTTTTATGGGTTCTCTTTTGGGGCCCAATCACTGACTTATCTGCTTGGTGTGCATGCTGACATCCCAGTTCTGGGTACACGCATCTCCTCCAGGAGCATGCACTATGGCCTATCTAGCAGACTGTCTGCAGCTAGTATGTGTCTTGCTGGAACACCTTGCAGGGTGCAGCGGGAGGCTTGCTGCTGGAGAATGTCAGATAGTGGTTGGGGGCAGCTGAGCATTTCCAAGCCGACTGTCTCTCTGCTATTATTTTATGGATGTGTACAGCTCTGCATTGCCTGCCCTGTAGGGTGTCTGTTCCCCAGCAGGCCTGGGGTTGATGGTCCTGGTGCTGGGTGCCCCACCTCACCCTCAGGGTGAGCACAGTACCTGCACAATGTGACGGGCTGTGGCTACTCTGTGCCAGTACCACAAATGGTCAGTTCCCCCTACCAGGCTGAGGTGCTGTGGGGGTGCATACCCCATCTTGTGCCCATCTGTCGACTGCTGATCTGCATGTGCAGTGCATCATGGGTATGGGTGGGTTAACCCTATCCTGGTAACCACAGCAGACAGTTTGTGTGGTGACATGCAGTCCTTCTGCAGCTAGCCAGGGGCTTGTTGGCAGCTGTAGCCCACTGGTTACTTCACTGCCTGTGAAGCCAGAGGTCATGGGTTCAAACCCATGGTGGAGTTATTTGAAAGGGCTGTCTGAGGCATTGTCTATTTTTAATGTACATTAGGGCTGCCAGCAAAAACACCCTCAGAGTACTGTAACCTTAGGGTGCCCCATAAGGCACCTTATAGGGTGCCCTATCAAGCGCCTTATAAGGTGTCCTATAGGGGATATTATAGGGTGCCTTGGCGGACAGTGCACTTTATAATGTGCCCTATGGAGTGCGTTATGGGGTGCCTTATGCGGCACCATAGGATACGCCACCATGAGGGTGTGTTTGCCAGCAGCACTAATTAAAATAAAAGTAAAATGCCTCAAAAAGCACTACTTAAACATAAAGGATGATGCCTCTGCCAGCCTTATGCATTAGGCACACTGGGGGATCAAACTCATGACCCCTGTACCATCAGTCAGTGTATTAACCATTGTGCTACAGCTCTGCTTCTATGTTTGCATGTCTGCGCGCCTACTTAAGATTATCACGCGTTAACGTGCTTAGCGGCCTTTCGCCAGATAATGTGCGCAGCACGCGTTATCACGCGATAATCCCGTTTTGCTACGTTAAGACTGAAACGCCCACTCCTTTTATGGCATCCTGCACACTATCGCCGGGCGCACGTTAAGACGGTTTAGTAAACATGCCCCCTAGTGTCAAAAAGCTAGGTTTGGTTTGAAGGTCATGGGTTCTCCAGCAGGACAATGACCCAAAACATTCATCCAAAAATATCAAAGAATGGTTAAAAAGAAAAAAATGGACTGTATTAAGCTGGTCAGCAATGAGTACTTATCTCAATCAAGAACCTTTGGAAAGAGCTGAACTCTGCCATTGGTAAAAGAAATCCTGGAAAAAAATCACAGTTGAATAGTGAGAGAAATTACTAGCATATACAGTAGATGTATAAAACATAGATGGCTACAAGAAATGTTTGGAGGTTGTCATCACTGTCAAGGGTTATGCAACCAAATTTTAGTGAAGGATGCCATTAATCCTGTCCAGGTCATATTTTATTTTTTTGTTTTTTTCTCAGAAATTAGTATGTCTAAGTTGCACAAGTTGTTGTATACCTTTGAACATATTATTAAAATATTATGATGACATACAGTTGGAATATTTCCTATTATTTCACACAACATACCTAAAATGGAAGGGTGCCAATAATGTTGATCACAATTGTACACTTCGGGAATGGAGAAAGTAGACAGAAAATTCATGGTTATACTCAGGAGTGTATTAGTTGACTGTATCTGACTCATTTAATAAAAAAAAGCTGAATGAGTCAGTCAAAGAGAGGGATCAAGTTCCTTTGTAGGGTCTGATTTTTCCATTCTGATGCTACGGGAAAAAGCTTAGTAAATCAGGTCCTTAGCTATTAATATAATTTCAAATAGCTATAAGTGGTTAACACAGAAAAATAATATATGCTAATATTTCTGAGCAGGTAGCTAAAAAAGCTAATGCTTATTTTAATAGTTTACAAGAAAGCTCACCATGTTTCTTCATTTTGTTTCATTTGTTCACTTAGAACATAAGAACAAAAGATGAGACATATTGAGTCAGACAAAACGTCCATGAAGTCTGGTATTCTATATCAAATAGAGGTCAATCTGGGTCATGAATACCCAGTAGGGTGCCAAAGAGTAGAATCATTCTTCGTTGTTCACTCCCAGAGATATGCAATGACTTTGTTAAGTCTACCTGGCTAATAGTAGTTTAAGAACTTTTCCTCTGGCGACTTGTCTAAACCTCGTTAAAATTCAGCAATAGATTTCTTGACCACAACAAATTCCATAACTTTATTGTGCATTGAATGAAAAAATACTTTGATTTGTTTTAAATCTGCTACCTGTTTCATAGAGCATCCCCTAGCCTTAGTGAGGCTGATATTCAGCTAGTAGGGTAGCTGAAAACATATTCAGATAAAGTTCTCTGTATAATTTTGTCCAGATGTTCAGCAGAACTTATCTGGATAGGTTTTCCACTGAATATACTTGGCTGAAGTTATCCAGATAACTTTAAGGGAGGCGTTCTGCTCGACTAGACTTTTCTAGCTAACTTGATTCGGCAGTTTCACAATAGTAATCCTACCCACTTCTGATCGCTGGAAGGAGCGGGCTACAAATGCTTGCTAAATAAAATAAATAAAAAACTTTCTGTAAAATTATAACCATGCTCTTGGAATGCCTCCTACTCTGCTTTATTTTGTCTGGATAATATTATGTGGGCAATAGTTTGCCCAGGTAAAAACTATGTTCAGTGAGGTGGAAATTTATCTGGACAGATATTTTAAATATCAATCCTGTACTATTTGAAAGGGCAAACAACTGGACCCAGTGTGTCTGTTCCATCCCATTCATTGAGCTATATCTATTTACTTTGTAGATTTGGCTCATATCTTTACAGTAGTAGTTCAAGGCAAGTTACATTCAGATCCTGCAAGTTTATTTCTGTTTCCAGAGGGCTTACAATCCGAGTTTGTACCTGAGGCAATGAAGGGTTACATGACTTGCCCAAGATCACAAAAAGCATTGGTAGGATATCAGGGTGTGTCAATTTCGGAGTTGTCATAATTTTCAAAAGCACTAGTGAAAACATTATACAATTTCATGTGGCGAATCAACAACTAGCTTTAAATTTTTGTGTAATATGTTATTTACCTACCTGTAATTTCTAGGAAATTATGCAAAAATATACAAATTACTGAAATATGTTTAAGTGCCCTGCTAATAGTTTTTATGTGTTTGTATTGCGTATCAATGTCTTTTGTGCCACAGTTATCAATTTATCTTACTTATTTCTTTGTTGGGGTTTACATAGTGAATTGGGTCAATATAAAAATAAATAGCAATTGGGCACAAGGTCCCAGGCATCTCCTTTCCAGCTGCAACTATTGAAAGAACAGTGTGAAGAGGTAAGGAAGATAGTCCAGCTTACATTGAAAAGGTCAGCTTGGTATGGTTATAGCGAGTCTATTCTGCAAGCTATGTTGTACATTGAAGAGGAGAGAGGTGATGCAGTGGAGAAGTAACCGTAGTAACGTGGACTCGCTGCTCCTCCTTATCCCATCCCCCTTCCTTTGGCCACTTCCCCCCCTTCCCACCTCCCCCCCCCCTCTTTTCATAAACACGCAAACACCATTTTTGGAAAAGTCTGGTCGCAGCTTTATTTACCATAACAGGATAACAATCAACTTTAATAACATTAACAATCCTTCTCATACCCGCGGAAGGATGCCACACCAGCCATATCACTAGCAAAATGTGCACGCCTCCACTTTACAACTTCCTCCCCTCACTTGGCCACCTGACTTCGCCATATCATTAGCAAAAGCCAGCCTAGGGGCTGTCCGGGTCAGGGGTACCTCACCCCCGTCCCAATCTTATCCAACGCCTCTAGACCCCGGAAACCTCCGGAATCCCACCAACTCCCCCTCCCCCAGCTGCGACACCCCTTTAATTACCCCTCTACAAGGCGGGCGGGCGGGCCACCGTCCTCCGGACCTCGCTGCCTGCCCTGCCGGCCTCTTTCGTCCTCAATCCACTGGCTCTCCCTTAACTCCCCACGCGCCAAAAGGGAGAGCCAATGGATTCAAAAGACGCTGCCGCATCATGCCTTTTCCCCGCCCCCTTTTTCCCCCGTGGGCCCACGCGGGCTCCGCATCTCACCACGCCCTTGGTTACGGGCGGCCGGCTCCGGGACTCCCGCCCTTGCGGCCTTGATTAACCATAGTAACGCGGACTCGCTGCTCCTCCTTATCCCATCCCCCTTCCTTTGGCCACTTCCCCCCTCCTTCCCCCCCTCCCCCCCTTTTCATAAACACGCAAACACCATTTTTGGAAATGTCTGGTCGCAGCTTTATTTACCATAACAGGATAACAATCAACTTTAATAATATTAACAATCCTTCTCATACCCGCGGAAGGATGCCACACCAGCCATATCACTAGCAAAGTGTGCATGCCTCCGCTTTACAACTTCCTCCCCTCACTTGGCCACCCGACTTCGCCATATCATTAGCAAAAGCCAGCCTAGGGGCTGTCCGGGTCAGGGGTACCTCACCCCGTCCCAATCTTATCCAATGGCTCCGGACCCCGGAAACCTCCGGAATCCCGCCACAGGCACAAAGAAGACCTCTTCCTTGTGCCCCCCCTCCGGGCCCCAGAGAACTCCTGGACCCTCCACCAGCCCCAAGAAGTCACCTTCCCTGGGCCCCCTCTTCCACCAAAAGCTGCGACCAGCGTGCATCCCGTAGCCCTATCCACTCCAACGCCTCCTGCCAATCGTTGAGGAGCAAATCTAGACCCACTGGGGACATGTGGACCCCATCCCTCCTGTACAGTCCCGCACATTCCACGTCCACCCACTCATGCAGAATCTGGTACCCCCCATGCAAACAGACCCACCGGCCAACCTGGGGATTAATTTTCGCCAACCCCCTCGACCAACGCCGTTGCTCCCTGCAACTAGGCCTGGGAATAATGTCAGATCAGAGAATTATGACCCCTGGAAACAACTGCATCACCACCTCCAAATCTCTTTGTGCCGCCCTAATCAGCTGCTTGCAAGTCCAGGCGGAGAGATCATTTCCCCCCAAATGTATCAGCAACAAGTCTGGCGCCAATCGTAACCATCCGTGGTGCCGAAGCAAAGGGAGCAATTGAGTCCATCGAAGTCCCCGTTCACCCAGCCATAAGACGGACACCACCTCCGGATCCAATCCAAGATTTGCCCCTATGGGCAGCTCTGCTGCCCACAGCCCCGCTCAGTGGACAAAAGAATGGCCTATCATCCAACATCGAATGGGTCTCCGCCCTCTCTCTGTAAAAGAAAAAACATCATTAGCCCCCCAGCCTCCCCTGCCCGACCATCTCACAGTCAGACATACCCCACAAAGGCCTTTGACTGCCATCTCCCAATACGCTGGACCTCCTGATTCGACAGACCCGCCGCCGCTGCGCTAGTGGCCGCCCCTATATGGAAGGAGTGCGCCGCGAACTGCAGTGGCTCTTCCCTTATCCGCCACAGTGCCATTCTCAACACTGCCGTCAATTGGAAGCGCGTCAATGCCACGCCATCTGCGTGAATAAACAGAAGTCCCTCACCAACCCGCCGCTGCTGCAAATAGCCCTGTAGGGCCGCAACCGGGCATGTTGACACCCCCCCCCCCCACCTCCCTCAACACAACCCAGCAACCCCGCCCTTCCCGATCCGTCTTAGAGCGGGCCAGCAAAACCATCACTCTCCCGGGCTCGAGGTGCAAATGTTGACGCAGCAAGCCACAGGCCCCATCCCCACCACGCGCTCCAGCCACCAATTCCCCCACCCTAAACGCCCCAAAAAATGCCAAACAAAAAACTGCCTTAAATAATAATGCCTCGTACTCCGAAGATGCCAACTGTTGGAGCACCGCACAGAGCTTCACTAGCACGTCATGCGTGATAGGCCACCGGCCATCTCAGGGCCTCGGACTCAGCCTCCCCCATCCCTGTAACAACCGCCGTGTCAACCCCCCCTCCCCTCAGGAAGCCAGCCTACTGCCCGCGCGAAAAAAGAAAAGTCCGCCAGCTGCGACCGCACTGCTGCCTGTGACGCCCCACATCGCTTAGCCTCAGCCACATATCTTGCTAACATCCAGTCCGACACCGCATCTGGCTGCCATCCTTGCATGCGTAGAAACTCCTCCACCTTGTCGCAGCCCCGCTGGTACACTGACCACGTCGCGCTCGCTACTGAGCCCTGTAATAATCTCTGCATCTCTTCAGGCCAACTTGCCATAACTGCTCTGGGACCAGCAATCCCTCCTCCGCCGCTCCTGGCGCCAGCTTGCGAAACCGATCCCACTGAAAACGAGAAAGTGCATCCGCAATCTCGTTAGCATGCCCTGGTATATCTCTCGCTTTGATAACTACATTCAATCTCAAACAGGCTAGTATTATTCCTCGCATTAATTCTGCCACCGCTGCGCACCTCGGGGTGTAATGGTTTACTACACTCACCATGGGCCACCTGTCGGCACACCATTCTCCTGTGAAATAAATGCCTAACTCCGCTCCGCCAGCCGCATCCGAATACAACTGCAAGTCTGCAGAGGACATCTCCACCTCCATCAACACCGACGTACCATTAAACTACTGCAAAAATTCTTCCCAAATCCTCAAATCCTCCTTCATCCCTCTCGACACCCTGATACGATGATGCGGTTTTCGCACTCCAGCAGATACCACTGCTAACCTCCGCAGAAACACCCTCCCCATTGGGATAATGCGACATGCGAAATTCAACGCCCCCATCAAGGACTGCAGCTCCCGCAAGGTTGTCTTGCTGGAACGCAAAGTATTGGCTACCAGTACCCGCAACCTCATCACCTTTTCCCCCGGCAGCCTCGCGACCATTTCCCTAGAGTCTACTTCTACCCCCAGGATCATTATACAACACGTCAGACCTTCTGTCTTGCCTACCGCCAAAGGCACCCCCAATTCCTTCGCCAGGTCAATGAAACCGCACAACAACCTCTGACAGTCATCCGACTGCTCTGCTCCCACAAATAAAAAATCATCTAAATAATGCACGACGTTCTCACAACCCACCTCTCGCACCACCGCCCAGTGCAAAAAGGTGCTGAATTTCTCGAAATACGCACATGACACCGAGCATCCCATGGGCATACACTTGTCAAAATAAAACAGGTTCTCAAACTGAAAGCCCAACAATGGAAAACTAGACGGATGCACCGGCAACAGTCGAAACGCCGACTCGATATCCACCTTTGCCATTCGGGCCCCCACTCCTGCACTGCGCACCAACTCCACCGCCCTGTCAAACGATGCATATCGAACCATACAGCGCTCCTTAGGTATCTGCGCATTGACCGAAAATCCCTCCGGAAAAAACAAATTGTGTATCAAACGAAACTTGCCCTCCTCCTTCTTCAATATAAGACCTAGCGGGGACACTACCAAATCCGCAAACGGCTTCTCCACAAATGGGCCGGCGATCCTTCCTAACTCTAACTCCCGTGACAGCTTTTCCCGCACAATGGCTGCCCCTCGCTGAACTGACGGGGAATTACGCGATGAGAGTGCCCTCACCACCCTCTCTACCGGAATAACAAAACCCTCCCGAAACCCTTTCTCCAACACCCCTCTATCCACCCTCTTCGGATAATGCCGCAGCCTCACCAACAACGCGTCCTTGCGCACCGGGGTACAAGCCAGGCTGCCACACACCTCGCTACTTAGCGGGCAGCCCCCCAGCACCGGCCGCCTCACGTTTAAGACACTTTGCTGCAGAATGCCCGCCTCCACAACTGGAACAGGCGTGCCGAAATTTGCAATCAGGGAAGGGACACGAGGTCTTATTGAATCGCCAACACACGTCACTCATCCCCGCACTCCCCCCTTTTTGCATCGTATTACTGCCTGATGGCCGAAAGGAATGCCCCCTCCCCCCACTAGCGAACTCCCTGCCTTGCCGCCACTAGAGCCCCCCCCCAGGCTTAGCGGACATCTGCGTAAGCCACAGATTGATATCCTGAGATCCCCACGACAGAGCCCTATTCTCCTCCATTTTATCCAGGAACTTCTCATCGTAGTTCAACCACAACCAACCATCATGCGTTTGTGCCGCCTCAAGAATGGAATCAGCGTATGCCAACAACATCCCATACTGCCCTGGGCAATGATGGCCCCACACGCTAGCCAGCTGCAGAAACGCCCGCATCCAATTGACCACACTCCGCGACACCTTCCGAATCCGACCGGCTTTCTCGTCCTCCTTTCTCTTCTTCCTACTCTCTCCCGATCTCCACCGCCCCTCCAAGAGCCGGAATATATCAATATATCTCCATTTCCGGATATTATGACATAACTTCTTTGGCACCCCCTCCCATAATTCCGCATACCCCACTATCGAGGGAGTACTCACACCTGTCTCTCTCTCCCCCCCCTTTCCTTTACCCACATCCTGCCCCCTTTCACCGCTCTCAGACAGCGACGATGATGAGACCGAAGAAGAAGACGATGAGGTGTCTGACCTCCGCCTCTGCTGACACACATGCCGCCTCTTCCTACGTGACTTCTGACCCGCACTGTGCCCCCCACCAACTTCCCCCCCTTCACCAAGTGACTCACCTGCTGCCCTTGCCTCCTCCTCTAGCACCGTGGTCGGCTCCTCCACTCTCGTGGTCTCTACTACACCTTCACCACCACTGCGCTGCCACTCCACACTGCTGCTTCCTTGGCCCACTGGAACCCTGACCGCCTCCATCACTGGCACCTGTGGGGACACAGCAGAGAACAACGAAGGCAGGGGCGCCGCCGGCCACACTGGCTGCCATGCTCCAAGCCACTCAGCTCCTGAGGACCCCAGCCCGAACCCATCCAATGCTGCCAGGCATCCATCCTCCCACTAGACCAATCCCTCACTGGTAGCCCCATTTCCCCTCCGGCGTGACCCCCCAACCACCAAAAGTGCATTGGCGAAAAACCCATCGCACCTCTTCCCTCCCTAAACCCCAACTCCCCCCCTCTGACATGCTGCCCCTCTGCAGCCGCACCCTCACCCAAAATCCTGGACCCCATGTGGGGGACTGACCCACCCCCCACACCCTCTCCAAGCTCCCCATCGCCTCCTTGCAGGAGCACCCCCTCACCCGGAACCCCCCGGCTTTGAGCCCTTCCCCCAACCCCCCTTGCTCTCCCTGGTCATCCTCTCCCCATTGCCAGTCATACTCCTCTTGCCCAAGGACTCTCCCCTCTCACCTGGCTGAGACTGTCCACCCTTTCTCCACACCCCTCCCGTCCTTCAGCCCTCGCCCCCCTTCGCTGCCTCTGCTGCTGCCCAGCGCCTCTCCAGCTCTTACACCCCCTCTCCCCAATCCCCAGCCATTCCCCTTCGCAGGCATGCCCCCCAAAAACAAATCCCCTCTTGCCTGTCACTCGCCAGCGTGCTCACTGCCGCAGCATGCCTGCCACACCGCCGCACGCACCAAACACGAGGTCCATCGCCGAAATCGCTCTCCCACACTAGGTCGTCTGCCAGCAGCTCTGGTTCCTGCTCCTCGTCGGCTTGCCCTCTCTTCAGGCGCCTGCCGCCCTCAGCCACTCCGGCCCACCGCCGCCTCAATCCAATGACCCACCGTCCTCTGGACCTCGCTACCTGCCCTGCCGGCCTCTTCCATCCTCAATCCACTGGCTCTCCCTTAACTCCCCATGCTCCAAAAGGGAGAGCCAATGGATTCAAAAGACGCTGCCGCGTCATGCCTTTTCCCTGCCCCCTTTTTCCCCCGCGGGCCCACGCGGGCTCCGCATCTCGCCGCGCCCTCAGTGACGGGCAGCCGGCTCCGGGACTCCCGCCCTTGCGGCCTTGATTTATTGAAGATTAGAGGTGAAAGAGATGAGAAGACTGAGCTTGGAGACAGCAGTGTGAGACCCAGGAAAACACTATCCATCAACATTGAGGGGTATGTTTACTAAACTGCGCTCATGTGCGCGGCACACATTAGCGTGCACTAAGGTACCTTAGTGCATGCTAATGATGTGTATTTGTGCCCCGCACAGGTTTGCGGCACACTAAAGTGCACGCTCATGTGTGCGGCACGCTAATGTGCGATAAAGGCATGGAAAGGCTCCCGGAGGGCGGAGGAAGGCTCCCCAGGGGCGGAGAGAAGGGGTCAATGGGTGGAGAGTGGGAGGGGAGAGGCTCCCCGCACACGAGCGGGGCTGAAATACAAGGCAAAAAATACCGCGAGTGAAAACCTCACGGTAGAGCCGATTTAAAGGGAAGAGAAATCATTTCTGTCAGCAATGTAACTCAAAACCAGGGAAACCTATAAAACAGTGATAAGTGTGATACATGTGCACGGAACAAAAGTGCAAATAAACATTGAAAATGACCCCAACAAAATAAAATAAAATTATACTCAAGCTGGGCAATAGTGATAGTAATGGGAAACATCAAAAAACACTCCCAAGAAAGCTGCAAAAAATAAATATGAATTTTAGAAGGGGCTACGCTCTGTCCCCATACAAGGTGAATGATCCCACAGTGAAACAGCACTGATCAGGGTTTCCCTCTCCATTGGACAGGTTACCTATGGCATGCACATGTTCCACAACAGCAGTGCGGGCAGGTCGGAATGGGCAACTGGACAGATGCTGGGAAAGGGGATACAGAGGGCTGCAGGCGGCACATGCTGTGGTGCAGCTGGGGCACAGTGTGGACTAGGCAGATGCCTAGATGGCACTTAGGAATGCTGAAACTGAAAAGCAGCCAGACAGCAACTGATGAGGGCCTAACATGGGCACGAGAGTGTTTAGCACAGTGTCACAGGGGATAGTACCCAGCAGGTACCCCCAAGGGCACAGAACATTGGCAGGCGGTGATTGGGGGACGTGCGGACAGATATGCAGGCACCCCTACCCCAGAACCCGCACCATAGGCAACCGCCTACCCGCACACAGGATGGCCTGAGACTGCGTACCACCATCACCACCAGCAGAAGGGCATGTCAGCATGGTGGCACAGGGGTACTGGAGGTGGGGGGGGGGGGCAGAGGTAGCTGCCCAGAGCAGACCATGGCCTAGCCCTGTGTAGGTGGGTGAAATGCACTGCAACAGACAGGCCCTGCCGGACAAACAGTCATGTTATCATCAGGGAATGCACTGTCTCTGTGGCAACATGGTGGTGCAGTGCACACAACCAGCGTGTTTGAAGACAGAAGGTCACAGGTTCAAGCCCCAGCTGGGGCTCCTGCCAATCCAGCCCCCATATTTTACCCACAACTAAATCGTGATAGTAAAGACAAACCTTTATTGCAGAGAACATAAGCATGGCTCAAACACCTCTATTTTACCCTACAGAGCACAGACACCAGAAACATGCACATTACCTAGAGCAGATTCCCCCAAATGCAGTCCTGGAGGGCCACAAATCCTTCAGGGTTTATGCTGTCTCCAATCTAAGGATGGAGCGGTACTGGTGGTGGAGGTGGCAGCAGCTGGTGGCCACAGCAGACCATGGCCTAGACCTGTCCAGGTGGGTGCCGTGCACTGCAACAAACAGGCCCTGTCAGATGTACAGTCATGGACTCCCCAGGGAATGCAGCATATCTGTGGCAACAAGGTGGTGCAGTGCACACAGACAGTGTGTACAAGAACAGAAGATCACAGGTTCAAAGCCCAGCTGGGGCTACTGCCAATCCAGTCCACATATTTTTTCCACAACTAAACCGTGATAGTAAGGACAAACTTTTATTGCAGAGAACATACGCATGGTTAATACGCCTATATTTTACCCCACCGAGCACAGACACCATAAACAGGTGCATTACCTAGAGCAGAGTCTCCCAAATGCAGTCCTGGAGGGCCAAACACCATTCAGATTCCATGCTGCCTCTAATAAAGGTGCCTGTGCTGCATATCTATGCACCACCCCCATGGTATGCAGATGTATCTCATGCATATTCATGAGGGACAGCATGAAAACCCGAACAGTGTTTGGCACACCAGGACTGGAATTGGGAACCTCTACAGTAAAGCAGCAGCCAACAGGGGCAGACACACCCACACCCACACCCACAGGCCACATTAACCAATGCCTCCTGGAGAGGCAGGACATTGGGCCCTGCGTGCATCTCCCAATACTAGCACTTGCATACCTTAGCAATGCCACCGTACACCTGGGTATATGGTACACAGCTATCAAACGTTTGCTATGATTACTGGCAGATAGCAATTCCTACGTTAAGCACAGTTTGCTGATTGAGCTCCATCATAACAATCTTTCTGATGTCTGTGGTGTGTGCTTCAGGTCTGGTCTCTGACAGTGTTTACCACCCTGGGGAGTGACCCCCAACAGTATTGCGTACCATATCCATGCCTGTACTGTGCCCAGGACTGGTGTGGTGGCCAGGGCTGCTAAACTCCTCTATAGTAGCACAATGCTGGCATAGGTGTGGGAGTGTGTGTCTGTCTATCCAGTGTGTGGTGGCTGCAAACACCCTCCACAGCCCACACTGCCAGCACTGTTGCCAGTATTGGCCTGCCAATGTGCATAATGAGGAGCAAGGTACCATGGGTATAGCCCGGACAGGGTGGCCTGGCCAGGATGCATCTGCACAGTACATAGGGCACTGGCTGGGACATTTTAGTGCCCGACCACCACCTACACAGACAGGGTGGCCTCAGCATGTCCTGCTGGGAGATCACTCTCACCCTGACTGTGCAGTGACCACAGTATGGCTAGGCATCCACATAGTGCTATATAGTATTTCTTTCATGTTATATTTATGGGTTTCCTTTTGGAGCCCAGTCATTGACTTATCTGCTTGTTGTGTATGCTAACGTCTCAGTTCTGGGTGCATGCATTTCCACCAGAAACATGCACTATGGACTAGCTAGCAGACTGTTTGCAGCTGGCATGTGTTTTGATGGAGTGCCTTGCAGGTTGCAGTGGCTGAAGGCTTGCTGCAGGAGAATATCAGATAGTGGTGGGGTGCAGCTTAGCATATCCAGGCCTAATGTCTGTCAGCTATTGCATTATGGATGTGTACAGAGCTGCATTGACTGCGCTGTAGGGTGTCTGTTCCCCAGCAGGACCTGGGTTGATGGTCCCCTCTACTGCCACCATTGCAGGGAGGTAAAATGTGGATATGTTGATGGGAGACCCTGTTTGCCACCCTCAGCCCTGGAGGAGGAGGGTGGTGGTACATAACCCTCCTAGGGGTCCATAGGGGCTACATCTGACTGAGACAGACAGATATATCCAAGGTGTTTCTGCAGAAACTACCTATCTCACACATTAGCACTGCTGGGGACCTGCAGCATGGCCTATTTCTGCCATGGAAGGTGCTGTGGACCTGGTGCTGGGTGCCCCACCGCACACTCAGGGTGAGCACAGTACCCGCACAATGTGACAGTGTGTAGCTACTCTGTGCCAGTAACACACGTGGTCAGTTCCCCCTACCAGGCCGAAGTGCTGTGGGGGTGCATACCCCATCTTGTGTTCATCTGTAGACAGCTGATTTGCATGTGCAGTGCATTATGGGTACGGGTGGGCTAACCCTATCCTGGTGACCACAGCAGACTGTCTGTGTGGTGACATGCAGTCCCTCTGCAGCCAGCTAGGGGCTTACTAGCAGCTGTAGCCCACTGGTTACTTCACTGCCTGTGGAACCAGAGGTCATGGGTTCAAACCCATAGTGGGGTTATTTGATAGGGCTGCCCAAAGCATCATCTCTTTTTAATGTACATTATTACTGCCAGCAAAAACACTCTCAGCATACTGTACCCATAAAGTGCCTCAGAGGGCGCTTTATAGGGTGCCCTATAGGGCACCTTATGGTTACCGTCCATATAAGGTGCACTATACGTTATCCTGTGGAGCGACTTATAGGGTGCTCTATAGGGGACATTATAGGGTGCCGTGGCAGACAGTGCACTTTATAATGTGCCCTATGTAGTGCCTTATAGGGTGCCTTATGCGGCACCTTCAGGTACGGCACGTGAGGGCGTGTTTGCTGGCAGCAATTAATAAAATACAAATAAAGTGCTGCAGGAAACAATACGTACATGTAAAAGCTGATGCCTCAGCCAGCCTTACATATTAGGCACACTGGGGATCAAACTCATGATCCCTGTATCAGCAGTCAGTACATTAACCATTGTGCTACACTGCTGTTCCTCCTAACATGTCAGTGCACCTACTTCAGATTTTCATGCGTTTAAATGCACAGTGCTGCCATCAAACACAGTGCTATGACCTTGCTGTGCCTCATAGGGCACCCTATATGGCTCCCTATAGGCCACCCTTTCAGCAACATTGTAGGGTGCCGTGGCGGACAGTGCATTTTAAAATGTGCCCTCTGGGGTACCCTATGAGGCGCCTTATGCAGCACCTTATGTTACAATACTTTGAGGGTGTGTTTGCTGGCAGCACTAATTAAAATAAAAATAAAATGCCTCCTAAAGCAATATTACCTATAACAGGTAATGCCTCAGCCAGCCTTTTTCATTGAGCACAGTGGGGGATTGAACCCATGATCCCTGCATCATCGGTCAGTGTCTTCACCATTGTACTGTGGCTCTGTTCCTGTGCTTGCACATCAGCGCGCCACTTATGCTTCCCGTGCAAGTTTCTCATGCGCTAATGTGCACGGCGCACATGAGCGCACAGCGCACATTAGCGCATGATTAATCCCGGTTTGCTTTTTTCAGCCTGAAACGCCCACTCCTTATATGGCATCCCGCACACTAGCGCGGCTCGCACCTAACGGGGTTTTAGTAAACATACCCCTGAGGCAACTACACTCACCCAGTTATTTAACTGGGCGCACATTAAGACGGTTTAGTAAACATACCCCTTAGTGACTGGTTGGAGATTAGTAACAGTGGGCAATTTCATATTTGGGTTTCTTTGGAATTGTAGAGTAAATATCTTCTAATGATTTGTTATTTTTTAGTCTGTCAATTTTCTCTATTATATCTTCCATGATCACAATATTTGCTTCTGCTTCTATGAATCATTATCATCATGAAACATGGCTGCTGGCATGGGTATATCCCCAATGTTTTCTTCACTAAAGATTAAAGCAAGGTATTATTTGTTTTTCTGCTATGACCTTGTTCTCCTTGAGCTCACCTTTTATCCATTGCTCATCCAACCTACTCTTCTTGATACCTTATTTCTAATTTTTGCCTCTATACAATACAATCTTTTTTTTAAATACACATTTGTATGTTAATTTTTTATTGTATTTTTGTCTGATCTATGTATCTATTATGTCTTATGTTTTTGTTTTTAAGGTGCTTAACCCTTAAGATTTGTAGAGTATAAATATTTTAAACCAAACAAAAAAATTAATCCTTTTTTGCCTGACCTCTTAATGCTTTGCATTGACTTTGCTGGTGCTTGTGCTCTTACCTGGTTTCTTTTTCATTTGGATCTGCTTTCTGTTTTTTAACAATGACCTTTTAGGTTTAATTGCCTCTTTCACTGCACCATTTAACCATACTGACAGTCAATTGGTCTTTCTTTTACCTTTTTTAGTGTACGGAATAAACTTTATCTGGGTTTCGCAGATAGTAATTTAAAACAGGGCCTATACATCATGCAAACTTGTATGCATTCTTTACAATTGCTTTCTTTAATTTTTTTTTCTAGCGACAGTCCTTGTGTTATCACTGTCTCCCTCTTTAACCCTTTAATTCAAACACCTGAGATAGAATTGATCTGAGAAGCATCTCTACGTGTAAATTGTATCATCTCCAAGTGGAGATTGGAATACAGATGTAATGTGATTTTGCAAAGTCACTGGGGGTGTTTACTAAATGGCGGCAGCGGATTCTGTGCGATATTGTAGCTGCGGCCCCATTGATTATAATCTTGGGCAAGCCACTTAATCCTCCATAGCCCATGTTCCCTGTAAAATAGTTATCTCCAAGTTATAATGCCCTGTTCAATGTAATTTCAGTTTGTTCAATGTAAACCGCACTGATGCAGAATAGCGCGGTATATAAGAGAATGTAAATAAATAAATAAATAAAAATAAATAAATACTGCAATGACTGTGGAGGCAGATGTCATGGGTTCAGTCCCACAGTGGTGTTATGTAAGAAGGCTGTCTGAGGCATTTCCTTTTAATTTAAATCAGTGCTGCCAGCAAAAACACCCTCACAGTGCCATAACCTAAGGAACCGCATAAGGCACACTATAAGGTACACCATAGGGCACATTATAAAGTGCCCTGTCCGCCAAGGCAACTTATAATGTGCCCTATAGGGTGCTTTATAGGGCGCCCGATAGGGCGCCTTATGAGGCACCTTAGGTTACGGCACTGTGAGGGTGTTTTTGCTGGCAGCACTGATCTAATTTAAAAGGAAAAGCCTCGGACAGCCTTATTAAATAACACCACTGTGGGGATAAAACCCATGACTTCTGCCTTTACAGTCATTGAAGTAACCAGTGGGCTATATCTCTATAACATCTAGCACATTGCTGGCTGGCTACAGAAAGACTGCAGGTCACTACATAAACTGTCTGCTGTGGTTACCAGGATAGGGTAAGCCCACCCATACCCATGATGCACTGCACATGCAGATCAGCAGCCTACATCTGATCACCAGATGGGGTATGCGCCTCTATAGCACCCTGGCCTGGTTGGGGGAACTGACCGTGTGTGTTACTGGCACAGAGTAGCTACAGACCGTGACATTGTGCAGTTCCTGTGCTCACCATGAGGGTGAGGTGGGGCGCCCAGCACCAGGTCCGCAGCACCTGGGTTGGCTGGGATAAGCTGTGCTGCAGTTCCCCATCAGTGCCAGTGTGTGATATGTAGTCCTTGCAAACACACCTAAGATCCACCTGTGTCCATCTGTATTTCCCAGTCACATTTAGCCCTTGTGGACTATGATGCACTCAGAATAGTGCACATCCTATGTGGTTGCCATGGTCACATCTTATAAGTGAAGGGTGGTGTTTGGACCCAAAAGCGGATTATGTAGCACCACCCAACCTGATCTCTGTGGGTCATGGTGGGGTACATGATCTCCCACTAACAGATCTACATTCTACATCTCTGCAATGGTGGCAGGAGAGGGGTCCATCAACCCCAGTCCTGCTGGGGAATAGGCACCCAATAGGGCAGTCAATGCAGATCTGTATGCATCACATAGAGAAGTGGCAGACAGGCAGTAGGTCTGGGAAAACTCAGCTGCCACCCACCCGCTGCACTCTGCAAGTTGTTCCAGCCACACACATGCTAACAGCAGGCAGTCTGCTAGCTAGTACATGCTCTTGGAAAAACTGTGTGCACCCAACAATGGGATGTGAGCACGCACACACACCAAGCAGGTATGTCAGTGATTAGGCCCCAGAAAAAAAAAACTCATAGATACCACTAGAAAGAAATACTGTATAGCACTATGGGGGCACCTAGCCATGCCATGGTCACTGCTCAGTCAGGGTGAGAGTGACACCCTCCCCCCCCCCCACACACAGCATGACATGCTGTGGCCACCCTGTCCATGCAGGTAGTGGTCGGGCACTACAATATCACAGCCATTGCCCTATGCCTTGTGCAGATGCATCCTGCCCAGGCCGCCCTGTCCAGGCCATACCCAGAGTACCTTGCTCCTCATTATGCACATTGGCAGGCTAACACTGGAAACAGTGCAAGCATTGGGGGTTCAGTAAGGTGTAGGCAGCCACAAAACACTGGATAGACATACACACACTCCCACACCTATTTCAGCATTGTGCAAATATAGAGGTAGTTGGCAGTACTAGCCGACACACCAGTGCTGGGCACAGTGCAAGCATTGCTGTGGTACTCAGTACTGTTAGGGTCACTCCCCAGGGTGGTAAACACTGTCAGAAACAGGAATTGAAACACACTCCACAGGTTTCAGAAAGATTGCTATGATGAATCTCTTTCAATATATTGTGTTTAACTTAGGATTTGTTATCTGACATTAATCATAGCAA
This sequence comes from Ichthyophis bannanicus, assembly GCA_033557465.1. Classification (NCBI taxonomy): domain Eukaryota; kingdom Metazoa; phylum Chordata; class Amphibia; order Gymnophiona; family Ichthyophiidae; genus Ichthyophis; species Ichthyophis bannanicus. Next base: position 389,821,262 of record CM066038.1, on the reverse strand, counting down.
CCTTTTGATATATGTGGAACGTGTTTCCAAGTTTAAGACGGCATTGCTAAGGTATGCAGGTGCTAGTATTGGTAGATGCTGCTCCGCGCAGGGCCCAACAGCCTGAATCTCCATGAGCTGTTGGATAGTGGAGCCTGTGGGCGTGAGTGTTTGTTCCCCTGTTCGCCGCTGTTCTAGGGTAGAGGTTCCCAACTCCATTGCTGGTGGGCCAAACATGGTTCGGATTTTCATGCTGTCCCTAATGAATATGCATGAGATACATTTGCATACAATGGGGCGGTGCATACAAATGCATCTCAAGCATATTTCTTAGGGATAGCATGAAACCTGAATGGTGTCTGGCCCTCCAGGACTGCAGTTGGGAAACTCTGCTCTAGGGACTGCACATGTCTATGGTGTATGTGCACTGTAGGGTAAAATATAGGTGTTTATGACGTGTTTATTATATCTGCAATAAAGGTTCCTTCTATATTACCATGGTTTAGTACTGGGTAAAATGTAGGGACATGGTCTGCAGAAGCCACAGCTAGAACTTGAACTTGTGACTTTCTGCCCCTGAGCACACTGGCTGTGTGTACTGCACCAAACTGCTGCCACAGAGGCAGGTCATTCCCTGGGGATACCATTACTGTTCGTCAGACAGATCTTGTCTTTTGCAGTGCACGGCACCCACCTAAACAGGGCTTGGCCTTGGTCTGCTGTAGGCAGATGCCATTGCCCCTTCCACCACCAGCACCCCTCCGTCACCATGTTGACATGCCCTTATTTCGGTGGTGCTGGTGGTACGCAGTACCAGGCCATCCAGTGTGCTGGTAGGCGGCTGCCTATGGTGTTCAATCTGGGGTAGGGGTGCCAACATAGCCATCCACATTTCCCCCTGGCACCGCCTGCCAATGTTATGTGCCCTTTGGGGTACCTGTTGGGTACTGTCCCCTGGGACACTGTGGGATGCACACTCATGGCCATGTTGGACTCTGGTCAGTTGCTGTCTTGCTGCTTTTCAGTTTCTGCATTCCTATGTGCCAGGTAGGCATATGCCTAGTCTACACTGTGCACCAGCTGGCCCACTGCATGTGCCGTCTGCAGCCCCCTGTACCCCATTTACACCATCGCCATAGTGCCCTTTCCTACGTGGCCACTCTGCTGTTGCTGCACATGTGAAAGCCACATAAGCAAGCTGCCCAATATACACCACAGCAAACCCTCATCAACACTATCAATGTTGGAACATTGACTTTGTAGGGGGAATCAGAATTGACCCTTCCAAAAGTGACATCTTCCTTTTTATTCTTTATGGGAAACGTTTATCATTGTTTTTTCTATTGGCCAGCTCGGTGTTTTGTATTTCTATTTTTGTTCTGGTCATTATCTCTCTGGTTTTTGCATGTTTTGTTACTGCACATGTATCACTACTATCAGTTTTCTGTGTCTCCCTGCCTTTGCTATACATTGCTGACTGAACTGGTTTCTCTCTCCTGCAAATGTGCCTCTAATGCAAGGTTTTCAGTAGCGTTAATTTTCAGACCCTGATTTCACAGTGTTAGTGTGCCTGGAGCCTCTCCCCGCCCACTCTCCGCCCATTGACCCCTTATCTCCGCCCTCTGGGGAGCCTTCACCTTGTTTGCACCTTAATGCCGTCGGAGACGTTATCACATGATACGTGATGTTATCACACAGTAATTGTGCGATAACATCACGTATCGCGCAATAACGTCGCCGCTGCAACGTTAGCGCTGTTTAGTAAACATACCCCTTAACTATTCAATATTAGTTTTTAAACTTATTGTATTTGCACATAATTTAATGTATGTTTTTGATTTTATTCCTAACCTTCTGGAATTTCATTTTTTTGGTGGCTCTTTATTTGAACCTACTCATGTAGCTTCAGTCTCCACCATAACCTTTCCATTGGAATATTATAGCTCCCCGTCCTGAAATTTCCTTAGAAGGCACTTCACTCTGATCCATATGTTCCTTAGCCTGATGCTAGAATTAAGACAAGGACCTTCCAATGTCAGTGCACTACACTTAACTACTGGAGACAGGAGGGCCACAATCCTGGCAGGTTTTTGGGATAGCCCTAATGAATATGCATGAGATATATATGCATTAGAGATATCCTGCCAACCTGACTGGTTTGTGGCCCTCCAGGACTGGATTGGGAAACCCCTGCCTTACACCTCTGCCATTTAAGATTGTGAGTGGGCAAGGTAGAGATGTCCTAGACATCAAAAGGGTAGATAGAACTTGTCACATTTCTCCTCGATTCTCACCACCACCAAAAAGTTGTCTAATAGAAATGTGACAAATTCTATCTACCCTTTTGATGTCTATAACATCTCTACTTTGTCCACTCACAATCTTAAATGGCAGAGGTGTAAGGCAGGGGTCTCCCAATCCAGTCCTGGAGGGCCTCAAACCAGTCAGGTTGGCAGGATATCTCTAATGCATAAATATCTCATGCATATTCATTAGGGCTATCCCAAAACCCTGCCACGATTGTGGCCCTTCAGGACAGGGTTGGACACCCCTGACTTAGGAATTGTTATCTGCCATTAATCATAGCAACCTTTTGATATATGTGTAATGTATCCCCAAGTTTAGATTGGCATTGCTAAGGTATGTAAGTGCTAGTATTGGGTGATGCTGCTGCGCGCAGGGCCCAACAGCCTGACTTTCCATGAGACTTTAGATAGTGGAGCCTGTGGGTGTGGGTGTTTATGCCCCTGTTGGCCGCTGCTCTAGGGCAGAGGTTCCCAACTCCGGTCCTGGTGGGCCAAACACTGTTCGGGTTTTCATGCTGTCCCTAATGAATATGCATGAGAAGCATTTGCATACAATGGGGGCGGTGCATACAAAAGCAGCACAGGCATATTTATTAGGGACATCATGAAACCTGAATGGTGTTTGGCCCTCCAGGACTGCAGTTGGGAAACTCTGCTCTAGGTATTGTACATGTTTATGGTGTCTGTGCTCTGTAGAGTAAAATATAGGCATTTCAGGCATGTTTATTTTATCTGCAATAAAGGTTCCGTCTTTATTACCACAGTTTAGTACTGGGTAAAATATGGGGACAGGGTTGGCAGGAGCCACAGCTGGGACTGGAACTTGTGACTTTCTGCTCATGAACACACTGGCTGTGTGTACTGCACCACACTGTTGCCACAGGGACAGTTCATTCCCTGGGGATACCATGACTGTTCATCAGACAGACCCTGTCTGTTGCAGTGCATGGCACCCACCTAAACGGGGCAAGGCCATGGTCTGCTGTGGGCACTGCCCCCTCTGCCACCAGCACCCCTCCGCCACCATGCTGCCATGCCATTATGCCGGTGGTGCTGGTGGTGCGCAGTCCCAGGACATCCAGTATGCCGGTAGGCAGCTGCCTATGGTGTGGATTCTTGGGTAGGGGTGCCTACATGGACATGCGTGCTTCCCCCCCCCCACACCGCCTGCCAATGTTATGTGCCCTTGGGGGTACCTGCTGGGTAATCTCCCCTGTGACACTGTGGGACACACACTCGTGCCCATGTTGGACCCTTGTCAGTTGCTGTCTGCTGCTTTACAGTTATGCCATTCCTATGAGCCACCTAGGCATCTGCCTAGCCCGCACTGTGCCCCAGCCGGACCACAGCATGTGCCGCCTGCAGCCCCCTGTATCCCATTTACAGCATCAGTACAGTTGCCCTTTCCTACGTGCCCACTCTGCTGTTGCTGCACATGTGCACGCCATAACAAACCTGCCCAGTCTAAACGACAGAGACCCTGATCAGCGCTATTTCAATGTGGGCTCATTCACTTTGTAGGGGGACAGAGCATAGACCCTTCCAAACATGATATCTTCATTTATACACTTTCTCAATAGTGTTGCTTTATGTTTATCATTAATATCACTATTGGCCAGCTTGGTTATTGGGCTTTTAGATGTGGTTCTGGTCCTTTTATATGTTTATTTGCCTTTTTGGTCTCTCCAGATTTATCACAACTATTTCTTTTCTGGGTTTACCTGCCTTTTCTGCACATTGCTGACTTAAATGGTTTCTCTTTCCTGCAAATGTGCCTTAACGCGAGGGTTTCACTGGCGTTAGTGTTCAGACCCAGATTTCACAGCGTTAATGTGCCTGGAGCCTCTCCTCTCCCACTCTACGTCCATTGACCCCTTCTCTTCGCCCTCTGGGAAGCCTTACTCCACCCTTCAGACCCGGATTTCACAGCGTTAGTGTGCCTTAACGCCGCTGCCACATTATCGCGCGATAAGTGACGTCACTTATCGCGTGATAATACCACCATTGCGACATTAAGACGGTTTAGTAAACATACCCCTTACTGTCTTAGGGGTCTGTTTACTAAGCAGTGCTTGTGACTTTCGTGCATAATTGGAGACGTGGCCCCTTTTTATTCAATGGGCCATGGCTCCGATTTCACACGGAAGCCTCTAGTGCTGCTTAGTAAACAGACCCCTTAGAGTGAGCTGGAACATTCTTCATTCCCCAACTACAATGGTCCAAATCACCGCAGGATTTTAAATGGTGTGAGCCATTCTTCAAATTTAGTTCTAGTAATTACAGGCAGCCAATGAAGATATCTTAGAAGTGGAGAAATTTGTTCTCAAATTACCCTTATACGTAGCCTTGCTGCTGACTTTGTATGAACTGCAGCTATTTGGTATTTCTTCAAGAAAGACCTAGTAACAACATTATAATAAAGTAATCTGGAACTGATGACAACTTAGATCACATAGACAATATCTGTCTGGGAGGAAAATGACTGGATCTGGCTTAGTTGCCACAGTTGATGAAAACAGAACTTTGCAAACGTGTGCCTTCAAGTCAATGTTGACTCCTGATGACCCAGCAACTCCTGGGTTTTCTTATCAGTGTGACCTGAAGTAGATTGCCAGGCCTTTCTTTGGAGGGTGAGGGACTTGCCCAAGGCCACAAGGTTTATCCTAAACCTCAGTGGTAGCGCCATTTATTGTGATAATTCCTGTTCCACAGAGCTTGCAATTTATCCAAGAGAGACAAACAGAACAAACAAGAGGATTTTTATGATGAGGAAATGATTAAAAGATGACAAATGTACTAGGGATCAGGATCCAGAAGCAGCATTGCAAAAGTAGGTTTTCAACCTGCATTTGAACAGGACTAGAGATGAGAGCCGGGGGTACCATTAAGTGAAATAGGCGGTTGCCTAAATGATTGACCCTTCAGGGGCACCCGTTGTCACCGCTGTCACCCCTCTCAAGACTTACAGCTTTGGCAATGGCCGCAAACAGCCCCACAGTGCTTATATTTAAACTTCGGTGCCGTGAGGCTATTTACTTTCGCTCCCTTGGACCATCCGATGACAACTTCCTGTTTGCAAATAGGAAGTTGGCATCGGGTGTCGGAAGGGGGGCAGAAGCAAACAGCCCCACGGCACTGACATTTAAAGGTAAGCACCGTGGGGCTGTTTGCAGCTACTGCCACAGCTGCACCTCCTAGAGAGGGGCAACAGTAGTGGCAATGGATGCAATGGGGGGGTTGGAGTGGGGGCAAAAGAGATGAGAATCTCCTAAGCTACCTCACCTCTTTGTGCTATTCCTGCTGGAGATGAATACTGATGTACCAATTTGTGAAGTCTATTCCTAGCATTTGGTGCATCAAGGCGGAAGGAATAGAGAAGAGTTGGCAGTGGAGGAGAAGGGCTTGGATAAAAGCGATTGGCCTAATTATCAGAACTCCCGGGGAAGGGTGTAGGAAGATATGAGAGAAGAGGGCATGAGGAGACACAGAAATACGACCGAATCTAAACCCTTGCCCAGATTCAAATACAAATCATCTATCACTGTAATTAAAGAAGAAACTTTCTCTTTTCCATTCTCATGTTCGGGTCTGCAACTTTAGTTCTTACTGCCATTCAAACAGAAAATTGTTCACCTTTGTTAGCCACAAAAGATCTTGCCTTTCAAAGTCTCTCCTTAAAAAAAGCAGAATAGTCATATCAATGTCTAGAGTACTTGCAGATATAATGATACTCGGAATGTCAGACATCTTCACAATCTTACAAACTCAATCTGTGCTGCACACTCTGTCTCCCCATAAGAGTTCAAAATTTCAAATCAAGCTGAACTGAATAAAGACTCAGCGAGGACATTGCATAAACAGCTTCTAGTGCCAATATCTCAAGCATTACAATGCACATTTCTAAAAGTAATTACTGCCTATAGTGAACTGTAAGTTATAGTCTTACCTTTGCCGATTGCATCTTCTAATTTACTACCATGTAATTTCTCTGGAATGACCATAATAATCTGTTTTGAACCAAGAATATTTCCCTTTTATAAGCTATGTCTGTAACTTACTGTTCAAAACCCACTAATTTATAGTTGAACTTTAATTAGTTTTAATTAGAGCAGAAAGAAGAGGAAAGTAGTACTTGTCTTTTTAAAGTGACATGAAACATCGAAGCTTCATTTCCTGTCATTTGCATCTTAAAACAAAACAACTTATGAAATTGAGTTGTAAATCACATCATTTCAACCCACAGTGAAACCTACAGAGGAAAAAGTGTATGTTTTATTTTTTAAACTGAATCAGATGGGGAGAGGAAAAGGTGGGATGGGAAAAGAAGCAGGACTAATCACAAGCTTGGCTTCTTTGAGCAGCCTATCATGGGCTGCCTGTTTTGTTTTTAACGGGAGATTCAAAGACCATATCTGAAGATACACAGACCTTTTCAGTCTTTGGTGTGCTAGGGGAGGAGGAGAGAAAATAGACAGCGTGAAGCACTATGCTTCAGAAAGAGTCTCAAAGTCAGAGGAAAGAAAGTTGTATTAAGTAATCTGGGAAGAGTAAGTAAGCTTGCAAAACTACTGTATCAGTTCTGTGTTATATTTTTGCTGTGTGTTTGTACTGTATGACTTAACAGTGCCAACTCTGTCAGCAGTTTCTGATTTGGTTAAGAAAACCTGTCTGTGTATTACTATGCACAGGGATCAGTAAGGTGAAGCCCTAGTTGTGCACATATTGTCACTGCAATCTCCTACACCAACCGTGATATTCTTGTTAAGAAAGTCCCTCGTGTCAATAAGAGGCAAAAGATGTGTAAAAAGGAGGAGGACCGGCACTGTTACTACGAGAATACTACTATCAGCTCTGCAGCCTCCATAAATGCTATTTTATTTCAGAGGGAAAAGACAGAGTAGCCTGGTGAAGACAAAGGAAAACTAGGGAGTAAAAAAAAGGCAGACTGATGGTTTCTGCCACATCAACAGCAACATCCTTTACCTTCCAGTGCTGGTACTGTGTAGGGGTAGAAGGGGGCAGAGGTGCAGGCTGGCAACAGTGGCAATGGGCAGTAGGGCATGAGGTGAAGGCAGTGTACTACTTCCTATTTCATTTTGACCAATCCTGCCTCTCTTTCCAGGGTTCCATTCAGAGGATCTTATAGTATTGTTAGGTTCCCTAGCCAAACCAGTATCTACAAGTGGGGATTTTGACTGTGAGGCAGGGAGCAGTGGGCTGGAGTACTGGTGATAGAATGCGCACTGGAAACTGAGAGCTGGAATCTGAGTTAATTGGGGTTAGCAGTAGGAGCTGGGATATGCCACAGAATATCCACGGGTGCTGCTGCTGAACACCCCAATGCTAGCTGGCATTCTGGGGGCAGAGCAGAGACAGCACCTGGTGATAACTGGGCAGCGGTGATATTGGTTCGCTACCCAGTTATAGCTAAGCATCGAAAAGAGTGATCCAATTTTCACCACAGCAGCTACCCAAGCAGCAGCTGAATATCACCGCTACCCAGTTAGCTTCTCTGCTATCTAGCCAACTCAAATATTTAATACCCATGGTTGGCACTGTACATCTGGGTCTTTAGTTCAGTGGCTATGGCCAGCTGCTTTATCAGTCCTAGCCGCCACAGCTGAATAAGACTTTTATGCAACTGCTTTATTTATTGTGCTAATATGTTTGGGGGTTATTCTGTGCCATGAATAGCGGGGATGGACATCTCAAAGGGACGTCCATCCCTGCTATTCGTGCCTACCCCGCCATGTCTAATCTCCCTGCCGGTTGTGCGTTAAAGTTAGATGGGGGTGGGGAAGGGATGGCTCAGAGGCTGAGTCTGGGTGGGCGGTGGGCTGTCGCCAACCCTGGACAAACAGGGCCAATTCTAATGTTGGCCCTGTATGTCCAGGACTGGCGACTTGTACAGGGAAATTATTCCACCTACAATATGGGATAACTTCCCTTTACATCCAGGATCAGCAGCCTGGGGTGCGGATGCGGCAGGGGGGCCCAAAGACATTCCCCGCAACCTGACCCTGGCCTTAGGAGGACAGATCGGAGGACGGGCTATGGGGAATGCAGCGCTGGAGTCCGGTGGCCAGCATCACGGCTCTTCAATGGAGCCGCGGTGTCATGGCAACATGATGCCATGGCGCCACGGCTCCATTGAAGAACCTTGTCTGAGTTAGCCGGGAAGGTTCTGTATGTGCAGGCCGGACTGAATCACAGCCCTTTGTTATTTTTTATGATTGTCAAGTTTGTAGTTTAATTATATGATTTGCCTTTGTACATTCTTATGTACTGTACATTTTTATAGTGATAAATGTATGCAATGTTATTTATTTTAGTTCACTGTGTTTCACCCTAATTGCGTCCCTACAATAAATACCATTCCCTGTGAACTCCAGTTTGTCATGTATGTTTGTTTGTCAGAATTATGTCTTGGTGTTTTTTGAAGCAAGAAGAGCTACATTGGAATTTAATATCAGATAAGTGATGCCTTGAAGCAGAACAGTGAGGTTTGGTAACTGAAACACAGTCTGTGTTGACAGATGGCAACTGTATAGATCTAAAGAAAATTGTAGTTTGTCATCAACTAAGAAAGCTTTTTTGATTATAATATGATTTAGTGTGGTTTATTAAAGTAAAATGGATCAATTCTAAGTGATCAGTTTATCAATTTTTGATCAATGGTATCTAGTCTGCAAAAAAAAATGTTTGGGGGGGGATTCCATCATTTTGAATATTGTTGATTATCCCTTTATTTTTTATTTTTTTTTTTGGTACTGAATGGTATAATGACAAAATGTGAAACAAAATGAAAAAGATAAGATGAATGGACAACAATCAACATAGACAAGAAATGATTTTTTTTGCATGTACAACCCTAGAAAATAGCACAGAGAGAATGGGAGATTCACAATTTAGGTAATACGGCTAATTTAGAATCACCAGCATGCTGTTTTATTGTTACTTAGGACAGCAATTCAGACATTTACATGTAGAAATATCATGCACATGGGAAAGGCGATTTTAGAAAGGACTCAGATTACACATGGATGTTCTTACTATGTAGAAATTGCAAAGGGGAATGTGAAACAATGTGGTCAGAGAGTGGCCTGGTGGCTCAAAAATATACTTATGTATTTTCCCTTTCATATAAGGAATATATGTGTATGACTGCAAGTGTCCACATATGGATTTATACCTGCTCTCTGGCACATTTAGGTTTCACAAAAGTATTCAGTTCAGCCAGCTCTTTACAAGAAGGATTAAGGGGGTTATCTTTCTCAATCCCCTAGACTTTATTTCTTCTCCTCAAAAGTTAAATTAGATAGAGATAGAGACATATTTTGTTAATGGGTGGCATTCATATGTGTAGGCTTATAAAATAGCTGACATGTACATGTTAGTGGCAGCACTTGCATGTTCAAGTTGTGAAATCTGCCATGTTTATCCTGTTTATTTTTTTTCTGCCTGGATTGCAAAATGACTCCTCCAGCTCGACATATCGGCACATCCATGCTCACTCCTGCTCCTCCTTATTCTGTATTTTAGAAAAGGCTCCAAGTATGTTGTTGTTGTTAAGTGTCATCGAGTTGGTGTTAACATCATGACCCTCTGGATAGTTTCCTAACTGTGTTTGATCTTAGTCAGGCGGCTCATTGTGGATAGAGTAGAATCCATTGCTGTTGTTATTGTATCGATCCATCTCATTGCTGGTCTTCCTTTTTTGCGTTGACCTCCAACCTTGCCAAGCATGATGTCTCTCTCTAATGATCTCTTTGCATGATGTATCCAAAGTATGAAAGTATAGCAGCATCTTCTAAAATACCACCATACCTGTAAACATTGTGACTTTGATGTTGCTATTCTGATCGCCATGTCGTTTTTAAAATGTGCCTTTATATGTAGCAACAGAATAGAACTTTATTCACTAGAAAAAACTGGAATGACTAGTCTGCTTGGTCAATTCATGTTTTTCTGGTGATTAATCCCAAATACACATCTCTGTGTTGGCTATGCTGAAAGTTTGAATTAGGTAACTGTGTTTACAAGGTTCCAAGGCTCTCTTTAATTAAATTTAAAGGACCCTATGAGCCTCTGCGCTATGTCTTTCTGGTTTAAGTGAATGAGCTGGCAACGTTAAACAGAGCTATTTTATCCCAGACCTGAAGGGTCAACAAAATCACAGCAATGCTATAACTTAATTATAAAAAACTTTATGAGGAATGTAAATAGAATAAACTATGGTCTACAAGGCATTATAGAGTTATAATTCCATCAAGAGAAACAGATGACTTTATAAACCAAGAATTCAAATATTGCACACTTTTATTTATTTCAAAGAAAGAGGCTTCATTTTCATTTTTGTACATGCGCAATGAGAAGATGGAAAAAAGAATAAAAAAGGGAGATCAAAAATAAATGTGTATATTGTGAAAAAGATTAACTGAGATAGCTGGCATGAAACGTCCCCACCCGTGTCTCCTGAATACCCACGTAGGAAATATTAATTGGCAAGTGTAAGCCAAAGCGTTATTCACTTGGGAGGGTCATTCTGAACTATGAATAGCAGGGACGTCCATTCCCCGCTATTCATGCTAGCTTCAGCCACCAACTAAATTATCTGCCAGTTGTGTGGGGAAGTTAATTGGGGGCAGGGAATGGGCAATCTGGGGGCAGACAGTGCGTGGGCAGTGAGAAGTCGCTGGCCCAGGTTGTACAGGGCTGATTCTAATGTCGGCTCTGTACGTCCAGGGCCAGCGAAATGGCAGGGGAAGTTATTTGACCTCCAAGGTACAATAACTTATAGAAACATGATGACAGAAAAAGGCCACAAGGCCTATCTAGTCTGTCCTTCCATATCAACCAGTCTCCTTTTTTCCTTTAGAGATCCTCTGTGTTTGTCCCATGCTTCACTGAATTCAGATACTGTCCTCATCTCTCCACTGGGAGACTATTCGACAGATCCCCCACTCTGTAAAGAAATATTTCCACATATCATTCCGGAATCTATCACCTTTCACCCTCATCCCATATCCCCTTGTAGCAGAGCTTGCTTTCAATCGAAAGAGGCTCTACTCTTGTGCATTTATGCCATGGAGGTATTTAAATGTCTCAATTATATCACCTCTATCCCGCCTTTCCTCTAAGGTGTACATAATACGATTCTTAAGTCTGTCCTCATATGTTTTATAATGAAGACCACTAACCATTTTTAGTAGCCATCCTCTTACCGACTCCAGCCTGTTTATATCCTTTTGAAAGTGTAGTCTCCAGAAATGCACACAATACTCCAAATGAGGTTGCACCAAAGACTTATACTGAGGCACTATCACTTCCTTTCTTCTGCTGGCTATTTCTCTCCCTGCACACCTTCTAGCTTTTGTCATCACCTTTTCTACCTGTTTAGCTACTTTAAGATCATCAGACACAATCACGCCTAGGTCTCACTCTTCTTTAGTGGACAAAAGTACTTCACCCCCTATACTATAAAGCTCCCTTGGATTGCTGCAGCCCAAATGCATGATCTTGCATTTTTTAACATTAAATCTCAGCTGCCAAATTCTAGACCATTCTTCAAGCTTAGCTAGATCCCTCCTTATATTATCTACATCTTCTTGGGTGTCTACTCTATTGCAGGTTTTGGTATCATCCGCAAAGAGGCAAACCTTACCCAAAAGCCCTTCCGCTATATCACTAACAAAGATGTTAAAAAGAATCGGACCAAGGACAGATCCCTAGGGCACACCACTAGTAACCTCCTTCTCCTCAGAGTGAGCTCCATTTACCTGTACCCTTTGTCGCCTCCCACTCAACCAATTTCTAACCCAAGCAGTAACTTTAGGATCCATCCCTAAGGTGCTTAGTTTGTTTATAAGTCGCCTGTGAGGAACAGTGTCAAAGGCTTTACTAAAATCTAAATACACCACATCTAGGGCTTTCCCTCGGTCCAACTCGCTGGTCACCCAGTCAGAGAAATCAATTTGATTTGTCTGACAAGACCTGCCTCTGGTAAATCCATGCTGCCGCCTTGGATCCTGAAATTTGCTGGACTCCAGAAACTTTGTTATTTTCTCTTTCAGTAGTGCTTCCAATAATTTACTCATCACCGAAGTTAAACTAAATGGCCTGTAGTTTTCAACCACATCCTTACTTCCGCTTTTGTGTAAAGGGACCATGTGTGCCTCTCTCCAGTCCTTTGGCACCACTCCCAACTCCAGTGAGGCATTGAAAAGGTCAGTCAGTGGAGCTGCTAGAACATCCCCAAGTTCCCTCAGTATTCTAGGGTGTATCCCATCCGGTCCCATCACTTTGTCTACTTTAAGTTTAGGTAGTTTCTCACGAATACAGTCTTCTGAAAATTGTTCAAGATTTCTCTCACTTCTGTTCCTGTTTGTGGGTGTTTTCTGGGTTCCTGCTCCTGGTTCTGCATCTGTGAACACAGAACAGAAATATTTGTTAAGCAATTCCGCTTTATCCTCATTAGCTTCTATATATTACTCCCCTTCACCCTTGAGCCTGACAATACCACTTTTGTCCTTCCTCTTCTCACTAACATATCTGAAAAATGTCTTGTCCCCCCGTTTTACTGCGTTAGCTATTTCCGCTTTTTGGATCTTTGCTTTCTTGGCTGCTTTGCTGGCTTCTCTAAGGGGTATGTTTACTAAACCATCTTAATGTTACTGGCGCTAGTTGCAGCGTTACTGTGAGGAATGCCATATAAGGTAGTGGGCGTTCTGGTCTTTATGTAGCAATTGTGGGTTATCTTGCGATGAAGTGCGCCGTGTCTGTTATCATGCGATAGGGGGAGCTGTGCACGTTACCGCGCGTTAAACTTAACTTTGCGTGTTGACCTGCAATCACAGCAACAGAGGTGTAGCACACTGGTTACTACAATGACTGCTGAGATAGGGGTCATGAGTTCAATCCCCCAGTGGGTGTAATGAATAGGGATGGCCAAGCCAATTCCTCTTCCTGCTTGTAACAGTCAGAAATATTCCAACAATCAGTGCTTCCAGCTAAAAATACCCACACCTCAGTGCCATAACCTGGTGCACCAGAAGGCACATCATAAACCGCCAAGGTGGGTCATAATGTGCCCCAGAAGGTTGGCAACCCCCAAGGCACCATATTAGGTGCCCCATAAGCTGGTTGAATCTAAGGTGTGGCTAAAGATGCCCCAAGGATGTATAGGTGACTCAAGAAATGTTGCCCAAGGGCAGTAAGGTCCCCCAAGTTGAAAAGCAAGAAAGGTATGGGCCAAACACAGATGTAACCCTAACACTGCACAGAGCACCAAGGAAAGACAGTGCACAAGTGATTGAAGGCAGTAGATCAGAGCTGATGGACCAGGCAAATCTGCGTCCAACCCATGTGGCAGCTGGAAAAATGGACAAACATATCGGGGGCAGCTGTAGCGATGCACAGGGTGATGGTAATGTACCATGCAACAATGACTGTGTGTGGCAAAGGATGGGAAGACGTGTCCAGCAGAGGAGGTAAAGGTGGCAGGATAGGTGCAATGACAGGCGGACAGAGGAGTAGCAGTGCCATGCAGAGCACACACAGGAGAGGCAACCAGGAAGAGCTGCAATGCAGAAACATGTACCAGTGCAGGACATGGGGTAGCAGCCTGCACATCAGGGCAGGATGGCACACAGCTGGCAGACACACATAGACGGACAGAAGAATGGTTGGCAACTGTGATAAGGGTACATTGTGCCAACAGCACAGATCTGCACAGATATGACTGTTACAGGAATGAAAAGTAGCTCTGCAGGACAGGCATACCAATGAAAGAGAACATAGAGTAATCAAACCCATGACCATTAGCACATATGTCAATGCACAAACTGGTAGGATACACCACTAACATGAGGTCATTAGCAAAGGCTGCATACAAGAACACTGCAGGGCATCACACAAAATGTCTGTTGTCTGCCAGGATAGGGCAACCTCCAACAGTAACCATGATGGAATGCACATAAGGATCTGGTGTGTACAACTCAGATCACAGTCTGTAATTGGGACGAGAACCACATATAACTACATGCACACAAACAATGAAATGTTATGCAGTGGATACAGCATGCAAAAGAGGAAAGAACCTAAACCAAAAGGTTGGCAGGGGATGCTCTGTGGAGCAGGGCAAAATAGGGAACAGAACACAAAAGGAGCATGTGAGAATTGAACCTGCAAACAGGTGTGGCCCAGACCAGATGAACCACAGCAATGCCAATCCCCCAAGTGGACTGCCTATGTGAACCCTACAAAGAAAGAGACATATGTAGCAGCTAATAATGTGATAGATAGGCAGCACAGAGGGCACACATTGGTGTACAGTGAAGAGATGTTAAAACCCTCGGCCCAGTGTGCAGCGGCGGCCAAGAGAGCAAATAGAATGCTAGGTATGATACGGAAAGGAATGGAAAATAAAATAAAAGATATTATAATGCCTCTATATCGTTCCATGGTGAGACCGCACCTTGAATATTGTGTGCAATTCTGGTCGCCGTATCTTAAAAAGGATATAGCGATTTTAGAAAAGATTCAGAGAAGAGCCACCAAAATGGTAAAGGGGATGGAAGGATACTCCTATGAAGAAAGGCTAAAAAGGTTGGGGCTCTTTAACCTGGAAAAGAGACGGCTGAGGGGAGATATGATAGAAGTCTATAAATTAATGAACGGAGTGGAACGGGTAAACGTAGATCGATTGTTTACCTTATCAGAATATAGAAAGACTAGAAGACATGCAATGAAGCTACAGGGTAAACTATTTAAGACTAATAAAAGAAAATATTTTTTCACTCAACGTGTAATCAAACTCTGGAATTTGTTACCGGAGGATGTAGTAAAGGCTGTTAGTGTAGCTGGGTTTAAAAAAGGTTTGGACAAGTTCCTGGAGGAAAGGTCCATAAACCATTATTAAGAAGGGACCCAGGATATCAATGCTTGAACCAATACAAGCATTGTGGAACCTGTGTCCCTTGGGGAAACTGCTAGGTACGTATGACCTAGATTGGCCACTGTTGGAAACAGAATACTGGGCTTGATGGACCTTGGTCTGACCCAGTATGGCATATCTTATGTTCTTATGTTCTAAGGGTGTGTGGATAGGTGATGAAACCTAGGGACCACATTCAGAATATGCATATTTGCATCACATACAACCTGAAAATTTAGGGAATGGTAGTGTTTGCATTTGTGGAACACTACCTCCCTGTCTCTGGGCGGGACCAGGGCAATATGTGTGCAATCAGTAGCTCCCATCACGTGTGGTATCCCGGCAAATGCCTCAAAGGCCTGGTTCAGGGTCCCCCACTTTTGCCTAGTGTTGGGAGTGGCAATGTAATTCCCCACCTGGCTGATCATGGCACGTAGTACCTGGTGGAGACAGCGTGAGAAGGTGGGGCGGCTCATGCCACCCACTGTGGCCACAGATGACTGGAAACAGCCAGAGGCAAAGTAATGTAGGTCAACAAGGAGCTTGACCAAACCCGGTATGGCATGTGACCGACCAGTCAGGGGCTCGAGGTCAGGTCGTAGATCCTCATAGAGCTCCCTAATAGCCCTTGTGCTCAGGCGGTAGAGGGAGATGACCTGGTCCTCAAGCATGCCCTGGAGCTGGGCCCTGGGCCTGTAGAGGTGAGGCTGGTGAGCCTCCAACTCCGCATGCCTCCTCCGGCATGCCGGCACAGCCCCTTCCTGGCCTGCCCCCACAGCTGCAGGTCTGTGTTGCAGCGGAACTAAACCCATGCCCTGTGCCTCAGCCCCATGGACACCATCTCCCCCGTCAGGCAACCGCAGCCCCTGCTCACCTCCCACTGCACATGCAGCAACCACAAAGCCCATCATAAACTCTACCCCCTCTACTCCTCTAACACACTCAAATGCAGACACTCACATCACCAACCCTGCCAGTCACCTCCCCCACCACACACCAACCCAGCCACACAACACCACTCACCAACCCAGCCACTCTCCACACCAAACCTGCTTCTGACACTCTCCGTGCTTCACCAACAACCAACAGCGCACGCCTTCTCTCCCTCGCCTACACAAACCCCTCAACGTGTACAGGTGTGTATTTATGTGTTTTTTACATAGCGCGCATTGCGCATGCGGAGTGGTGAGAGCATGCCAGCTGCATGCATTGTGCATGTGCCGCAGAGACGCGGAAGGTGCGTGTGCGGGACACCATGTTACACATGCGCTGTGCATGAGCGTGAGGCTTGGCGCATGCGCGTAACAGCATGCAGCACATGTGCGTGCCTCACACAGCTCATGTGCAATGTGATGTCTCGCACACGCATGTTCCGCGTCTCTGTGGTGCATGCTCAATACGCACAGCTAACGCACTCACGCCACTGCGCATGCGCAACGCGTGCATTGTAAAAAAACGCATAAATAAACATGCACACCTGGTACACGTTGAGGGGTTTGTGTAGGCAAGGGAGAGAAGGCGTGCACTGTTGGTTGTTGGTGAAGCAAGGAGAGTATCAGAAGCAGGTTTGGTGTGGAGAGTGGCTGGGTTGGTGAGTGGTGGTGGAGAGTGTCAGAGGCAGGTTTGTTGTGGAGAGGTGTGTTGCAAAGCAGGCAAGAGAGAGAGGAGGGGAGGCGAGGAGCAGGAGAGAGAGACAGGAAGGGAGTTGAGGAGTGGGCAGCAGGGAGAGGAGGGGAGGGAAGAAACAGGCGGGAGGTGTAGCAGTGGAGCCGAGGGGCAGGGATGTGCGACAGGGAGGGAGAGGGCACAGAGTGCAGGGAGATGGAGCGATAGGACATGGCAGGAAGGGAGGAGGGGGGCACCTCTTAAGCAGGACCAAGAGCCGGCAGGGAGTGTTTGGCCTGTAGTGGTAGCTGCAGGCCCATCGGGTGTGTTGCAGCCCACCCAGGGGTCACCCAGTGCCAAACAAAGGCATATACCGGTGTCAGCTGAGGAACGGAGGAGGGCTGTGAGATTCAGTCAGCAAGAAAACCACATCCTGCTGGCCAGTGTGTTGGAGAGGTATGAGGTGCTCTATGGCCGGCTGAGCAACAGGACCACTGTGGCCACACGTATACACGTGTGGAAGGAGGTGCAGGATGCCAAAGCCCAGGCAGGGGGACAAACCAGGGACCTGGACAGCCTAAGAAAGAGATTCAATGACATTAAGCGTGGTGTCCGAGCACACATGGTGGCAGAGAGGCAACATGCTATGGGCACTGGTGGGGGTGCCCCCTTCGCCCCAACCCTCACAACCCTGGAGCAGGAGCTCGCAGACCATCTGGGCCCCATCTACCCGCGTGGACTGCCAGAAGTGCTGGACACCGCCCATCCACAGGCAGGTAGTTCGGCACCTCTCACCCTGCTGCTCCTTACCCTTGGAATAAATGTCCTTTGTCTATACGTCAGGCATATTCTTTGCCCCTCTTCAGACTCAAGTTAAAAGCTCATCTTCTCGCCTCTGCCTTTGGCCCATGAGTTTGCTGTTCTCCTTCCTTCCCCTCTGTTATATCACCTTTCTGTTGTCCCCTCACACTTGTTCTTACCTCTTTCCTTTGTCCTGTATCTCCTGCTCTTGTCTCTTTGTTCTTGTTCCTAACTTTTCTCTACACCTTTTATTGCTTTGTCCTCTTAGATTGTATGCTCCATTGAGCAGGGACTGTCTTTTTGTGTTTTCATGTTTACAGCGCTGCGTGTACCTGATAGTGCCCTATAAATGCTTAGTAGTAGTAGTAGTAGTAGATATGCTGCACACGTACAGGGCACGCCCAAACACATGCGGCACATGGAGGGGATTGGTGGGGGACCATGTCCTGAGAGCATGCGTACCCTACCACAGGCAACTGTGGGGTGATGACACAGTAGCACATGGCACGGTAGGTACAGGGTGTGTGTGACAGGTACCTGGGCCTGCAGGCATGATAGACACAGTCCTGAACGTAGTCAAGGATGGCAAAGCTGTGTATAAGCAGGGGGCGTGGCAGACGAGGCCCATATCTGATTGAACACTGCATACATCAATGGTCCTGAAAACCTCCATGCAAAGCCCAGAGGTTTAAGCTGTACAGCAAGAATGCACAGCACTACATATCAGCAATGCAATAGTGATCAAAAAGACCTATCTGATGAATGGCTAATGATATCCCACTGTAATCAAAGAGGATCACAGCATACATGAGCAGCAATGTAACAGTAAAGAGCCCCAGTGGAATACCATTTGCCACTATTCAGAAACCCTCCTTGTATTACTATTACATTGGTGCTCTCTAGTGCTGTGCCGTGTTGCTGTGCTGCTGGACCCTCTGGCCTTTCCATATAGGTGAAATTGGCCACTGATGTATGCGGAGTTCATGAGATTACAGGGCTTTTCCGCTCTTCAAAGTACTCCTCCTCCTATGGATTTGTGTTTGCGAGACTAACTGAGGTCTGTTTCCCCCACTACTGGAGTTATCCTACCCAGATTGGTCTAGCGTTCCCTCCTCACTTATGGCTTATGAGGGTGTATATTGATTTGTTTATTTGTGCCTACTCCTTTTGGGGTGTGTGCATTATTATCAGCCTGATTTCTCTGTCCCCCTGAGGTCTACTTGCTAACATAGTACCTGACATATAGGTCACAACCACTGTTCCCTCTAAGCTGTGCGCGTGTGCGCGCGCACACACCTCACTGAGCGAGCGCACATACTTTACAACAGAGCGCACAAAAATTACGGCTCTGATTCTGATAGAAAAAAACACAGACGTCTTAAAATTTAAAAGTTATGATTGTAATTACTAGAAATTTCCCGCTTCATTTAGTAATCGTCTATTTTCATTTAATTTGATTAAAATCAGTGTGGTATACATACTGTATTCTGACGTGTAGTCAAATTTTAAAGTATATAACTCCGGGTGTCGTTATGTGGCGCACAAAAATTTAACCTTCCTTCAAAAGCTGCACACAGCTGATATTTTATGCGCACACAGCCTACAGAAAATTAGAGGGAACATTGGGTCACAACCATTCATCATACCCATGCAGCCAGTCACCCAACACATTGTGACAAGGGGAGACATACAAGAGGGACATACAACTAGCCCAGAACACATTGGCTTACACACACAACGATGGCACACAATCCTACTCAGGGCTCCCACATGCACCACAGCCATATGTATTGCTGAGGCCACATCCAAGGTCAGGCGACCAGTCCATACCTGATACTGCAGATAGGGGGCGCAGCACTCAGCACACCATCCACCACACATCGCATCCCATGTGGTACAGCTACACCAGGGAATGAGGCTGCTCCCCCCCAACCCCTGCCAGGCACAGCACACTGTAGGCACATGTGCTGTCCCCATTGTAGGTGCACCAACATAAGGCACAGGCGGCCAACACATTGATTTTGGCGGGGATGTACTACACAGGTACATAGGTGCGCTGCACAAACTCATCTGTGCTGTGTACTCTTTTCCACCCCCCAGGTGACTACCGGACCATGGAAGCACATGAGGAGGAGGATGTGGCAGGGCCTCAGGATGCCGAGGGGGCTAGAGGCTGCAATGTACGGGGAAACTGCCAGCAATGGCAAGGGCACAACAGGAAACAATGTGCTGCCCGAGGCAGAGGATACACCACTGAATGTCAATGCAACAGTGGTGGCCACTAGCAGCAACTCACAGGCTGTAGAGGGTATGGAGATGAAGGGGAGTCACCACACTGTGCAGGCACCAGGGACATCAGCCACCCCTCCCACTAGCATGGCTATGATCCTGGTGGAGCTGCGGGCCCACAGTGCCTCAGCAAGGCACAATGCTGAAGGTGGGTAACAGCATACACAACAATCCCCATGGGGTTGGCATAATATCCACAATGAGATTGCATGTGCACCACAATATGTTGTCAACATAGCAGATCGTATATTATGTTGTGGGGGGGGGGACTGTGCCATGTGCATTCCCCTTTATTGTAGTATGGCTTGTCAAGTGTCAGAATGTTGAGGAGCTCAGACATACGCACACTGTTCACGGACATATACCCCAAGGAAGTGCACTGCGGTAAATACCTATCCCAGGTCACATAGACAGCTTACTTGACTGACCCCTCACCATGGGTACTGGTACCTAGCATTGCTTGTCACCGTAATCTGTACTTTGTGCCAGCATTATAGAAAACAGAGCCCCACAGATCTATGTATGTGTGTGCCATGACTCCCCACGTCATCTGTCTTATCTCATATGACCAGTGCGCAGATCATGCATTGACACATTGCACTGTGACACTGTACCATGTGTGAGATTTGTGATTCACACAACACCTCATCAGGACCCTTTCCTGGCATTTGAATGGCTCATGGGACACACAGATGTACACATGGTCATGCATTGTTAGTCGTTGCGTGCATGCTTTATCTGCAGACTGGTCTGGTGTGATATGCCTGACATGTGCATGTGTCATAGTGGGGGTTGTAACAGGTGTCTCACATATCACCTTGTGTCCCACTCACAGGCACTCGTCAGGCTCTGTTGGCCATTCACCAGGAGATCACCAGCTGCGGGCCACAGTGGACACAATGGCAGGGGCGCTACTCCGTATTGCGGATGCCCAGGAGGCCATGGCTGTCCGTACACAGCAGCCTGCACGGCACCAGAGGTGGCACCAGCAGTCCCAGGACAGAGGGGTGGGCCGGCCATGGAGGATGTGAACATTGTAAATAAAGACATCACAACCTATTACTACCTATGTGTTTGTTTCTTCCAGTGTGTGGCACTGTGATCCCCTGAGTACCCTGCACCCCCATGTTGTCACGATGCCCACATGTGCCTACCCATATCCCTAAGGGGTGTGGTGTCTGCACTGCTACCAATCAACACACATAGGATATACCATGCCCTGTGTGCCATGGACTGTGCCAGGTGGTCACCCACCTACCTATGCGTGGGGGTATACCCAACCTCACCCATTGCCCAGCAAGATGTACACGGCAGTACATGTCTGTTGTAAGGATCTGTCACCCTCTCCCACCCCATATGCTCTCCATTATTATACACACATGTGTGACCATCCTCCCTGCCCACACCAGGGCCTACATGGCTGTCTACCCACATAGGCTTGCATGTGGCACAGGCAGACAAAGGTAGCTCGCTACAGTCAGCTGATCACTCTTCCCCAGTGCTTGAAGTTCCCCACTGCTCATCCTCTGGACCTGCATCAACCTGTCTTGCCCTCACCAGCTATCCTGGGTACAGCAGTCCCTCTTACCCTTCCTGCCACATACCTGCTGCTAGCCTTTTCACCTATTGCCCCATGAGCATGGTGCATCAAATATGCAGCCTACACATCACAGGCAGCATGCATGTGACAATAGGTGTTGGGACACACTGCACATAGGCACATCACAGGGGCACCAGGGGACACAGATGCCTACGCACATGGGCAGCCCCCACACATGCATGTGGCGACGGTCCATGTATGTTACTTATGTTTACCACACATACACATAGGGATCTACACACATGTACCATGCTCACGTCCACAGTCTGTCTGTAAGGGAGACATGTGACAATTGTGCCGTATGTACAAACTGGTTTATTTACACATTTACATTGGCCATGCTCCTGTTGCAGTCGCCCACAACTGCCCTATTCACAGGAGGCCTTAGTTGTGACCACAGAGGTATAGTACAAAGCCTAGTGTCATGGTAGTGGTGCCTGGCGATGTGTTCAGGGCCACCCACCTCCTGCTCTATCTCAGAACACATCACCCATGTGTTGTACTGATAGCATGGTGCCATGGCGGGTGTGTCGGATAATGTGTGTAGGACAGGCAACCACACAGGTGTGTGCCGGACCACACAGGGAGTTAGGGAACACCTCCCCTGGACACCAGCATGGCCAAACCACACGTGGTATGCTGCTGCTATGTCATGCAAGGATGTTGTAGGAACAGGGTATAGGGGGTCCAGGGGGTTGCACACAGTACACATAGGTGTCACCTCTCACATGCCCAGACCCACAGCCACACATGCAGGGTGCTATGGTAACAGGTATTAGAGGACACACTGGCCAGAGCAGCATGTTCTGTCCCAGTTGACAGGACAGCACAGGGCATGTGTGTGGGTGCCCCTGTGCCCCTTAAATGCTACAGGGATGCCCATCAGGGGATGGCTGTCAAGCTGCATCACTCATGGCAGCTGCATGCTGCATGTGCATCTCGGCAGCCAACCAATAAATGGCGCCTGCCAGCCACCGGATGGTGCGGTCCTGGGTCTGCTGGCATTGCAGCACACCACCCACTGCCACATACAGGTCCCGCACACACCTGCCACCACATCCATGCCAGGTGCCTGGTGTTTGTGTGGTGGCATGAGTGTGGGTCCACTACTCCCAGGCAGACACCATCGCTGCACACATGTGGCAGCTGGCAGGGACCCACACTGCCCTGTGCTGTCCTGTGTCCCCTCCCACTCACAGAGCCACCCTCCATCCCCTCCACAGTCCCTCCTCCCACCCTGACCCCTCCCCCACCCTCTCTCTCACCCCCTCCCCGCTCTCCTCCTCTTCCTCCTCCCTCGCCTCCTCCACCTCTCCCTCACCCTCCTCACCCCCTGCCTCATACAACTCAACCCCCTCGCCTCCCTCTTGCCCCACCCCACCCTCCACCCCCTCCATGTTGTCCTCTTCCTCTTCATCCTCTGCCACCTCCTCCTCTTCCTCTGGCTGGACTGGCACTGTGGGTCATGTTCTGGGGGACCCCGATGTAGATGGGACCTCACCAGCAGCAGCATCCTCTGTGGGGGGAGACAGTCATTAGCACACCATCATGTGAATCATATACCACATTTACATAGTTTGGCCTCCCACAGGCTGTTGGACCACTGTGACATGCTGTACTGCGCTGCAGAGGCCGCAACACTCACCACCACTTTGCTCCAGTGCCCTCCTTTGGAGGCAGGCAAGGACCTCCGGGCAGTGCAGCCGCAGCTCCCAACCCTTTTTCCATAGATCCTCTACCTGGGGGAGGGGGGAAGCAATGGGTGGGAGCATTAGAGGCCAGATATCTCTGGTGGGTGCCCACCGCATATCACACATCTCTGTGAGCAGCAGCGTGCTGCTGCTGCTGCTCTGGCCAGTGTGTCCTCTCCTACCTGTTGCCTGTGCACCCTGCATGTGTGGCTGTGGGTCTGGGCATGTGTGAGGTGCCACCTATGTGTACTGTGCATAACCCTCCGGACCCCCCATACCCTGTTCCTACACTCTCCTTGCATGACATGGCAGCAGCATGTCACATGTGGTTTGGCCATGCTGGTGTCCAGGGGAGGTGTTCCCTAACTCCCTGTGTGGTCCGGCACACACCTGTGTGGTTGCCTGCCCTACACACATCATCCGACACACCCGCCATGGCACCATGCTATCCTTACAACACATGGGTGATGTGTTCTGAGATAGAGCAGGAGGTGGGTGGCCCTGAACACATCGCCAGGCACCACTACCATGACACTAGGCTTTGTACTATACCTCTGTGGTCACGACTAAGGCCTCCTGTGAATAGGGCAGTTATGGGTGACTGCAACAGGAGCATGGCCCATCACACCTAGCTGAGCTAGTAACATCTGTCATCTGGTCTGAGCCCTCCTGGAGTTATGGCAGAGCTGTGAAACCCCAACAGGTGTAGGTACCCTAACACCAGCATCTATAATGGTCCTCTGCGATCAGGTACGGGCCCCCTGGGAATAGTGCAGATGTGTGACCTGACCCTGCATGTTGTTGTTGTTAAGTGCCGTCGAGTCGGAGTCGACTCATGGCGACCCTCTGGATAGCTATCCTAATTTGTGTTCGGTCTTCAGTCAGGCGGCTCATTGTTGACAGACTGGTACCCATAGCTGCTGTTATTGTATCGATCCATCTCATTGATGGCCTTCCTCTTTTGCGTTGACCTTCTATCTTGCCAAGCATGATGTCTTTCTCTAATGATCTTTCTCTTCGCATGATGTGTCCAAAGTATGAAAGTCGAAGTCTTGTCATCTGAGCTTCTAAAGAAAGCTTAGGTTTGATCTCCTCTAGTACTGACTGGTTTGTTCTTCGGGCAGTCCATGGTATACACAGTATTCGCCGCCAGCACCATAATTCAAAGGCATCAATTTTCTTCCTGTCTGTCTTTTTCACTGTCCAGCTTTCACATCCATATGATGTTATTGAAAATACCATGGCTTGAACAAGTCGAATCTACATACCCTGCATAACCTACCACAATATCTGGATTTATTACGGACCTTTGTAATTAGGTCTCAGGTTCCCTGGGGGTAGGGTGGATCAGAACACATCAACAGCAACATATACCATAACACCAGGGTGACTGACAGATCACTTTGAGCAGGTATAAGGACTCCTGGGGGTAGGGTGGATCAGAACATATCAACAGTAGCAAATACTATAACATCAGGGTGACTGACAGATCACTTTGAGCAGGTCTCAGGACTCCTGGGGGTAGGGTGGATCAGAACATATCAACAGCAGCACATACCATAACACCAGGGTGACTGACAGACCACTTTGATCAGGTCACAGGACTCCTGGGGGTAGGGTGGATCAGAACATATCAACAGCAGCACATACCATAACACCAGGGTGACTGACAGACCACTTTGATCAGGTCACAGGACTCCTGGGGGTGGGCAGATGTGTGAACCTGCAACTGCATACACTACCATACTCACAGGATGTATTACAAACCTGTGTAATCAGGTCTGGACCTCCTGGGGGTAGGGCAGATGTGTGACCTGACCCTGCATAAACTACCACAATATCTGGATTTATTACACACCTGTGTAATCAGGTCTCTGTACTCCTGGGGGTAGGGCAGATGTGTGAATCTGCAACTGCAGAACCTACTATGTCAGCATGCTGTTACCAGACCTCTTTAGGCAGATCTACGTGCTCCTGGGATTAGGGTGGATTTTAACACATCAATAGCAGCAGGTACCATAACACCAGGCTAACAACTGGACCTCTGTGATCAGGTCCTTAGACTCCTGGGGATAGGGCATACCTACACACAGCAGCATGCGCAGCTACATTCAGCACTGGATGGCCCAAAGACTGGTGTCTATACCATGTTGTACATGTATGATGTGTGTTCATTGCTGGATAATGTGTTGCACAAAATCTACTTCAAACTTAAAATCCTCAAACAATTACGCCCCCTTGTATTTATACAAGATTTTATCAATATAACACAGGCTACCATAACTCCACACTTCGATTTCGCCAACTTAGTACTTATAGGAATTTCAAAACAAAACATCAAAAGGATCCAACTCGCGCAAAATGCTACAGCCAGAATCATATTAAAGATAAATTCACTCCAACACATTACACCGATACTAGCATCCCTTCACTGGTTACCAATACAAAGCAGGATAACATACAAAACAATTATAACTACATTCAAAGCCCTAAAAGACATGGCCCCGAAGACACTCTGTAATCTAATAAGCAAAGAACCACCTAAGCCTACTTATAGAAAAGGACAATCAAATAAACTTAAGATGCCAAAAGAATATATAAGAACTCACAAATTAACAAATAAAAGAGCCTTTTCCCACGTAGCCCCAACAGTCTGGAACTCTTTACCAGAGGACTTACGATCACTAACAGAGATAACAGAATTCAGAAAAAATTGAAAACCTACCTATTCACTAAACACTATAATACCATAGAAAACCCTCCAATCAACTTAGATAAAGGCTAAACAAGAACCTGTCTAAAATCAAGATTATACTCCCTATTACAATAATACGTACAACTTAAATGAATAATCATTCCATTCCAATGCATCAATACCCCACTTGTATATAGTTAAAATTGAGTTAGAAACAGTACTTCAGTTTAAATTGTTACACAATCTGTGTTAGTTGATTTATTGAACTATTCCGCATAGTTTTTACATACACTTTGTTGTTCAAGTTAAGATGTTCATTGTAAAAAGTTATAACTGTTCTATGTAAAACAAGATCTGCATTGTTAATTGTTGTTAAATGTACACCGCAACTGATCGCTGGAAGATGCGGTATATAAATAAGTGTTAAATAAAATAAATAAATAAATAAACTTGCATTGTGTGACCTATCCCCATACACTTACCTCACATGGTTAGTTGGCAAGACGATTGTACCGCCTTGTGACGCGCTCCCATGCCCTCCTAACGCGGCAGAGGTCCTGGCGTTTGGAGGAGCCAGGGAATAATTTGTGCTGCCTAGCACAGATTAGCCCTGCAAGGTGTCACAGCTCCCGACAGGTGAAGGCAGGCTTCCTTGACCATGTCACCATTTTCTCCAATGCCTTGCTGATGCATGCACACATGTCGCATATGCGCTGCCACGCATTACAGCACATCACTATGGCACGCTGCTATGCATCACCACAGTGCGCTAGTTATGTGCCCGTGCCACGGCCGGTACATGGCGAATGGTGGCACTGCCAAGATACGCGGCACTGCAGGCTTTCTGCCCTTTGTCCAGGCCGCTTCATAGGGTGCCTTATGACACACTTCCTGTCACTCCATGCTGTGAGGCACCTTGGGGTACACGACTATGGTGAAAAAATTTATGCTGCAGACAGACATTGCTGAGATGTATCTGACTCTTCTTACAACGATATACGTCTTAGGTATTTATCTTGATGTTGGCACACTGGGGTCTCAAACCCATCACTACTGACTGAGAAGGCATTGTATTAACCAGTGTGCTATGCCTTTTTACATTACAATGGCTGGCTGCACAACTACACCAGCTCATCTGCACACACTTTCTGCTCTGCTTACCGGGATAGTGTAAGGACACAGCTAGAGCAGGGCACCTTAGTTTGGGCAACTGAGCTGAGGGTGCTTTGGGGTGTGCACACTGATTTCAGATCTATATCAGACTGTTACAGGCA
The DNA here is from genome assembly GCA_033557465.1 of Ichthyophis bannanicus. Lineage (NCBI taxonomy): Eukaryota > Metazoa > Chordata > Amphibia > Gymnophiona > Ichthyophiidae > Ichthyophis > Ichthyophis bannanicus. The sequence goes on along the minus strand of CM066038.1, from coordinate 389,794,088 downwards.
TAAACCCCCGTAGCCTCGAACAGTTTTACTGATGGATGCATTTTGTATATAGCTCACTAGCTGATCTAGCAACCTGCAGCCCACACCACTCTACCAACATACCCACTGCATGCGACTGGCCACACTTTGAGAAAATATTTCATGTGGTAAAAAGCTCTGATGTAATGATAATATGGTATATCATATCCATCCAGATACATCAATATACAGGCACACTGGGGTATTAAACCCATGTCCTCTCCCACTAGGGTCATTATATTAACCACTGTCCTACATCAATATTGGTTGTAGGTAAACTATGGGTAGCTAATGAACCAGTGCAGGTCACAAGACACACTGTCTGGTGTGGCTACCAGTATAGGTTAGCACCACGAGTACCCACAATGCAATTCACATGCAGAACATGTGATAAGGAAGCTTATCATAGCTCAGGTAGGAGCTATAGAAAAGATGGTGTGACTCTGAACAAGCAACCTGTCAGTTCTGGTAGAAGTGAGAAAACAGAGTTTTCACATAAAAGACTACCAGTCCCAGAATGCACCAGGTTTCCAGCAGCCATGAGAGGGGCTGAAGTGAGAGAATGTGTGTGCAATCAAGAGAGCTATGAGGTAATCCCTAAGCACTCATCTCAAAGGGCAGGGCCTGATTCAAGACAGCTGCGCTGTGTTAGGGAGCAGCACACATTAGAACAGGATAAGGGTAGAGCTTATTCTTCAGATAACAGCTTGAGGGAGAGCTTCAGCAACTGCTACAGAGGGAGGAAGAGATACAGAGACAGAGACGGCAACGGCTATAAGCTCAAGCACCAGTATCACCTGGAGAAACAGAAGCCAAGCCAAGCAGATAGAGAGAGAAGGAAACTCTCTGGAAGGAAGAGAAGGAAGGCCATTGGAAGGTCTGGGAGATTCCAAGGCAGTACTCATACTGGGAGGTATTCCAAAAGCCAGCAGAGTCCATTGGACTGGATTCAGCCAGAGGAATGGAGTGGCAGAGATAGGAATCACCAGTGGCTTCCTGGAAGAGAGAAGACTGCATGTGGAAGGGACTTTCAGACCAAGGCCAGAAGGTATGTGAGAGGAGATCCAGTGTCCAGGGATCAAGATTGGAAGGCTGGACATCAGAATTGGATTACATATTGGCCAGGCTTTACAGAGAGGAATAATGATAGCAGGAGAGGCTCAGGTATGAACACTGATCCAGACCCTATCTATAATAGAGAATGGCAGCAAGGGAATAAGCATTCTCATGATAGTGCCTTAATGAAAGACTCGTCTGTGCCAATGTATGATAGTGACCATATGCTGATTGATACAGCAGATGAAAATACAGTTTACATGGACTGTTCTCTATCTAAATGCTATTGCTAGTTTTCCGTGAGCAAACACATCAGCAATCACAAAGAAACCTAACTTTGTTCTTTATTTCCACTGCAAACAGCTCTTAAAGCAGGATTTGGGCTCACACAGTAGCAGCCAGCCAGCTAAAGGCTTTCAGTTGGTCCATTGATAGTAATTAGGGCTGCACCTGATTGTGTGTGTGAGCAAGGGAGAATCACTGCTGAGATCTGCATGGAAAATAAGCAGAAGTTAACCTAACCAGCAAAGTTTATTCTTTTCTTTCTGCCTTGGTATTTGGTAATTATTTGCTAAGAAAACATTAGCTAATTGCCTGACAAGCTGAAGGTTGTTTTCTGGTTTATTTTGTGATTTTTGTTATCCATTTTAAACACTGCAAGCAAGTAACCTCATTTATAGTGCTATCAAGCATACATGTGCTGGGTGAATTAAACCCCATCAATAAAAGAAGTATTTTATTGATCTTACCACTTGGTTTCACAACTCAAATTATTGTCATCAGCTGTGTTTGGGAGTGAATGAACTACAATACCCACAATACCTTGCAAGAATCATATGAATATATGCATCGTCAATATTGTGTAAGTTCTCACCCTAGGCAGCCGTCTGACAAACAGCAGTCTACATCTGTTCAACCAGATGGGGTTTTGCACCTCTGCAGCACGTCAATTGGGTAGGGGGATTGACCGTGCGTGTTACTGGCACAGTGTGCCTACTGACCATGCCATTGTGCATGTTCTGTGCTCACCCTGAGGGTAAAGTCGTGTGGACAGCATCAGGTCCACAGTACCCGTGTTGCTTGCGGTAGGTTTTACTGCAGTTCACCATCACTGCTAGTGTATGGGTTATTCTACTGGATGTTTTCTAAGTCCATTTCTATTTTCCAGTAATATGTGGCCCATGTGGACCATGATGCTTGTAACATAATGTATGTTCAGTGAGGTTGCCATGGACACCTGTTTTTGGAGCAGGGGTGTGTCTGAACTCACATGACAAAGATATACATAGCAAGCCCACCCTCTGTGGGTCAGGGCAGGGAACATGATCTGCGAACAACAGACATACACTATCACTGTTTGCAATAGGGCCAGTTGAGGTACATGATGACAGACTGTGGGACCAGCAACCCCCAGCCAACTGGCAAACAGAGAGCTGATGTAGATATGCACATGGAACTGGACCACTAGCAGTGCATCTGCTCAGCTCAGCTGCCCCCCAACTACATTCTGACATGTGCCAGCAGAGAACAATCAGTATGCACCTGCTGCATCCTGCAAGGTGTTGCAGCCATACACATGCTAACTGCAGTCTGCTAGCACATACATAGTGCATGTTCCAAAAGGAACACTGTGCACCCAGGCATGGGATCTGGCACACACACCAAGCAGGTTTGTCAGTAATTGGACCCCAGAAATAGGAACCCAGAAATATCACTTACAAAAGCTGTGTATAGCATTATGTAGGAACCTGGACATGCCGTGGTCACTACTCAGTCAGAGTGGGACTGATCTCCCAGCATGACATGCTGTGGCCACTGTGCACTTGCTGGTGGTGGATGTGCACTACAATATCCCAGCCATTGCCCTATACCCTGTGCAGATGCATCCTGCCCAGACCGCCCTGTCTGGGCCATACCCACAGTACATTGCTCCTCATTATGCACATTGGCAGGCTAACACTGGAAACAGTGCAAGCAGTGTGGGCTCAGTAAGGTGTAGGCAGCCACAACACACTGGATAGACATACACACACTCCCACACCTATGCCAGCATTGTGCAAATATAGAGGTTTGTGGCAGCCCTGGCCGCCACACCAGTCCTGGGCACAGTGCGGGCATTGCTATGGTATGCAATACTGTTGGGGATCACTCCCTGGGGTGGTAAACACTGTCAGAGTTGGAGCCTGTATCTTTTGGGGATACGGCTAGGTACCTATGACCTAGATTGGCCACTGTTAGAAACAGGATACTGGGCTTGATGGACCTTGGTCTGACCCAGTATGGCATATCTTATGTTCTTATGTTCTTAGATATCCGAATGTTTGCTATGATGAATCTCTATTGACAAATCATGTTTAACTTAGAATTTGTTATCTGACATTAATCATAGCAACATTTTGATATATGTGGAACGTGTTCCCAAGTTTAGGATGGCATTGCTAAGGTATGCAGTTGCCAGTATTGGGAAATGCTGCTGATCACAGAGCCCAACAGCCTGACTCTCCATGAGGCTTTGGATAGTGGAGTCTGTGGGTGTGGGTGTGGGTATGCCCCTGTTGGCCACTGCTCTAGGGCAGAGGCTCCCAACTCCAGTCCTAGTGGGCCAAACACTGTTCAGGTTTGCATGCTGTCCCTAATGAATATGCATGAGATGCATTTGCATACAATGGGGGTGGTGCATACAAATGCAGCACAGGCATATTAATTAGGGACAGAATGAAACCTCAATGGTGTTTGGCCCTCCAGGACTGGAGTTGGGAAACTCTGCTCTAGGGATTGCACATGTTTTTGGTGTCTTTGCACTGTAGGATAAAATATAGGCGTTTCAGGCATGATTATTTTATCTGCAATAAAGGTTCCATCTTTATTACCATGGTTTAGTACTGGGTAAAAAATGGGGACAAGGTTGGCAGGAGCCACAGCTGAGGCTTGAACCTGTCACCTTCTGTCCCTAAACACACTGGCTGTGTGTACTGCACCAAACTGTTGCCGCAGGGGCAGGCTATTCCCTGGGGATACCATGATTTTCATCAGGCAGACCTTGTCTGTTGCAGTACACAGCACCCACCTAAACAGGGCTTGGCTGTCGTCTGCTGTGGGCATATGCCACTGTCCCCTCCGCCACCAGCACCACTCCGCCACCATGCTGACATGCCCTTATGCCGGTGTTGCTGGTGGTGCGCAGTCCCAGGCCATTCAGTATGCCAGTAGGCAGCTGCCTATGGTGTGGGTTGTCATGTAGGGGTGCATATATGGACATGCGTGCTTCCCCCCGGCACCGCCTGCCAATATTATGTGCCCTTGGGGGTACCTGCTGGGTAATATCCCCTGTGACACTATGGGACACACACTCATGCCCATGTTGGACCCTCGTCAGTTGCTGTCTTGCTACTTTACAGTTTCGACATTCCTATGTGCCACCTAGGCATCTGCCTAGTCCGCACTGTGCCCCAGCTGGACCACAGCATGTGCCGCCTGCAGCCCCCTGTATCCCATTTACAGCATCAGTACTTTTGCCGTTTTCTACATGCCCACTCTGCTGTTGCTGCACATGTGCACGCCATAACAAACCTGCCCAATATAAACGACAACAACCCTGATCAGCGTTATTTCAATGTGGGATCATTCACTTTGTAGGGGGACAGAGCATAGACCCTTCCAAACATGATATCTTCCTTTTTACGCTTTGTCAGTAGTGTTGCTTTTTGTTTATCATTAATGCCACTATTGGCCCTCCAGGACAGGGTTGGACACCCCTGCTCTAAACTATATACTCCTGGGTGTCTGTCAGCATTTTCCAGGGTCTAGAGCAGGGGTGTCCAACCCTGTCCTGGAGGGCCGCAATCCTGGCAGGTTTTTGGGATAGCCCTAATGAATATGCATGACATATATATGCATTAGAGATATCCTCCCAACCTGACTTGCTTGTGGCCCTCCAGGACAGGATTGGGAGACCCCTGCCTTACACCTCTGTCATTTAAGATTGTGAGTGGGCAAGGTAAAGATGTCCTAGACATCAAAAGGGTAGATAGACTTTGTCACATTCCTCCTCACTGCTCACCACCGTCAAAATGGTCTCTATTAGACAACTTTTTGGTGGTGGTGAGAATCGAGGAGAAATGTGACAAATTCTATCTACCCTTTTGATGTCTAGGACATCTGTACCTTGCCCACTCACAATCTTAAATGACAGAGGTGTAAGGCAGGGGTCTCCCAATCCAGTCCTGGAGGGCCACAAACCAGTCAGGTTGGGAGGATATCTCTAATGCATATATATCTCATGCATATTCATTAGGGCTATCCCAAAACCCTGCCAGGATTGCGGCCCTCCAGGACAGAGTTGGACACCCCTGGTCTAGAGATTAAAAGTTGCTCTATCTCCTTTTTAAATGTCAGTACTAGCAGCCTGGCCCCATCCCGCTTAAGGTGGAGCCCATCTTTTCAGAATAGGCTCCTCTTTCTCCAGAATGTTTTCATTTCCTAACAGACCTTTTGATAATGCTTGGCTGACTGCAGGCTTGGCCCAGCCACTAGGCAAACATAGAAGTCACCTAGGATAGCAGCTTACAAAGAGTAGCTACAGTCAAAGCAAAGCAATGAGTCGTGGCAGTCACATAAACTCAGAGTCATCATTGCGTACTTTTACCAACAGAAAGAATGGGCAATATGCAAATAGTACATTTACTTTTCTCAGTTGCTTTTTGAAATCTCCCTCATTATGCATATATTTAACAAAACAAAGTTTAACATTTAAAAGTGTGATGTTTAAATGCACATTTTTATAGGACTTTTCTGGGAAGGATAGAGTTGAGATGATTACATAACAATCACAGCATACCTAAGATGCAAGGATGCCAATAATGTTGACCACAACTGTATAGTGATGATCTTCAGTGCTACTATAGGGACAGGCTAACTGAATAGCTAAGAGGACAGCTTTTTGCTGTCCTAAAATTTTCAGACAGTAATCATATAGTGATGCCAAATACCAAATTCCTGGCTCTGCCTCTGCTCAGCCCATAAACAGGATATTCAACAGCACTATATGGATAGTGCTGCTAAATAGCCCGACAGACCACACTGGCTGTTGAATATCCCTTTCAGGAGCACATCTGCATAGCAGGTGCTATCTGGATACGTGCTTTTGAAAACTGACCACAGTATTTGTAAGTAAAATTCACAGGGAACGTCTTAGTAATGGAGTACTTTTATAAAGCTTTTTCTATATGTAAAGCATGTTTTTCAGGTGGAAGTAGGCTCTTATAAATTTGCATGCAGATATACACATCTCAAACGTAGGGGCACTGCAAGATTTGTTCTGCATTTATGCTATTTGTGTGTAGACATTTCTGGGCATAGAGTGAGGGAAGAGTCAATGCATATACCTAGCCCAGTCTTCAGGCCACACCCAGTCAGCCAGGTTTTTAGGATTCCCATAATAAAATGCAATGAAATTTGCCTTCGATGTATGTAGATTTATCTTTTTCATATTCTTTATAAATATCATGAAAACCAGGATGCCAAATTGTGCCACCAGGACTGAATTGAGAACTCTGCTCTAAGAACATATTTCTGAGGAGATTCTAACTGAGTTTATGCCTTCCAAATACCCTATGGACCTTCTTCTTTCCAGCTTTGACAGAGGTGTGAGAAGGAGGGTAACACGGTGCGACATATTCTGCTGCTCTCCCCAGCCTTGGGCACCGCTCTTAATTATCTACGAATGTGACAAGAACCTTTCACTTCCTTATTCTTTTGGAATCCATATAGAAGCAACTACTGGATGTAACATTAATGAAATCCATGGTAGTTGGATCTATAACCTAACCATATCTCTTTATCTGGAGTACTTACTGTTAGGAACAGGGTCATAAAACCCGTGTTAATCCAGTCTAATCAAATTTTGGTTTGAGCATGCCTTTTAATAGGAAAATATATTCTCAATGCATGTTACAAAAACATTATCATGAAATAAAATATCAAAGTAATACAACCTAATAACAACATTCGGCACATGCAAATCAGTTTTTAACACAGTTCACTACCTTATGATATGCTCAGGTTTGGAAGTCCATAAATTGACTAATTTATATTTAATTTTAATTTAACAATCTATAAAACACTCCATAAAAACACATCTTTTTCTCGTATGGCACGCGATGCATTGATATTTAATCATAGAGACCCAAACCACCCCATATTCATTAGGATGGAGAAGGCCCTGATTCATGAATAATTAATAAATGGTATCTATATCTAGTACTACCCACCTTAATATATCCTCATAACCTATCCCACTCCATATCCTCAAAATAGTTATCAACAGGCACCATATCCTAGGTTCTCCTGTTTCCTAGTTGATCCTAAAGGGGTGACCTCCTTGTAGGCTAGTCCCTTCATTAGCTACTTCCCTCCAGGTGACCTGCTTCCATGCCAGGTGGTCTTAAAGGCCATCCTGGATGATTTCAAGTAAAGGAGCAGGGTTACATGAGTCCAGCTATAAGGGAGAAGAGAAAAATTAGCATGTCAATGCAGAGCTGAATGGAGCCTATCCTATTGGATCTACATGGGGCAGCATCCTGACTTCTTGCAGTAAGGGTCTCAGTGAAGAGTGGGTGGGTCAACACCATGCCCAGCAAGGGAAAGGAGAAAAAGAGAAGGTTGGTGCAGAAACTGGTCCCAGTGCTTATAGTAGCAGCACTTTCTGAACCTATGGCAGAGTATTAAAATGAAGTTTTCTTATCCCTATTTCAATTTGTATTATAGAAAAAAGGAAATAGGGAGAATATAAATGAAAGTCCTTATCAAAGTTATTTCAGTCTCTAAGGTCTACTGGCGTTGGAAAACTTAAAGAATTGCTTGTTTTCAAATTCCGTCAGTGAAATAATAGATTTGCCACTGATAAATTTCCATTTATTCTTCTGCTTGTTTTGTTAAGAATCCTTAATGAAATAAGGCCCATTTAAGGTCTAGCTGGGTCAAGCAACAATCTATAAACAACAGGATAAAACAATGCTTAGAAATGAAAATATGTCCTTAGTTCATAAAAGTATTACATTTTTCCCCAAATCCTTCTTTCAGTTTGTACTGTTGACAGACACTCAGGTCACTTGTTGACCTCTTCCTTTGAATTTTATTCCAGGGTCTATTAATAATATCAAAAGACATTTTTTTCTCCAGTATTAGGCCTTTTTAATCACAAGTGATGAAACACAGGAGTAATCTTGGGGAATAAAAAGAGATAATCCCGGATGTTGAGTGTCTTGTGAGAGCTCTATTACTGGAAGTGAAAATGTTGCCAGGAACCACAGCACAGTTTCTCAGCAAGACAAGATAAATGGCGTTCTTATATAGTATTGTGCCAGGTTTATAATTCACATGAAATTATATTCATTTTCTTCTAAAGAGTTATCTTAATTTATAAATTAACATAAAGAAAAATGAACAGAACACCCGCCCCCCCCCCCAGCAGATATCCAGTCTAAAGGTGCACACCACAGAAAACAGATTTCTCTTGGCAATTGAGATAATTAACAACCATAAACACAGTATCTGAGAGAAACATTTAACTGATCATACCATACCATAGAAAGATAACTAATTTAAAAGAAATAAAATAACTTCTTGTATGGGAGATGAGCGAGTTGTCTGTAGACCAGCTTGGATCCTTGCTAGTATCTTTGTCATTGATTTAAAAAAAAAAAAAGGTTCTTCCGAACTTTTTCAGTGTGGAATAATATTTCAGCTTGGGATATGTGTGACCCACTGACATTTATTAGGGAGGTTAAAGGTTTGGGAGTTCTGTCATAGCAACAAAGAAACATGACGGCAGAATTGGCAGATAAAGACCATACGGCCTATCCAGTTTGCCCTTCCATACGAACTACTAAGCTCTACAGTTCTTTTTCCTCTAGAGATCCTCTGGGGTTGTTCCATACTTTCTTGAAATTCAATACAGTTTTTGTCTCTACTATCATACCTCCACTATGAGACTATTCCATGCATCTACCACTCTTTCCGTAAAGAAATATTTCCACAAATTACTCCTGAGTCTACCTCCTTTCATTTTCATCCTATGCCTCCTCATTGCAGGGCCTTCTATCAGTTGAGACTCTCCTCCTGTGCATTTTTGACATGGAGGTATTTAAACATCCCTATCATATCTCCCTTCTCCCATCTTTCCTCCAAAGTATACATATTGAGATATTTAAATCTTTCCCCATATTCCTTATGGTGAAGGTTGGTAGCAACCCTCTGTACCGACTCCATTTTGTTTATATCCTTTTGAAGGTCAGATCTCCAGAATTGCACCCAATAATCTAAATTAGGTCTCATTAAAGACTTATACAGAGGCACTATCACTTCCCTTTTCCTGCTGGCCAATTCTCTCCCTATACACCAAAGTATCTTTCTGACTTTCGCTGTCGCCTTTTCTACCTGTTTAGCCACCTTAAGTTCATCAGAAACAATGATGTCCAGGTCCCTCTCTTCTTTCATGGACAGAAGTACTTCACCCCCTATACTGTACTGCTCTCTTTGATTTTTGCAGCCCAAATGCATGACCCTGCATTTTTTTTAGCATTAAATCTCAGCTGAAAAATTCTCAACCATTCTTCAATGTTTGTTAAATCCCACCTCATGTTTTCTATACCTTCCTGGGAAGCTACTGTATTGCAGATTTTGGTATCATCTGCAAAAGGGCAAACCTTACCCGACAGCCCTTCCGCAATATTATGTACAAAAAAATGTTACAAAGAATCGGACCAAGGACAGATCTCTGTGGCACACCACTGGTAATATCCTTCTTCTCAGAGTAAGCACCATTTCTCTTTACTCTTTGTCACCTTCCACTCAACCAATTTCTAACCCAATCAGTCACTTTAGGGTCCAATGCTAGGGCATTCAATTTTTTTATGTCACCTTTGCAAAAAGTGTCAAAGGCTTTTACTGAAATCTAAGTACACCACATCTAGAGTTCTTCCTTGATCCAACTCTCTGGTCACCCAGTAAAATAAATTAATGAGATTTGTCTGACAAGACCTGCCTCTCATAAAACCATGCTGTCTTGAATCCTGAAATCCACTGGATTCCAGAAACCTCACTATCCTTTGTTTTAGCAGCCTTTCCATTAGTTTGCTTACCACAGAGGTCAGACTAACTGGCCTGTACTTCCCAAACTCATTCTTAATTCCTCTTTTGTGTAAAGGGACCAAATGAGGAGGAGGAGGAGGAGTGACCTAGTGGTTGGGGCAAGGCACCACAGGCCATGAAGGCCAGTGGCTCAAATCCCACTAGAGGACAGCAATCTTGGGCCAGAAGGACTGGGGTCTCTAGTCCCACAGGTGCTCCCTATGGTCTTGGGCAAGCCACTTAACTCTTCATTGCCCATGTTCCCTGTAAGTATTAGTGTATGTGTCTCATATCTCCTCATGTTAAATGTATCCCCCAATTGTGTTGTGACCACTTTGATTGAAGGATAAGGTGGTATACAAAACTGTCTAAATAAATGAACCTTTCTCCAGTCTTCTGGGACAACATCATTCTCTAAAGAAGCACTGAAAAGGTCAGACAGTGGAGCCACTAGAACTTCCCTAAGTTCCTTCATCATTCTTGGATATATCCCATCCGTCCCCATTGCTTTGTCTACTTTTAGTTTAGCTAGCTCCTCACAAACACAGTCTTCTGAAAATCATTCAAGATCCTACTCTTGGTCCTACATCTGAGAACACAGAACAGAAATATTTGTAAAGCAATTCTGCTTTATCCTCATCAGCTATTGCATATTCTTTCCCTTCACCCTTCATTCTGACAGTACCGCTTTTGCACTTCCTCCTCTCACTAACATATCTGTGAAATGTTTTGTCTCCCTATTTTACTGTGTTATTTTTTCCAAGTGTATCTTTGCTTTCCTGACTACTTTTCTAGTTTCATTGAGCTTTTCTGAATATTGATGCTTATCTTCCTTTTTCTGTGATCTCTTCTATTTTAGGAAGGCCACCTTCTTTTTCTTTACCTTTTCAACTACTTCTTTCGAGAACCATGGAGCCTGATGCAGGAAGGGCCCCGTCCAGATGTCCAAATACTGGACGGGCCAGATTTGCACATGATTCTGCATCTGCCGGAGATAGACATTCCTGTGTGAGCAGAATTGGGGCAAAGTGCTTGGACGGGCTGGACATGACCTGATACAGCCCTGCTGCATGCCTGGCAACCTCCCCGTCTGTCCTTACCCATGCCCCTGCATCCAGCCACAGTGCTGTGGCATCTTGTTGCCGTGGACCCAGAACACCATGCAGGAGCCCCACTTACCCGCAGCAGATTGGACATGCTGTTTCCTACTGCCTGACCCCCAAAGGGGCCTGCCAAGGCTGGGATCGAGTGCTGGGGAACCTCCTGCTCTCCTTACCTGCTTTGTGATGTCCGCCGGTGCCATTCGCCATGGCTGGGGAGACTTATTTCACCTCTGAAGTGGAATAAATTCCATGGCCATCCTCGCACCTCCAGATGTACAGGGCTATGATCGGAATTGGCCCTGTATGTCCAGGGTTCTAGGGCCGCATCCACTCCATCCACTCTCTTCCCTATCACTGCCCTCTCCTGTCCCTGTCCCGAGCTCCCACACAGTAGCCTTGGATGTGCAGGGAGCTCTGGACCCAGAGTCAGGTACCACTGAATAACGAGTGTTGGACGTCCAGGTCAGACATCCAACCCCACTATTCGTGTCTAAGCATGCCGGCCATAGTGTTCTCATTTTCCTTTTATGTTTACTTACTTTGCTAATAAAATATTTTCATCCACTGCTTTTCTACATCTTCCAGCTGTTCCCATTCTGCTAATTTTGGACTGCTTGAGGACTACTTCAGAAAACAACTGAAAACCATGCTGTTCATAGAGCACTATGGTCACATCACATAACCTAAGAGAATGGATAACAGCACTCCAATCCTCCCAAACAACTGAATATATATAAAATATGATTCTAGCACCACTGTAAATAGCCCACCCTGTATATAGCTCAAATAAATCAAGCACCCAACACATCCCTCACACAACTAAGTTTTATCCTCACTGCATGTACAACACACACACTTTACCTGATTGCTTGCTGTGATACCACCTTGATTATTAAGATAAGGCGGTTTAGAAATACTGTTAAATAAATAAATAAAAATAAATAAATAAATTGTCCTATTTTGGCAAAGTTAGCTTTCCTAAAGCCTAGGACCCTCACTTTTGACTGGACTTTATCAGTCGGGTCACATTGTCCAGATAAGTATTATATCAGCTGAATTAAAGGACAATTGTAGCTTTCTCTCTTTCCACTTCCCAGCAAGTTTTTCCTCACCAGGGGTAATAGTTCTTGTCCTCATCCACCTCCACTGCTATGAAGTTGAGTATAGCTTTGCAAGTTTTTCCCATGTTATACTTCATGTCTTCCAAGCAGGGGAAGGGAAAGAGAAGAGAGGGGAATCTGTGGGGGAAGGATGTGCGTAGAGAAAGGGAAACAAGTCACCATCCCTCTGAATCTGTCCCTTAACAGTTCCATGCTCTCAGCAGTTAGGATCAAGTCCAGAGGCATATCAGTACCTTATTCCAGCTCCCTAGACCAATTTAATTCTAAAATATCCAAAAGGTTTTGAAGGGGAATTTTAGAAAGAAAGTGGAGAGGGGAATAAGACCACTATTTTGCAAGAGATTCTGCTAAATATAGAGCCCGTTGCAAAATATCTGTAGAACTGCATGGGTAAGCCTTTGCACATCTGGCAGGAGCAGCAATCTTAGGAAGCTGCACATGGGAAAAAGGTTGTGGAAATTCTTCCTGCTTAGACATAAGACCTCCAGTTTCTTCTCTGTAGGTTCCATGACATTGGTATTTTTATGACAATGCTTAGCTGGTTCACCTAATATCTCAACTACTGCTTGTTTTAAATACACATTGGATCCAGACTTTCCTCTGTTCATCAACTACATTCTGGCATTCCACAGGGCTCCCTATTAACATTCATCATTTTCAACATTTGTCTGGCCCCCTCTCACTACTAGTTTAGTCCATAGGCTGCATTTCTTACCTGTATGCAGATGATATAAACATTTTCTTTTTTTTTTTTAAACTTTTATTTTCATTTTGCAACAAACAAAAGTAACAACACACCAAAAGAAACAAATACACACATACGATAAAGAAAACAACCCCAGTTACCCCCCACCCCAATGCTTCTTCTCTAAGCTGATAAGGATCATCATATACGCGCTTACATACAATAATTATTGTACATCAAACAAACAGAAGTAGAGTCTATGATACCGGATGAGCATGTGACAGAGATTAATACAGAATCAAACCGTCAACTGAGAACATTGAAGAGTTTGAACATAATCGTGGAGCATCTTCTAACAAGACCAATAGTGAGTGATTTGAACGGAAGAGGCTAACATATAAGGGGTTTGCACATATTTGCAATGAAAACAAATATGATTACCGTTCATTAGAGCTCAAAAAAGAGCTATTTTCCCAAGATTTCGTGAGTGAGGAACCAGGAAATAGCAAGGCCCGGCATAAAGGCTAAAAGGAAGCAAGCCAATTTAGGAAGAGAGGGGATCCCCGCAGCTGAGCGGAGCCCCACAATCTCCCCAAAGAGGGGTTCCGGAAAATAGAAAATAGAATGAAGACGACCCCAGACCAGACTCCAGTAATACTGTGATGCGGGACAATCATACTTAACAGGAGTTTAGTAGACCAGAGGCCACATGGCATGTCCAGCATCAAGTGCTCTGGATGGCTTTCCAATTAGCTAACCTATCAGGAGTATATGTCCACTTGGAAGAGTAGTACTGAGGAGAGAAGAAAAAATCAGATCTAGATTGTGAGTGATGGGGGGCTGAGAAAGGTGAGCTCTAAGTCGGATGGGTAAAGCAGTTTCCATATATCTACTCGCACAAGATCTTTCATCAGAGCTGGCAGAGTGTAGAGACTCTTGGGTGGACCACGCGTTCTAGGCAACAATCTATCTATCAAAAGATCAAATACTTAGTAAAAGTCACCACCGGGTAACAGTGACAGGGTCATCCACATTCGGAGCATAAATACAAATACACGGAAATTCACTATCTCCAACCTAAAATATACACAGGCCCAACTACCCTCCCCATCAAAGCTAGTATCCATTACAGTGGGTGGCAAAGATTTCTCAACCAAGATGGCTACCCCGCACCGCTTGGAAACAGCGGGAGAAGAGGCAGCCATCATATAAGGTGTGGCAGTGAGTTTCAGTAGTTCAACGAAGGTGAAATGGAATTCCGGAAGAAACACTACATCAGTATGGTCATGATTAAAATAACTAAGAACGGTCATTCTTTTGATTGGACCATTAATGCCTCTTCCGTTCAATGACAAGAACTTATAGAAGGCCATACAACAAAGTCAAACATTCTGAGAAAGAAACATGATGGCGCAACGAGTTGCGCAATGTCCCTCATATCAACTATAAATGACTATACACACGATCTGATAAAAAATAAACCAATAAAATCATGAAGCGCCCTATATAACAGGAGAAGCACCGAAGTGCCTTAGAGAAGAAGCAAAACCCCAGAAATTACTGGCGACCTGATGTCTGCGGGGTGAAACCCCAGAGAAGGCCTAATTGAGACAGATAAGCGGTATAGCTGTGCGTGCTCCGAGTCCAACCGAGGTGCACATCATGGAGGAAAAGGAGACCGAGAAAGGTAGATATTAAAGAAAGAAAGGTCCAGGCAGTCTCTATTCCAGACAATGATCACCACGTCGGGTCATTCAAAATGACGGGCAGTTCCAGCGGAGTCTATCCGAGTTGTTGGCTTAGCGCATCTGGTCTGCCTCTTTGGAATCTAAAAATGTTGCTAGCAGAGCAGGATCTTCGAAGGTGCTAGTTTGGTTATGGAGAGTCACTCTGAGCTTCGCCGGGTATAAGAGGCCAAAGCGAGCCTGTAACTGTTGAAGTCTAGGTCGAAAAGCAAGGAGTCCCTTCCGCCGGTCAGCTGTGGCCTTTGCCAAGTCGGGGAAGAAAGAGACTTTATGATCTTCAAACTGCAGATGTTGAATCACCCGGGCAGCTTTGAAAATTTGCTCAACTTGCTGATACCTCAGTAATCGAAAGATAATGGGTCGGGGGGTCGTCCGATTAAGTGCGATGTTGGTGGGAGCACGATATGCGCAGTCAATTTCCAGAGCTCCGTAAAAGGTAATCTTCAGCAAGGAGGGGAGAGTTTTAACCAGAAATTCTCTGAGATCTCCTGCTTCCGCACCCTCTGGTACTCCTATGAGCCTGACATTGTTGCGACGGGCTCGATTATTGCAATCCTCTAACTCTTTTTGAAGATTCTGTATCTGACGCTCAGCCTTGTCCAAGTTCACCAAGCGCACCGCGTGCGAATCGAGGACCCCCGCCATGTTGTCCAGCCGCAGTGAAAGACCTTCAAGCCGGTCCTGAAGCATACCGAAATCTTCTCGCATGGCTCGGAGCGCTTCTCCGTTGGACTGCACCAGTTCCTTCACACCACGTATTTCCTCCAAGAGCTCCTGCTGCATTTCGGGGCTTACCCGAAATGGAACCAGCTTTGGTGGGGAAGACACCTCTGTTTTGGAGCGTTTTCCATGTGAAGAAGAGGGAGACCCAAAGTCCAAGCGCACTGGCCTGTGGGCCGCCATTCCCCCCAAGGCACCCCGGTGAGTCCGGAGCAAAATATTAAGTTTATGTAGATATTAAGTCAGGATTCTGAGTAGGCCCCTCGGGAGCTTCAGCACGAAGCGTCTACCCCGCTGGACATCAGGCTCCGCCCCCCCGATATAAACATTTTCTTTATTTCTTGTACTCCTCAATTCAATATCTCTTCTCTCCAACACTGCTTACAGCTGTCCATGTTTGGCTCCACACCTACCTTCTACATCTCCCAATGTGAATCCATTTTGTTTCCTTCCCCGGGGCTTGCCCTTTCATTCTCTCTTCTATCCTCACCTCTGTCCCTCTTCTCTATTGTGATTTAGTTAAGATGCTGGGTTTCACAGATATTGAACTGTGGGTCATGACCGCAAATGGGATTGAAAAATTCTCATTCGGGGTCATGAGCATGTCTCTAGAGAAAAAATGTATACAGGTATAGTCAGCACCACAAGCACATTTCTCAATGGCTGGTATCAGATTGGCTGCAGTGGGAGTGAAGAAAATGATCTGAATGGCTGGGTGGCATGAGGACACACTACCTTCACTTTTTGTCTTTCTTCTGGACAGGAGTCTGTGTTTGGTTGCCAGAAGGATCTGTAAGGAGGCTGTGGGCCAAGCCTGCATTGGTCTTCTGAGACTAAGGGAGCTGTAGGGAACCAAGGAAATATAGCCCTGGGAAAAAGACCTGGAGAGATCAGGGTCAACTGTCTATGTTTGTACATGAGTACTGCAAGCCTGCACTTTTCTATCAGCCAAATGTGGAGAGAAAGTACAGAATACAAAGCTTGTTACTTTGTTCTGCTACATGCCTACTGCACCTGGGAGCCTAAAAGAATTCGAAGGCCACCAGGTAGCTTTAATGCTGTTGCTCTCATGCCCTCACTTCCATTGAAAACCTGTACCTTTCTTCCTCACCTCTATCAAGGGTCACTGCTACGGATACAGTCTTTCCTCTTTTTCACCTACATAGTAATATAGTATATGATGGAAGATAAAGACCAGTATGGTTCATCTACACCTCTGGTGCCACCACTGGAAACCCAAACCTACTTTGCTACCATCATCGCCTCCCCCTCCTGATGAGTAGGAGGAGAGGGCTGGAAGTAGCCCTTTCTCCTCCTCTTCCTGCCAACTCTGATTGGACAGAGCTGAAAGTACTAAAAAAGGGACCAGCAGAGAAGAGAAGGTTGAAAGAGACAGGGGATGATGGACTGGGTAAAGAATGAAAGGGTATCACCTTGGGATTTAGTTTGGAAGACAGGAAGAGAATGGGGAGGGGAGATTAAATGAATTATTAAATTTGGAGAGGTGGAGGAAGAATAGATGAAGAAGAGAATTAATGGTGTGAATCTGGGGAGAATGAGTCTGGTAGAGGTAAGCATGGTGAACATTGGGAGAAAAGATATGAACTAGCGGGGGTGGGGAAGGATTGAGTGTCTAGTGAAGGGATAAGTCTGAGGACGAGAAAGAAGGGATGTTGGGGGAGGGGTGAAGAGTAGTTGAACCTAGGGAAAGTGATCCTGAGGGGCAATAATGGATGAGAGAGAGGGAATGAGTCTGGGAAAGTGAACCAGAGAGTAAGAAAGGAGAAAGACAGAATGAGCTTGGAAAGCTTGAGAACGAGGGAATAAGTCTGAGAGAGTGGATCTGGGGGGGGGGGGGGCGCAGTGAGAGAGGTGGTAAATCAGGGATGAGTGGAATAGTAAGTCTAGGGTGGATGAGCCTGTGGTGGGAGGGTAAGAAAGAGAGAGGGTGAGCCTGAGGGAGGACAGAGGGAGGGGATAAGCTGGGGGGAGGGCTATGAAGGAAGAGAAGGGAAGGTAGATGCATAAACTGGATGGAAAGGAAGATGACATGAGAGAGGGAAAGGAAAAAGGGCGAGAGCAGAAAGAAGGGAGGGGAGGGGAGAGAATGAAGTGATTCACACACTTTACCCAACCCTTGCCTATTCATGCAGATACACATTCACCTGCCACCCACTCACCCAAATCCATTCACTCATACTGTACATACATACTTCATTATACGTGTGTAAATTCCCATGCCTACCACTGTAACACAACACATTCAGTAACTTGCCATCCGTGCCATCACAAGTCATTTATTACACAGGTACACTAAAAAAATTTTTTTTTAAACTGCCTCTAATGTTTCGATTGATTTTTACGTTTTTTGGTGCGCTGAATCCAAATCTGGTAACCAATTTTCTCCATCACGTACAGATTTTTTGCTACATTGGGTTAGCAGTTTGAGGTGAACGTTTCAGATTGAGTGCGATCGAGATAAAAGTTTCTTGGATGAATTCTTTATACTAATTGTTTAGTAGTTATTCAAATAAGAATAAAGAAAATTGTAACAAGGCAGCACATAAGAATAGAGTAATGTCAACAAAACACACTGTGATGGTAGCAAAATTGTCTGCACTTAAAACAGCCACATACATGTGCACAAACATTAAGCATATAAGAGCGAGGTTAGACACAAAGCAAAGCAAAGAAATGTGCAAAAAATGTTGTACAGGTATGTATGTAAGAATAGAAAACGCAAACCGCACCATTGCAATACATGAAGACAAACACCCGATGGTGTGAAAAATAAAATTCTAATAAATGAGATCCGACACTGTGGTAATAACTAGCAAATTTTTATTTCAAAGTTTAGTAAAAACACGATATTTGTCAACACAGTTTAGATTTTAAAGTAATTCTTGGGTCAATCAATCTCCTGGTGGGCCCGTTTCTTCTTCCCCCGAATGCTTCTCTTGGTGCGCTGCTTGGCGTATTTTTCATCTGGGGTTTCCCGCAGCAGCAACCAGCAGAAATCAGCCATCATAGTGGTGTTCCATCTTCCTTGGTACCTTCTCTCTGCGTCCTTGATGTCCTGGTGAAACCTTTCACCTTGTTCTTCACTGTACGCCCCCAAGTTTTCGGGAAAGTAGTTCACATGGGAGTGCAAGAAATGGACTTTCAGGCTCATGTTACAGCCTTGTTCTTTGAAGGCATTGAGCATCCTGGCAACAATATCCTTATAGTTCTCATCCCGCCTGTTCCCCAAGAATTTGAGAACAACATCCTTGAAGGAATCCCAGGCTTCTTTTTCCTTCTCAGACATCGTTTCAGCGAATGCTCCATCTGAAATGAGTTTCCTTATATCAGGGCCAACAAACACTCCTTCCTTTAGCTTTGCTTCAGAAAGTCGGGGGAACTTTGAGCAAAGGTACCGAAAGCACTCACCATCTTTTGGAAGGGACTTGATGAATTGCTTAATGAGACCCAACTTAATGTGGAGAGGTGGTAATAGAATTTTATCACGAGGTACCAAGCTCTCATGAAGAACATTTTCTCACCGGGTCTCAAATACTCCCGAATTGGCCAGTCTTTTTTCCCCCAGTGTAGGTCGCGGGCCCGGCTATCCCACAAGCAAAGGAAGCAGGGATATTTGGTGAAACCGGATTGCTGCCCTAATAGCATGGATAGAATTTTAAAGTCTCCACAAATCATCCACTTATGCTCATCATAACGAATCTTCTGAAGAATCAGGGCCAAATTCTCGTATTTTTCTTGGAGAATAACAGAGTGAGCAATAGGAACTGAAGCGAATGTGTTGCCATTATGAAGAAGAACACCTTTTATGCTGTCTTTTGACGAATCAATGAACAGCCGCCATTCAGCAGGATCATACTTGAGTTTAAACTTTTCCATCACTCCGTATATATCGTTGCAAAATACCAAATCTTCCTCTTTGCTGAAATACTTCAAAAATTGTGTCTCGTGGTTGCGGTACCAATAAAAAGTTGTTCCTGGTGACAATAGATTTTTCTGTTTAAGCCGAGAACCTAGCAGTTGGGCAGCATCTTTTGGGAGTCCTAAATCCCGGACTAAATCATTCAATTCAGCTTGAGAGAAAAGTTCAGGTTTCGGATCTGGTTCAGTTTCAAACTCGGAAGTACTGGACTCATCGGGAAAAGCCATCTAATGAGTCTCATCATGTTCAGAACCGTCCACACAAATATGATCCAAAGATTTTGGTGGTTCAGGCACAGGTACTTCGTTGCTATGAGGCATAGGCCTAATTGCTGAGGGAAGGTTGGGGTAACTTATTACGTTCTTATTTTTTAAGTTGTATCCCTTCACAATGCAAGAGCAAAAATAGCAGTCACTGCTGTGGTCTCTTTGTTCACGCCACATCATAGGTATTCCAAAACGAAATGCTTGTTTTTTACCTTTCATCCATAAGCGTAGATCTTCCTCACATGTCTTGCACACTTTGTGAGGAGCCCACGGTTTGTCTTGATCGCCTAACTTCAAACCTAAATAGGCGAAATATACTTTTTTAATAAATGCAGAAATGTTCCTCTGCCGCTTTTTCACGGTATATTCCCCACAAATAAAACAAAAACTGTCCGGAGAGTTGACGCAACCTCTGGCTCTGTGAGCCATCACAAATACACAGCACTGCAAACTACAACTGTAGTGAACCACTTCGGAATAAAGCTGGATTACGACTGAGCAAACAAAAGGTAATAATGAACTTGCAAGAAACTGAAATTTGACAGGAACGTTCATGTCGCAACCACCGTGTTTGAGCGAGCGAACGAGGCGAGGTGAACAGGAAAGAACATGCGCCAGCGCAAGTACTGGATTTAGCCCCCCGCCTCCCAATTGTCCTGTTAATGTATAAAATGAATACAAAACACTCTAAAATATCATGAGGGAGTGTTTCTAGTTAGTTAACCATTACAACCTCTATTTTGGGCCAAGAAAATAAACTGCAGTCGGCTAAAAAGAAATTATGTGAACATTCCTTATATGGGTAAGAAATCTAATTTTGCAAGAAAACGTGACGTGATGGAACATTTTGGCTATTTTTCCTGGATTCAGCACCCCAAAATCTATAGGAATCAGTTGCAAAACTGGAGGCAGTTTTTTGGTAGTGTACCTGTGTTATCAATGTTGTCACACACAGTCACCTACCCACCCCATCCACTCACATACACAGATCCCAACCACACACTTGTAGACATCCCACATTCATTCAACCATACTGAGCCCACTTTTTCTCCACATAGTCGCCTCCCCCCCCCCCCCACCCGTTCCTTATCCTCAGGAAGGCTGCCTTGGCGGCTCAGTGACTGTGCTGCAGAAAGTTTTAAAAGCTGAATCTATGTGTTTGTAAGTCTATATGTCTCAGATAATTACTTTAAAAGCCACAGATTTACATATTTGCATGTTGCTGAATCTTTAAGAAACACATTGAATTTTTTGCTTATTATGTTGTCTGAGTAATAATGTGTTTTGTATACCATCTGGGGTCACCTGAATTTTCAGCACCTAAAATAGTCACATTGAAAAAAAAGTTTGCAAAGGGCTGTACTATAGAAACCCCTCACAGAAGATATTTAAAATTCATTCTGGTATAAACTAGCTGACCAACTATCATTTTCTCAGTGCATTGAGCATAATAGAAGCCTAGCAATTTAATATATAACTTCAAAATTTCCCACAGAGTTTTTATGCCCAGTGCTTCTGGTGCAGCTACAGGGTCTCTCTCTTTGTGACTGGAATCAAATCAATGGATCTCATTATGATTTTTCTCTGAAAGACTCTTTAAAGAGAAACATCTCCAAAAGGTTACTTTATAATGGAGCTCTGAGTCCTTATCTTAATGGACACATATGCTCAAACTATGAATTTTCCAGTAGGGTTCTCCTTCCCTTTTCTTACACCTAGCTCACTCAAATATGATTATTCAAGTTAAAATTGGATTAATTCTTCTTGTAATCCTAGTGCCTAGGCTTGCAAATAGGGCTGTGCAAACAGTACGGAAAATGAGGCGATGACATCAGCTGGTGACCTTTTCCAGTATTATCTCACACTGGAAACTATGATTCTTTCGGGTCTCCCTGAGATAGTCAGGTGCCTGTTCCACGACATCACACTATCACAAGCTGACAAGCTTCTTGTGTCCATTGATGACCATCCCGTACTCGTGCCCTGCAGAGCTAGGCTCCCTATTCACGCTGTGTGACCCATCAGCATTGGCCCCTTAAGGATTCCTAAAGCTGTCACTTCATATCACATGCATGCACTTCCATATTTCACTGTCAATGCAGCTGACACATTTCTTGCTGCCTGCATTGCCTGCGTGGCTACAACAAGTCACTGCCAAGCTGTTTTTGCATGTTTTTTCATTTTATTCCAATTTTCCTTTTTTTTTGTTTCAGGGGCAAGGTCAATAGTGCACATTATTTTGCATTAGTGCACACAATTACATAATAGTGCAAACCATTGCTCAATTGTATGCCCTGTTGCTCAAATAGTGTACCCTATTACTTAATAGAAAGTCCTGCTCAAAGTATGCACTATTGCTCAATAGTTCACACTATTCTTCAATAGTTCACCTATTGATAGTGTACATCTTAACTGTCTTCTACTTCTGTTGATCTGAATGCCTGATTTCTGACTGGTCCAAAGTTCAATTGATCTTGAACTCCTTGAAAAACTCTTCCTAGATTTTTACCTTCTGAATCTATTGACTCCTGATTTAAAGTTTACTTCAAAGACTTTACTTTTTCCATATTCTTGTGCCCAAAACTTTGTGAAATTTTGTGTATACTATCGGGCATTTATTAAGCCTATTCCAGATTTTTGTTTCATATTGTATTGGGATTAAAAGCAATATGAAGGAAAAAATGATATGAAACAATTTCCCATCTTTTTTCGAACAAATGCACATCCCTACTGAAAACCAAACTGGTAGATGAGTCTCCATGAGAGGTTTGGGGATCACTGCTCTGAACATAACTATGGATTAGAAAATAATTCTCTGTGGTACTTACAGTAAATTATTGCACAGTGTTAACTGTAGTAATGTGCCAGCCTAAACAGTAGTAAATGCATTTGTTTCGGAAAATAAATGTGATTGCCAATCAATCAGCAACAAGTTCCAACTATCACATAAAAGAAAAGCTATTAAGATTTCCGACCTTATCGTTAAAGAAGAATAAGAGTTCAGTACAGTGTATATTTTAACATTCCCATTTTCTAAAACCGTTTCCTTTAGTAGAAAATCTTCAGAATTTGCCCTTGAATTCTGTTTCAGACCCTTGCACTTGATTTCTAACATCTACCTGTCATAATAGACAACTATCTGATGATGAAGACCACCCACATTACTGGAAGCATGGTGCCTTTCATCTAGTTCATATAGAATCACAATGTACTCAATAATCATAACATTCCAGTAGCTTACACTGAGCATTGTAACTTTTCAGATGACAGAACAGGCTGCATTGATGCAAATTTATGGAAATCTAGTAAGGGTCTTGGCTTGAAACAAATGAACATCTAGTTGCAATAATATAAAATGCTATTTCTTAGATAAGAACATAAAGTCAACTGAAAGTTTTAATGAAAGTAGATTAATTTTTTAAGTGGTTGTTTTCTCATGAAAGGGCAACTTAAGCTTATCTTAAATGAGCATACTTAAATATGCATAAATAAAGGTCAGCAAACAAGTTGCAAGTGATAGCCTGTTACTGAACTAACTGAATATTTATTTTATTTATTTATTTATTTATTTATTTCAATTTTTTATATACCGCGCTATTTACAATCAGCGCGGTTTACAGAGAACCAAAGACCAGAACAACAGGCTGTTCGGTATTACATAAAACAGGAAAATAAATTTGGATAAGATAAACATGGATAATATGGGGGTAAAACTATATACATTGAACTATATACATAGAATATTGATCTGCTAATTCGATCACATGAGAGAAGTATTTATGTAATATTATCAATAATGTTTGGAAAAGGAGGGGATTCTGTTAAGTTTGTGGTGAATATTATGTGGGGTAGTATTTGATGAATAAGTTATGTTTGAGGGCCTTTCTGAATTGGACTATGCCGGTTATGGCACGAATTTCGGGTGGTAGGGAATTCCAATGTTTTGGTGCGCAAAACATGAAGGCTCTGTTCGCTGTTGCTTGGCTACAGGTTGTTATGGCCTTCGGCATCATTAGGGTGTTTGTCGCTATTTTTCTTCTGGTTCTAGTTGGAGGTAAAAATTGTGTGAGATCAGTTAGAGAGTTTGCAGATAAACCATGTATGGCCTTGTATGTGAGAATTAGGGTTTTAAAATATGATTCTGCCTTGTATCGGGAGCCAGTGAAGATGTTTGAGAATTGGTGTCACGTGACTACTCCTGGATACTCCTTGTAGAACCCTTGCAGCAGTGTTCATGGCAAGTTGAAGAGAACTTAGGGTGGATTGTGGGAGACCTTGTAGAATTGAATTTGCGAAATCAAAATGTGGTAGGATGAGTGCTTGGAAGATGGTTCTAAAATCGTCTGGGTCCAGTAATGAGCGTAGATGCCTGAGTGTGCGTATCTTGAAGTATACAGCCTTTGTTATATTGTTAACGTGTGATTTCATATTGAGACGGTGGTCCAGTGTGACTCCAAGGTATCTTATTGCTTCCTTGGTGGATAGATCAGCTCCTTTGACGCTTATTTGTGCTGGTGGAATGAAGTTAGGGTCTCTTGTAACAAAGAGAACTTCAGTTTTCTTATGTTGGATGCGGAGGTTCTGTGAGAGGAGCCACTCTGATACGGCATTGAAGCAATTTATTATGGGAAGTAGATCCAATTGCATTGTAGAAAATGGCATATAAAGTAGGATGTCGTCTGCATATATCATACCTTCCACGTTGAAAGATCTGATGATATTGCAGATGGGTTGCATGTAGATGTTAAACATGAGAGATGAAAGAGATGACCCTTGTGGTACTCCTTGTTTTTGGTGGAAAAGGTTTGATTCTCCTGTTGCAGATTTTACATATTGCATTCTGGTGTCCAGGTAAGATTTGCACCATTCCAGCGCTGAACTACCGATGCCTTTTTCCTTCAATCGTGTAATGAGTATCTCGTGATTTACCGAATCAAACGCTGCTGCAATATCTAAGAAGATTAGCACGACGCCTTGGCGGATGTTATCTATATTGGTGAGTATGTTATTGAGGAGGGTGGTGAGGAGTGTTTCAACTCCATGGTGTTCTCTGAAGCCATGTTGAAAGTGGTCGAGAGGAGCTGTGGAGTCTATGTGGTCTTGAATTTGGCGTTGCACTTCTTTTTCAAAAATTTTTGCTAGGAGGGGAATGCTGGTGATAGGTCTGTATGAGTCAGCCCTTTTAGGGTCTAATTTGGAATTTTTTAATAATGGTCTGATGGATGTGAGCTTTAGAGCAGATGGGAATGATCCAGTTGAGAAAGAAAGGTTCATGATTCTTGCAATGAATGGGCTGAATACACTTCTAAGGTCCTTTATCCAGAAGGCTGGGCAAGGATCGGTTTGAGCGGTGGAGGTATTGAGTGAGGAGATTATGTCTTCAATTTGTTTAGCTGAAGGTGCATACAGTGAAGATAAGGTGTTTTGGCAGGTTGATTCTTGAATAACTGTATTCTGTAGCTCATCTGTCTGTAGGAGTTTAGATTGCAAGTACTCAGCAAATTCTTGTGGGTGAATATCACATTTTTGTTCTGAAGATGGTTCATTAGATAAAGATTTTACTAGGTTGAACAGATCACGAGGTTTGTTTAGTGATCTTTTGAGCATATCTGTGTGATACTGCTTCCTTTTGTTTGTGATTGCTTCACGGTGAGTTGCTAAATAGAGATTGTAGGCTGTACGATCATCAATGGCCAGTGATCGGCGCCAGCGTTTTTCGAGTCTTCTGAGGTGCATAAGAGAAGATCGCAGATCGGGCGAGAACCAAGGAGCTGAGGGTCTTTTCCTTGATGTGTTTTTGTGTGGTAGCATAGCAATGGTTTTGAGGCTGTTATTCCAGGCTTCAATTGCTTCTTCCAGGTTAAGTGTTGTATTGCTGAGGAGTGGTTGGGTGTTTGTCATTATAACATCCTTATTGAAGGGCCGAAAACCTCTTGATGGGGCTCTTAGTGTGTTGTTAAGGTTTCTGTTGTTTAAAGAATGAGTGTTGTCCAAAGCAATTTGTAGGATTATTAGTTTATGGTCTGACCATGGCACATCATTGATAGATTTTATAATGTTGCTGTTTTGTGCAGAAGCCGATTGTGGTGCGAAGACCATGTCAAGGATGTTTCCTTTGATGTGAGTGGGCTCCAAGATTAGTTGTTGATATCCAAGAGTTTCGATGGCATTGAGGAATGCAGAGGACTGATGTTGTTGTAGTGATGGGAGATTGAGATCCCCCAATATCCAGTTTGGAATGTTAATGTTACTGGTATTGGCAGCAATGTCTAATATGGTAGGCAGGTTATCTGGGGAGCTTGAGGGGGTTCTGTAAATCAGGTTGATGGAGCATTGCTTGTTCACTATGGTGATTGTTTCCATATTGTCTGAGCTGTAGGAGTTAGTTGTATTGAAGAGTAGCTTTTGAGGTTTATAGCTCTTTCATCAGGACCGTGCCAAAGGGGAAAAATGCTCTCTGGAAAATTAGGCATAATTAATTTTCAAAGAGCTGCTTAGCTGCAAAAATAACCATCTAAACTTCACTTAAATCTAGCTGAGCAAAACTAGTCAGGCTATTTTAGGACTGCTATTTATGCAGCCAGCTTTGCCATGCTAAATCTGCAGTAGCTAGCTAAATTATAAGCACAACACAGGGAAGTCCTCATTTTATGAATTTAGTTGAGTGAATTTAATCAGTCAATGGTGAAAAATGTTTTGAAATTAAAGTTTAATTAATTATCTTGAAGTTGAAAACTGACGCCAAATATATTTGGTTAGTCCAATTCATGTATCACTCTCAGGGTTAATTTTATGCCTATCAAGACAGGAATGATCCTCACTCCAGAGCCAGGATATGCTGAATATGATTTCCGTCTCTTTGATTTATTACCAGTGCTCATCTCAGCACTTGCTTTATGCCAAAGAAAGCTTTCTTCTAAAATTCATAAAGTATATCTAGACAACAGGTGTTATTTTTATAAGCATCTCCACATGTAAATAGTAGTATTTACACTTGCAGATTCATATACACATGTACATGTCATTTTAGACTCGCAGCTGTTTAAACATAGAGGTGCTTCCCATGTTTAGATTTCTAGGAGGCATGGAGAGGATGGGGGAAGGAGTGGCTTGTCCAAGCCTACAATATAGGTGTGTATTTACCACTTTACAGGGGGAATCCACATTGCATGGAAAAATATAGACATTGGCATTTGCAACTTTCCCAAGGCACAAATAAGCGCCTGCTCAAAAAGGCAGCTATCAAGGTTGGGATCTGCCTCTGCCATGATCACCCCTCAAAACTGATCCCCACAACAGCTCCTGCCAACCTTCAGATCCCACCTACCCTCCAGGGCATTCAATTCTTTCTCCAACCCCCCCCCCCCACCCCAGAAACAGCTGACCCGCCAACATCTGATGTCCCCCTAATACCTGAGGCTCTCCAATACATCCAGTCCCCACCCCCTTTAACATCCAATCTCCCTCCAGCAGGAAGACCACCCATATGACTCCCCTGGCAATAATACCCCCCCTCAAAGCTCATTCAACAGTCTCCTCACATAGCCCAATCCCCATCCCTGGACTTACTGTGGTCCCTGGTATCTGGTGGGAGTAGCAGTAATACCCCATCACTACATTGTGGCCCCAGGTTTCAAAATGGAAACAATGACCTGGACCATATTCCAAAGCCTTTTCCTTGGCTTTCTTCCTCTCTTCCCTTTACTTCCTCTTCAGGCTTTCTGCATCCTGATTTCTGTTGCAATCGTGCCCAACTGCCATTTCACAATGGATAATACATCCTCATCCTATCTATAGGTGGCTGATTGTGAAATCACTGGCTCATAGTTGGTAATTGTGCTGCAACTTACATTGCCTAAGGTGGCCCTAGGGTATCTGTAGGGGTTCTTGATGAGCACTGGCTCACTCAATGTCTCACATGTCTTAGATTGTACTCTATTTGTCAAGCTTTGTTTGTTTATCTGAATGGGTCTCACCTGCATATTTGTACAGGGAGCTGACTCCTTTTTAAGATATGGCAAGGGTTATGGCAGGAAGGAGGCTGTATGTGTGATGGTTCCATTCTTTACATTTTATTTATTTATTTATTTATTTATTTAGACAGTTTTGTATACCGCCTTATCCTTCAATCAAAGCGGTCACAACACAATTGGGGGATACATTTAACACACGGGGATATGAGACACATACACTAATACTTACAGGGAACATGGGCAATGGAGGGTTAAGTGGCTTGCCCAAGACCACAAGGAGCATCTGTGGGACTAGAAACCCCAGTCCTTCCGGCCCAAGGTTGCTGTCCTCTAGTGGGATTTGAACCCCCGACCTTCCGGCCTGAAGTACCTTGCCCCAACCACTAGGCTACTCCTCCCTTGTACATTTGAAATGTACACTCTAACTCTGCTTTCTCTTTCCCTCCTGCAGGTGTCATGGAAAATCAGAGGTGTTATGGCTGCCAGGGAGAGGTCATAGGATGGGTCAGGGGTAGTGTTCTTATATGTTGCACATTGTATGGATGCCAGCTTGCCAGGGCCCCCACAGCCCATTTTACCTATACACACATAAAGACATGAGGCTGGCTCCCAGTGATCAATATCTGAGGCATGTTTATTATAGGTGTGGGTACAGTGGACACATGCTGGAGATGCATCCAAGAGTACATTCACTTGAGCAAAAGTATTGCAAATCACACATGATACAGGTCTTGCAACATTGCAATGGCTCTAGCCCCTACCACACCTATAATAAACTTGTCTCATATATTGATCACTGGGAGCCAGCCTCACGTCTTTATGTGTGCTTAGGTGTTTATGTTTGTAATTGGACTGTCATCACCATGATGTAAAAATGTAGCCCTTTGCTCATGATATGCTAATAATGGCTGCCAGATGTGGTGGCATCGACCTTGTGCCACAGGTGCGAAGAAGTAAGAGAGGGCTAGGCTCCAGCGTTGTAGAGTTGTGGGATTCCAAGAAAGGCCACAAGCAGAAATGTTCTGGCATGACCAATGCTTGGCACTATGACCATATGTATGTGGTGCCTATGTTTGCACCTCTCCACATAAGTTGTAGGGAAATGGTGTACAACAGAGGACATCTTGTACATGCTGCAGCAGGTGCTGCTGGCCCTCTGTCCAACCTATGTCTGCAAACCTGTGCCATTGCTCTCAAACCATTCCAATCTTTCTGCCATCCAGTGGCTGATGGCATCACTAGTGCCTCAGAGAAGCGGTTTAGTTTGACAGAGAAGATACACATTGTAGTATCATATGTCATTGGTTGTTGCTGGTTAACTATTGTTGTGCTATTCTCACCTTACCCCACTGGCTCTCTTTGTTATTTGGCCTCTTTTGTACTCCCTGTTCCATTGATAAATTATTTTTTATTGTAAACTATTATGAGGGCAATTTTGTGCGTATAATGAATTCCTACTAAATAAATAAACACTGAGGTGGCTGTGATAGACAGCTGCAATGGGGGGTATCTCAATTCCTTGCTATAGAGGTATGTTTCCCAGTATATCCCAATCTGGGCATGGAAAGCCATCAGGACCTACACTATAGCATGCTTCAGCTGTTGGTAATGTGTCTACCTGTTCACAGGAATTGCTGAGCCCCCTGAAGCACCTTGAGAAATACATGGCCACTGGGTATGATGTTTACATGGTCTCTGGAGTGATGACCCACAACATCTCATTTGGGTTTTCTGTAGAGGGGGTCAATGCATGTATCCACAGGTCAGGGCCATGGTGTGCATTGCAGTGTTGTGCCAGTAGTTCATATACAGTACACTTTGCATGTGTGCATGCAAACTCTTGTGAATGGCTTCCCACACTGGGCACCAACTTACTCAGAAGAACGGGCCAATGCCCCATGGCACATATGGTAGTAATTGATTGGTGGATATCTGCATAGCCAAGGTAGTAAAGTGTGAACATCATGAAACACTAGGACAAACATATTGCAAAACATGACTTTTTTTATTTATATGGGCCATCTAGGCTATCACTAAGTAACAAGTGATGCACATATCACATCCTCATCATCTACAATAGACCACTTTATTTGCAGCCATAGTCTGGGGCCTGCCCCATCCTTCCTCTCCCAGTCTGTAGAAGCTGGAATAGTGATATGTACTAAGAGCTAGGCGAGGCCCAGTAGTTTGGCAAGTGTCTCAGCCCTTTCAGATGGAGCACAATGAGGTCCTGAGACCTTGTGACCACATTGAAGCACTACTTCATCTCTCTTCTCAGGAAAGAGAAGTATGGGGGGGGGGGGCTTTGAGATTCTTAAAATCGCATAGAATCACACAGTAACATAGTAAATGATAGCAGATAAAGACCAGCATAGTCCATCTAGACTGCCCAGTAAGATGGCAGGAGTAAGATGGCAGGAGTAGGTGCACCCCTCTCCATGTCTTTGTTTAGGGGTGAACCTACCAGGAGTAGGTGCACTCCTCCCCATGTCACTGTCCAGGGGTGCACCTGCTACTCTGTGCAGACAACCCCTCCCCATGTCTTTGTTTAGGGGTGAAACCACCGCTCCCATGTCTTTGTTTAGGGGTGAACCCACCGCTCCATGTAGGACACCCATATTTGATGAGAAATTAGATGGTTCAGTTTATTTTGATTTTATCCTGTTGCTGTAAAGGGATCCACTGTGTCTGTCCCATGCCATTTTGAATTCTGTCACTGTGTTTTCCCCCACCACTTCCATCGGGAGGGCATTCCAAGCACCCACCACCTTTTCAGTGAAAAAGTATTTCCTGACATTGCCTTTCAATTTACCACCTTGCAGCTTCATGTTATGCCCTCTAGTTTTACAGCTTCCCCATCTTTGGAAGAGGTTTGTTTGTTCATTATTTCTCTTTAAGTATTTAAAGGTCTGAATCATATCTCCCCTATCCCTCCTCTCCTCCTAAGTGTACATATTTAGGTCTTCAAGTCTCTTCTCATAAGGCTTCTGACGCAGGCTCCAAATCATTTTGGTCGCCTTCATCTCAACAGTTTCCATTCTTTTTACATCCTTTGCAAGATATGGTCTCCAACTTAGACAGTGGCATTAGTACCTCTTCCTTTCTGCTGGTAATTCCTCCTTTTATGCAGCCCAACATCCTCCTGGCTTTTGCCACCGCCTTGTCACACTGTTTTGCCACCTTGAGATCTACAGAAATAATCACACCAAGGTCTTTCTCCTGATCCGTGCACAACAACCTCTCGCCCCCTATCGCGTACATTTTCCTTGGATTTCTGCTACCCAGGTGCATGACACTGCACTTCTTTGCATTAAATCTTAATTGCCAAGCATTAAACCATTCTTCCAGCTTTTGTAGATCTTTCCTCATGTTAAGCACTCCCTTGGGGGAGTCCACTCTGTTGCAAATTTTTGTGTTATCTGCAAAAAGACAGACCTTTCCATTCAGTCTTTCAGCAATATCACTCACAAATACATTGAACAGTGCCGGGCCCAGGACCAAACCCTGGGGCACCCTGCTAATCACCTTCCTTTCATCCGAGTGAGCTCCATGTACCATCACCTTCTGTCGTCTGTCAGTCAACCAATTTCTGATCCAGTTTACCACCTTGGGACCCATCCCCAAACTACTGAGTTTATTGATAAGCCTCCTATGAGGGACAGTATCAAAGGCTTTGCTGAAATCCAGGTAGATGACATCTATCGCATGCCCCTGATCTAGTTCTCTGGTCACCCAGTCAAAGAACTCAATCAGATTTGTTTGTCAAGATCGTCCTTCGGTGAAACCATGTTGCCTCGGATCTGGCAACCTGTTGGTTTTGAGAAAGTTCACTATTTGCTCTTTCAGGAGCACCTCCATTACTTTTCCCACCACTGAGGTAAGGCTCACAGGCCTGTAGTTTGACACTTCTTTCCTGCCACCACTTTTGTGTAGAGGTACGACATCAGTCATTCTCCAGTCCTGAGGAACTTCTCTTGTTTCATGGCAACCCTATTCACAACATTTGTGCCCACTGAACTGGTTAGATTCCCCCCCCCCATACACACACACATTCCTTCTCCCTGTCCCTGAGTCTCATCCTGTAGGGATTATTAGTAGCGCAAAAAAATAAGTTAGGTTCTCAGTTATGTCCAGGGGAAATTGGCTACTGATACCCAGCCCGAAGTTCTGTGAGTTATTCTGGCAATGAGCCACGAAGTAAGTCTGGTCTGTATATATATATTGTGATAAGGAAGCTTATCATAGCTCAGGAAGGGGCTATAGAAAAGGTGAAGTGTCTCTGAACAAGCAACCTGTCAGTGCTGGTAGAAATGAGAAAACAGAATTTTGCCATAAAAGACTACCAGTCCCAGAATGCACCAGGTTTCCAACAGCCATGAGAGGAGCTGAAGTGAGAAAACGTGTGTTCAATCAAAAGGGCTATGAGGTAATCCCCAAGCACTCATTGCAAAGGGCAGGGCTTGATTCAGCACAGCTGCGCTGTGCTAGGATGGAACACTCATCTCAAAGGGCAAGGCCTGATTCAGCACAGCTGCGCTGTGCTAAGGTGGAGCACTCATCAAGGCAGAATAAAGATAGAGTCTATTCTACAGAGAATCATCCAGAGCTGGGATGTCATGATCATTGGTATCTTGATCATCCACGGGAATCCTGATCTTCATTCTCATCAGAAGCAGAGGTCAGAACGGACAGACAGAGAGAGCAAGAAGCCCTTTAAAAGAAGGAAGAGAAAAGCCTCTGGGAAGTCTACAGGAGTCCAGCACAGTACGTATACTGGGAGACAGACAAGAGGTCAGCATACACCATTGGACTGGGGGAAACCAGAGGAGTGGTATTGCAGAGCCAGGAATCTCCAGACGGCACCTGTGAGGGAAACAGCTGCACATGGAAGGGACCCTGAGACCCATGCCAGAAGGTATGTGAAGAGAGATCCAGTGTCCAGGGATCTAGATTGGAAGGCTGGACACAGAAACTGGACTACATATTGGCCAGGCTATTTAAAGGGGAACTCTAACAGCAATGGAAGCTCAGGTATGAACACTGATCTATGCCCTAGCTATAACTTTGAAAGGAAGCAGGGAAATGATTATTCTCCTGGTAGTGCTCCATTGAGAAATTCCTTTGTGCCAAGCCAAGATATTGAACCTATGATTATTGAAGAAAGGGGAGAGGTCTTAGAACCAGAATGTGAATATATGGACTGCTCTCTGTCCAAACTCAAATGGTAGTTTTCTGTTACAAAGTGCAACAACCATCACAAAGAAATACCAACTTGTTCTTTAATCTACTCAGAAAACCTTCTGAGTAAGATTTTGAGCTACACAGTGAAAGCAAGCCAGCTAAGGGGTTTCAGATGGGTGATTGCTAGCAATTGAGCTTACCTAATTGCTTGTGTGCTCTGAAGGGAATCACTTCTGAATTTATATGTAAAGATATAAGAAGTTAACCTGAAGAAAAGAACAGTTTTCCTACTTTGTGGGTTTATTTGGTTGCTTACTGCATTGCTAAGACATTATTTGCTAAAGCCTACAAGAAAGACCAGTTTGTTGCCAACCAGGTCTTTAATCTTTTGCTTTAATTACCTGACAAGTTCAGATGTTGTTTTTTTCTGATTTTGTTTTCCTAACTTTAAAACTGCAATATCTGTAATACCTGAAGATTGGAGGGTCGCCAACGTAACACCAATTTTTAAAAAGGGTTCCAGGGGTGACCCGGGAAATTACAGACCGGTGAGCCTGACGTCAGTACCAGGGAAAATGGTAGAAGCCATCATAAAGAACAAAATTACACAGCATGTAGATAGTCATGGCCTAATGGGAGACAGCCAACATGGCTTTAGACAAGGAAGATCTTGTCTTACTAATCTGATCTGTTTTTTTGAAGGTGTGCATAAACAGGTAGACAAAGGTGAGTCGGTTGATATAGTGTATCTGGACTTTCAGAAAGCTTTTGACAAGGTCCCCCATCAGAGACTTTTGGCGAAGCTAAAAAGTCATGGGATAGGAGGCAGTGTACTATTGTGGATCGGGAACTGGTTAAAAGATAGAAAGCAGAGGGTAGGGCTAAATGGCCAATATTCCCAATGGAAAAAGGTGAATAGTGGAGTACCCCAGGGATCTGTACTGGGTCCGCTACTTTTTGACATATTCATAAATGACCTGGAAAAGGGAATAACTAGTGAGGTAATCAAATTTGCAGATGACACAAAACTGTTTAAAGTTGTTAAAACCCAAGAGGATTGTGGAAAACTGCAGGAGGATCTGGATAAATTGGAAGACTGGGCATCCAAATGGCAGATGACATTTAATGTGGACAAGTGCAAAGTTATGCACCTAGGAAAGAACAACCCACACTATAGTTACAAGATGCAAGGCTCCACATTAGAAACCACCACCCAGGAAAAAGATTTAGGAGTCATCGTGGATAACATGTTAAAACCCTCCGCCCAGTGTGCAGCGGCGGCCAAGAAAGCAAATAGAATGCTAGGTATCATAAGGAAAGGGATGGAGAATAAAACAAAGGATATTATAATGCCTCTGTATCGCTCCATGGTACGACCGCACCTTGAATATTGTGTGCAATTCTGGTCACCGTATCTTAAAAAGGACATAGAGTTATTAGAAAAAGTACAGAGAAGAGCCACCAAATTGGTGAAGGGGATGGAAGGCTACTCCTATGAAGAGAGGCTAAAAAGGTTAGGGCTCTTTAACCTAGAAAAGAGGCGGCTGAGGGGAGATATGATAGAGGTGTATAAATTAATGAATGGAGTGGAACGGATAAACGTGGATAAATTGTTTACGCTATCAGAATATAGAAGGACTAGGGGGCATGTAATGAAGCTACAGGGTAAACTATTTAAGACAAATAGGAGAAAATATTTCTTCTCTCAACGTGTAATCAAACTCTGGAATCTGTTACCGGAGGATGTAGTAAGGGCTGTTAGTATAGCTGGGTTTAAAAAAGGTTTGGACAAGTTCCTGGAAGAAAGGTCCATAAACCACTATTAAAAAGGGACCCAGGATATCAATGCTTGGCCTAGTACAAGCACTGCAGAACCTGTGTCTTTTGGGGAAACTGCTAGGTACGTATGACCTAGATTGGCCACTGTTGGAAACAGGATACTGGGCTTGATGGACCTCGGTCTGACCCAGTATGGCATTTCTTATGTTCTTATGTTCTTATGTTCAAGTATCCTGAGTTCTGTGCTACCAAGCATTATCTGTGTTGGGAGAACCCCTCATAAATAAAAATCTTATTTGCTTTACCCTTGAGCAAGTATAATTAATTATTGGTCAAGGCTGTGTCTGGAATGAATGGACTACATTACCCACAAATCCTTGCAAATCATATAGAGGTATGCTTTTGCCAAGACTGTGAACATTCTCACCCAGGCGGCCGTCTGACAATATATATATATATATATATATATGTATATATTAGATTTTATTATGGACAGCCAGGTAGAAAAATATACAAACATATATATATAATTAGAAACATGAGGTAGAAATTTGTTATGACACAGAATTACAATTGGACAAAGTAATAAATCACTAATTAGTAACCAGACGTCACTGATTCGCTCTGCATTGTGAAAAGTTATGGAATAAGTTTCTAACTACCCTTGCACATCCAGAGGAGGAGAGAGATAAGTTGGTACCTTAGCTTCGTCTGTCACTTGGGGCTGATGTCCGGAGACTTGGGAGCAGCACGTCCAAGGAGGCAGCTAAGCTAGATAACGCAGGCTACAGCCCTTTCCGGAGGTGAGCCGTGAAAGAACACAGAACCGGAGGTATCTGTGAAAGTCTTATCTCAGACCTTAGGAGAACGGCCTTGCCCACACATAGTGTGGCTGTCTTGCAGACAGATCAGGTAGCAGAAAACAGGTAAGCAGGGCACAAACAGTGAAAGAACCTGTGTAAGTTCTTCTGCGCAGACTGTATTATTCTTTGTGATGAATCTCCATCATAGGTCCAGTGATTGGTTGGCACAAGGCAGTCCGAGGTGTTCTCAGCGAATCAGGAGGTAGATGACGGGCATCTTCTTGCAGACAAAGGGTCCATAGTAAGATGTCATGCTGAGAAAACAGTATGTAGTATTCTGGACATAAGTACGTGTCCAAGGCCAGTAGAACCAGCTATAGATAAGCACCAGAGAAGCAGATGTTCTTGCATGTGGGCAATGAATTAGCCAGGGACAATGGCTTCTGTATGCACACATAGAAACGCTGTGCAAGTAGTTGCTTGGAGGTCAAGTCTGTAGCTGAATACAGCAAAAGTGTAGTGAGGAATCCATCTTGTCTGTTCAGCTTGGTTCAGGCCTGAGCTGCTGAGCAGGCCGGAGAACTGCAGGTGTAGAATTTCAGGGGTATCAGCCCTGTGCTATTTAATGTGACATCAGACTTCTTCTCACTTCCCGTAGATAGCCAGGCTGACCTCTGGTCCTCTACACTATCATCCACCCTTGATTCCATTGCCCCCCTCCAACCTGTTCCCTCTCATCCCTCTTCAC
Organism: Ichthyophis bannanicus; assembly: GCA_033557465.1. Lineage (NCBI taxonomy): Eukaryota > Metazoa > Chordata > Amphibia > Gymnophiona > Ichthyophiidae > Ichthyophis > Ichthyophis bannanicus. Next base: position 389,757,821 of record CM066038.1, on the reverse strand, counting down.
ATCACCCATGGTTCCACTCCGGCCTATATCTGCATCGCTCGCACCTTCGTCGTGCAGCTCGCCTTTGGCGCAAATCACCCTCTGTTGACACCCTTACTACCTTCCATAGTATCCGGAAACTCTATCATTCCTTGCTATTATCGGCTAAGCAATCATATTACTCCAACCTCATCACTTCGTCTTCCAATTCATCCCGCCAACTGTACCGGGTTCTGAATTCCCTCTCTTCGACCTCCACCTCCCCCTCCTTATCTCCCCTACCCAATGCCCCTAGTTCTATGGCCCTTGCCTCCTTTTTCTCAACTAAGATATCAGCTCTTCGCTCTACCTTCAACCCTCACCCCCTCCCTCTCTCGCCTCCTCCCTCTTCTCCTACATCTACTATCCACCACTCCTCTCCCTCTGCTCCTATATTTCCCCATTCTTGGTCTGAATTCCACCCTATTACCCTACTTGAACTGACAAAAACTATCTCACTCTCCCACAAGACCACCTGTTCCCTCGATCCCATACCCTCCTTCTGGCTCCTGGACCCCTCTCTCACACTCCTCCCCTATGCTCTCCACATTATGAATTCCAGTCTGTCCTCTGGAAACTTCCCTTCCACCTGGAAGCATGCCCTGGTCCGCCCCTTACTCAAGAAATCCTCTCTCGATCCAGCCGTCCCCTCCAATTGGCGCCCCGTTTCCAACTTACCTTTCCTGTCCAAAATCCTTGAAAAGTTTGCTTTCCATCAACTCACCGCCCACCTTGACACAACCATTTCCCTACACCCCCGTCAGTCGGGATTCAGACCCGGTCACAGCACTGAAACCATTCTTATTGCTCTCCTCAATGAGTTGCACTGCTCCCACGAAAAAGGGCAATTCTCCATCGCTGTATCATTGGACCTCTCTGCAGCCTTCGACGTCATTGACCACCGCACTCTGCTTTCACGGTTATCAGAACTCGGGATCCAGGGTACAGTTCACCGGTGGTTCCATTCCTTTCTCTCCTCACGTTCTTTCACGGTACACTCAGGTTCTTCCCCTTCTACATCCTTCCCCCTGCCCTGTGGAGTCCCCCAAGGATCCATCCTTGCCCCACTACTTTTTAATATCTTTCTTGCACCACTGGCACTGCTCATTCAACAAACTGGCCTTTCTGCCTACTTCTTTGCTGATGACATCCTTGTGATTCATCATACGTCATCTCACGCCCCCGACCTCTCCCCCCTTAACACTTGTTTAACCGCCGTCGCACAATGGTTCAATGACAACTTTCTCATCGTCAACCCTTCTAAGTCTGCAGCCATCTGGTTCACTTTCGGGGCTCCCTCTCCTACCTTGGCCCCTATGATGCACCCATCCCACTTGCACCCATCCTCCGTTACCTTGGCGTGACCCTTGATTCTGCACTATCTTTCCATCAACACATCTCTGGGGTAGTACGCAGCTCTCTTTTTCAACTCCGTAAAATCCGTGCCGTCCGTTCTCTTCTACCCATCACATCTTTGACTACACTGGTTATCTCTCTGGTAATTAGCCGTCTCGACTATTGCAATTCTATATTCGCTGGCCTTCCCCAGTACCAACTTCGCAGCTTCAATTAATTCAGAATACAGCTGCCCGTCTTCTCACCTTTTCATCCCCACGCGATCATGTCACCCCTTGCTTGGTTTCCCTTCACTGGCTCCCCATTAAAGCCCGCTTTGTCTACAAGCTTCTTATCACTACCCACAAGGCTCTCCATACCAATACCCCCCAACATTTAGCTGATCTCATCTTTCTTCAACCTACCCCTCGCCTGTTGCGCTCCGCCCACGGCAACCGCCTTTTTCTCCCCTCCCCAACCCAGGCACACCTCGAATCCACCCGCAACGCTGCCTTCTTTTTTGCCAGCCCCGCCTTGTGGAATTCTCTCCCACACCCTATTCGTACCGAACTGTCTTTCCCCCAGTTCAAGACTATGCTTAAAACTTTCCTTTTCTGCCAGGCTTTCGACCTTCCCCCCCCCCCCCCCCTTCATTTACTTCCACTCAGTCAGCTGCAACCATCCACCCACTACCCCTGTCCGGGCTGTAACACCCCCCCGCTGTCTTGTTGCCCCGGCACGCCCTCATGTGGCTTCTTGTATATTTGTTATGTAGTCCATCCGTCTGTACGCTATTTATTTTATTTTTGTTACCTTGTCTACCACCTGTCTTGTTAGTCTGCGGACTGAGTCTCGTCTCAGCTAGCCTGTAACCTCCATAGTCTGTCCTTTTCTGTCCTTACTACTTTTCTCTCTCTATTTACTTTCCTATTTATAATTGGCGTTCCTTTCCATTCTCCATTTTCTTTTTTTCGCAGCCCAACTTGTTTATATTGTACACCGCCTTAATACTTTTGTAAAGGCGGTATATCAAATTCATTGAATAAAGAATAAAGAATGTGCAATGTACCACCTTATCCTAATATGCACTCTTTTGGGGTACCCTTCCACATTGGTTAATAGCTATGCATGGCTTTCTTCCACTTGCCACCATTGTAGCCTATCCCCAGACTACTGTGGTTGTATATTTTGCACCCAGCGTAGCTATCCATGTCATAGCTGCCTGGAGCTGGCATGCATTCCATGGCATTGTGCATAATATATGGAAATTCAGTAGACTCACCCATTATGTATCAGGTATGCCTCTTAAAACTTTCCTTTTCTGCCAGGCTTTCGACTTGTTCAAGCCATGGTATTTTCAATAACATCATATGGATGTGAAAGCTGGACAGTGAAAAAGACAGACAGGAAGAAAATTGATGCCTTTGAATTATGGTGCTGGCGGCGAATACTGTGTATACCATGGACTGCCCGAAGAACAAACCAGTCGGTACTAGAGGAGATCAAACCTAAGCTTTCTTTAGAAGCTCAGATGACAAGACTTCGACTTTCATACTTCGGACACATCATGCGAAGAGAGAGATCATTAGAGAAAGACATCATGCTTGGCAAGATAGAAGGTCAACGCAAAAGAGGAAGGCCAGCAATGAGATGGATCGCTACAATAACAGCAGCTACGGGTACCAGTCTGTCATCAATGAGCCGCCTGACTGAAGACCGAACACAATTTAGGATAGCTATCCAGAGGGTCGCCATGAGTCGACTCCGACTCGACGGCACTTAACAACAACAACATGCCTCTTATGCCATGTCTTACCTTCTGTCTGTTGCAGCTCCAGGAGAAGTCACTATAGCAATTGGACCAGGTCATCCACACAGTCCCGAACTGGGTATTCAGGGACTCCAGGTTCTGCAGTAATTGATGGAAGTCTCTGTGATGAGAGGTGGAGTGCACATGATTAGAGGTCTGCTCATTTCACCAGGTCTTCCGCTGGCATCTTCACACCTTATCTCACTGTTAATGTCATGAGATATCATGCCATTATCCTCAGTGTCTGTCCTGTTCTGGTTAGTGGGAGATATGGCATGTGGACATTAGGGGTGGCATTACAACTGCTGCTTGCAATATGTGGAATCTGTTACCTGTGACGTCCTGGTGCTTAGCACAATGTTTGTTTCTGGTTGATGGCAATGTTTTGTGGGTATGTGCTAACTGTGCCCAGTACAGTTAGGTTAATTCTGAAGGGGCTATGTGTGCCTGCAGTACCTCTGCCTATGTGATCATTGTGCTCTGCGTGGATGCACTGTTGGGGGCAAAGTCTCTGTCTGTATTGCTGCATGCTTGCTTGCATAGCTTTTCTACTCCATGGCATACCTCATGGTCTTTGTACACATTCCATTTGCTACCACTTGCTAATCCTTGCGCCCTTAACCTTAAGTTTTATAAATTTTGCAGTAGTACATTAGGGGGATTTTATTCTTATTTTTAATTCCTTTCTTGTCATTGGCTTTTCTTCTTCAAACTTAGATATTCTATTTGAGTTGTAAGCCATTTCAAATTATTAAAATCACAAAGACGGTGCATAGAAATCTTCAAATAAATAAATAAATCTGTGTCATGAGGCATCCCTGCGCAGCTTATGTGCCTCACTGATTGGCAGATCATGCTATCGCATGGGCTATGGAAGCAGTTTGTGTGTGTGTGTGTGTCAGGGATGTATGTGTTTGATCTATGGCAGGCAGCAAAGGTATTCATGGAAGTGCCCTATTATCTGGGGCTGGGGGATTGGGTGCCCTGAACAAACCTTTAGACTTGTGTGCCTTCCTCTGAGATTCTGGTTGCACACTCAACAGTTCTACTTGTCGGATAAGCAGCTCCAGTGTCCATACTGCACATGGCCACCATTGCTCATATCACTTTGCCATAATTACGTGTGCTTTCTTGGTATGTGTGAGGCCACTCTTCCTGCAGGCTACAACATGTGCTGCTTGAATTATGAGTATGTGTGAGTGGCCAGATCTATGGCGTTCCTTTGACTGCTGCTATTTCATGATATTAAGAAGCAAACTCGGAGGCACTGGGCAACTACTCAGTCGTTTGTCCAATCCTGACTTCCATGTTTCCTTGCCTGCACAGTGGCTGTTGGCCTGCTGCTAGTTTGTTTCCCTGTGAGCTGTCACTGTGGGTATGCAAAGGATTTCTCACTTGGCTAGGGCTATGCAGATCCTCTCTGACCCTTCTTGTTGCAGCAGGGGAGGCCTAAGCTGTCTAGGAGGGTACAACAACTCCTCTTTGGTGATCAAATGCTGGAAAAACAGAAGGCTCTCTACTTTTGAGAGAAATTGGGCTGCCAAGTGGCTGCCATTATGCTTTCCTGCCTAATCTTGTGCATGGGGATACATGAAGACCAAAACCATATGGACATGTTCCATGGAGATGAGACACATGCAGTGTAGGTGGGCACATGCTGCTCCTATCATCCTAGCTCATGAATGGGCATCCTACCTATGGAGCATAACAGATTCACTGCCTGCTCATGCATATGCCCCTGATTGCCTCCTATGGTGTTTTGCATGTACAGTTGGTACTGCTGGTAGGAATGTTCGTCTTTCTTCATTTTGTGACTCATTTGCATGTGGTTGCTGCCACACCCATCAAATGGACTTACTCACGTGTACAATGACCCATTTTTCATCGTGTGTGCATGAAATTTCGGAATAGCCGTGCACTTGTAGTGTCTTTTCTGAAATCCCCACTGTTGTATCAACAATTTTAGTTCCTCCCTAAAAACCCTTTCTAAAATGTGCCTTCACATCGGTTTTATGTTCCCTAATTAACTGAATGTGGCCTAACAGATGCTCATCTCTAACTTTTAATCAGGCTGGTGGTACCCAAAACGTTCGGATCAATTTCTATATCTATCGACCCTCAACTGGGGCAACTGGCATTCAGTCACTTGTGCCCATCCCTTCTTGGGCATGCTTACATTTTCTACTCACCCAGCCTCTTCTGCTGTGTATTCATGCAATTTCATGCAAATAACCAGACTGAGACTGAGATCTGCTAAAAAGTGAGGCGTATTAAAAAGACAGATTGGCATTTTAGTGGCATTATATCTGTTTCATAAACTACCAATTACAATCACCCCTAGCAAGCGCTCCATTTAAGTTTATAAAAGACCATCGAAATACTCAAGAGAGCAGATTTATATAGCGTCAGGCTCTCATAGCTTTCATCATTGCTCCAAAGTTTTAAAATAACTTGTCTCACAGCATTGCATTAATTTTAAGCAGAAGCATAACTTACTTTATTTATTGCTTTCTGCTATCCTCCGACACTCTACGTGTTTTGAAGAAGGTCTCGTCTGCATCGGGGAGCTTCATATCTGCATGGTTCCCCTTTCCCAAATGGAGCTCTTTCAATGCGTCTGAAAGGAAGAAAATGGTACAGCATTATAAATCATCACATGACCTCTCAAGCCAATCCTATCAAAAATTTCCACTTAACTTCCATATTTAACCCCTTCGGGGCCACAAAGTCTAGCTTAAAAATCCAAGACTGATTTTTTGCATAAACTAGACATCAGCAAGCCATCTAATTTACAGTAGACTGATTATACAATTTAACTCCATTGCAATGAATTACCCCTGAAAGACCGGGCCATACAAACCATTCCAACTCCATATAATTCATTAGCCTACAAATAGACTGTTAAAGGCATCCAACCATCATATAACACAATAGAGTGGTGAAATGCTGTCAAAGCACCTTGCCCTCACTTTCAAATGAGAACTGAACCTCTATATTAACCATAAGACTTTGTGACGCACCCCATTAAAAAGTGGGCATTAGCCATACAACCAGCCAGTACCGCTGTAAGTTTCAATCATCAGCCATCAACGACAGAGACATATGTGACTCACCTTCACTAATGCAGTCAGGTAGAGCAGAAAAATAATAATAATATTATTTGCAATTTTACATTGACACCCCTGTTGAGTGCTCTGGCTTGGTCACACTTATATTGCGACAAGCAGCAGGATGAGAATGGGTTGAGTTGGATGAGATCCCCAGCACAAGGTAAACCATAGCGTTAACTTGGCTCCCAGCCGTTAAGTAACCTTGTCTGACACTTCTTCTATGCTTGCCCATTCTCTACCCCTTCTACTTCCTTAAGTCTTCTATCCCATCCTACCTACCTTCCCTCTTTTACCTGACCCTTTTACTTCTTTTACCTGGCCCTACTCTGACCCCATCTTTCCGGTTCCTGTTGCTCTCTGCTTTCCCGCAACTCCTTTTTCTTCTCCCTTGCCCTGGTCCCCCTAGCCTGTCAGTTGCCTAACTGTCGCACTTGGCTCCTATTTCTCAATTCATCTCTTTCTCAATGCATAGTATAGAACAATTCCTGAGTTATGACACTTCTGTTAGTAATGCCATTCCTGTGCTATTTTCCCTTATCACAATGTCCAATTTTCTTGCTTTTGGCCCTTTATCGGAGGAAATCGGAATGGGAATGGTTTAGGTGATCACAACTTCTGTTAGGGTCATGGTCCCAGTGTTTTTCTGGTATAATAGTGTTCTAGTATTGATAGTTTCCAGTGGATGAGACATTCTGACTTACTATGCTGCATTATTTACAGTTTTTCTAAGATCAGCACGCCGCATCCAGTGATCAGATGTTACAGAATCTGCATTTATCTGTTTTACCAGTATTTCTATGTTCACTGTGAACCATCTTATCCATAGTTTGCTGTTCTGTGCCAATCAATCTCTCATCTTTAGCTATAAATTAATCTGACCTCTCCTTAGCCTAAGCTTCCTAAGCCTGTACTAGGGACTCTGCAGCTGGCTGCATCTTCAATGTTACTCACAATGACGGTACATGAGATAAATCTGTATATACTGCACACCCAGTATATGCAAGTCTGTCTCAAGCATATTCATTGTGGATATCCCAAAAACTTAACTGGCTTGTGTAGTCACCAGGACAGGTTCGGGGAAACCTGCTTAGCCATTTCTGTGCCAGGTTTTGATCTGTTTGTGATTCCTGGAGTAACTCTCTATTTCCTATTATATTTATGCTTTCACCAGTTGTTTTATTTTCTTTTTTCATCTCTTTCTTTAGAGAGTTTTTTTTTTTCACTTTGCAAATTCTCTAGCTTCTTTCTGCATATGTGGGTTGAAAGATGATAAATTGTTTATTTCCTTGTTTTTGACTATCCTTTACCATTTTAGAAAATAGATGACTTATATTGGGTTGTATTGTGTGAATTTCAAATGCATTTGAATGCTTGAAGAGAACTATAGCAGCCTTTATGCTCCCAGTAACCCAGCGACCACAGCATTGTGCTGGTTAGTACTAAGGATGCTTCCTGTCACGAGGAGTAATGATCATCATTTCAGGATAATGATCCACCTTTGGGAGGGTTTAAATGATCATAGAAGCATATGGAATGCAAAGTGAATGGAAAATAAAAAAATACTCTGTTTGCAAGGATCATAATCCAGTCCATTTTTTGAAACTAACTCTGCACGCAGGTTTAAAACTGTGCAAGATGTAGAAATAAAAACAAAAACATTAAAAGATTTCCTGTCAAAACTATTTCAGCAATGAGATTTCAGGATGAAAAAAATGTTGGTTTGGAATTGCATTCTCTCCAACATCTCTGATCAAACCATCATAATGAGAGCAGTATTTCAGACATTGTGATGTCTGGATGAAATAAAATGTTTCCTTGCTGAAAGTTTTTAGTTGAAAAATCATATGACCCTGCAAAAATCAGAGCACTTGCACAAAATAATAAATAGAAGCATGTCCTGCTTTGCTGAAGCAAAGGTCTCAAAATCTGTAGTTATTTGTCACACCCAGGACTTCTACTTTATTTAGAGTGCAAGTTGGTGGCTTCATTTCATTTTGTTCTTGTTGCTAAGTGCCATCAAGTTGATGTCAACTCATGATGACCCTATAGATAGTTGTTGTAAATTGCATTCAATCTTCAGTCAGGCAGCTATTTGTTGATAGAGTGGCATCCATAGATGCTGTTATTGTATCGACTGATTGCATTGCCATTCTTCCTCTTTTGCATCAACCTTCAAATTTTCCAGGCATGATGTCTTTCTCTAATGATCTTTCTCTTTGCATGATTTGCCAAAGTATGAAAATCAAAATCTTATCTTTTGAGCTTCTAAGAAAAGCTTAGGCTTGATCTCTACTAATACTAATTGATTTGTTCTTCAGGCAGTCCATGGTACATGCAGTATTCTTCACCAGCACCATTATTCAGAGGCATCAATTTTCTTAATGTTTTGATCCTTAACAGTCCAATATGACTATTGAAAACACCATGGCTTGGACAAGTTGAATCCTTCTATACAGAGATATGTATCTGAGATGTTGTCCAAGTCCTTCATAGCCATTCTGCCAAAAACAATGCGTTATTGGATTTCTTGCTGGACTGTCATTCTATTATTGATTATGGATCCAAGCAGATTGAAGCTGTCTACTCTTTCTATTTCTTTTCTATCAAAGATGACATTATTAATTTTGCTAGTTGTCAGGATCTTTGTATTTTTCACATAAATGTGCAAGCCCATTTTAAGGCTATGTTCCTTGATCTTAATAAACAGAGGTTTCAGGTCCAGCCAGTAAAGTGGTATGTATCATCAGTATAGTGAAAGTTGTTGATGAGTCTTTCACCAATCTTTCCACATCAGGTTTTCTTCATGTAGAAACATAGAAATATGATGACAGAAAAAGACCACATGGCCTATCTAGTCTGTCCTTCCATGTCAACAACTACAACAGTCCCCTTTTTCCTTTTAGAGATCCTCTGTGTTTGTCCCATGCTTTTTTGAATTCAGTTACTGTCCTCATCTCCACCACCTCCACTGGGAGACTATTCCACGGATCCACCACTCTTTCCGTAAAGAAATATTTCCGCAAATCACTCCTGAATCTATCCCCTTCACCCTCATCCCATGTCCCTTCACAGCAGAACTTGCTTTCAATTGAAAGAGGCTCTCCCCCTGAACATTTATGCCACAGAGGTATTTAAACATCTCAATCATATCACCTCTATCCCGCCTTCCCTCTAAGGTGTACATATTAATATCCTTAAGTCTATATTGCTCCCTTGGATTGCTGCAGTCCAAATGCATGACATTACATTTTTTAACATTAAATCCCAGCTGCTAGATTCTAGACCATTCTTCAAGCTTAGCCAGATCCCTCCTCATGTTATCTACAGCTTCCTGGGTGTCTATTCTACTGCAGAGTTTGGTATCATCCGCAAAAAGGCAAACCTTACCAGACAGCCCTTCCAATATATCACTAACAAAGATGTTAAAAAGAATCGGACCAAGGCACACCACTAGTAACATCCTTCTCCTCAGAGTGAGCCCCATTTACCTGTACTCTTTGTCGCCTCCCACCCAACCAATTTCTAACCCAAGCAGTAACTTTAGGGTCCATCCCTAGGGTGCTCAGTTTGTTTATAAATCGCCTGTGAGGAACAGTGTCGAAGGCTTTACTGAAATCTAAATACACCACATCTAGGGCTCTCCCTCGTTCCAAATCCCTGGTCACCCAGTCAAAGAAATCAATCAGATTTGTCTGACAAGACCTGCCTCTGGTGAATCCATGCTGCCTCGGATCCTGTAATCCGCTGGACTCCAGAAACTTCACTATTTTCGTTTCAGCAGCGTTTCCAATAATTTACTCACCACTGAAGTTAAACTAACCGGCCTATAGTTTTCAACCACATTCTTACTTCCTCTTTTGGGTAAAGGCACCACATGAGCCTCTCTCCAGTCCTTTGGCACCACTCCTGACTCCAACGATGCATTGAAAAGATCAGTCAGTGGAGCTGCTAGAACGTCTCCAAGTTCCCTCAGTATTCTAGGGTGTATCCCATCCGGTCCCATCTCTTTGTCTACTTTAAGTTTAGCTAGTTTCTCAAGAACACAGTCTTCTGAAAATTGTTCAAGATGTCCCTCGCTTCTGTTCCTGTTTGTGGGTGTTTTCTGAGGTCCTGCTCCTGGTTCTTCATCTGTGAACACAGAACAGAAATATTTGTTAAGCAATTCTGCTTTATCCTCATCAGCTTCTACATATTGCTCCCCTTCACCCTTGAGTCTGACAATACCACTTCTGCCATTCCTCTTCTCACTAACATATCTGAAAAATGTCTTATCCCCCCCATTTTATTGCATTGGCTATTTCCTCCTCTTTTTGAATCTTTGCTTTCCTGACTACTTTGCTAGCTTCTCTACGTTTTTCCAAATATAGATGCCTGTCTTCCTCTATCTGTGATCTCTTGTATTTCATGAAGGCTTCCCTCTTTTTCTTCACTTTTTCAGCTACTTCTTTCGAAAGCCATAGCGGTCTCCTTTTCCTTTTGTCTTTATTTACCATTTTAACAAAAAGGTTGGTTGCACTTAAAATATCCCCTTTCAGTTTTGCCCACTGTTTTTCTACATCCTCCAGCTGTTCCCATCCCGCTAACGACTCTATTGCAAATTTCATTGCAAGTGTTGTAGTCTTGCTTCTCTGATGATTTGTTCTACATATAAATTGAACAAGTATGGGGAAGGAATTCAGCCTTGTCGTAAATGCTTGAAATATATCAGATAAAGTCAACTATATTTTGTAGCATTTAGCTCATGCATTTACAATAGTAGTTCAAGGCGAATAACAATCAGGTACAGAGGTTTTTTCCCTGTCCCCAGAGTAAGTATAAGGTAGGGCAGGAAGAATAATTTGCATAAGAGTTAAAATGTAAGACATTAAATGAAGATACGTCCTTTCAGATATACTGACAGTGGAAACAATTATAGGGGTTAACTTTATTGTCAAATTTATCTAGAGAATTGAGCCCGGTCATAACATTCTTATTAATTACTTGAATGTTATTTTTTATTTTTTATTTTCTTAATTTATAAATTTTTGTCAGAGTGCTCAAAAAAACTTATTATAATTGTGTTTTTATTGTGATAATCTTGAAAAGTCCCAATCTAAAGAATGATTTGTCTGACACTCTTATATGAATACTTTATCCATTTTGTCGGACATAGTGATATGTTTTTGTATATTATTGTTATCTAATGGTTCTGCATCAGGAAATACTGTCAAGATTCCCTTATCTATCTTCCCTCTGTTCATAAAAATTATTTTCACACTTTTATGAAATCCATTCCTCCTAGGTGTCTCCCGTTTTCTATATTTGTGCACTCCTGACATCTTTTCAATCTCTGCTGCAATGGCATTGAAGGTGTGCCATTGCAAAAGACAGCAAAAAGTTGTTGGGCACACCACAAATGCAAAAAGGGGAAGACACTGAGGAAGACTTCCACTAGTGGTAGTCTTATGGATGTTAGCAGTGGTATGCTACAGGGATTTGTCTTGGTCCGATTCTTTTTACCATTTTTGTAAGTGATATTGCAGAGGGGCTGTTGGGTAAGGTTTGCCTATTTGCAGAAGATATCAAAATTTGCAATAGAAGGAGTAGATAACATGAGATAAGTTAGTGCAAATAGCACCATGTTAGCTGTTGGGGGCATGCACAGCATTTCCCCAGAAGATGACACTGAGGAAATACAGAGATCACAGTGCAGCAGCACAGTGGATGCCACTATTGCCACCTATTTAGACAGTGTTATTTGCACCCACAATGTCTGCAAAATCAGCAGTAACCAAGGTACAGCGAACGCGGTGCTCCCGTTTACCCCTTGCCCCCTCCCCCCACCTTACCCCTTGCCCCCTCCCCCCACCTCCCCCCTCCCCCCTCCCCCCTCTTCCATTAATCACACTACCACAAAATTGGGAATTAAACTGGTCGCAGCTTTATTAACCATTTAACATTAACCAACAACATTCCAATAACCCCCATCATCATGATCCCATCAGCGGAATGAGGCCTCACCAGCCATGTGAGTAGCAAGGTGACTTCCCTTCCGCTTCTGCCATGTCCCAGCCCACAGCTATTTCCATTACCCCCCCCCCCTTCCGGCTTCGCAATATTATTAGCAAAAGCCTCAAGGGGTTGTCTGAGTCGGGGGTACCCCACCCCCGCCCAGGGTATTGCCTATGGCTCCGGACCCCAGAACCTCCAGGATCCCACTTCCCACCCCAGGTGCAACCCTCCTCTCCCCATCCTTCCCAACCCCAAAAAGGGTGGAAGGGTGGGATGCCAGCTGCATCCACTGCCTTGTCTCCCCCAACAACTGCTGTCTTGCCTGCTTCCGCCTCGCACAGACCCTTGCTGCCCCTCGTCCCCCTCATTGGCTCCCGTGTTGCTCCATCAATCCACAGGAGCCAATGTGTTCAAAGGACGTGGCCTCTTCTTCCCATTGTCCTTCACTCCCAAGCCTCCTCAGCGCCGGGACCACGCACCGCGCCTCCCCCCCCCCGGTTAACAGCGGCCGTCAGGTATGTGGCCCCGTGGCCTTTTCGTAACCGAGGTACGGCGAACATGGTGATCCTGTTTACCCCCTGCCCCCCTTCCAATACCCACACTACCACAAAATTGGGAATTAAACTGGTCGCAGCTTTATTAATCATTTAACATTAACCAACAACATTCCAATAACCCGCATAATCATGATCCCGTTAGCGGAATGAGGCTCACCAGCCATGTGAATAGCAAGGTGACTTCCCTTCTGCTTCCGCCGTGTCCCAGCCCATGGCTATTTGCATACGCCCCCACTTCTGGCTTTGCCATTTTATTAGCAAAAGCACCGAGGGGTTGTCTGGGTCGGGGGTACCCCACCCCTGCCCTGGGTATTGCCTACAGCTCCAGAACCCGGCACCTCTGGGATCCCGCCACCGGCTCAGGTGACACCTGTCCCTGTGCCGCCCCCAAAACCAAGCTGCGACCAGCTAACCTCCCTTTCATAACATACTCCAAGGCCTCTTGCCAGTCGTTCAGGAGCAAATCCACTCCTACAGGGGATAAGTGTACTCCATCCAGCTGCATCCAGCGAAGACTGCGCTCGCCCAGTCATGATACGGTCACCTCCGAAGCTTCCAGTCCGATATTGGGCCCCACCGGCTGTACTGCTGCTCGCTGACCAGCCCAATACACAAACGTATGATCAATCACACAGCAGCGACATGGACTCTGTCTTACATCTGAAAGAAAATGGAACGTTAGCAGCCATAGTGAGCTCTTCTCATAGCCGCACATACCCTTGGAATGCCTGTGACCGCCATCTGCCTATCCGTTGTATCTCATGTCCAGGTAGTCCTGCCATGGCTGCACTAGCAGCTGCACCAATCCGAAAGGAGTGTGGGGCAAACCTGCTAGGATCCACGCCTATCTGCCGCAGCGTCAGCCGTAAAACAGCTGAAAACTGAAACCGCAAGCGTGCATCCTTATGCAAAAAAGAGATAGCCGTCCCTCTTCAGCCGCACTCGCAGGTAGGCTTTCAAAGCTGTCACCGGACATGTCAAGGAGCCACCTATCGCTTTCAAAATCACACATGCCCCCCTTCCCCTCTGATCTTGTCAGCCTTATTCATAGTTCATCCACCGACACCTTCACTTGTTGCATTAGCAGGCCACTTCCAGCTTTGGCCTGGCTGGATGAGGCTACTAATTCACCCACTCTGAAAACACCAAAAAAGGCCACACAGAAGACTGCCTGGAAAAGAATGGCTTCATACGGGGATGCTGACACACGGGGTAACACCACACACAACCTCAATAGCAAGTCGTGCGTGATTGGCATCCTACTGTCGCCCAGAGAGGGGATAGACCGCTCCCATCCCTGCAACAGCCTGCGCATCAAGAATCCCCCACTCGGCGTGCCCCAACCAACTGCTCTAGAGAAAAAAGCAAACGCCGCCAATTGTGTTCGCACTGCTGATCTCGACGCTCCTGCAGCCTATGCAGCAAGGACGTATTGACGCATGAGCTGATCCAACACCGGTCTGTGCTGCCATCCCTGAGCCACCAGGAAATCCACCATACTGCCTCAGCCTCTACGATACGCCGACCACGTCGCTACTGACACTGAGATCCGCAACAGGTTCAGCATTCCCGGAGGCCAATTTGCCATAATTGCTCCGGGACTGACACTCCCTCGGCATCCGCCTCTGGTGCCAACCTCCGAAACAGGTCCCACTTGAAAAGGGAAAGAGCATCAGCAATCTGGTTAGTACTCCCTGGCATATGCCGGGCTTTCACAGACACATTCAATCACAAGCAGGCTAGTACCACCTCCCTCATTAACGCTGCTACTAGCTTACAGCATGGAGGATAATGGTTAATCACACTAACCATTGCTGCGTTGTCGCACCACCAAACCACTTTGCGATTGTGAAGCCTGTCCGGCCACAATTCCTATGTCACCAAGATTGGAAACAGCTCCAAGAAGGCTGTATTGCTGGTTAAGCCCGCCTCCCGCCAGGCTTGCAGCCAGCCACCCACACACCAGGAGCCGCCAAAATAAATACCCAATCCCAAGCCTCCTGCTGCATCCGTAAATAACTGCAAGTCAAAACTGGAAATTTCCACTGCCATCATCACTGATGTTCCATTGAAATCTTTCAGAAACTCATCCCAAACACCCAAATCGGCCCGCATACTCCTCAACACCCGAATACGGTGATGCATTTTTTTCATCCCCAGTGTAGCAGCCGACAAGCTGCGTGAAAACACCCGCCCCATTGGAATTACCCTGCATGCAAAATTCAGTGAGCCTATCAAGGCCTGCATTTCCTTCAAGGTTATCTTACTCGAACCCATCACATTAGCCACTAGCACTCACAGCCGCCATACTTTTTCTAATGGCAAGCGCGCCACCATGTACTCGGTATCCAGCTCCACACCTAAAAATGTGATGCACTTCGCAGGGCCCTCCGTTTTCCCCACAGCCAATGGGATGCCCCATGCACGGGCCAACTGCACGAATCCATCCAGGAGCTCCTGGCACCGCACTGACTGCGCCTTGCCCACGAATAGGAAATCATCCAGGTAATCTACCAAGCCCTTGTAATCCCACACTTCGATTACGCGAATGTCATCCTTTATGGACTTCCGCAGGCAATGCTACACCCGCTCAAGCTTGCAATGAACACAGCTGCCAGATTGCTAGTCGGGGCATCAAGGACGGACCACATCACACCAATTTTAAAGAAACTCCACTGGTTACCCATCCAGGCCAGACTTCATTACAAAATCTTAGTCCTGACTTTCAAAGCCCTAAACAATCAGCCTTCCTCATCCATCACTGAGATGATTCACATCACACCACCCAACAGAACCAGAAGATCCACAATGGCGAACACACTGATGATACCAAAAGAAATGACAAAGTGCACAAAGGCAACATCCAACAGGGCCTTCATAATTTGCGCACCCAGAGCCTGGAATGCCCTTCCCACAGACATACGAGCCATTACTAACCTGACCCAATTCAGGAAGGCACTCAAACATCATTTGTTTATAAGACACTACCCAGGTACCAGCTCTGAATAGGCTATAATATTCAAATGAACATTCCTCCAATTTTCCTTAAGGCTAAATAGTTACCCAATGGTTATTTTTATATATGAACCTAGAGGTCTCAGACTCTCCTCGGCATTAGTTTACAGAGCTCATCTTTTGCTCCGTGCCGTTATTGCATCAATGCCCTCATTGTTCAAATAAAATTATCACGTTTGAAAACATCTCTTCAAAAGGTCAGAAAAAGTGCTTATCTTGAATATCTTGAATGAGCCCCGACGCTACTTTCTGGCACAGTGTCTGCATTTCACTTCGATGAGTTTCCTCAGTGGGTTCCTTCCATTCAAGCACTATTAATAAAAGAATTCTATTATAACTCTTCCTCCCTTGCCTTTATACTTGTGGTTATATAACATAGCTATTTGTATATTAACGTATCACCATACCTTTATTATGAAATGCCACCAGTTAATTCTCCGCTGTTTGGCTTGTGACCTTGAGCCCTCCGGCTTCAAAAAAACACCGCACATATGGACTGATGGGATGTTCTCCTTTTAAATGTTCCTCCAATGAGATTGGGGCTGTGCAACATCAAAATCACTTCTACATATTTCATTCAAAAAGGAACTGAACCCGTGTTCCGAGTTTATTTCCTAATTTTCTGTTCGCTTCTTATGTTTTATATACATGCACCCCATTCTATGGCATTATTTAAGCCTCCCGGAATGACCGTCTGCAACTTATGTATCCATCTTTGTTCACATATTAACAACGTTTGTTCCCTGGATTTCCCATCTTTTCCTCTATTAATCATATTGATGCAGAAACACTGCAGGTCTTCAAATTTATGATTGTTTTCCAGACAATGTGTTACGATAGGGGCTTCTTGTACTTTGCAGCATAATCTGCTGCGATGTTCATTTATTCAAATTTTAAAATTCCTAGTAGTTTTTCCAATGTACAATAAACCGCAAGGGCATCTAATACAGTAAACAATGAAGCAGGAACTACAAGAAGTGCTATATTTTAACTTATGTTTGACACCATGATATTCAAATTCAGTGACTTCGTCAGAAATCGGGCAGATATTACAAGCTCCACACTTTCGATGCCCCACTATTGTATCTTCCATGAGACTTACACGTGATCTTAAAACCGCAGGACTAAGCGTCTCTTTAAGATTCTTATGTCGCTTCCATACACATCTAATCTTTTGATGTTGTAATCCTGGAAGAGTATTTAAGACATTCAACAAAATACTCTCCATATAGTTTTCGAATCAAATGGATCATCAAAAGACACATGAATGTCTTAAACACATAGGACATTGAGCAACCCATTGGCATGCATTTATCGAAATAACTGCTACCCTCAAAACAAAACCCTAACAAATATAAGGCGGACGGATGCACTGGCAAGAAACGAAACGCTGATTCGATGTCCACCTTTGCCATCAAACACCCTTGCCCGCAGCTCCTCACTAAATCCACTGCTTCATTGAAGGATGCATAGCGCATCGCGCACAGCTCTGGGAATATGATCGTTCACCGACAATCCTACAGGGAAGGACAGGTTATGAATTAACCGGTACTTCCCAGGTTCTTTTTTTGGTATAATTCCCAACGGGGAAACCACAAAGTTTGTGAATGGTTGTTCGGAAAAGGGGCCGGCTACCCTGCCCAATTCCAACTCCACTGCCAATTTATCTCTCACAATGTGTGAAAAATGCTTAACCGAGGGGGAGTTCCGAGTTTTAGCCGATCCCGCCTTTCCCACTACCGGTATATGAAATCCATTCAGGAACCCCTCCCTCAATCACCACCCTATCCCTGTGCTTCGAGTAGCACCTAAAGCTTCGATCTGTATTGGCGTCGACGCTAGGCCCAAGTCCCTACTGCTTGGGGACTGGCAGGGTATTAGTGGGAGCCACTTTCTTAACACACTTGAGAGCCGAATGCCCCCCATTACATATGGAACAAGCATGTCAGAACTTGCAATCTGGGAAGGGGCACGATGACTTGTTAAATCGCCAACAAAGGTCTCCTGCTCCCCCCCCCCGACCGTTCTTTGCAATGCGGGATTCCCTCCCGCCCGAAAGGACCGCCCCATCCATGATGTAGCCGCTAATCCCCCTTTTGCTCCGCTCGACCCCCCCAGTGCCTGATCTGGCCACCATCTGTGTCAACCATAAATTGATATCTTGTGTCCCCCAAGACAATAGCTTATTCTCCTCCATCTTATCTCGGAACTTCTCATCCCAACCTTCATGAGTCTGTGCCGTGTCCAGAATAGAATCCGCATACGCTAGCAACATCCCGTAGTGTTCCGGATACCGATGCCCCTTTACGCTAGCAACCATAAGAAGGCTCTTGTCCAATTTATGACATTACGCGAAACCTTCCTGACCCTCCCCGCCTTCTCATCCTCCTTTCTCTTTTTCCTACTGCCACCTGATCGCTTCCTACCATCCAGAAGCCTAAAAATGTCTATATAGGGTCTCCTCCGGATCTTCCAGCGCTTCTTCCTCGGCACCCCCTCCCATAATTCCGAAAAGGATGCGAGCGTGGGTGTCACGCTGTCTGACACGGCCCCACCTGCGCCCATACTATCCCCTGCTCACCCACCCCTTCTGCCTCCGATGACGAGGACAAAGAATCCGTTGACGATGAGAAAGAGGACCTTGACCTACGAAGCCGCCGACAGGAATGCTTCCACTTTTTCTTTGCCTTGCCCCCAACACTGTTGTGCATATCTGTCCCTTTTTCCACCCCTTCCCCTTTTCCTGCTGGTAACTCACCCGCCAAAGTCATCCTGTGCCTTGTCTCCCCCATACTCGAACCTGGCACACGCTGATTCGCTTCCATCTGGGGCCCCTCCGTGTGTTCCATCGTCCCTTCCGCTGGATCACTTTGTGGTGCTCTCTCCTACATGTTCTTCCCTTGCGCCAGACTTCTCACTTCTTGTCCCACCGGGTGCTGCCATCCAGGAGGCATCTGTGAAGGTAAAACAGAGAACCAATAGGGGGAGCCTGCCATGGCCCAGGGAGATTGCCACACCTCCAACTACCCTGCCCTGGAGGAGCCTTGTACCCCACCCACACCAATGCTCCCAGGCCGCAGGATAATAGCCGCCTGGGTACATAGGCCAGCCCCAATGGCCCGCTAGCTCATGTCCTCCTAATCTGGCCTGATCGCCCCTCCTTCCTAACCCTTGTTCCCCTTCCATCTCCTGATGACTAGGCCCTGGCTCAGACGGTCCCTGGCCCACCCTCCATTCCCTAGGAAGCCCCCCAATTGCTTGCGCACTGCCCTCACCCCGGGTTCTTCCTCACCCCTGCTAAGAACCCCACCCCCAGGCTCCCTGACCCCTGTAGCACGCGCTCTCCCCTTGCCCCTTGTCTGTGCCTGTGATGTCCCCGCACACCCCCTCCTAGGTAGCCCCGCTCTGCCCGATCCCCTACCCACTGCTCCATTCCCATGACGGCCCTTATCATTTCTCCCTATTCTGCACCCCCCCCCCCCCCGGCTCCTTGCCCCTTGAACTGAGCGTCCACTCGCCGACTGCTCCCCCCGTGCAGCTGCAGCCTGCCGACCTACAGTATCCAACCCCCGTCCTACCCCCCTCCCCCTGCACCTCCTGCCCTCGCGAGAAGGCATTCTGCCAGTCCCGACTTGTTTTATTTTTTTATTTTTATAATTTCATATATATATATATGGCCTTTTTTATATATCTAGCTGCTTATCCAGTGGAGCCACTTGCCCGCCCTGGCTAGCATTCCTTGGGATCTTCATGCTGCGTGCCTGCTGCCAACCAACTTCTTAGACCTGTTCCCAACTGCTGCCTACTCTTCCGACCACCGCTCTTCCGGCCACAAGCTCCCCTGCCTCTGCTGACTCTCCTGGACCCCTCTGATCACCTAAGACTGACCGCTGATCGTCGGAACACACATGCCAGCTGCTTCCACTGCCTCGCCTCCCCCAACGACTGCCATCTCACCTGCTCCCACCTCGCACAGCCCCTTGCTGCCCCTTGTCCCCCTCATGGGCTCCTGCGTTGCTTGATCAATCCGCGGGAGCCAATGCGTTCAAAGGACGCGGCCTCTTCTTCCCGTCGTCCTTCTCTCCTAAGCCTCCTCAGCACCGGGACCACGCACTGCGGCACCCCCCCCCCCCCCCGGTTAATGGTGGCCATCAGGTACGTGGCCCCGCAGCCTTTTCATTACTGCGTGCTGCTAAACTCATGGCAACTTCTTGTTGCAAACATGCCCACTCTCCACCCACATCCCGCCTACACGTACTGCTAATGTGCACAGAAAATTTTCTGCACTATCTGCATATGACCTGGGTTAGCTGTTACTATGACAGCTTCTCCTGCGTTATCTGCAGGTTAACAGCTAATGCAGCTTAGTAAACATGCCCCTTAGTGTTTGCCTAACTGATAAACAGAACAGCCCCTTTGCTTATACCATTATCCAACAAAGTTAAATACATTACTACTAATATTTACAAAAGCTAAGTATTTTCTTGTTGACCAGAAAGTTCAAGAGATTATATTAAACTAATATATTTTCTCACACCTTTGCAAAGACAGACAGTATAGAAATCTGCCTGCAGTTTCAAATGTTCATGCTACTGCTCGCTTAAAATAGAAATATCGCTGCTACCCTTCCCCCAACTAGTTTATTATTTATGATATTTATACACTGTTCTCCCCTGGGCCTGCCTTATAACAATTAAGAACAATAGCAATATGTTGGCACAAAGAAAAGTATATGATGAACAATAATACAATAGTCACTGAGGGGATTAAGTATCAGGGTAGACCTATTTGAAAAGATGGTCTTTGAACTTTCAGATAAGGTAACTAGGAGGAGACCACGTAGATCCCTGAGAAGGTTATTCCTATAAGAAAGTACTAGAAGAGAGTAGGGTGTGCATTTTGTTAGTATGCATTTAATTCATTAGCGTGCCTTGATAATTTTACTCCATACTAAATTTGATTTAACACACCTCAAACCTAGAAATGAATGCATAGTAAACTGATTAACATCTGTAAAAAACATTTAATGCATTTTAAAAAATGTATTAAAACAAATGTGTTAAATGAACTAACAAAAAGCATCTAAATATTGGGAAAAAAGGCCAAACTGAAATGTTTTGCTCTGTACATATCTCTATTATAGAGGCATCACAAAAATGGGAAGTAAGTTGCTTAGTCCATGGGATGAGATGTGGAACAAAGTAAGTAGTACAGAGAAAGAGACCATGCAAGTAAACTCTGGAAACATTTAATGGTGAAGACAAGAAATCTGAAATAGCATGACACATGAAGGTTGGAAATTTGCTCTTGACTGTCACCATTGCTAAATGGAAGTCTGTACAATCAATAGCAGTTCTGTTAGCTGTGTTGAACTGATAAAACAGTCAGCCTTGTTAAAACAGACTTTCAGATTTGAAATATTTTCAAATAAATTGAAGTTCTAACTTAAGAATCTAATTTAACTTAAAAACACACACTTTTAGAAAGAAAATGTCGATTTAACTGAAGATTGAAATAGGTACCTCCTAATAGCGGGCCTGACTAGTACTTGGATGGGGGATTACCTTGGAATACAAGGTGCTGTAGATTTATTGCAGGGAAAAAAGGCCTGACAATCTACTTCCAGTTGCACCTTGCCAAGAAAACCTAGGGGTTTGATTGCCAGGAGTCAGTTTTGACTCAACGGTGCACACTATTACTGCTAACATGCGAATAATACGACTTAAATTGAAAATGGTCTGACAAAATAAGATCATATTTGTACCCACAAGATTTTTGGATGGTAGTCCAGACAACTACTTAGGTCTTCCTAACTCTGCTATAGAAAAGCCATAAGAAATTCAAAAATAGTAGGAAAGATGATTACATTTAGGGGTATGTTTACTAAACCGTCTTAACGTGCGCCCGGCGATAGTGTGCAGGCTGCCATAAAAGGAGTGGGCGTGTCGGTCTTAAAGTAGCAAAACAGGATTATCGCGCGATAACGCGCGCTGTGCACATTATCGGGCGAGACGCCGCTAAGCACGTTAACGCTTGGTAATCTTAAGTAGGCGCGCAGACATGCAAACACAGAAACAGAGGTGTAGCACAATGGTTAATACACTGACTGATGGTACAGGGGTCATGAGTTTGATTCCCCAGTGTGCCTAATCCATAAGGCTGGCTGAAGCAGTAGCTTTTACATGTAAGTATTGATTTTTGAGGCATTTTATTTGTAGTTTAATTAGTGCTGCCAGCAAACACACCCTCACGTGCCGTAACCTAAGGTGCCGCATAAGGCACCCTACAAGGCACTCCATAGGGCACATTATAAAGTGCACTGTCCGTCAAGGCACCCTATAATGTCCCCTATAGGGCACCCTATAAGGCGCTTTAGAGGACACCTGATAAGGCACCTTATAAGGCGCTTTATAAGGTGCCCTATAAAGCGCCTTATAAGGCGCTTTATAGGGCGCCCTATAAGGCGCTTTATAAGGCGCCTTATGGTTACAGTACACTGAGGGTGTTTTTGCTGGCAGCACTAATGTACATTAAAAATAGACAAAGCCTCGGACAGCCTTATCAAATAACCCCACCAGGGGCTTGAGCCCATGACCTCTGGCCCCACAGGCAGTGAAGTAACCAGTGGGCTACAGCTGCCAACAAACCCCTGGCTGGCTGCAGAAGGACTGCATGTCACCACACAAACTGTCTGCTGTGGTTACCAGCATAGGGTTAACCCACTAGTACCCATGATGCACTGCACATGCAAATCAGCAGTCTACAGATGGGCACAAGATTGGGTATGCACCCCCACAGCACCTCGGCCTGGTAGGGGGAATCGACCGTGTGTGGTACTGGCACAGAGTAGCTACAGACCGTCAGACTGTGCGGGTACTGTCCTCACCCTGAGGGTGAGGTGGGGCACCCAGCACCAGGTCCACAGCACCTTTCATGGCTGAAATATGCCATGCTGCAGGTCCCCATCAGTGCTACTGTGTGTGATAGGTAGTTCTTGCAGACACACCTAGGATGCATCTGTGTCTTTCTGTATTTCTCAGTCATGTCTAGCCCTTATGGGCTGTGATGCACACAGAAAAGTGCATATCCATATCCTGGCGTTAGTTTTGAGCCTCGGATTTCACAGCATTAGTGTGCAGGGAGCCTCTCCCCTCCCACTCTCTACCCATTGACCCCTTCTCTCTGCCCCTGGGGAGCCTTTCTCCGCCCTCCGGGAGCCTTTCTCTGCCTTCAGCGCACGTTTGCGCCGCTGCGCGCGTTATCGCATGCTAAGGTACCTTATCGCCCAGTAAGGCGCCTTCATCGGGCGATAAGGTACATTATTGTGCGATAACATCACAGAGCACACGTTAAGACGGTTTAGTAAACATACCCCTTAGTAAACAATGGAGGAGAGTTATAATTTTGCTAGCTGCACTTCATTGGTTGTCAGTGGAAAATAAGTTCATAAGAACATAAGAAATGCCATATTGGGTCAGATCAAGGTCCATCATGCTCAGCATCCTGTTTTGAACAGTAGCCAATACAGGTCACATGGCAGGTTCCCAAAAAACACACATGTTCCACAATGCTAGTCCTGGGGCAAGCAGTGAGTTTCTTGGGTCCTCTTTAATAATGGTTTATGGACCTTTCTTCCAGGAACTTGTCCAAACCTTTTTTAAAACCAGCTACACTAACAGCTTTTACTACATCCTCCGGTAAGGAATTCCAGAGTTTAATTACTCGTTGAGTGAAAAAATATTTTCTCGTATTAGTCTTTAATGATTTCCATTATAGCTTCATTGGGTGTCCCCTAGTACTCGTATTTCTACTTTTTAATGGTGTAAACAGCCTATCTATGTTTACTTGTTCCATTCCATTCAATAATTTATAGACCTCTATCATTTCTCCCCTCAGCCATTAACCTTTTAAGCCTTTTCATTCCCTTTACCATTTTGGTGGCTCTTCTCGGTATCATTTCTAGTTCTGCTATATCTTTTTTAAGATATGGCGACCAGAATTGCACACAATATTCAAGGTGCGGTCGCACCATTGAGCAATACAGCGGCATTATAATGTCCTTTGTTTTATTCTCCATTCCTTTCTTTATGATTCCTTGTATTCTATTTGCTTTCTTAGCTGCTGCTGCACATTGGGTGGAGGGTTCCAACATATAATATTCAAAATATTATACCTGGCTTTTAAAGTCATACATGGTTTTGGACCTAACTATTTAAGCAATAAGATCCCTTCGGTCCAGCAGATCATTCAATTTGGCATTAATCTAATCTAGGGAAGTCAGATTGATGTGTACAAACTGTTTCTGAGGGGCAGCACCAGGCTTTTCAACTAAATTTCTTGAAAAGTCAAAGTATATTAACAAATATGTATGGTTTCTAAAACAACTAAAAATTTGGATTTTTAAAAAAAAAAATATTTTAACTAGATGGTTTATGTTTTTTTAAGGAAAGAAAGGAAAGTTAAGATTTTGTTTGGATATGTTTCGATGAGAGGCTTATAATATGAGTAGTTTATTATAAGGTAATAGGATGCAAATATTTTGCTATCTGCTTTATATGGCTTATATTATGATTGAAAGATGTGGGTTATAAGTTAGTAAATCAAGTTAAATTAATTTGAAAATGTGTTTGTCTGGGAGCTGGCAATTGGTGGACACCCAAGGAATCATGGGATAAAGAGGTAGGACAAGGTCAACACAATTTTTGTTACAGACCCACTCTGACCTGTTTCATATGTAATTTTTCCCATTGTTTACAAATATGGTATCAGAATTTTTCTATCACCCATACTTCAGGAGATATCATCTAGTATAGTGTTCACATTACTGTAAATTAGCCGTTACAGTTTTGTTTCAGTAAACAAAGGTTGAATACTAAAAATTCCATCATAATTATTATTGTATGTTGTCAGCCACAACCAAAAATGCTGAGTCATGTAGTTATAATATAATTAATTAACCGGGCCCCTTGCCCTACTGGTCCGGCTGATACAAGCAAAAAATGTTGAGTCATGTATTGGTATGCTTTCTGTCGCCGTCAGCGATTGTGGTTTGTATTGTTTGAAAAAAACAGAATCTGAATGGATGTGAGTTTGAAAGTGTGTTAATCGTCCGGATTCATTTTGCTACATTTGCGGTGAGGTTACTTTTAAGAAGCAGAGAAGACGTTTTACTCCGCTTGTTAAGACATGTCATAAGCTGTACTTTGGATGTCAAGTCGGTGACCAGGACAAAAATTGGGTGCCTCATGTCTGCTGTATTACCTGTGTCAGACTCCTTACAGGTTGGGTAAAGGGTGTTCAACACATGAATTTTGCTGTTCCAATGATCTGGAGGGAACCAAGAGATCACTTGACAGATTGCTACTTTTGCCTTACAAACATTGCAGGCAATACTTCAAAATCATAACAAACTGTAAATTACCCAAATTTACCATCTGCCATGAGGCCTGAGCCTCACTGTCAAGAATTGCCGGTGCCAAAACCTCCAGAAAATCTTACAGTGAATGAGGATGAAGAAGAAGAAGAACCAATGAATGCCGATGATGTTGACGATGATGGCGATGCTGTAATGCAGGATCCAAGCTTTGAGGCATTCGGTTCCTCTTCTGAACCACATTTACTGGACCAAGGCGATTTGAATGATCTTGTCAGAGATTTGAATCTTTCAAAGCGACAAGCAGAACTGATAGGGTCACGATTGAAAGGCTGGAATCTTCTTCAGAAAGAAACCAAAGTGTGCACTTTTAGAAATAGGTATACCGAGTTTGTGGATTACTTTGCCTTTGAAGATGGAATTGCTTTTTGTTGTGAACTTTTAAATCCCTGATGGAAACACTTTGTCCGGATTACAGAACAGAGGATCGGCGACTATTTATTGATTATTCTAAATATATCCCAAAAGTTGTGCTTATCCACAATGGAAATATTTTACCATCAGTTCCAGTAGCTCATGCCGCCAATATGAAAGAAACTTACAGCAGTATGCATCTCCTGCTAACAAATATCAAGTATGAAGAACACAAGTGGAATATTTGTGGTGATTTAAAAGTAATTGCCCTCTTGCTTGGACAACAGCTTGGTTGGACAAAGTATTGTTGACAGCAGGACAGCAGGAACAGGAAAAATCATTACATCCAGAAACAGTGGCCAAAGAGAACATCACTAGTCCCAGGCCAGAAAAATGTTGCACATGACCCACTTGTGGAGCCAAATAAAGTATATCTACCTCCACTACATATAAAGTTGGGTCTTATGAAGAACTTTGTAAAAACCATGGATAGAAGTGGACTTGGATTTGCATATCTAAGAAAGACATTTCCACGAATCAGTGAGGTGAAGATCAAAGAAGGGATCTTTGTAGGACCTGATACTAGAAAACTGATGAAAGATGAAACCTTGGACGGTCAGTTGAATGAAACTGAAAGTGCTGCATGGGAGTCCTTTAAGACTGTTTGCCGCGACTTCTTGGGAAATAATAAGGCAGACAACTATGCAGAATCAGTGGATACTCTACTGAAATCTAACCAGAAACTGGGATGTAACATGTCTTTGAAAATGCATTTATTGCATTCACACCTGGATTTTTTTCCTGTAAATCTAGGATCAGTCAGCGATGAACATGGGGAAAGGTTTCATCAGGACATTTCGGTAATGGAAAATAGGTACCAGGGCAAGTGGAGCTCCAGTATGCTTGCAGACTATTGTTGGATCCTTAAGAGGGATGTTCTTGAGGTGCAATACAGCAGGAAATCATATACAACTACCTTTTAGGAGACATTACGTTACAATATACATCTATATACATCTAATGTAAATATGAGCAACATAGTCTAAATTTAAACTACATGTCACTCAAAAACGTTACGTGATGGAGAATTTCTAAGTACATATCCGAGTTCATAACCAAAAACAGTACTAGAATCAGCCATTTTCATTTCTGTGACAGAAACGTTTTAGGATTTTTTGGGAAAATAGCAGTTGTCTTCTTTTGTCTCTTACCTCTTGGTTAATTTCTTAGTCTTGATTTGAGTTTTGTATGTTTACATTTGGCCCTTTTTTTCTGATGTTGCAGTGGGTTACCTGAACCAATTTGTAATTAGTAAATTGAAGTTGTGTTTTTATAGAATGACTATATGGCTGGCAGAGCTAAGAGGCACACATAAGATACTACAGATTCAGGCAGAATGGCTGGACAAGAGGGAATGAAAGCCTAACTTGCTATGTGGAGGGTAATTCTACAATTTTGCATGCCGGCGAAGTTCACTACCACACATGTATTTGGGGCCTACTTTTCAAAGTGAAGCATACGCATGCTTTACTTAATAGAAAAGGCATATGCAGATGCACTTAGGTCTAGTTGCAGCAGTTATGCCTGCTCTATACATGCATAACTGCCCATGCCTTGATTGGCATAGTGACATGCATAAGTCATAATATTCTATAACTTATATGTGTAGATGGGGGCCCTGCCTATGCTGTGTCCAAAAACTGCCCTTCTGCACTCCCCCCCCACACACACACTTGTGGCAGCACTCACATACACGCTTGCAAAGTGATTGACCAAAGTGCTTGCACATGTTTTATTTATTTATTTATTTAACTAGGCTTTTATACCCCTTTTTCTATAAGTCAAAGCGGTGTACATTCAGGTACTGTAAATATATTTCCCTTGTCCCCAAAGGACTCACAATCTATGTTTTAGATTCACACACGTAAGTGCTTTAGAATAGGGACGTACGTGCATTTCAGCTCCATAGAAGATCATTTTATAACAGGGCGCCCGGGACATGAGGGTAAGCAGGCCTCTCTATGAAGCCTCTTTTACTGTATAAACATACCTAGGCATATTTTTGTTTTTGTAAAGTGCTAGCATAAGGAACAGGGATTGCGCCTTAAAAGCAGGTGCAAACATTTATACTTGCTTTATAGCAAGTGCAAAAGGATGTGCATTAAAGATGCAAGCCTGCAAGTAAATTAAACACATATACTTAATGAACTCTGCCCATGCTCTGCTCAGACAGCGTCTCCAACTGTGCCTACCAGCAAAGCATGCATGCTCATGTCAACGTGCATGCTTTCATGTTGGTGTGCCTTTTCTGGTGCAGTGTCCCTATTCTAGAATGCATTGTCTGTCGAGGTGTATATATAACTGACTCTCTGCGCTTTAGAAAGTATGTGATAATCATGGGTTTTTTTGTGTAATAAATTTTATTGAGCAGAGCTCAATAGCATACAGTCCAACACATCAAACCACAACAATGTAACACAATCTACACTCGTTTTACAACATGGCCAACCATCAGGTATGTAGCAGGTTAAAATAACAAGCACCGTAAATCAGCCAGGACAGATAACAGAACCAAAAGAAGGTAACATGTGTCAGAAGCTAACCATCCCTGTGCTAAAGCCCCTCCCCTCCCCCACAACCCAAATCAGAACCGGAGACCGGTACAGTAGGGAGACAAATGGAGACAAAGGGGTATGTATACTAAACCTTCTTAACTTGCGCGCTGTGCAATTATCGCACGCTAAGGTACCTTAGCACGCGATAATGATGCTTTACGGGGCACAAATGTGCCTTAGTGCGCGCTCACGCGCGCAGCGGCGCAAATGAGCGCTGAAGGCGGGGAAAGGCTCCCGGAGGGCGGAGGAAGGCTCCCCAGGGGCGGAGAGAAGGGGTCAATGGGTGGAGAGTGGGAGGGGAGAGGCTCCCCGCACACTAACAATGTGAAATACGAGGCCAAAACTAACGCAAGTGAAAACCTCGCGTTAGAGCTGATTTAAAGGGAAAAGAAACCATTTCTGTCAGCAATGTACAGCAAAACCAGGGAAACCCACAGAAAGATGATAAGTGTGATACATGTGCATGGAACAAAAGTGCAAATAAACATTGAAAATGACCCCAACAAAATAAAACAAAATCATAATCAAGCTGGGCAATAGTGATAGTAATGGGAAACATCAAAAACACTCCCAAGAAAGCCCCAAAAAATAAATATGAATTTTGGAAGGGTCTACGTTCCGTCCACATACAAGATGAATGATCCCACAGTGAAATAGCACTGATCAGGGTTTCCCTCTCCATTGGACAGGTTACCTATGGCATGCACATGTTCCACAACAGCAGGGCGGGCATGTTGAAATGGGCAACTGGACAGATGCTGGGAAAAGGGATACAGAGGGCTGCAGGCAGCACATGCTGTGGTGCAGCTTGGGCACAGTGCTGACTAGGCAGATGCCTAGGTGGCACTTAGGAATGCTGAAACTGAACAGCAGCCAGACAGCAACTTATGAGGGCCCAACATGGGCACGAGAGTGTTTATCACAGTGTCACAGGGGATAGTACCCAGCAGGTACCTCCAAGGGCACAGAACATTGGCAGGCGGTGTTGGGGGGAAGCGTGGACGCCTATGCAGGCACCCCTACCCCAGAACACGCAAAATAGGCAGCCGCCTACCTGCACACTGGATGGCTTGAGACTGCACACCACCAGCACCACCAGCAGAAGGGTATGTCAGCATGGTGGCAGAGGGGTACTGGTGGTGGAGGGGGGCAGTGGCAGCTGCCCAGAGCAGACCATGGCCAAGCCCTGTGTAGGTGGGTGCCATGCACTGCAACAGACAGGCCCTGCCGGACAAACAGTCATGGTATCACCAGGGAATGCACTGTCCCTGTGGCAACACGGTGGTGCAGTGCACATAACCAGTGTGTTTGGAGGCAGAAGGTCACAGGTTCAAGTCCCAGCTATGGTGCCTGCCAACCCAGTCCCCATATTTTACCCACTACTACAATGTGCTAATACAGACAGAAGCTTTATTGCAGATGACGTAAACATGCCCAAAACACCTACATTTTACCCTACAGAGCACAGACTCCATAAACAGGAGCATTACCTACAGCAGAGTCTCCCAAATGCAGTCCTGGAGGGCCAAACACCATTCAGGTTCCATGCTGCCTCTAATAAAGATGCCTGTGCTGCATATCTATGCACCACCCCCATGGTATGCAGATGCATCTCATGCATATTCATGAGGGACAGCATGAAAACCCGAACAGTGTTTGGCACACCAGTAATGGAGTTGGGAACCTCTGCCGTAAAGAAGCAGCCAACAGGGGCAGACACACCCACACCCACAGGCTCCATTAGCCAATGCCCCCTGGAGAGGCAGGACATTGGGCCCTGCGCGCATCTCCCAATACTAGCACTTGCATACCTTAGCAATGCCACCCTACACCTGGGAATATGGTACACAGCTATCAAAAGGTTGCTATGATTACTGGCAGATAGCAATTCCTACGTTAAGCACAGTTTGCTGATTGAGCTCCATCATAGCAACCTTTCCGATGTCTGTGGGGTGTGCTTCAGGTCTGGTCTCTGACAGTGTTTACCACCCTGGGGAGTGACCCCCAACAGTTTTGCGTACCATATCCATGCCTGCACTGTGCCCAGGACTGGTGTGGTGGCCAGGGCTGCTAAACACCTCTATAGTAGCACAATGCTGGCATAGGTGTGGGAGTGTGTGTCTGTCTATCCAGTGTGTGGTGGCTGCAAACACCCTCCACAGCCCACACTGCCAACACTGTTGCCAGTATTGGCCTGCCAATGTGCATAATGAGGAGCAAGGTACCATGGGTATAGCCCGGACAGGGTGACCTGGCCAGGAAGCATCTGCACAGGGCATAGGGCAATGGCTGGGACATTGTAGTGCCCGGCCACCACCTGCACAGACAGGGTGGCCATAGTATGTCCTGCTGGGAATTCACTCTCACCCTGACTGAGCAGTGACCACGGCATGGCTAGGTTCCCCTATAGTGCCTTATAATACTTTTTTCATGTGATATTTCTGGGTTCCCTTTTGGGGCCCAATCACTGACTTATCTGCTTGGTGTGTATGCTGACATCCCAGTTCTGGGTGCATGCATCTCCTCCAGGAACATGCCCTATGGACTAGCTATCAGACTGTCTGCAGCTAGTATGTGTCTTTCTGGAACACCTTGCAGGGTGCAGTGGCTGCAGGCTTGCTGCAGGAGAATATCAGATTGTGGTGGGGTGCAGCTGAGTATTTCTGGGCCTAATGTCTGTCTGCTATTGCTTTATAGATTTGTACAGAGCTGCATTGACTGCCCTGTAGGATGTCTGTTCCCCAGCAGGACTGCGGTTGGTGGTCCCCTCTACTGCTGCCATTGCAGGGACATAAAATGTGGATCTGTCGGTGGGAGACCCTGTTTCTCACCCTCAGCCCCAGAGGGTGGGTTCGGGGGGTGGTGGTACATAATCTGCCTATGGGTCCATAAGGGTCAAACCTGACTGAGAAATACAGATGTATCCAAAGTGTGTCTGCAGGAACTACCTATCTCACACACTAGGACTGCTGGGGACCTACAGCATGGCCTATTTCTGCCATGGAAGGTGCTGTGGACCTGGTGCTGGGCGCCCCACCGCACCCTCAGGGTGAGCACAGTACCCGCACATTGTGACGGTGTGTAGCTACTCTGTGCCAATAACACACATGGTCAGTTCCCCCTACCAGGCCGAGGTGCTGTGGGGGTGCATACCCCATCTTGTGTTCATCTGTAGATGGCTGATTTGCATGTGCAGTGCATCATGGGTACGGGTGGGCTAACCCTATCCTGGTGACCACAGCAGACTGTTTGTGTGGTGAC
This sequence comes from Ichthyophis bannanicus, assembly GCA_033557465.1. Classification (NCBI taxonomy): domain Eukaryota; kingdom Metazoa; phylum Chordata; class Amphibia; order Gymnophiona; family Ichthyophiidae; genus Ichthyophis; species Ichthyophis bannanicus. The sequence continues at coordinate 389,726,322 of CM066038.1, read as the reverse complement.
ATGCAGTCCTTCTGCAGCCAGCCAGGGGTTTGTTGGCAGCTGTAGCCCACTGGTTACTTCACTGCCAGTGGAGCCAGAGGTCATGGGTTCCTCATAATGCAATATTACATATAAATGGTAGTGCCTCAGCCAGCCTTATTCATTGGGCACAGTGGGGAATTGAACCCATGACCCCTGCACCATCTGTCAGTGTCTTCACCATTGTACTGCAGCCCTGTTCCTCTGTTTGCACATCAGCCCGCCTGCTTATGCTTCCTGCGCGTGTTTCTCGTGCGCTAATGTGCGCGGCACACAAGAGCGCGTGCTAATTCCGTTTTGCTACTTTTGACCTGACCGCCCACTCCTTTTATGGCATCCTGCAGACTAACGCGGCGCGCACGTTAAGAGGGTTTAGTAAACATACCCCTATGTGTCTAAAAAGTAGCACCCAAGTAGGAAAATACTTGTCCTCTTAAACTAGGCACCCCCTTATAAAATTGTCCTCTAAGAGGGTAATTTCATATACTCATTTCCATGTATATGGTGCTTTATGCACATTAATGGCCTCTTATAAAATGTAGTTTATTTGAAAAATAGTCCTATTCTACCTATCATAATTATAGGCAGACTACAATGAGCACAAGAAATAGTATTGTCAATACAAAATACATATAAAACATAACAAAACAAAAGTAAAAATTAAAACTGCAGTTGTACGCTGCTGACTTTGTGTCTGTAAAAGCTTCCTTCAAAAACATGATTATCTTTTTTTTTTTTTTTGTGTAATAAATTTTATTGAGCAGAGTTCAATAGCATACAGTCCAACACATCAATTATATCCCCCTTCTAAAATCGATCCAGGCGGATTTGGAACTTTGGGGTTCCTGTTCGGTTACTTGGTTAGGTCGCATAAATACTTATAAGATGTTGATCTTACCAAAGTTACTTTTTCTGTTTATGCAGTTCCCATTGCTCTTCCGAGCAAGTTTTTTGGGATGCTCCGGACGGCCTTAACATGCTTTATCTGGATGGGGAAGCGCCCCTTGATTGGTTGGCGGCTACTCACGCTTCCAAGAGGGTCTGGTGGGTTGGGCCTTTCTGATCCGGAATTATACTATTTTTGTATTTGTCTGCGATCATTATTGTTGTGGAGAATTCATTCAGGGGCAGAATGGGTCGCCTTGGAAAACGATTGGTTACGCCCGCTTCCGCTGGTAGCGGTACCCTTTCTTTCTGATCTTCGGGAGGTCCTTCAGGCGAAGTCGCAGGTATTTATTGGACCCTGTTGGGAGGTGTGGAGGAGGGTTTGTAAGCTGGTGGGGGTGTCTGCTTCCCAGTTGCCCTTCACTATTTTGGGAGTCCTGGGGTTTATTCGACATATGTTTAAAGGATCGAACCTGGCTTTATTAGTGGTGAGATTATCTTCCTTGTACAGCGCGCACGTTAAGAAGGTTTAGTAAACATACCCCATAGAGACCCTTTTACTAAAGCATGCTAAGCAATTAACACACACAAGGGCCCATGGTAACTGTTATCACACAAGCATGAGAGTTACCGTACTCTGCTTCCCATGGTAATTGCAAATCACATGCTAGAGCAGGGAATAGGTGGGTTAGGGGTGGAGAGTGGGCATGAAGAACACATTGCAGTTAGCACAGAGGAACATATTGCGTCAATGCTGCAGGTAGTGCAGGTGCACTTAAAGCCACCTCAGCAGGTGGTGTTAGATGCAGTCTGGTGTTAGGTGCGCCTCTATGCATTAACAGCAGGGAGCATTTTGGCCTCACCCCTGACAGTTACCGCAAAGTATTAAAGCTAAAGTGGCTTAGTTCTAGTGCTAAACATGCGTTGTGCAAAAAAGCTAACACACGTTAGTAAAAGGGCCCTATAGGCAGTTATGTGTCTTTATAAAATGCTAGCGTAAGTGGCAGAAATAGCACCTTGAATGTAGTCATGGCTATATAGGCCTGCTTGAGAGCAGGTGCAAACGTCCACACCTAAAGTATGCTAGTACAGATGTAAATTAAGGTACTTTATAATATACATATGTACTTGTGAACCCTGCCCTCTCTCCACTCAGACCAGCTACGTATGCACCTTCATGTCAATACACAGTCTTCTATAGTACACTGCTTGGAATTTTGTAACAGAACCTTTATGTGCATGTGGCCCTGTGCACAAAAATTGCCACTATAGTTTGTTAGCTAATATTTGTATGGTGTTTCAGCTGAGTTTTTCAGTCTTGAAGGGGATTGGTCATTCAGTAATTAATATGATGAGTCGCTTTTGGTTTAGTGGCTTTTAATAAAATATATGGTATTTGGTGGGTTGAATTCCACTATGGGGCTGATCCTATTTAGAGTGCACAGAGTTACATGCATCAATCTATATGTCCCTATTATGAAGGACTTACATAGGTGCTTGGGCACTTAAGAGTGTGCTTTGGCTGATCGCTATTCTGTAAGGCCCATCATGTGTAGGTTCATTTGGGATGTAAACGGGATGGAGTCAGGACACAGCCTCTATTTTCACATGCAAGTTATAGAATACTATGACTTAAACGTGTCACTGAACTGATCTAGGCATGGGCAGTTATGCCTGCTGTAGAGTTGGCGTAACGGCTGCAACTCGACTCAGGCACATATGTATGCCCCTGTTCTATAAAGCAAAGCTGGCATGTGCTTTGCTTTGTAGAACAGGCTCCCAATACATGCCTAGCAATGAATGTGCAGGGAATATTAGAAAGGATGTCCAAGTGAAATCTGGGATGTCTAATCCAGAACATCTGAAAAAAAGCAGGCATGTCCAGGCGCAGACATCTAATATGGATAGCTGCCAAGGGGGGGAAGTGGTGAGAGGGGGGGGGGGATCTACATAGATGTCCCCAGAGCCATATTTAGGGACCTAGATATATAAGATAGGCTAATGATTAGAGTAGTATGCTAGGAATATGGCTACCAGGGTTCAAATCCCACTGTTGATGTTGTATTGGGGATGATTTTACACATTCTCTGGATGATTTTCAGTCAAAATCAGCACTGTTTGTGCCTGGAGCAGGTCTAAACTTAGACACAATCCCAGGCATCATTTTTTGAGATCAGGCAGGTACATCCAGGTTCCTGGGAATGCCCTAACCATGCCTCCACAATGCCCCCATTCAGATTTGGACATCCTCACACTGAGGATGTCCCCAGAACCAGCTTCTGAGCTTTGGACATATCTATACCTGTTTTCAGATGTCCAAAGCATCAATAGGGATTCCAAAATGACCCTCTTTGCCTGTATGCAAGATTATAGAATTATCATCCACATGTTGCTAATAAATCTTTGGCCTACTGCTGATATTCCAGTATGCTATCTGAATGTTCTTTCGTCTTTAGTTAGGGTACAAAGATGGTAGGGGAGTGTATGGGTTATTGTGCATTTGGTTCATTAGTAAGCCTTAAAAAATGTAGGGCATGGTAACTGAACATGTGTTAACCTACAGATTAATGAATTATGTTGATTAGCATGCCTTCAGTGTTTTAAAAGGGGTTATTTTATTTTTAAATGAATGAGCAAAGTGAACTGAAAAAACATCCAGAAATCAGAGGGAAAAAAAACCAAGCTGAAAATCAACTAAAAACTTTTGCCTTGTGGACATATAACTGCATAAAACTAGATATTCTGAGTTGGTGAATTGGCATTAAACAAAAATCTGAATGGACTGAAACCTGCTGCATTGGGAGCTAAAATTATTACTAACAGATGGTAAATATTAGAATGCAACTCAGTGGTAAAGGTCATATCAAAGAGAACCTTTTTAAAAACCCCGCATGCATACAAATGTACATACATAGATACATTTTCTGATAAGTAAACACAGTTTCGGTCATGCAACACCTGCGCTCTTTCTCTTTCAATTTCTCTCTCCACCGTAACTGGAAACTTAGCACCAAAAGTGGTTTTACATCTGTACACTGTTTATAAGAATGCTTATTATTTTTTACTATAAAATCATGTTAAAAGGTGTTTAGAACCTGAATATTTGAGTGCAAGCCATAATCTGTGGTAAAGCTCACATGCTTCTGACCATGAAACATGTTCCTGATAGCCAAACAGTGATTTTCACATTGATAGCTCTCGATGTGTTTGATTACACAACATCACGGATGATACAAGGAAAAAGGATAGACTGAGATAAGAGGCACCACCAAGGTTGGTTTATTTCAAGTGGTTCTTATTCTTATATTATCAGTCATGTAAATTATATATATAAGGAAATGTTCACATGGAAGTTAGCATTGTCTTATAGGGAAAGGCGACAGAGAAAGCACAGCATAAAATTCCCCAGCAATGGATTGTGAGGTATTGTGTAATTTTCAGAGGACGGAATAAAGTTTTCTCTTCCAGTCTTTCTGAGTACTTTCACGTGATGACCCAGCTGTATAACATCTATAGCAAAACTCAGCAATGTATCACTACGACTGAAGTATGGTAGGAAGGAAAAGGAAGAATACATCCTGGTCACATGTTGCCCAGGATAAAAAAGCTTACACATTACAGCTAGTGATGACGATAGCAAAGTGCACACATTGCAGAGGAAGATAACACCTCTGCCTCAGCTAAAGGCCATGGTGAACTTATTCACAGATCTACTCTGGCAAGAGATAAAACACAGAGGTTTATTGATAAGTTAAGCGGGTTAACTGCACTTAAGTGGACTCCTGCAGATAAAGAGGAGATAATATACTGCTTACCTTTATGCTATAAACCCTATATTTAAATCAAGATGGTCTACAAAGAGAATCTGCTAAAAATTGAATGAAAAAGGAATATCGCGACAAGAAAAACTGCTAAAAGAAACATGCAAATTTAAGATTTCACAGATCTCAGCAAATAAATATCTATTCCAATAATATCATGGCAATACAGCAGAAGGGAAATAAGAGTGGAGTACAGATGAAGATAACACCCCTGCCTTGAACCAAAGGCCAGCTAATGTTACATTAAGTTAGCATGGCCAGTGCTAAGAAAAGCAGAAATCTCAGTGTAGCATGGATTGACCATAAGAAAGCCTTTGCATTCTTGAATAATAAATAGCCTTGAAATGTATAAAATAAAGCCTGACTTGATAGAGTACATTAAGTTCACCATGAAAATGTGGCAAACCACACTCCTTTTGAAGTATGAAAATGGTCAATTTCTTATTTGTAATATCAAGATCCAGCAATGAATAGTTCAGGTAGACCCCATCACCACGTCTGTTTTGTATGGCACTTATTCTACAAAGTAGCCGAGGAGTAGCTTAATGGTTAGAGCAGTGGCTTGTGAAGCCACAAGACAAGGGTTCAGTTCCTGCTAGTACTCCTTGTGGCCTTGTCTCAGAAAAATCCACACTTACTGTTTGTAGATGATCTAAAGCTCTAAAGTTTTAGTGACCAACAATTAGTAAAAGAACTCTGTGTAGTGAAAAGCTCTCAGATAACATCAAGATGTCTTTTATATTTACAAATGTGCTAAAGGCAACCTTCCTTAGAGGAAGACTGAGCAAAAGTGAATAAAACAGCTCCCTGATACTTGAACAGGAAGACACATATAAATATTTAGGAGCAGAGGAAAGAATGACAATGAGGCAAATCTTACAGAGAAAAAAGATCAGTAAAGAATATTACAGGAGATTAAAATTATTATTGAAAAGTACTTCAACATCATGGAATAAGATACAGCACAAGCCATTAAACAGCTATCTGTACTCTCATACAGCTTTGGAACTGTAGAGTGGCCTCTTAAAGATCCTATTATACTCATTATATAACTCTATCACCCCCTGTCTATGACCATTAACCCACTGTCATCTGTTTAATTTTAGAGTTGGTGTATATGCTGTTCATAATGTTAATTGTAAACCTCCGCACTGTTAAAGTTACTTAGTTCACCCGCACCAAGTTTTCTGTAGGCCGTCTTGACTTGTAGAAAGATGGTATAAAAAAAAGATGTTAAATAAATAAATACAATCTTTAAAAACTGTATATATGAACAAGAAAACTCCTCCATGCCCATGTAGTAATTTAGAAGAACCAGTGTATGCCGAGATCACACATTTCTGGAGCCAAGGGAAGATTGGGTCTCAGAAATCAATTTTATATATAGGGTTTCTATCATAGGCCTCCAGATCTACTTAACTATGTTATCAGATTCAAATACTCAAAAAGTTCTGAAATATAAAAGTAAACAAACAAGGAAAAACAAGAGGCAAATTCACAAAATGTTCCTCCAGGAACCCTTTTCCGATCTAGATTGGATACGTGAATGGTTATGGAGAGGAGAACTGAAACCAAAGGATGAGAGATTGATAGTTGCAGCCCAGAACAGAGGATTATGGATGAGAAGGTTTATTGCAAGCATAGGAAAAACTGGCAAAATAGACATATGCGGATTCTTTAAGAAAGACCTGAAACAGTGACTTACCTTGTAATTGGCTATGAAGTTCTGTTGGCCAAAATTTTCTATAGAGAAAGGCACAATAAAGTAGCATGTCTTATCTTTTGGAAACTCTGTAAACTCTACAACACTGAACTGGAAAAGCACTAGGACATGGTCCTAAGAGAATTACAGAGAATGAAGAGGCTATAATCATCTGGGATACTCCCATTCTGAGTGATAAAAAGCTGGTTGCAAAGAAGCTGAACATAGAGGTAAAAGAGTAAACCACCCGAACAACATTGATTGTAGAAGTGTCAGTTCCAAGTGACTGTTCCGTGAATCACATTGAGAGGGAGGATATCCTCAAGCAGTGGCGTACCAAGGGCAGAGCAGTGGGTGCAACCTGCCCTGGTTGCTGGCCGGGAGGGGGGCATGAACCACCGCTGTGCCCAAAGAGACAGTGCAGAAAACTAACTCACCTTAAAGTTGGCTTGCCACACTGTCTTCACTCCGTGTGCCCATTGCTCTCCTTTTCCGGCTGAAATCTCACAGTTCAGAGACAGTGCGGCAAGCCATCTTTAAGGTAAGTTAGTTTGCCACACTATCTCCATGGGACAGGGGCACCAGCTGTGCAGGGCGGGGCCTGCCCCGGGTGGAAGAGGGGTCAGGAACACCACTGCCCTCAAGTACCAAGAAATGCAGTCAGAGACCAAGAAAGTGTAGCAGAAAGATACCATCATGTTGGGTGCCACAGGCTTGATTGAGGAATTTCAAAGCACACATTGACAAATTACCTATACATGTTACATCTTATAAACTCTAGGACGCAGCTCTCTTTGACACAATACAAGTACTATGCTGAATTTGAGAGACTAAGATCATACTGCACTTACCTTGACTTAGGAGTGAGGTTCATTGCTATCATAATATACGCAAAACTAACCCATTTGGAGAAATTGCTCCCCGAAAAAAACCTATAGACACATTGATTGGTCAGTTAAATCAATTGTTGCTTAGCTTGCAAGGGTACAAAAAGTTCTCTATCCACACACTAGTGAATTTCTCAGACTGAAGATTCCAAAATATCCTTCAGTGACCAAAATCCAAATAGGAATTGAATCATGAGATAATGTATTAACTTATACATTTTTAATCATATTAAACCATTCTAGATGAGATTAGGAAAATAAAGTATTGCCTTGGGGTAGAAAAGAATATTTGATTTCTCAACAATTCTGCAGGTTGCTCTGAGTTAAGTCAATATAATATGTCTCCAATAGTTACAAAGATATAAAAGGTAGAACTCCATTTTTGGTGTGGAAATTCTTACTTTATTCAAAGACAGTTATAGAGGGTTTATAAATGTTTATTGAAAACTGATATTGCATTATCTTTCTGAGCCCTCTGAAATGTATTTCTTTTTAAGAGTCAAATTTTTTTTGAGAAATATGAAACTCTAGTTCTTACTAAGAGTTGGGAAATGGATAGACTGCGGGTGGCATATCTGACATCATAACTTTTATACTTGATCATTTTTATAGTTCTACTGGATATATGCAGCACTTTATGGGGGTAGAACACATTCAGCTTACCAGTAGCATTCCCAGCCCCCCATGTCACTCAGGATGGGCACGCCCTTGCACGACGCAATGCACTCCCTCACCCCCACCCAGCCTCACGGTTGCCACGGTGCTTCATGCTCCAGGGGCTGTTGCTCTTCTCTCCTGGCTCAAGTCTCATGATTCATGAGGCTTCAGCCGGGATAGAAGAGCGGCGAGCCGCTGGAGTGTGACGCACAGCAGCAACCCAACTTAATCGCAAGTTTGTTGCGCTGCCTCCATGGACTTGGCAGGGGTCCACCCCCCTCAGGCCGGCACCTGGGATGGGCTGCACCCCCCACTCCTTCTTTCACATTCCATTCAGGCTTACAATCTAAGTTGGTAGCAGAGGCAATTAAAGAAACACGTGAGTTGCTCAAGTACGCAGAGTATGAGTAACAGAAGTGGGAATTGAACTTTGTCTGTACTGGATCTCTACCCATTGTTCTAACCCAGGGGTTCCCAAATCTATCCTGGAGCCTCCCCAGGCAATCGGAGTTTCTGGATATCTACAATGAATATGCATGAGAGAGATTTGCATACAATGGAGGCAGTGTCTACAAATCTCTCTCGTGCATATTCATTGTGGATATTATGAAAACCCGACTGGCTGGGAGGCAGGTTTGGGAACCCCTGCTCTAACCAATGAGTCATTTGTATATTTTGCTGTCTTTTTCCAGTTTAGACTCCCTGGTTACGATTTTCGAAGGCATTTACATGGGTAACTGCCCTAGTTACTTGTTTAAATGCCTTAACAGGGAATTTATGAAGGCACCTACACGAGTAGTGCCTTCAAAAATTCCCTGGTTTTCCCTTACTTGCCCCGATGCTATGCAGTTAGCATTGGGGCGTGTCAGGGGCATTCTGGGGCAGTGCAGATGTGGGCCATGGTGCTACCCATGTAACACCCATTTTCGATGCTACACGGTTAGCGCTCTGCATCTTAAAGATAGGCAAGGGAATACCCTCGCCTATCTGCAAGGCTCTGGGGCTAACCATGTAGCATTGAAAATTGGTTCTACATGGGTAGCTCCTGCGGCCTCCTAGCTGTGCGATGATACCTGGATTTTTGATGTTGGGCTGCATATGACCCCGGTATGGAAAATCCAGGTTAGGTGGGAGGGGGGGCAGGTTATGAGCCGATGCAGCACATAGCACCGCCCAGATCAAAATCAGGCACCCCCGTTTTTTGGAGCTCCCATATACGGTGGATTACTGTAGGAGAGTAATGATATATTGCTTATTTTTCCTATTTCTCTTTTGTCCTTTGTTTATTAAGGAATAATAACTGATTTTGGCTTACTTTCTGAAAGAGAAGAAGACTTATGAAATCCCTAATAGTTGTTCCTTTTGGCATCCTAACACACCACACTTCCAGGATGTCTGCAGGGATGTAAGTACTCTGGAAGAGTGGTTATTTGGATTCACACATGGCTGGAGATTGTGGACATACCCATGCATACATCCCTGAAGGTAGGCTCCTCTCTTTCTGGGTGTAATTTCTTGTTTGCTGTTCTCAAAGTGCATTTGATGAAAATATGTTTCATGATTAATTTTAGAAAAAAAATGATTTTTTTCTGGCATGAGTTCTATTGCTAAGCTCCTTAATGTGTTAGGTTAAAATTCACATTTCTGTTCTATATTTCTAAAAAAAAACCCACCGGCTAAATATATATTTTTACAAATGCTGTAAAATATTAAAATTAGTCATAAACACGCAAAGGGGCAAAAGGAACTCATACATCAAAAAATAAATGTGGCATTCAGCAAAGATTTCGATAAACACCACAAATTCAAAATATCCTAGCCAAGAATGCAGGCCATCCAAAATATAGGATTACTAAAGCTATCACATATAGCAATGTTCTCAAGATCATCCTGCTTGCAGTTTGGAACATGATTGTGGAAAAAGGAATATACCATATGTCAGTGTTTCTCAAGTCAATCCTGCAGAATCCCCTTGCCAGTCTGGTTTTCGGGATATCCACAATTTGTGGACATCCTCCTTCGCATGCCTGCAATCAGGTCCTCACTCCACTTCTGCTGATGACATCATTATTATTCTTAAACACACACTTCACTTTCTGCCATGGGCTTAATGAAAAGATGCTTTTGACTATGCTGTAGGAACTGCCTAAACAGCCAGTCATACATACCCGCAACCTCATACCTGGGAAGAGCGTATCAGTATGAATGTGCTGCACCACCACATAAAGCCTCAGTGCAAATCAGCATCAATTTAAACATTTTTCAGGCCAGGAGAAAAGGAGAAGAACCTGGTTATGGTCCATCACAGCTTGCAGTGGCTCAAGATGACACAGCCCATGAACCACGGTATTTCTATATTTTCTTTTGCAGCAGTAGGTGAAAGACTTTCTGGTTTATCAATTAACTACTTTACTGCCGAGTCCTTATTACTGATATTCTTTAACTGTTCCTTGCGGTTCCTTTGGAAATTTGGGAGCCTCTATTTCAAAAGTGTCACAAATGATCTCACAACGCTGTGATTTAAAGGGAAGATATTCTTCAGGAATTTAATGAACCTGAGGTAACTGATATGAAAGGGGGAGGGGAGAGGAGAGAACTAGACCAGTTAGTTGCGGCTTTGCAGATCAAAATATAGGAATATAGGAGAGAAATGGAAAAATGAAAATTGCTAACTAATCCATTCACACAAGCATTATGGAACCTGTGTGTCTTTTTGGGAACCTGCCAGGAACTTGTGACCTGGATTGGCCACTGCTGAAAAAGGGACACTGGGCTTGATGGACCTTGGAATGACCCAGTATGGCATATCTTATGTTATCCCACAGTTCCACAACTCCTGGGGATGACTATGAAATTCAGATATTGACAAATATGCAGTATTCACGATCAAAAGCAGCAGACTTTGAATTAAAACAAAGGAGACACCATATAAAAACATGCATGTTTTTTTAAATTGAGAAATTCATATACTGTGCAGAGGAGGGAAAAAGACAAAGAGTCAGAGCAGCGTTTAAACCGTCTGCTGCTTTCTCAAGAATTTGCCATCAAAAGATTATGCATTATTTTGCCTCTTGCTTTACCATGCAGAATGGGAAACCACCTAAAGATACTTTCCGTCATGCACATAAATCACCTATTTTCAGTGACTTATATCTATGGAAGAACTTTAGCTTGTCGCTGTTCTATAAGTGAACATGTCAGATGAATAGCCCATACCTTTGTGTGGGCATGCTCAAATTTACATGCATAGATTATAATTATTCTTGAGACATCTAGGTGCGGACATTTGAGTTGGCACAAGTGATCGTGTCTAGATTTGCTGCCCATCTCTCGCCCTTTATGCTCTTATTTTATAAAACAGAGAACACACCTATTTGACTTTATAAGATAGGGGCAATTGACATGCATTAAGCCACATGTTAATTAGGTGCAACTTTATAAAATTACCCTCCACATGCTCAGGAGTAAATTTTGGGTGGAACATGGGTGGAGTCGTAATTTATGTGTGTGGTTTATAAAATATGCATGTGTACATATACTATATGCCCATACATTTATACCTGCTCCCAATGAGGACTAAATGTATGTGGTCATTTGTTGTCATACTTTTTTCTTTATTGCGCGATCATTGTGTTAGACTTTGTGGGGAGAAGCGGAGCCCTTCATTCATAAAATCAAATTTATCTTGAGGTAAATATTGCTTTTGACTCTTTCATTCTTAATCAAATATTCACTCCTCTGGATTATTTCCTTCTTGACAGAAGTTCCTTAAAAGGTCAGTCCTAATATAATTTCTAGGTTTAGCCATGATATAATGCATCACCATGTCTTATGACATTTGAGAAAGAAAGTTACCATAGCCCTCATCCCCAATTTAAAATAATGCTGGATTTCCCGTAGAATCTATTAAGTGATGGAACATATTGACATTTTGCACAAAGAAACATTCCAACTGAGTTGGATTTATCTCAAATAGAATGAATGCCATACTCCATTCTTAAACTCTTGGAAACCTGGTTTCCGTGCTGCTTTGTTAACTGCTCGTCCTGTTTATCAGAACAAGATATTGTTTTTCCTGTTCTGGCTCCTGGTTTCCCAGCAATCACAATTCAGGTCTCAAGTTCCAAAGTTAAAGGAAACACAGCCTCATTCCAACAGAATCAGGAAACTGTTCCTGGTTTTCTACATCTTGCACAATGAAAAATACCTTCGGCTTGGTTTACTTCTCATTGCAGAATTTCAAATATGTTGGAGTACTATGAAGGTGTAGATAGCATGAGAAGGGTTCTACCTAAGCTTGAAGAATGGTCTAGAATCTGGCAGCTGGGATTTAATGTCAAAAAATGTAAGGCCGTGAAGTTGGACTGCAGCAATCCAAGGGAGCAATATAGTATAGGGGGTGAAGCACTTTTGTCCACTAAAGAAGAGTGGGACCTGGGCGTGGTTGTGTCTGATGATCTTAAAGTAGCTAAACAGGTAGAAAAGGCGACGGCAAAAGCTAGAAGGATGCTTGGGTGCATACGGAGAGGAATGGCTAGCAGAAAAAAGGAGGTGATAATGTCTCTGTATAAGTCTTTGGTGCAACCTCATTTGGAGTATAGTGTGCAATTCTGGAGACTGCACCTTCAAAAAGATGTGAACAGGATGGAGTCGGTGCAGAGGGTGGCTACTAAAATGATTAGTGGTCTTCATTATAAAGCATATGAGGACAGACTGAAGGATCTTAATATGTACGCCTTAGAGGAAAGGCGGGATAGAGGTGATATGATTGAGATGTTTATATACCTCCGTGGCATTAACCGGGTAGTTGTACCCGGCGCTCCCAACCTGCTTATCGCAACCATTTTAAACCATCACCCCTTTTTCTACCCCCACCCCACCACTTACAATTCACAAATGCAACCGACAACCATTATTGGGTAACAAGCTGGTCGCAGCTTTATTTGCCAAATTAACATCTATAACATGCTAAACCAGCATAATCAACAACAATGAACACTCCCCCCAACCCCTTCAGACGGGGCGATGTGTCACCAGCCATGCTATTAGCAAAGTGACCTCACCTCCGCACCGGCCGCATTCACCTCCACATGCCAAATTCCTAAAGCCCCTGTCCGACTTTGCCATATCACTAGCAAAAGTCTACCCGGGGTTGTCCGGGCCGTGGGCACCCCACCCACGCCCCAATTGGCCTAAGACTCCGGAGCCCGGACTCCTCCGGGATCCCGGCGCCCCCCCACAAAGCTGCAACAACCCTAAGTATCCGAACCCCCCGCCTCCTATAAGGGTGGGCAGGTGGGCCGCCATGCTCCCGGCTCCCTTCGCATGTGCTCGGCCACTGCCACCGCTGTCCGAGCACATGCAATGTCTCCCTCTGATTGGCTCTCGCACGCGCGATCGCGCACTGAGAACCAATCCTTTTAAAGGACGCACCAGCGTCTGCGTCCCCCTCCTGTGCTCCCCCCCACCCCTCCTCTTCTACTGAGATGCATGCAGGGTCCCGCGCTGGGCCGAACACCCGGTTAACGCCGGTCGCCGGGATCCTGCCCGCACCCTTTATCTAACCGGGTAGTCATGCCCGGCGCTCCCAACCTGCTTATCGCAACCATTTTCAACCATCACCCCTTTTTCTACCCCACTCCACCACTTACCATTCACAAATGCAACCGACAACCATTATTGGGTAACAAACTGGTCGCAGCTTTATTTGCCAAGTTAACATCTATAACATGCTAAACCAGCATAATCAACAACAATGAACACTCCCCCCAACCCCTTCAGATGGGGCAATGTGTCACCAGCCATGCTATTAGTAAAGTGACCTCGCCTTCGCACCAGCCACATTCACCTCCACCGGCCAAATTCCTAAAACCCCTGTCCGACTTCGCCATATCACTAGCAAAAGTCTACCCGGGGTTGTCCAGGCCTTGGGCACCCCGCCCACGTCCCAAATGGCCTAAGGCTCCGGACCCCAGACACCTCCAGTATCCCGCCACCAGCTCGGGCCATCCAAACTGGCCGAGCCGCCCCCTTACTCCAAAGCTGCGACCAATTCCTGCCACCCTGCACCACACACTCTAAGACCTCCTGCCAATCATTCAGCAGGAGGTCTGTTCCAACCAGAGAAAGATGCACTCCGTCGCTTCTATACAATCCTCCACACTCCACTTCCGCCCACGTATGCATAACCTGATAACCCCCATGTTCACATACCCATCACCCAATCTGTCTGTTAATTTTTGTTAACCCCCGCGACCAACGTCGCTGCCCCCAAAAAGCTGGCCGCGGAACAATGATGGACCAGATTAATACCACCCCCTCAAACATTTGCAACACCAAAGCCAAGTCCCTCTTAGCCGCCCTGATTAGCTGTTTGCAAGTCCAGGCTACCAAGTCATTCCCCCCTAGATGCAACAAGTTAATCTCCAGCTGTACTCTTATGTGCTGATGGTGCTGAAGCAAAGGCAGCAACTGGGTCCATCGCAGCCCACGCTTGCCCAGCCATGACATCGACACCACCGTTGGATCCAGCCCGAGATTCCGCCCAACTGGCTGCACAGCTGCTTGTTCGCCAGCCCAGAATATGAAGGAATGCCCCAGCAACCAACATTTCCAAACATCCTGTCCCCCATCTGCAAGAGAAAAAATTGTATTATTCCCTGTCATGAATAATCTAGCTGTTAGATCCGAACATAACCTTGGAAACATTAGACCACCATCTGCCTATCCGCTGTATCAGCCCCCCAGCCAACCCCGCCTCCGCCGCGCTGGTCGCCGCCCCAATTCGAAATGAATGAGCCACAAACAGGGAAGGGTCCTCCCCTATATGCCGCAGGACCATCCGCAACACCGCCACTACTTGAAATCGCGTAAGCACCCGCGCGTCTAGGTGGATGAAAAACCCACCTTCGAGCTCCGGCCGAATGCTCATGTAGGCCGAAATCAGCGTCACCGGACATGTCGCCTCCTTTATCTCCTTCAACACAACCCACTGTCCTTTACCGCTCTGATCCGTCTTGGATCTTGCCAAAAAGACTCGTAACTGCCCATTACCCACCTGTACATGTTGCCTCTGTAAACAACTACTCGCTCCCGCCTTCCCCGAGTTTGCTACCAATTCACTCACCCTGAAGGCGCCAAAGAAAGCCAAGCTGAAAACTGCCCTAAAAAGAACAGCCTCATAGTGCGACTCCGTCACATGCGACAATCCCTCGCACAATCTCACTAACAACTGATGTGTGATGGGACGATGCCGATCCGGCGGGGTAGGCTGCGACCGTTCCCAACCCTGTAGTAACCGTCTCGCTAGGAACCCGCCCCCCGCAGAGCCCCAACCCACCGCTCTCTCAAAAAACATGAAACCCGCCAACTGGCTACGCACCGATGCTCTCGTGACCCCGTGTTCCTTTGCACTGACAATATATTGCCCGAGTAAATGATCTGTTACATCTCCCCCTTTCCATCCCGGGCCAACAAAAACTGAGACACTCTACTCCCACCTTGCCGATAAGCTTCCCATGTCCTCTCCGGCACCGAACTGCGCAGAAGACTCCTCATCTCTGTAGGCCAAGAGTCCACAAGTTCGACGGGACCACGCACCCGAGCCTGTCCGCTTCTGGCGCCAGTCTCCAAAACTGCTCCATCTGCAAATGGGAAAGAGCATCAGCAATTCTGTTAGTATGCCCCGGTATATGCCGCGCCCTCAACCTGACATTCAAGCGCAAATATGTCAAAACTAAGGCCCGCATTAAGGATGCAACCTGGAGGCAACGTGGGGAATAATTATTCACCACACTCACCACCGCCTCGTTGTCACACCACCATCTGACACGACAATTCCTGAAACGATCTGGCCACAACTCCAATGCTACTAACATAGGGAACAGTTCCAGGAAGGTAATATTACTCATTAATCCGGCCGCAAGCCAGGCCTGAGGCCATCGGTCAGCACACCATGCCCCCGCAAAGTAAATGCCCAAGCCTACACCCCCCTTCAGCATCCGAATAAAGCTGTAAATCGCCACTGGAAACCTCGGCCTCCATCCACACTGAGATACTATTAAAACCTCGCAAAAAAGTAACCCACACCTTTAAGTCTTCCCGCATCGACCTAGTAACTCGTATGCGGTGATGAGGTTACTCACCCCCGCCGTTGCTGCCGCCAACCGTCGAAGAAATACTCTCCCCATTGGGAGCACTCTAAACGCAAAGTTCAGCGACCCTAGCAAGGCCTGCATTTCCCGCAAGGTCAACTTCGCTGAGGCCACAGCATTAGCCACCAGAACCAGCAATTTGTCCACCTTATCGTCCGGCAGCCGTGCTATCATTCCCTCCGAATCCAGCTCGATCCCTAGAAACGTAAGCCTGGTCACTGGACCCACTGTCTTATTATCGGCCAAAGGAACCCCTAATTCTCTAGCCATCTCGATAAACCCCATCATAAGCTCCCTACAGCCCGTTGACTGTGCATCCCCGATGAACAGAAAATCATCTAAATAATGCACCACTTCCGACCATCTGACCCTCTGCACCACTACCCAATGCAAGAAGGAACTAAACATCTCGAAATACGCACATGCCACTGCACAACCATAGGCATGCACTTATAGAAATAGAACCCTCCTTCGAATTGGAAGCCTAGCAAAGGAAAAGACGAAGGATGCACCGGGAGCAAACGAAAAGCCGACTCGATATCCACTTTCGCCATCCACGCCCCCCGACCCGCATTCCTAAGTAACTCCACCGCTCCATCGAAAGAGGCATACTTAACCATACACCAGTCACACGGTATGCTATCATTAACCGATGCCCCGGTTGAACTCGACAGATTGTGTATTAAACAAAATTTGCCAGGTTCTTTTTTGGGTATAAGCCCCAATGAAGATGACACAAAGTGCACAAAAGGTGGCTGTCGAAACGGGCCCGCCATTCTACCTAAACTCAACTCAACCGCCAACTTTGCCCGTGCTATCGTCGCCCAACGACGCACCGTCGCCGAGTTCCTCGCCGACGAACCTACAACCACACCCTGAACTGGGATAACAAAACCAAACTGAAAACCGAACTGTAATACCGCCCTATCTTTTATCTTCGGGTATTGCCCAAGCCATTACTTTAACACCTCCACCTTAATGGGGGACAGAGCCATACCAAATCCCCTATTGCTACTTAGCTGCCACACCAGGAGCGACCCCACCCGCTTTCTTAACGCATTTTGCCGCCAAATGCACCCCTCCGCAGCTCGAGCAAGCGTACCGGAACTTACAGTCTGGGAAGGGGCAAACAGACTTATTATATCGCCAACACATGTCCCCGCCCCCACTTCCAACTGGCTTAGTCTGCGAAATGGGGCCACCACTCCGAAAGGAATGACCCGCCACCGCGGTGGACCCCGACCCACCCTTACCTCCGCTCCCCGAACCAGACCCCGTTCTGACCGACATCTGCGTCAGTCACAGATTGATATCCTGCATACCCCACGTTAAGCCCCTAGTGCCCTCCATTTTGTCCCTAAACTTTTCATCATAGTTAAGCCACACCCATCCCTCATGGGATTGCGAGGCTTGCAGAATGGAATCCGCGTAAGCCAGTAAACTACCATACTGGTCGGGGCGATGATGACCCCAAACACTCGCCAACCACAAAAAAGCCCTAACCCAATTTACTACTGACCGCAAAACCTTTCTAATCAGCCCGGCCTTTTCGTCCTCTTTCCGCTTTTTTCTGCTCTCTCCCGACCTCTTCCTCCCCTCGAACAAATGGAAAATATCTATATATTTCCTCTTTCGTATTTTATGCCGTAGCTTCCTCGGAACCCCCTCCCATAACTCTGACAACGTTGCTGAAGAAGAAGTACCACCGACTGATATATCTGCCACCCTTTCATGTCCTTGTGCCCCTACTAGCACGCCTTCTGCGCTTGATGATGACGCAGATGAGCCCGAAGACGATGAGGAAGAGGATTCCGAACTATGCCATCGACAACAGACGTGTTTCCTTTTCTTGCTCACCTTACCTGCGCGTTTGCTCCGCGTACCGCCCCCTTTCTGCCCCGCCCCCTCCTCCACCCTTGACTCACCCGCCTCCACTTCCAATGCTGCTCGTGACATTGACTGGCTCCATCTGTTCTGCTGCAGATTTTCATTCTGCTGCCGCACACTGTCTTCTCGAGGCGCTGCCTGCACCTCCAGCGCTGCTCCAGGCCCCGTGTCCCTTGACGTCATCCTCGAAGGCTCCGCTGCACCAGGCATGAATCCAGGTGACGCGAGGAACGGGACCTGCGAAGAGAAAAAAGGAACAGCAGGAGAAGAACACCCCGGGGCCCACACTGGTTGCCAAGCTCCCACCCAGGCTGTTCTCGAAGACCCTTGCCCCCCGCTTACCCATAGCTCGGTGGGGGACAGATAACCAGTTAAACCATACCCTATCGGCGCCATCACTCCCCTCCCCGAAGGCCAGGAACCTCCTCTGTCCCTGCCACCGGGCGTGTACCCCAGCATGTCACCCCCCAAAAAAATATGACCCCCAGAAATTGGGACCAGCTCCCAACCCCCATCCAGGCTCCCCCTTACCTCCCTGCTCATCTCAGAGATCCCCTCGACTGAGCTGCCGTCCTGACTAGGACCTCCCCTGCCCGCAGCCAGTTCTGCAGCCACTCTGCTCTCGGCAGGCGGCAGAGCTCCACGTCCCCTACCTGCATTGGCTCTCCTGCCTCCGCCTGCAGCAGCATGCTGACCACGGGGCGGGCACCTTGCCACCCCTCCACCTCATTGCACTAATGGGGCCTCACCTGCCCTCCGTGTCCCCACTGCTCGTCCGCGGTCCGACCCTTGACCCCCTTTTCCACCCCTCCTCTTGTCCCCTCCCCCACCTCGACTTCCTCTCAACTGGGGCCGCTTGGGTGCCATGCCTCTAACACCTCTGGCTGTTTCTCTGTGGCCTATAGGTTTGTTTCCTTTTCTTTAAAATATTTTTTTTTTGCTCTTTTGACCTCTTCTTTTATTTCTTTTAAGTCTCGTCCTACCTTATATCTTTTTTTTTTTTTGACTGGCCCGACCCCCCCTCCAGCCAAGCGGCACCCTTCACTACTTTATTTGTTTTACCCTAACACACAGCCCCAGCACCCCGACTCGCCTGCAAAGGAAGCCTGCCGCTCCCAGCTGACTCCACTCTCACGCCTTAGCCACCCCTGCTCCGTGGACTCGATCCGACGTGAAAGCGCTGCTACCGCCACGCTCCTGGCTCCCTTTGCATGTGCTCAGCCACTGCTGCCGTCGTCCGTGCACATGCACGATCTCCCTCTGATTGGCTCTCGCGCGCGCGATTGCGCGCCGAGAACCAATCATTTTAAAGGACGCACCAGCGTCCGCGTCACCCTCCTGTGCTCCCCCCACCCCTCCTCTTCTACTTAGACACGTGCAGGGTACTGCACCGGGCCGAGCACCTGGTTAACGTCGGTCGCCGGGACCCTGCCCACGCCCTTTATCAAATGTTCATGGAGAGAGCCTCTTTCAATTGAAAGCAAGTTCTGCTATGAGGGGACATGGGATGAGGGTGAAGGGAGGTAGATGCAGGAGTGATATGCAGAAATATTTCTTTACAGAAAGAGTAGTGGATCCATGGAATAGTGGAATAGTCTCCCAGTGGAGGTGTAAAGATGAGGACAGTAACTGAATTCAAAAAAGCATGGGACAAACACAGAGTTGTTGATATGGAAGGACAGACTAAATAGGCCATGTGGTCTTTTTCTGTCATCATATTTCTATGTTTTCATTCCCCATAAATCAAGAAGTCCCCAAACCTAGCTCAAATGATCACATTTTCATTTTATATCCAGCCATCAAAATGACTATGGAGGTCATTTTGGAAAGGCTTTTCCAAGTATAAACTTTCTTTTAACAAGTTGAAAAAAGACATCTTAAAAATTGTGCAGCTGTATTTGCAAACATTGTACAATACTTGTATGTGGTCCATGCATAGGCAATTTCAGGCATGGAGTTGGGGAAGAGTTGTGATGTGCACAAGTGCTTTATAAAATATGGACATATATATGGGAAGGATAATGCTGTAACAGGTCACCAACAGGGCTGAATTTTATTGGTACCCATTGGCAAGACTGGAGAGCAGTGAGGAGAGGAGGTTTCTCCACCACACATCACAGAGCATAGTCCTAAAACAAGTAGAATCAGGTTCCTGTTTAGCCCAGATATTTGGTGTCTTCAAAATATTTTATTTATTTATTTTTTATACTGTGCTCTTTAGAATCAGTGTGGTTTACATGTATACTAACA
Source organism: Ichthyophis bannanicus (assembly GCA_033557465.1). Taxonomy (NCBI): domain Eukaryota; kingdom Metazoa; phylum Chordata; class Amphibia; order Gymnophiona; family Ichthyophiidae; genus Ichthyophis; species Ichthyophis bannanicus. The sequence goes on along the minus strand of CM066038.1, from coordinate 389,706,062 downwards.
GGTACTTTTTATTCCCTTGTCCCTGAAGGGCTCACAATCTAAGTGTACCTGAGGCAAAGGAGGGTTAAGTGGCTTGCCCAAAGCCACAAGGAGTGGCCATGGGACTAGGGACCCCAGTCCCTCTGGCCTGAGGTTGCTTGTCCCCAGGTGGGAATTGAGCCCCTGGCCCTCTGGCCTGAGGTAACCTGTCCCAACCACTGAGCCACACCTCCCTCCCCAATATGCCACCCTAGGCAGTTGCCTGTGTTGTCAAAGCCTACGTTAAAGGCTGATTGCCAATGGGGGAGACTGGGGAGGCAAAAAGGCATCTACTTTGGTCCTATTTTATAAAGACACATAGGCAACTGCTACTTAATACAGCACCACGCCCACAGAAATCACTGGTAATGTGAACCCACATACATTTACTCCTCATTGGGAGCAGGTATAAATGTATGGGCATATAGTATATGTACACATGTATATTTTATAAACCACACATATAAATTACCACTCCACCCATGTTCCACCCAAATTTACTCCCGAACATGCTTACACCAGCCTCCTGAGAAGTATATACTGGAATATACAGGCATATACTGGGATATAAACGCATAAAAGATCATAGAGTTCAAGCACACATTTATGCCTGTCTTGGAACAAATATAAATTTGGTCTTTGAAGTCGCATACTATTGCTGCAGTTTCTAGATTCTTAAAAATGCTTAGGCACCTATGTTAGCTTTATAACATAAGTACGGTATAAAATAGGTACAGCTTTTACATGCCAATTATAAAATTCCTTTTCACATTTATTCTTGATCATGAAGAAGATGATTTTTATGGAGATGAAGAGGAGTTGAGTAGAGGACGCTTGAAGAAGGGTACATTTTATCTGCGGGGTAGGAAATGTTTAAGCTTACATTATGCATAAGACATTAGACTTTTGAGATCGGGATGTGCTCACTTCTGATGGAATTTTAGGAAGAGCTTTGCTAAATATGAAGACATTTCTAAAATACACTACCATGTGCAGTAAGATAAACCACTTATACATCCAAGAGCTGGCAGTTCATGAAGAACAAGTGTGCATGTCAGCACTTATATGTATAGCTGGGCCATTTTAAAAATGTGGAAGTGCAGATGCTCTTAAGTACAAATTACTCTCTCTTGCCCCCATTTCAATTCGGAGGGAGAAATAAGCATTGGGAGATTAAAGGGAATATCTCCCTTTATCCGTCTTGTAAAGGGATGGCCAAAAGGAGCCCTTTTTAAAACCATATTTTAAAAGCCCTATTCATGCTTTGGACTTCCAAAAATGGACATGGAGATGTCATAGCATGAAGATGTCCCCAGAACCATTTTAGAAGCTGGCTCTGTCGACATCCCTGAGGTGAGAACGTCTGAATGGGGGCGTGGAATAGGCATCATCTGGATTTTCCAGAACTGGACATTATTGCCTGATTTCAGATATGCCATGGACATCCCGAGCTGCATCCAAATTTATACTTGCTCAAGGCATGAATAAGCCTGACCTCCTGACCTATAAGTGCCTTCATTCAGCTTCTCCTTACTATCTTTCTTCTCTTATCCCTCCTCAATAACTCTGCAATTCTGACACATTCCTTTTATCTGTACCCTTCCTTTCCACTGCCAACTCCAGATGTTGATCTTTCCACCTTGCTGCACCTTATGCCTGGAACAAGCTACCCAAGTCAGTACATCACGTTCCATCTCTGGCCCTGTTCAAATCCAGGCTAAAAACACACCTCTTTGAGTCTGGTTTAGAACTTGATCCCCTTAGTCTCCTGTTCATCTCTTATGTGTTTTCTTACCATTCCAAATGGCAAGAATACAACCGATGTCTCATTCATATTCTCATCACCCCTCATATAAACCTAGACAAGAAATATCATAATGACTAACGCACATAACTCAAATGTGCTCTGATCAACATTCATTCTGCCAGAAACAAAATACCAACTGACTACATTAAAGACAACAACCTTGACATCCTATGTCCTCTCCAAAGAAGACAAAGAACTAATAAGTTAATTAAAATACCAAATTGTGACATACACAACTGTCCAAGAGCCAACAGGTGAGGCAGTGGAGAACTTGTAGCTGTATAATCAAACCTCGGTCTCCAAACAATCGAGACAATAAACACAGATACAACAGATATACGAGTAGTAGCAAACAAACACATTACCATCACCTTAACTTACAGATCACTGACAACCAATACAGATGACCTTGCAACGATACTGGAGACTGTCTGCCAATACACAACCCACCATAAACACCTAATCCTACTAGGAGACTTCAATCTCTCAACCCTCACATCAAAACAAGAGTCTTCATTCCTTGAGACTATGGCTGCACTAGTATACCAACAAACAGTAAACAAGCCAACAAATACAAAGGGAAACCAACTGAACTTTATATTCATCCCTAAGAAAGTAATTCACAAGAATCCAACAACAATACCACAAAATATAGTCTGTCCCCTGGTCAGATCAAGCATTCTGAACTTCAACATACCATCTCAAAATATCAGAACAACCAAACAAAACAACAATGCACCAATAGGAAGGTTTGAAATGATTAGACAAACAAGCCTTCATAGATGAAATTACTCCACAACTACACCAAGATACAACAAATCTCAACATACTAATAAACACCTGGAATAAAATCATAACCAAAGCAGCAACTGCTGCCACAGAAATCCACAAGAAGAAATAATGACATAAACAGAATGAAGCCTGGCACATCAAAGAGCTGAGGAACACAAAACATCAACTCAGAAGAATTGAACGGAAATGGATACAAACAAAATCATCAAAAGCCCAACAATTACACAAATCATTTAAAAGAGTACCACGATCAAACCAACACACAAAAGAAGCTATACTACACCAAGATCATTCAAACCTCCCTAAACCGGCCAAGGGAATTATTGGATATTATTCGCTCACTTACAAAGGACAACAATGAAGATAACACAGACATCTCACCCTGCCCTCAGACACTGTCAAACTACTTCCAAAGTAAATTCAACAAGCAACAACTATCTCACAGACAGAGATAACAACTAACACACAAGATGCACAATGACACACCTTTGACTCAATGACAGTTGAAAATATTTAGCACATCATAAATAACCTTAACACCACCACATCTACACTCAACCCATGTCCAGTATCCTGGTTACAACTAAGCAGCACAGAGCTGTCACCAGTACTCCATAACTTAACTAAATTATCATTGCAGAAAAACTAAAACTGCATCTGTTCACCCAATACTAAAAAACAAGGCTGCAGACAAAAAAGACCCGGCATCCTATAGGCCATTAAGTAGCCTACCTTTCCTATCAAAAATCATTGAGAAGATTGTACAACAACAACTACAGAACCATATTGACAAACACGTCCCACTAGACAACCAGCAACTCAGATTAAAAAAACACCACAGAGTTTAATAACGTCATTCCTGGACACTGTAATAAAAGTAACAGCGACACTCAACCAAGTTTTCATCCTCATATTCATTGATATATCATCAGCGTTCGACTCCATTCCTTTCAACCTACTCCTGAACAGACTCTCTACCATTCGAGTCAGAGGATCACCTCTCAAATGGATTCAATCCTACCTATCCAACTATTTCCAACAAGTGAAGATTGGCACAAGAAAGTCCACACCATACAAACAAAAATAAAGAGTACCATCATTATCATCATTACTATTCAATATCTACATTCAACCCATATGCAGCTTATTCCAAAAACACAATATAAACTACCACATCTACGATGATGATATTATGCTATATACCCCACTCAGTCTATCCAGCCAGAACAAAATAAAATAATAGTGAGGCCGCGGGGCAGGGTCCCCGTCGGCCGACGGTAACTATGCGCGCAGCCCGGTGCGGGGACCCTACTCATGGCCACTCGATGGGTGGCATTTGGGGGCATCATTTAAACCCATTGGCTCACCGGTGATGGACAGCCGGGTGAGCCAATGGGAAGAGTGAAGCCTGGGGCATTGTGGGGAGACGTGCGGGCAGCGCTTGTCTCCAGCGGCAGGGGTAGATGAAGGGTGAGGGGACTCTGGCTGCCCATCCTCCTGCCCCTCCTCTTTGTTGGGGTGGTAAGGATTAAGAATGGGTTGCCATAGCTGGGGGGGAGGGGGAGGCGGGATCCCGGAGGTTTCCGGGGTCCGGAGCCTTAAACTGGAATTGGGGTGGGCGAGGTTGTCCCCAACCCGGATAACCCCTGGCCGGTTTTTGTTAGTAATATGGTGAGACCGGGTAAAAAGGGGGGGGGGGTTGAAGTTTGCCACTGGCCCGGCCGCAGCGGGAGTGGAATGAGGTCACCTTGCTAATGGTATGGCGGGTGAGGGCTCGTTCCGCTCGTTGGTTATTAAGAAGTTTATGTTGTGAGAAAATGTTATGAAATGTTATGATTGTTAATAAAGCTGCAACCAGATGATCCCAAAAAGATTGAGTCAGTGTTATTTTTGGATGAGGGGTGTGGAGGTTGGGAGGGGCTAGTGAGATTGGGGGGAGGGGGTAAAAGGGGGATGTGGGGGTGCAGGTGGCGCACCGGGTCCGACCTGTCCCGGTTACAAACTGCTTCAACGAAATAACTCAATGGCTAGCAAATCACATGCTCAAAATCAACCTTGATAAGATCAAAGTACTGTACATATTCAGAAACAAAGATTTACTCTCCCAAAAATTATGAAAGTTAACAACTCAGAACTAGAGATAAAAAATGAAGTACAATACCTGGGAATAACACTAGACTGACACTTAAGCTTCACATCACACATAAACAAAACCACAAAAGCAATCTACAACAAAATAGGAATACTGAAAAATCTCTGCCCCCTTCTCAGAGAAGATTTAAGAATAGTATACCAGGCCATTATATTTCTTCATCTGAGCTTTTGCAACCACATACTCCAAAGCCTACCCAAGCTCACTCTTCACCAACTCCAGCTAGCACAGCACACAGCTGTAGGAATCATAATGGGAGCAAAGAGATATGACCACATCCCACCTATACTAAAATAACTACATTGTCTCCCGATAGCAAGCCACATAAAATATAAAATAATAATAATTATATTCAAAACACTCCACAACATATCAGTGCCATACCTGAAATCCTTAATTCACACAGTAACCAGAAACAGAGAAACAAGACCATGCATGTAAAACATGCTAGCATTCCGAGCCGAGCTAACAAGATGCAACCATGAAACAAACAAAAAAAATCTTCTCATTCTATGCTCCAAACCTCTGGAATACACTCCCAAGAAACACCAAAGAGCAACCCGATTTCCACAAGAAATTAAAAACCCAGCTATTCAAAGACCACCTTAAGGACTGACACCCTGCCCTCACTGCAACAATGCAACATCTCACTCACAACTGTATATGTATATAAAAAGTATATTATTAATGTTAAACTGTATATAATGCATTATTAAGTCCCTCGTTCCATGTAAAGTTAAAGTTCATCGTTCTATGTAAACAGCTTAGATTTCTTGATTTAGCAGTATAGAAAAACAGTTAAATAAATTAATAAATAAATAAATGTCCTAGTCCTCTGTTGTGTTTTGTCTTGACTAGACTGTAAGCTCTTATTGAACAGGGACTGCCTCTGTACAGTGTCACCTAAGCTTTGTAGTGCTACACAAATGACAATGATAAGTAAGAAAAGTGCTTGTTTTATCAAACAGACATATGGAGCATGTAGAGAAGGAGGTCCACTCATGTCTATAATTTCCATACCGATAGTGAACACTATTGGGGAATGAGGGCTCATGTTTTCATTTTTCTCTGCACCTGGACTTCCTCTTATGCTAGCTTGCATGAGATGGACATCACCTGAGGGAGATGTCTATGTGGTCACTGGTGCAGATGTCCTTATTGTGGACGTCTAGACGTCCCTGGCGTTTCCCAGCATGTGCCGCCCTGGATGTTCCTGATTTGATTTTCCAGTCTATTTTATGTGTTTAGCTCTACTCTTCACCCTCAAGATGATATATGTTGAAGGGTTTCCCTGTGTTACAACTCATCCATAGCTTTATATAAATATGCAACTGGGTCTCAAAACCAGAATGGGGCGACTTACTGAACGCATATATTCATATGGAAACAGCGCCCAAACCTTACATCAATGACCCAACTTGTTGCTTATTTATTGATTGGTGCTAAAAAGGATGTTTTTCACTAAAGCTTTATAGCTGAACCTGAACTAGCAAGCCTGACTGCCACATATAAACTACAGTAGGTAGTGAGGTGTGAGGGCCTCAGAGAGGAATGCACACTGATGACCCTGAATGTCTTTAGAAACCCATTCTGCTGCTGCTGCTGCCCTATCACTAAACCTTGGACTAGGACCTACTTTAGTAAACTTATGTTAATTGGTATAGGAGGAATGGATAAAGGAGTTTGTTGGGGGCTGCCATCACCATAATTCTTTTGGTAGCAAGGTCTGCGCTTCCCATTAGCTCTGTGGGATTCTGAATTTTCAGGTATACTCTCTTTGTTCAGCTATGTATGTATCAACATGCATGCAGGCAAATGGACGATGGACATAGCATTAATGATAAGGGCTCTCAGTTTTTGTGAAACATACCAGAAAAGCTATCAAGTTTCTTAAAATGTTACTTGAAAGAAGTTTGTTGATCCCTGCAGTACATATGGAATTGCAGCTATAGAATAAAATATTCTGAACCAGAACAAGTATATGTTCTTTAACGAAACTGACCTTGAAGGGAATGTCAAGCAGCACATTCTAGTTTCTATGTTACGGCTCAAACAGAAACACACAGTCTCAGTCTACTTAAAACATTTGTAGTCTGATTTCAGATTAGTTCTGAATGCATTTTGGTTTTGTTGCATTTCAAATGGTTAACAGGCCTTCTGTACAATATACTAATGGCGTGTTGTTTATATAATCTTTTGAACAACTAAGGTTGGATAACATTGTGAGGTTGTCAGAGGCAGAACATTATGAATAAGACATTTAAAATATTAGTACAACGTTCTTCACTTTATTATGACCAAGAGAAGCTAGGTCAAGTAAAGGCACGGCTTATATTGCATTAATCTCTGGTGAAAATACACGTGCACCAAAAACTCAAGGGATAAAAAGTTGAAAGAGATAAAATATTTAGCTCACGACTTTTTAACTGGTTCTTCAGGGTGTGTTTTATTCAGGTATAGTAGGAATTTTCCTCTCCCCATAGGTCTCACAATCTTTGGGCCCTATTTATCAAGCTGTGGTAAAATAGTGCATTATTATGCCATTCTACCACATGAAAATTTACCATGAGATTCACAGACCAACCATACTTCAGTACCGCAAATAAGGGTATTAGTATGGTAAATTATTTTCTGTTGCTGCATCAAGGAGTATCAAATGTTCCTGGTTGCAGCAATGCAAGGATATCAAATACCAAGTCAGTTCTACTATCTTTAGAAGAGCCCCTGCCCACTGCTCACCCGGACCCCTTTGAATTATCCATACCTAATCCCTCTTTGACATAACCCCAAGTCTCCAGCCTATCTCTTTTGACACACCACCCACTGTGTTCCCCTTTGACATGCTCCCAGTCTCCCCACCTCCATTCCTTTTGGCATAACCTCTACCAAAAAGCCTCTTTAACTTACCCTGATCCCTTTGGACATATCTCTGAACTTTCCACCTCCATAACGTTTTACAAACCCTCCATTACCACATTATTTTTTGCATACTGCAATCTCTTTAAAATCCCTCCCACCCCCACCCTCTGCTCCATTCTGACTCTTACTGGGGGTCTGCATGGTGGGGAGTCGGAGAGCATGAACATTCCTCAGGTGCTCATACCTTGGTAAATCCTCGCCTCAAAATGGTAGCCTCTCCCTCCTAGCAGTAGTCTTGTGTTACTGTGTCTAGAGATCAAACTGGCCCGGATTCTGTCCTGGACGTAGATTCCCTCTGTGCATCTGGTTTGAACTGGACACACAGAGGGGATCACGATTCTGATCCCTCGGGGCACTTCTAGAACCATGGGATCAGAATTGCAAACAGTCCTGCATGTGCAGGCTGGGACAGCGATTCTGTCCAGCTTGCATGTGCAGGACTGCACCTGGCTAACTCAGTCAGGGCTTTTAAATGGACCTACGGCGCCATGGTGCCTTGTTGCTATGGCACTGCAGCTCCATTTAAAAGCCGCAATGCCGGTCACCAAGAAAAAGGGTTTATTTCCTGCAGCTCGACCCCCGATCTGGTCTCCTAAGGACATGGTCGGACTGCGGGGAAAAACCTTGGCCTCCCCTGCCCCCTCTGCGTACCTCGGAGGTGGAATAACTTCCCTGGACATTTTGCCTCCCTAGTATGTGCAAATTTATCTCATTCATATGCATTGAGGCACATTTCACAATGGGACATCCAAGTGCACTCTGGGATGTCAAAGTCAGAATGTCTGAAAAAAAAGGCACGTGCAAGTTCAGGCATGATTTCAGAAATGTGGACATTCCTGACATGCATGTATATCAAATGTCTATATAGATGTCCCCAGGATAGCATTTCAGAACCAACATGTCTAACAGCATAATGGTTATAGTAGGGGACTTATGAGCAGAGTAGCCAGGAAGCAAATCACAGTGTGCACCTTTGGGATCTAAGGCTAGTCATTTAATTCTTCATCTTCTTTACCCTCTCTGGATGTTTTAAGGTGAAAACAAGCCCTTTCAAGATTCCTATTCATGCCTGGAGCAGATATAAGCATGGATGTGCCTGCAGACGTTTCTGAGATTTTACTGGACATACAAGTCCATTGTTCTTCCATGGACATGCCTCTGCAGACACCCCTGTGCCTACATAGACGTCCCTGCACAAGAGACGTCTGCAAACATCATGTGTGGAATAGCTACGGAGACATGTCTGTGATTTTGACATCCAAATCATGACTAAGCCTTTTACAATGACTCTCATTTTGGATATCCTGAAAACCCAACTGACTGTGAAGTCACCAGCATGGGTTTAGAAAGCTTGGTCCAAAATGTATTAGGGTCTGAGGACCTTATATTTGCTCCATTTGAAGACTTATGCATTTTCTCTGTTTTACATTTTTAGTCGTTTTTGATGCATTATAACCTAGAGTGTTTGGTTTACTACAAACATTTTTTTTAAAATTGTGAGCATAACCTTATTATTCTATACATATTCCTTATGCTTGAACTTCCTTTAGAAAAATGAAGGGTCTATTGCTAAAATGTGTTAGCATTAACATAAGAATTAAAGTTGATTAAAATCCTCTGTTAGTTAATGCAGGTGCCTAATAAGTGGAAAATCAACATGTATGTACTGGAATTAGCATTGATTCTTCGATTTATGATAATGAGGTAATGAGATGCAAACTATACAAACAGCCTGTACTTCTGCAGGAAACTGAACATGTGTTAATTAGTGCAAAAGTTAATGTAAGCAGTATAATACAAAAAATGTAACTATACCTGTCAGGAAAATGCAGCTATTCAGGCATGTGTCTGCATGTCATTATTTTGTAAATTCCATGTCACAATGAGTCTTAATATACACTAACATGACAATTTTAATTAGTCAGAAAATAGACCCTCGTCAAGAGAAACTCTGGTCATTCACTTTAGAAATGTTTTTTCCTGGACTTCAGGAGGCGTTTTTCACTTTCTGCTAAAGTGTGTTTCATGATAAAGTTGAATCGTATGTGTTTTTTAAAATTAGCTTTCATCAGTCACATTTATTAGCAGCAAGTTCATTAGCATATCAACTGATGGAATGCAGCTTCCTGGACTTGTTCCACAGTAATATCTAACCAGTGCTGCTAAACCTCTTCCCTTCATTGTGTTCAGCGGCTCATAGTATTTCTAGAAGGAATAATATTTAGAATGGAATAGTATTGCCTAGTATTAGACTGATCTGTTTCCTTGAGGGGGGGGGACCCTTCTTCCAAATTATTATGGACCTGATTCATTAAGGGGGGCTTTTTACTAAAGTGCACTAAGCGATTAATGCATATTTTAACCCTTTTCACTCGAATAAATCTTCTCTCACTCATGCCAGATTGGAATTCATTTTAACAAGAAACTAGCCAAATTAAAACTAATATAACATACACTTTCTACAGTAAGCAGTCGTGTTGCATTTTGGTTAAGATAAACATAACATAAACTAGCATATTATTCATATGTCCCACAGGGTGGGAAAGGTGATTGGAATGGGATAGACCATTTGGTCTTTATCTGTCATCATTTTATCTTTCTCTGTTTCTCATCATTCATTGAATATTGCTGGATAGTCCCAGATAGCAGCACTTATCTAGATAGCATGTGCTTTGAAATATTTACGCTATATTCTCAAGAATACCTACTGTACTTGAGTGTAACTAGCCTTGAGCTACCAATAAAAAGTTGTGAAAATAAATGTAAAAGAATACATAGACTGTCACATGTCAACATTGCCTGACTATGGAGGTAATTTGTTTCCAGGTTATTAGATTAAGGTTGTTATTTTAGAAGCCGTATTCAAAGATTACACCTGTATAATCAGGCAAATACAGGTGTAAATCACATCCACATGTAATTGACCATTTTAGAAATAGTCCAATCTACATATGTATGTCCTTAATATCGGCACTTTGCATCAGATGATCACATGGTCTACTATGCTGGAAATGAAAGACAAAGAAGAAATGGTGTTGCATTTATAATAAAGAAGAAACGTCCAAGAACGGTAATGGCAAGGCCGCGTGGCTCCCCCCCCGGGGCGTGCGAGCGGCCGGCGTTAACCAGGGGGGCGGCCGGCCGCGTGCCCACCGCGGCATGGCTACGCGGTTCGTGGTTCGGGTCCGCGGTGCGTGGAGGGCTCCAATTGGCTCCCGCGGCACATGGCAGGGCGCGAGAGCCAATGGGAGGAGTAGAAGAGTTTCGGGGGGGGGAGTAAGTTGAGCGTTGCGGTGTCCTCCGGCCTTTCCCTCGAGGTGGCCGGAGGTGCCGGACGTTGGGGGATGAGAGGTCCCCTTCGAGGGTTGCTTGACAGTGTCCGTTCGGTGTTGGTCTCCTTGGCAGCGTTCCCTGTTGGAGGTGAGACTCGTGTGCCATTTGGTCTCACTGTGATTCACGCAGGAGATGGGGGCTCATTTATAGGTGCCAAGGGGTTGTGTTTTGTATTTGTGGAGTTGAGGGCACATCTCGTACAGGTCATCTTTCGCTGCAAATGGTTGAACATTGGGCAGCGACTGCAGATGGATGTGACCAGCATTTGTGGTTGGTTTTGGAGGACATTTCAGAGATGTATTCGTCGGGAGCAATTCTTCCCTCGCCATTTGTTGTCCATCATCGGTGCCGAAGTGTTTTCTTGTTCATTGAGAGCTGTGGATTCATTGGGTGCTGACATGGAAGAGAAGGGAAAGGGCACATAACTTAATTTAATATAATGTAATTCAATTTGTTGATTGAAACACTGCCTTTCCATCCACGGGAGCAACTCAAGGTGGGGTATAAAGTAGTGAACCCTCCACAACATTTTTTTGGAGGAGGCTTGTTCTTTTTTTCCTTTTTTCAAGGATGGGGAAACAGCAAAACTGGAGGGCAGGAAATGAAGTGCAGGGAAGTAAATTTGAAGGCAGCATCGGGAGGTGCTTTTTCGCTGGGGGGGTGGTGGATGCTTGGGGTGCCCTCCCGATGGAGGTGGTGGGGGCAAATGCAGTGGCGGAATTCGGGGTGGCATGGGACGGACACAGGGGGTCCCTTTATAGCAAGAGGACAGAATCAATGGGCTCAAGTGTCTTTTATACTTCAACAAGCGGAGGGGGTGGGTGCGGCCCTGGGCGGGGGTGTGGGAGAGGGGTGACCTGCACAGAGTCTGGGTAGGGCCCTAGACAGGGGCATGGAGGGGATGGCTAGTGCAGAGAAGTGGGTGCAACCACTCTGGCCACCTTGCTGGGCAGACTGGATGGAGCATACTGGCCTTTATCTGCCATCATATACTGTGTTCCTATGTTTGGGAATGGACGCAGACATGTTCTGGTGTTGTTTGGACACTGTGGCCTGGGCTGGGTGCACATATATGACGGGATGCCTGGTTCTATAGCTGCGGGTCTCTTGCGCACTTGCTCTGGACATCTGTGACAGTTTGCAGGCATTGGAGTGTCATAGGGCAGGTCACGGGGGACAGTGGGGCCAATATGCAGTGGCAAGGGCACTGTTGCAGTTTTGAACTTATTGGGAGTTGTGGGGCTGTTTTCATGGGGGAGCCACCTAGGGATGTGCACCATTTGCGTGCATAAGTCCCTATTTTAAAGGATGCACCTGGGTGGGCACTTGGGTGTGCGTGTTGGGTGGTTGCTGTTCTGTGTGCGCATTCATGGATGCAGTAGCGTGTGCTTTCATTTGGGGCCTGCACTGTGGTGAGTATCACTGGCTTATTTTTCTGTTGTGGTGTCACTGACTTATTGTCAAGCTGATTGTCATATTAAATAGCTTATTAAATACCATAAAAAAGGGGACGGGGACCCGGCGGGCGGGCGGGGGTGGATGGGGGGAGGTGGCTCCCCTGGTTGGGAGCTTTGGTGGGGTGGGGGCAAGGCCCTTCCCGGGCGGATTGGCTGGGGGCGTGGCGGCCGCCTTGGGCGGGGGCGGGTGCTGCGGCGTCTTTTCCATTTTTTTCCCCACAGGGCACTTCGGGATGGCAGTTCACTGGGACCCCAAGGCGGGAGAGTCCGCCGACGCGGGCCGGCGCAGCGCAGAGCGGGGAGGGGAGCGCGCCTGCAGCTGGGTCAGTGGAGCCGGAGCGGGGCTCGAGGAGCTTGGTGCCGGATCGGTCGGAGGTAGGAGCGGTGCCTGAGCGGGCGACGGCTGCGGCGGGTGAGTCTGTGGGGGCGGGGTCTTCGGGGGAATCCCGGCGGGGGAAAAGGGGGGGAGGGCGGCCGGGAGGCGGCGGCGTTCGGGCCGTCGGCGTCGGGTTTCGGGTTCCTGGTCGTCTGCGTCCTCGGTGTCATCGTCGTTTTCATCCGGGTCGGATGGGAGCGGGGGCGAGGGCGGCGGGCGCGAGGCCGGGTTGGTTGGTTCGGCGGGTGCAGCGTCGTCGGTGGTGGCATTTTCGGAGTTGTGGGAGGGCGTGCCGAGGAAGCTGCGGCGTGGAATTGGGGAGAGGTGCTGTATTGATATCTTTCGGTTACTGGAGGGTCGAAAGCATTTTGGGGACAGTAGGAAGAAACGGAAGGTGGGTAGGGTGCGGAAGGTGGCGCGCAACATAACGAATTGGGCGCAGGCATTTCTGCGGCTGGCTAGTGTGTGGGGGAGGGCGCATCATGACCAGTATGGGATTCTGCTGGCGTATGCGGACTCCATCCTGGAGGCCTCTCAGTGTCCGGAATGCCCTGTCGGTGTGGCGTTTTGCCAGCGTGGTCCGGGATAAGCTAGCGGTGGAGATCGGGTTGGGAATGCTAGCGGGCCCTTTCGGGGAGCCGCCCTTCCCGGGGAGCCAGGAAAATACCGGTTGATCCATAACCTGTCCCACCCTATCGGGGGTTCGGTGACTGATCATACCCCCAAGGAGTTGTGCGAAGTGCGGTATGCTTCCTTCGACGAGGCGGTTGAGTTGGTGCTGGGGTGCGGGCATGGGCGGTCATTGAATCCGCTTATCGGCTATTGCCGGTGCACCCTTCGGCATTCCCGTTGTTGGGGTTTTGCTTCGAGGGTAGTTATTACTTCGATAGGTGTATGCCTATGGGGTGTCCTATCTCTTGTGTGCACTTTGAGCGGTTTAGTACATTCCTGCATTGGGCGTTGGTAGACAGGGTGGGGTGTGCTCAGGTGATACATTACCTGGATGATTTTCTAGTAGTGGGGGAGGCGCGGACTGGGCAGTGCACTGCGTTGTTGGACGGGCTCGTGCAGATGGTGGGGGAGTGGGGAGTTCCGTTGGCGGAGGGGAAGACGGAGGGCCCCACGACTCGGTTAACCTTTTTAGGGATCGAGCGGAATTCTTGGGAGTTAGTGGCGCGCCTGCCAGTGGGTAGGATCCAGAGGCTCCGGGTTCTGGTGACGAATGCCTTGGGTTCTAGAAGGCTGACATCACGGGAGATGCAGGCGTTAATCGGGTCCCTGAATTTTGCCTGTAGATTTATCCCTAGGGGGCGAGTGTTTATGAGGCATTTGGCAGCCGCTACGGCAGGTCTCTCCAGACCGCATCATCGTCTGAGGGTCGCAGAGTATTCGGGCAGATCTAGCCATCTGGGATGAGTTCTTGCGGGAGTTCAATGGCACTACAGTGCTCCGAGATCGTGAGATCTCCAGTCGGGACCTGCACTTGTTTACCGACGCGGCCGGAGGGTTGGGCCTTGGGGTGTATTTTGGTGGCTCGTGGTGTGCGGCGGAGTGGCCTGATTCTTGGAAGGCAGTCGGTCTCACTGCCAATATAACCTTCTTGGAGTTGTTTCCGCTACTGGTGGTGTGGGAGGTCTGGCCGGACAGGGTTCGCAATCGTAGGCTCGTATGGTGGTACGACAACGCAGCGGTGGTAAGAGTAGTGAACGACTACACTCCGTGCTGTAAACCGGTAGCAAACTTGATGCGGCAGGTCGTACCAGTTGGGCTGCGACTGCTTGGTGCAGTTCTGGGGGAGCGTGGATGGGGGGGGGACCACCCCCCGATCACCGGATAGGTCTGTATGTGGCGGCGGTGAAAGCCGCAGGAGTGTCCCGGGCTACGGCGAGTAGAAATTTGGCGGGGTTCTCGTTCTTTGCTATGGCAGTGGGGTGGGGGCGGTCGGGGTGGGGGATTGGTAGCGCACCGGATGGCTGCAGGGCTGGGAGCGCTCTGGTCCGTCGCCCAGGGACAGCAGGCGGCCCATTACGCCTGAGTTGCTGCAACGCTTGTGTGCTGTTTTGCAACAGGTGGTGTCGTCCAGCTATGAGGGCGCCTGCTTCCGGGCGGTGTTTTCCGTAGCGTTCTTGGTGCGGGGTTGTATGCGCCACATTCCTTTCGTATTTGAGCAGCTACTAGTGCGGCGGCGGTGGGCTTACCTGAGGGGGATATCAGGCGGATCGGAAGATGGACTTCCTGGGCGTATCGGAGATATGTATCTGGACTTTCAGAAAGCCTTTGACAAGGTCCCTCATGAGAGACTTTTGGCAAAACTAAAGAGTCATGGGATAGGAGGCAGTGTACTATTGTGGATCAGGAACTGGTTAAAGGATAGAAAGCAGAGGGTAGGGCTAAATGGCCAATTTTCCCAATGGAGAAAGGTGAATAGTGGTGTACCCCAGGGATCTGTGCTGGGTCCGCTGCTTTTTGATATATTCATAAATGACCTGGAAAGTGGAATAACGAGTGAGGTTATCAAATTTGCAGATGACACAAAACTATTTAAAGTTGTTAAAACCCAAGAGGATTGTGGAAAATTGCAAGAGGATCTTGATAAATTGGAAGACTGGGCATCAAAATGGCAGATGAAATTTAATGTGGACAAGTGCAAGGTTATGCACCTAGGGAAGAACAACCCAAACTATGGTTACACGATGCAAGGTTCCACATTAGGAACCACCACCCAGGAAAAAGATTTAGGCGTCATTGTGGATACCATGTTAAAACCCTCGGCCCAGTGTGCAGTGGCGGCCAAGAGAGCAAATAGAATGCTAAGTATGATAAGGAAAGGAATGGAAAATAAAACAAAGGATATTATAATGCCTCTATATCGTTCCATGGTGAGACCGCACCTTGAATATTGTGTGCAATTCTGGTCGCCGTATCTTAAAAAGGATATAGAGTTATTAGAAAAGGTTCAGAGAAGAGCCACCAAAATGGTAAAAGGGATGGAAGGATACTCCTATGAAGAAAGGCTAAAAAGGTTAGGGCTCTTTAACCTGGAAAAGAGAAGGCTGAGGGGAGATATGATAGAAGTCTATAAATTAATGAGCGGAGTGGAACGGGTAAACGTAGATCGATTGTTTACCTTATCAGAATATAGAAAGACTAGGGGACATGCAATGAAGCTACAGGGTAAACTATTTAAGACTAATAAAAGAAAATATTTTTTCACTCAACGTGTAACCAAACTCTGGAATTTGTTACCGGAGGATGTAGTAAAGGCTATTAGTGTAGCTGGGTTTAAAAAAGGTTTGGACAAGTTCCTGGAGGAAAGGTCCATAAGCCATTATTAAGAAGGGACCCAGGATATCAATGCTTGAACCAATACAAGCATTGTGGAACCTGTGTCCCTTGGGGAAACTGCTAGGTACATATGACCTAGATTGGCCACTGTTGGAAACAGAATACTGGGCTTGATGGACCTTGGTCTGACCCAGTATGGCATATCTTATGTTCTTATGTGCGCCTGTAGGGGCGCTGGGGGGCTGGCTCACTGTAGATCTGTTTCTTT
This sequence comes from Ichthyophis bannanicus, assembly GCA_033557465.1. Classification (NCBI taxonomy): domain Eukaryota; kingdom Metazoa; phylum Chordata; class Amphibia; order Gymnophiona; family Ichthyophiidae; genus Ichthyophis; species Ichthyophis bannanicus. Next base: position 389,689,655 of record CM066038.1, on the reverse strand, counting down.
TGCAGAAGTTGTTCCTGGCTCGTGTCGCTGTTGGCCACTCGTTTGAGTTCTGGGCCGGTTGGCGAGCAGCAATACGCCCGGTGGAGCGGAAGATTGGTTTGGACCAGTTCGGGGTGACCGTTTCATGGCTGGGTGAGCGCGTCTGCGATGGATTCAGCTCTTGCCTTTGCTGCGGCACCACAAGCGGCCGCGGGGGCCACCAGATGCCGTGGTGATCCACCTGGGTGGCAACGATCTTGTGTCCTGGACGGGCCAGCAGTGGAGTCAGACTGTGCTTTGGGACATGGAAGCGCTATTTGAGATGTTTCATGGTGTGATTTTGCTGTGGTCAGATATCGATCCAAGGCCTGCTTGCAAGGCTCAGCGGCGGGGGTCGCGGGGTCTAATGAAGATCAATTGCCGAATTGGCAGATGGGTGGGGGAGCAGGGTGGGGGCCCAATTTTGCACCCCTGGGCTGATGCGGAGTGTGCGGGCCTGTATCGGGCCGATGGGGTCCATCTATCCCCGGTGGGGATGGATTTGCTCCTCAACGATTGACAGGAGGCCTTGGAGGATAGGCTGAACCGGAGGGGCGCTGGTCGCAGCTTAGCTGGGGGGGCGGCTCAGGCCGGTGAGGGCCGGAGCTGGTGGCGGGATCCCGGAGGTTTCTGGGGTCTGGAGCTGGAGCCAAGCAGTAGGGCGGGGGTGGGGTACCCCCGCCCGGGCAGTCCCTCAGGCTTTTGCTAATAATATGGTGAAGCCGGATGAGGGAGGCTAGGCAATTTGCCGGGGCCTGGACAAGGCGGAAGCGGAAGCAGCATCACTTTGCTACTCACATGGCTGGTGAGGGTTCGCTCTGCTGGGGGGGGGGATACAATTTAAGGTTGGATTGTTGATGTTATGGTTTATGGCAATAAAGCTGCGACCAGTTGAATTCCCATATATGTGTGGTCTACCTTTGTTATGAAGGTTGAGGGGGTGGGGGGGTGTTGCGGTGTGGCGGAGGCCGGTCCGCCTTACCCGGTTATGGAGAGGCTTTGTGGCCCCCCTGGGGCGTGCGAGCGGCCGGCGTTAACCGGGGTGTGGCCAGCCACGTGCCCACCGCGGCATGGCTACGCGGTTCGCGGGTAGGGCCCGCGGCGCGTGGAGGGCTCCCATTGGCTCCTGCGGCACATGGCAGGGCGCGGGAGCCAATGGGAGGAGTAGAAGAGTTTCGGGGGTGGAGTAAGGGGAGCGTTGCGGTGTCCTCCGGCCTTTCCCTCGAGGTGGCCGGAGGTGCCGGACGTCCCGCCCTCCCGCCCTTTATTGGGGTTCGGGGGTGGGGTGGCTTTGGAGGGGTGTTGCAGCTGGGGGGGGGGGTGGGGCGGGATCCCGGAGGTTTCCGGGGTCCGGAGCCGGAGCCAAGCAGTAGGGCGGGGGTGGGGTACCCCCGCCCGGGCGGTCCCTCAGGCTTTTCCTAATAATATGGCGAAGCCAGATGAGGGAGGCTAGGCAATTTGCCGGGGCCTGGACAAGGCGGAAGCGGAAGCGGCATCACTTTGCTACTCACATGGCTGGTGAGGTTTCGCTCTGCTGGGGGGGGGGAATACAATTTAAGGTTGGATTGTTGATGTTATGATTTATGGCAATAAAGCTGCAACCAGTTGAATTCCCATATATGTGTGGTCTACCTTTGTTATGATGGTTGAGGGGGTGGGGGGGGGGTGTTGCAGTGTGGCAGAGGCCGGTCCGCCTTACCCGGTTATGAAATACAATGCAGTCAGCAAACGCTTAATCTCTATTTGTCTACGAGGAATGCCTATCAACACAACTATAATTCAAGTATATGCCCCAACAACAGCTGCAGAAGAGAATGAAATTGAAGAGTTCTATGAACAAGTACAAGCTGAAATTGACAGAACATGCAAACAGGATATCCTGATAGTCATGGGTGACTGGAAAGCAAAAGTTGGCAACAAAGAAGAAGACAAAGTAGTTGTAAAATATGGACTTGGCAACAGAAATGAAGCTGGAGAAAGAGTGATAGAATTCTGCAAGACTAACGATCTATTCATCTCAAACACCATCTTCCAGCAACACAAGCGGCGACTGTACACATGGACTTCACCCAATGGATGGTATAAAAATCAAATTGACTACATCTGTGGAAGTCAACGATGGAAAAGCTCTATAACATCAACAAAGACAAAACCTGGAGCTGACTGTGGTACAGATCATCAACTACTAGTATGCAAACTCAAGCTAAAGTTGAAAAAGGGCAAACCACTCATGAACGCAGCAAAATATGACCTTGAGAATATACCACTGGAATTTAAAGATTGCCTGCAAAATTGATTTGCTGCTTTAGATACAAATGACATAGCTCTAGAAGAGTTATGGAATGACATCAAGAAGGTTGTGTTGGAAGAAAGTGAGGAGTCTCTACAAAAGGTGAAAAAGAAAAAAAATGGCCAAAATGGATGACGGAAGAAACTCTGAAAATTGCCCAGAAACACAGAGAATCTAAAGCCAGAGGAGAAAGAAAGACAATCACAGAACTCAATAGAGATTTCCAATGTGCAGCAAAAAAGGACAAGGAAAAGTACTACAATGATAATAAAGTATAATAATAATAAAGTGCTTTGATAATAAAGTGCTTTGACGCAGTCTCAGAGTGGCTTCTCTCACAAAACCTCCGCATCCAGCACAAGAAAACTGAGGTTCTCTTTGTTACAAGAGACCCCAACTTCATTCCACCATCACATATAAGTGTTAAGGGAGCTGATCTATCCACCAAAGAAACAATAAGATATCTCGGAGTCACGCTGGACCACTGTCTAGATATGAAATCACACGTAAACAATATTGTAAGAGCTGTATACTTCAAGATACGCACACTTAGGCATTTACGCTCATTACTGGACCCAGAGGATTTCAGAACCATCTTCCAAGCACTCATCTTGCCGCATTTTGATTTCGCCAATTCAATTCTACAAGGTCTCCCACAATCCACCCTAAGTTCTCTACAACTTGCTATGAATTCTGCTGCAAGGGTTCTACATGGAGCATCCAGGAATGATCATGTGACACCAATCCTCAAGCAGCTTCACTGGCTCCCAATACAAGCCAGGCTCATATTCAAAACACTGATTCTCACGTACAAGGCCATCCATGGCTTGTCAGCCAATTCACTAACTGACCTCATACAAACTGTACCACCAATAAGATCCAGAAGACAATCATCACTAAACACTCTAACAATGCCAAAGGCCATAACAACTTGCCACCGATCAACAGCGAATAGAACCTTCATGTTTTGCGCCCCAAAACTCTGGAACTCCCTACCACCTGACATACGTGCTTTAACTGATCTAACCCAGTTCAGAAGAGCCCTAAAATTTAACCTATTTATCAAATTTTACCCTACATAAAGTTCAAAAGAATAGCCTTACCACAAACTTAACCACAATTTCCTTCTGACCCTTGCACTACTGCTATTTTATGTAAATAGTTTTCTCATGCTATAGAACTAATTGAATATTTATTCTATGTATATAGTTCTCCCATGTTATCCAAGTTTATACTCCTGTTATATGTAATACCGAACAACCTGTTGTTCTGGTCTTTGTGTTCATCTGTAAACCGCGCTGATTATAAATAGTGCGGTATATAAAAAACTGAAATAAATAAATAAATAAATAAAAATGATGCATGCAAGGAAATAGAAGCAGAAACTATTAGAGGAAGAACAAGATTGGCTTTCCTAAAGCTATGAGAGTTAAAGAAAAAGTTCCAGCCTCAAATTGGAATGTTACATGATGCTCAAGGTTCTATGTTGAATGATGCTGAGAAGATAAAAAAAATGGAAGGAATATACAGAGATTTTATATGATAAAGATCAAGTGGACCAACAGCAGTTTCAATCTGTATCTTATGATCAGGAACCATTGGTGATGAAAGAAGAAGTTGAAGCAGCATTGAAAGCCTTATCAAAGAACAAAGCACCAGGCATTGATAGCATTCCCATAGAAGTATTACAGCAATCTGATGCAGCTGTTACCGTACTTACAAGGCTCTGCCAAGAAATATGGAAGACAACATCATGGCCAACTGACTGGAAAAAATCTGTGTTTATACCAATACTAAAGAAAGGTGATCCATCTGACTGTGGAAATTATCACACAATCACTCTGATCCCACATGCCAGCAAGATTCTACTGAAGATTATTCAAAAGAGACTACAACAATACCTGGAACAAGAACTACCTGAAGTGTAAGCAGGGTTCAGGAAAGGGCGAGGAACGAGAGATATCATTGCGGATGTGAGATGGATCCTTGAAAAGACTAAAGAATACCAAAAGGATATCTGTTAAGAACATAAGAACATAAGATATGCCATACTGGGTCAGACCAAGGTCCATCAAGCCCAGTATTCTGTTTCCAACAGTGGCCAATCTAGGTCATACGTACCTAGCAGTTTCCCCAAGGGACACAGGTTCCACAATGCTTGTATTGGTTCAAGCATTGATATCCTGGGTCCCTTCTTAATAATGGTTTATGGACCTTTCCTCCAGGAACTTGTCCAAACCTTTTTTAAACCCAGCTACACTAACAGCCTTTACTACATCCTCCGGTAACAAATTCCAGAGTTTGATTACACGTTGAGTGAAAAAATATTTTCTTTTATTAGTCTTAAATAGTTTACCCTGTAGCTTCATTGCATGTCCCCTAGTTGCTTTATCGACTATAGCAAAGCTTTTGACTATGTACACCATGAGAAACTCTGGGCCACATTAAGAAGCATGGGTATACCAGAACACCTGATCGTACTCTTGCACAATCTGTACATTGGTCAAGAAGCAACAGTTCGAATGGAACAAGGAGAAACAGAATGGTTTAAAATAAGCAAAGGTGTAAGACAAGGCTGCATACTTTCCCCTACCTGTTTAATTTATATGCAGAACAAATCATCAGAGAAGCAGGATTGTATGAAGACAACAGAGGTGTGAAGACTGGTGGAAGACTCATCAACAACCTTCACTATGCTGATGATACCACATTACTGGCTGAAAGTGAAGATGATCTGAAACATTTGCTTCTCACAATCAAAGAACATAGTCTCAAAATGGGGCTGCACCTTAATGTAAAGAAGACAAAGATCATGACGACTGGCATAGTCAACAGGTTCATTGTTGAAGGAGAAGAAATTGAAATCGTGAACAACTTTAGCCTACTTGGATCAACTATCAATAAAGAAGCAACAAGCAATCAAGAAATAAGACGACACATTGCTCTTGGCAGAATGGCTATGAAAGACCTAAATAAGATTCTCAAGAGCAGAGATGTCTCTCTCCATACAAAGATATGACTCTTCAAGCCATGGTATTTTCAATAACATCATATGAATGTGAAACCTGGACAGTGAAAATGATAGACAGGAAGAAAATTGATGCCTTTGAATTATGGTGCTGGCGGCGAATACTGTGTATACCATGGACTGCCCAAAGAACAAACCAGTCAGTACTAGAGAAGATCAAACCTAAGCTTTCTTTAGAAGCTCAGATGACAAGACTTCGACTTTCATACTTTGGACACATCATGCCAAGAGAGAGATCATTAGAGAAAGACATCATGCTTGGCAAGATAGAAGGTCAACGGAAAAGAGGAAGGCCAGCAATGAGATGGATCAATACAATAATAGCAGCTAAGGGTACCAGTCTGTCAACAATGAACCTCCTGACTGAAGACCAAACACAATTTAGGATGACTATCCAGAGGGTCGCCATGAGTCGACTTTGACTCGACGGCACTTAACAACAACAACAACAACAATACGTGGTTGCTTTGAGGAAGCATGTCAGGGGTGTGGCCTGGGGGCGCAAAATTCTACATGTGCATTCCCCATTTCATATAGAAAATGCATGTGGAAAGCCAAAATCCTTCATGTCTATATAGATGTCCCCAGGATAGCATTTCAGAACCAAGTTGTCTAATAGCATAACAGTTAGGTAGGGGCTTAAGAGCAGAGTAGCCAGGATTCAAATCCCAGTGGGCACCTTTGGGATCTAAGGCTAGTCATTTAATTCTGCATCTTCTCTACACTCTCTGGATGTTTTAAGGTGAAAACAAACACTTTCCAAATGCCTATTCATGCCTCGAGCAGGCATAAGCATGGATTTACATATAGCTGGTACATGTAGCTTTTTAAAAAGTGTGGGCCTAATATTCAGCACCAGCGCCTAGCACTGCTAATGTGGCTAGCCGCTGGCGATAAACAGGAAACCTGGATATTCAATGCTGGGGTCATATCTGGTCCCGACATTGAATATCTGTGTTAATTGCTCTTGCTGATCAGTTACTGTACAATCAGTGCCGATATTGAGCCAAGGCCTGGTTATTGATATGTGGCAGAAGTTGGGCCAGGGTTACTTGCGCTTGGCTTTTACCACATATCACTAACTAGGCAGTGGCTCAGTATCACCAATGACCGGTTACCTATTGGCGCCTCTCTGCTCTGTCCCAGAATGCTCCCGACACACCCTGATGCTAAGCAGTTAGTATAGGGGCATGTAGAGCTGGCAGCCATGGATATTCAGCGGCACTAACCATGATAGTACTGCTGAATATCCTGTTCACTGTGATTAACACAGCAGCTTTGCTAACTGCATTAATCACTTTGAATATCAGGCCCTGTGTATTTCCGCCATCCCTTTAAAGGAGGGATTGAGGGAGTTAGTCCTTAATCCCTCTTAGTTTATTTTCCCTTCCAAATTGAAATGAAGTAAAGATAGCATCCTCTCTAGCTAACTAGCAGCAGCTACATGTTTTAAGTTTGCGAGATGGTTCACATGCATGTATAAGTGCTGACATAGATATTAATTCGCATGTGTTTCTGCACTTCCTTTTACGTGTTTTAGGAACAGCTCCATGTTTCATATAGCCATTTCTAAAATACAGTCGGAACTGTGCACATCTCGACCTCAACATCTCAATTCCAGTCTGAAAGTACTATCTAAAATGTGCCTTGAAATCTTTCCCTTGTGTCTTCTTTGAACTCTCTTTGGTTTCCATGGTCCTTTTAAATGTGAAATATTTGTACAGAGATTAAATGAGTAGTAAGAATATTCTACCACTCTGATCTCACTTAATCATTTATTAATATCAGAAACCTTCAAAATAACAAATGCTAATAATTATGAAGGCAATTTTCAAATCTGCACCCATAGATGCAAAGTATGAGAATAATGTTTATCCTCATTTTATCCTCATTATCCTCAATGAGGATAAAACTCTGTATGTTTTAGAACTCTGCACATAAGTTATCTGCATGAGGATAGACAGTTTCCAAAAAGTCAATAAACATGGGATAAACACATAAAAGTAGACTTTGAAACTCCCCACTTCTGTGTATCTGTGCAAAGCTGTGTAAATCTAGTAGTCCTAGAGAAATGCTTGGTAGTAATAGTTGTAGTGGATACACTGGGCATCTGAAAATGTCCAGTGGCATAAGAAATACTAAAAATATCCAAGTCAGCAGATGGTTTGTAGCATGTGGATCATAGAATGAATCATGTAGAGATTAGGAAGAGACATGTTTACTCTACTTATAAATGAACCATGAGTATCTTGCAATTATACAGTATAATTTTTCAAAAGGTCTGGCACCCCACAAATAGACAAATGTGCTTTCAAAGGCAAAGGAAACATTTATAACACCATTTCATAATTGTGTTTTTTAGTATTGACTACTCAGACATTCAGGTTCCAGTTGTTATTGAATGTTACTTTATTTTATTTTGGCATCAACCATCCATTTCATTGCTTTGGGTGAAATTTACCTAATTGTACAATGTCATTTTCACCAAAAAACTCTGCCATATGGATGTTCCCTGGCTTGTGCACATATGCCTTATTTGCGTTTAGTGACTTCTTTTTACATATTCATTTTCTGAAGGAGTAGAAATTTGGACTTAGATGTGATATCTTACAATTATATCCATATGGTATGGAAACAAACATTTTTGTATGTTCCTTAAAAATCTTCATGGAGGAATGTATTTTATATGGGAACTAGTTTCACATAAGACGAGATGACTTTAAAAAAACCTCACTATAATACTAATACTTAACTAACAATTAATTTAAACTGGTTTACAACTACAATTCTGTTCTGATTTATGCATCATGGACCTTAATTGGCAAAGAATTTTTCCATAGATGCACAATGAGAAAGAATGAAAGCTTTATGAAAAATTATGTGTGGATCATTGGAATTCGATTTCTACAAGAGGATTGTAAGTCTATGTTTCCATGATGTACTTTTTTTGTAATAAGTGCTAAACGAATCTCTCATGAATGCTTCAATTTCTTTGTTGATTTGTGATTAAATTGCTTAATTGACATAGGGCAACTAGATGCACTGGCCAGCTATTTCTGGTTAATTGCATTTAATAATACTACCATTTTCTGCAAAAGGAGAGTTCTATTAAGGACATAGAAACAGGGCAGGGATGTGCATTCATTAGCATGCATTTGGTTCATTAATGTACCTTAAAAATGTATTTTGTGTGAAATTGATTTAACATACATTATTTATTTATTTATTTATCATTTCTTTTATACTACATTTTATGGTTATCAAAGCGGTTTACATTTAACTCAAACTTATACATGGAACAGGTGCATAATAATGGTACAATACATAATAACTATAATACAATGAACTGTGGTAACTATTTACAGGAAAGGTTACAACTGTTATGTGTGTGATCAGTACAGAATAACTGTAGTAAATAGTATACTGGGTGGTTACTAAGAGGCTTATGTTGGGGATGATGGGGTAATGATTGATTGAGAATGTTCAATGAACTACTGCCACTAGTGTAGGATGTATTGAGTTGACAATGGGTGGGCTGGTACTAGATAGCTGGACCATAATCATCTATGGAAAGGTGTTCTTTTCACTTTTTCTTGAATTCTGAGATATCGACTGTTGATTGTATGTCAGGCGGAAGAGCATTGCAGTGTGCAGGAGCGTATATTTCAAGGCTCTCTTGCAGTCATTTGGTCTTGTACTTGTCTTGTACTATGGTATAGCGAGGATGTTTTGGTGCAGATGTCACCTTATTCTTGTATCTGGAATCTTCTGGATCAGTGGTTGCAGACTATCGGCTGACTGATTTTGAATCAGTATAAATGTCGTCATTATTGCTTTATATTTGATGTGTGATTGTATAGTTAGCCAGTGTAGGGATTTGAGTAGTGGTATGATGTGCTCTTGACATAGAGTTTGAGTGATCAACTGGGCTTTGGTGTTTTGTGCTAATTGTAAGGCATGGATGATATTCTTGGGGAGACTATGGAATATTATGTTGCCATAGTCCAGGTGAGGGGTGATTATGGCCTGGCATACTGTGCAGTAGTGTTGGTGGTCTAGTAGAGGGTGAAGGTCCTTTAGCTTCTTCATTTTGTGGTAGGATAAGGATATCATTTTCTTGATGTGTAATTATAGGATGAGCCTGTAATCTAGTGTCACTCCAAGGTATTTGACTTCCTTTTTAACTGGGATGGTAAACTGGTCTATTTTTATCTCTTTGGGGTAGTTTCTTCAAATGGATTAGTTTTGGATTAGATTTGCGCATACTTTGGCAGTTGTGATCTTCAGTTCTAAGACAGGGTATGTGGAGTAGGATCTTAGTTTTTCTGAAATTTACTGTTAATGCTTGGTGTAATACTTGCATTGTGCCAAAGAGAGCATCCTACTACAGTTCGTAATATGTAAATACCGGCTTAGCCGCCGGGCCCCGGTCCCGCGGCTGCCTGGTAACCGGGTTCCCGGGGCCCGGTCGCGAGGCAGCCTCCTTCTCGGGGGTTAGAGGTGGGGGGGTTCAGTTGGGGCTCGTGCTCGGCCCCCTGCGCGCGCGTGGCAGCCCAGTGATTGGCTGTGCGGGCGTTCGCCGGGGGCGGGGCAACGCGAGCAAGGAGGGATCGCCGGATGGCGATCTCCCTCTTCCTCCTTGCTCGCGGCTGGAGAAAGGTTGGTGCCTTTTTGGGGCTTCTTTCCGGCTGTTTGGGGCCGCGGGTTCTCGGGTCGTCGTCCGGCAGGGCTCCCCTCCGGCCGCGTGCCTCAATATTTCAATAAATACCTCTTGCTCGGGCGCACGCGTGCGGCCTGGCTCCCGAGCACGTGGGGCTCGCTTGCCGGCACTGCCTGGGTGCGGGCCTGCATTCCCCTAGCAGGGGAAGCTTGCGGTTCCTCCGTCCCTCCCCTTAGAGGGTCGACGATGGGCAGCTGCCCTTGCACAGGCTCTCCATTCAGCCTCCGCTCTCAGGCCTTGTCCAGAGGGCCTAGGCTGCTCCGGGCCACTTGGACTAGGCCTGCCATTATGGCCCCACAGCTCCCAGCACGGGGGGCGGCCAAAGGACCGTGGGGCGGGGCGCGGGGTCGGGGGACTGCGCGGCGTGGGCCTCTGCCCGCTGCCCGCGGTAGGGCAGCAACCTTGGCTGCCTCGGCATCCAGGGCTGGGTCCCGGCGGGGTCGTGGGCGCAGCAGGGGGGGGGCTTCTCGGGGGAGCGGGCCCGGCGGTGGGTTCACGGCACCCCTGCCTGTGGAGGTGAGTGCCTCCGTGGGCGCTCTGCCGCATTCAGCGGGCGTCCCGGGTGGGGTTCCTGCGCTGGCGCTGCTCGGGGGGTCGGCGGAGCGGGGCGGCTCGGTTGGTACGGGGCCGGGGTCCCCTCCGGGCCCGGCGCCTGTCCCGCCCTCCGGGGCGGGGGGGGGGGGCTGGCGTTCGGTCTCATCCCCTCCCCGGATAGGGGTGGGGCCGGGGCCTGCTCCCTCTTCCCTGGGTTCCCCTCCCCCTCCGGGGTTCTTCGGTTCGTCGGGCCCTTGGGCGTGCGGGGTGGTCCCGTGGGGGGGTTTGGGCCCCTGGGGGGGTGGCTGGGGTGGTTGGCTTGGGGGGGAGCGTGGTCTGACGGGGGGGTCCGCGGCATGGGCAGTGGGGGGGTTAGGGCCTTCGGCCTGCGCCTGGGGGGGCGGGCCCTCCACAGTTTCCAGTACTCCTGGGGCCCCGGCTGCTGGTTTTTCTTCTTTCTCTTCACAGGTCCCGGGGGGTTCGGCGCCGGCCACTGACATGGCTGCTTCTGATGGATCGGCGAGAGCGGGCCCTTCGGGTTCCCCGGCGGCGCTGGCTGTCCCGGTTGCTGGCTCGTCCACCGGTGGAGCTCCGGTCGCCGCTCCCGGGGGCACTGGTGAGTATACTGGCGGGGCAGGGGGTGGGCTTAATGACTCCGTTTCGGGTCCGGAGGGGGGGGGCAGGGGTAAAGGGAGGCGTAAGCGGGCTCGTCGCTGTCGGAGAGCGTCCTCGTCCTCGTCTTCCTCGTCGTCATCCTCGGGCACTTCGCACACTTCGGTTTCGGGGGGGGCGGAGGGGGGTGCCGGGGGCGGGTCCTCGGTTATACGCTGTGCTGAGCTGTGGGAGTCGGTACCGCGGAAGTTGCGCCGGCGGATCAAGCGGCGTAGATACCTTGACATCTTCCGTTTGCTCGACGGCCGCAAGCGCTCCGGCGAGAGCCGTAAGAAGCGCAAGGAGGACGAGAAGGCGGGTCGGGTGCGCAAGGTCTCCCGCAACACCCTCAACTGGACCCGCGCATTTCTGCGCCTGGCGAGTGTCTGGGGGCATTACTTCCCGGACCAGTATGGGGCTTTACTGGCCTATGCCGACAACATATTGGCGGCGTCCCAGGCCCACGACGGGTGGGCCTGGTTGAATTACGATGAGGAGTTCCGCGATCAGATGGAGGAGAACAGTCTCTTGCAGTGGGGTACCAAGGACATCAACCTGTGGTTGACCCAGATGTCTGCGAAGGGGCGGGGGGGAGGAGCCAGTGGGGGGGGGGGGCGGCAAGACGGGTGCGGCTCCGCCGCTCGCTGGGGGTCGGTCCTTTCGTGCGCCCGGTGCGGCTTTGCCTCAGCAAAAGGCGGGGGTCCTCGATGGGGATGTCTGCTGGCGCTTCAATAAGGCGTCTTGCCCCTTCCCGGACTGCAAGTTTAGGCATGCTTGCTCCTTGTGTGGGGGAGCGCACGCGGCCGCGAAGTGCAGCCGTAAGGGGGTCGCGGGGTCCCCTGCGGGGGGGAAGTGAGGCGGCGGCGGTCCTGGCGCGTACCCCCGTCCGGGTCGCGGCGATGCGCCCGTGGTTGCTTGAGTACGGGCGTTCCCGCAGGGGTGGGGCGGCTGGGCTGATCTTAAGGGGGTTTACACGGGGTTTCCACATTCCCGTGCGCGGTGCGTCCGCGCGGGGCGGGACTCGCAACGCCGCCTCCGCTCGGCTCCACGGGGATTTCGTACGTCGCAAAATCACTGAGGAGTGCGCGCTTGGCCGCGTGGCGGGCCCCTTTTCGGAGCCCCCCTTTTCCCCTTTTATGGTTTCGCCGTTGGGGGTGGTCCCCAAGAAGGAGCCGGGCAAGTTTCGGTTGATACACAACCTTTCCTGCCCTCCGGGCGGATCTGTCAATGACCGCATCCCCCGTGAGCTCTGCACGGTGCACTACTCTTCTTTCGACGCCGCTGTCTCCCTAGTCCAGCAGTGCGGGCCAGGGGCTCTCCTGGCCAAAGTGGACATCGAATCGGCTTTCCGCCTGTTGCCGGTCCATCCCTCGGCTTTCCCGTTGCTCGGCTTCTGCTTTGATGCGCGTTACTATTTTGATAAGTGCATGCCCATGGGTTGTGCGATCTCTTGCGCCTACTTTGAGGCCTTCAGTACCTTCTTACACTGGGTTGTGGAGCGGCAGTCGGGATTTTCCAGCGTCGTGCACTATCTGGACGATTTTCTCTTCGTGGGTCCCGAGGGTGCCTCGATGTGTCCCGCGCTATTGAGCACCTTCCTGCGTGTGGCGGCCACCTTCGGCATTCCGGTAGCGGCTGACAAGACCGTGGGGCCGGTTTCTTGCCTCACCTTTCTCGGCATTGAGATCGACACGGTGGCTATGGTTGTCCGCCTGCCGGCACTGAAGGTTCAGCGCCTCCGCGAGCTGGTGGCCTCGGTCTGCTCTGCTTCCAAGATTTCCCTGCGTGTCTTGCAGTCGTTGGTCGGGCACCTCAATTTCGCTTGCCGTGTCCTTCCTATGGGACGCCCCTTTTCGAGGTGCCTATCCTTGTCCATGGCGGGGCTCCGGCGCCCGCATCACCGGATTAGGGTTTCCTTGGGGATGCGGGAGGATCTGCGGGTCTGGGATGCGTTCCTGGCTGGATTTAACGGGTGTGCTGTCCTTCAGTCGCCTGAGATATCGAATCTCGACATGCAGCTGTTCACCGACGCTGCGGGCGGGGCTGGTTTCGGGGCCTTTTGTCACGGTGCCTGGTGCGCGGAGCCTTGGCCTGCCGATTGGGTGCGCTCCGGTTTGACGCGGAATATCACTTTCTTGGAGCTATTCCCTATCGTGGTTTCTCTGTGGGTCTGGCCGGAGAGGCTGCGTGATCGGCGTGTCGTCTTCTGGTGTGATAACGCCGCGGTCGTGGAGGTCCTGAATCGGTATGCGCCCCGGTGCCCCCGGGTGGCTTCCTTGATGAGGGTGTTTGTCCTGGCCTGCTTGCGACTGAATGTCTCCGCTCGGGCGCGGCACGTGCCGGGCTCCCAGAATGCCATCGCTGACGCTTTATCATGCTTTCAGTGGGCGCAGTTCCGGCGGCTGGCTCCTGGGGCGGACGAGATCCCCTCACGGGTCCCGGAGCATCTTTGGACGATTGGGACCCCGACCTGATGGTCTTGCTGGCGGCATCGGTGGCTCGCAGTACCTGGATTTCTTATCGACGGGGCTACTCGCAGGTGAGTGCGTTTCTGAGCGCGCGGGGCTGGTCGGGCGGGCCGGTGTCCGAGGGCGCGGTCGGCCATTTTGTGCTGTGGGCGAAGGAGGAGGGGTGGGCCCGGTCGGCGGTCTCTGGGGCGCTTGCGGGCTTCTCGTTCTTTTCCAAGGCGGCCGGTTGGGGGAATCCGCGTGTCTCCTTCTTAGTCGGGCGCTTGCTCGCGGGGTGGGCCCGCGCGCAGCCGGGGCCGCAGGATTGGCGCCTTCCGGTAACGCATGAGCTCCTGCTGCAGATCTGCGAGGTTTTGCCGCGGGTGGCCGCCTCGGGTTTCGAGGCGGTACTGTTTCACGCGCTGTTTACCTCGGCTTTTTTCGGTGCCTTCCGTGTCTCCGAGTTGGTCCCTCGGTCGGCGAAGCTGGGGGTTTGCGGGGGGCTGGCGGTGGGGCACATCCGGCTGGAGTCCGCTCGCGTACAGATTTTTCTGTCACGGTCCAAGACGGACCAGTCGGGGAGAGGGGGTTGGGTCTTGCTGCGTGCCATCCCGCCCTCGCCGTCCTGTCCGGTTCGGGCTCTGCACGCGTATGTGCGGCTGAGGCCGGCGGCGCGCGGTCAGTTTTTCATTCATGCGGACGGCAAGCCGGTGACGCAGTTCCAGTTCACGGCTGTGTTGCGCCTGGCCCTCCGTGCCTTGGGCCATCCCGAGCGGTGTTACGCTTCGCACTCCTTCCGGATAGGGGCAGCGACCAGCGCGGCGGCTGCGGGATTGGACCCGCGTGTAATTCAGCGCATCGGCCGTTGGCGGTCCAGTGCTTACGCGGGGTACATTCGCCGGGCGGCGGACGGCGGTGCGGCATAGCGGGGTGCGGTGCCGCGGTGGTTGGCTGCCCCTGCGGTCGGGGGGGGGGGGTGGTGGGTATTAATCTTTTGCTTCCTGTTGCAGAATTGTGTGCTGGTGGCAGTTCGCTCTTTCTGCTTTCAGATGGCGTGGCTCCTGGTGTCTGGTGGATTGTCGGGCACTCCTTTGTCTACTGGGCGGAGCGTCGTGCGGCGGTTCGGCCGCTGGGCACTCATCTGGGCCTCGCCGGGGCCGGCGTGCGGCTGTGCTGGATGGGCCGCCGCGGCATGCACTGGGATCAGCTTCTCGATTATGTTCGAGTTGAACTGGGACGGCGGCAGCGGCCAGTCGGGCTACTGTTGCATCTTGGGGGCAATGACATTGCCAGTTGGCCTTGCCGGCAACTCATTGGGACTATTCAGGGCGATATCGCCCTGTTGCGGGGCGTTCTCCCTGGGGTGGCCATTATCTGGTCGGATGTCATACCCCGCCCGGCTTGTTGGGCCCAGCGGCGCTGGTCGAGAGGTTTGTGTAAGATCAACCGCCAGATTGGGCGCTGGGTGCAGCAGACGGGCGGGTTCCAGGTCCGGCACCCCTGGGCGGACGTTTCTTGCGCCGGCTTGTACCGGCTTGATGGGGTTCACCTTGCCCCGGTGGGGCAGGACCTCCTATTAAACGATTGGCAGGAAGCGCTCGAGTCATGGTGCAGGTCGCAGCTTTTGGTGGGGGGGGGGCGGCGCTAGGATAGCGTGCTACCTAGCGCCGGTGGCGGAGTGGCAAGCTGGTGCTCGCCGACCCGGTGGCTCATTTCAGCTGGAGGCCGCTTTCCATGCGAGCGGCGCGGCTATTCTGGTTGGGGGAGACGGCCCGGCTGGGGTCTCTACCCGGAAATGGCAACCCCTTCAGCTGGCCTTTGCTATCATGGCGAGGCGGGCGCGAAGGGGTAAGGGGGGGGGTGGCTTGGATGGTGCTCCACTTTGCTTCAACGGCTGGTGGGGGGCATCATCCGGATGACGGGTGGTGGGGGGGGGGCATTCACCTGTGATGTTTTGGTTTGCGGGGTTGGCCCATGTTGGGCCGGTGTTCTTACTGTTAATAAAAGCTGCGACCAGCATTTGCACCAATGCCCGACGTCTGTGTGCTTTGTCAATGGTTAAGGGGAAGGGGGGGGGGTGTGGATGGGGACGGGTGTTGGAGGGGGGGGGTTTTGGCCCATGCCGAGTAGGGCATCCGGATACCCCGGTTAATACCGGCTTAGCCACCGGGCCCCGGTCCTGCGGCTGCCTGGTAACCGGGTTCCCGGGGCCCGGTCACGAGGCAGCCTCCTTCTCGGGGGTTAGAGGTGGGGGGGTTCAGTTGGGGCTCGTGCTCGGCCCCCTGCGCGCGCGTGGCAGCCCAGTGATTGGCTGTGCGGGCGTTCGCCGGGGGCGGGGCAACGCGAGCAAGGAGGGATCGCCGGATGGCGATCTCCCTCTTCCTCCTTGCTCGCGGCTGGAGAAAGGTTCCCTCCCTCCCTCCCTTGTTTTACGCATGGGTGGGGGAGGAAGTAATTTGTCGCAGCTGGTGGGGGGGCGGGTGGACTGGATCGGGGGCCTCTTGCGGGCCGTGTGAGCGGAGTGGCAAGCTGGTGCTCGCCGACCCGGTGGCTCATTTCAGCTGGAGGCCGCTTTCCATGCGAGCGGCGCGGCTATTCTGGTTGGGGGAGACGGCCCGGCTGGGGTCTCTACCCGGAAATGGCAACCCCTTCAGCTGGCCTTTGCTATCATGGCGAGGCGGGCGCGAAGGGGTAAGGGGGGGGTGGCTTGGATGGTGCTCCACTTTGCTTCAACGGCTGGTGGGGGGCATCATCCGGATGACGGGTTGTGGGGGGGGGCATTCACCTGTGATGTTTTGGTTTGCGGGGTTGGCCCATGTTGGGCCGGTGTTCTTACTGTTAATAAAAGCTGCGACCAGCATTTGCACCAATGCCAGACGTCTGTGTGCTTTGTCAATGGTTAAGGGGAAGGGGGGGGTGTGTGGATGGGGACGGGTGTTGGAGGGGGGGGGGGTTTGGCCCATGCCGAGTAGGGCATCCGGATACCCCGGTTACATATATGGATAGTCTGTCAAGATGTGCTTGGAAATTCTTCTTTATCAAGCCTGTGGTTCCCATTACAATGGAAAATATTTCTGTATCTTTCTGCCACATCTTCTTGGTCTCTGGATGAATTTCTTGGTACTTCAAGATCTTCTGCCTCTCCACGCGATTCACAGAGTAATCACTCCTTCTCCTTTACCACTATTAGATTTCACTGGTCAACACATTTTTACAAAAGTCATGTTACTGAAATAAAAATAGTCATTTCTTGTCAATTTTTATATGTTGAACAAGAATATGACAGTGAAATTTCAAAGTTGGCTCTAGTTTTTTTGTAATCTACAAGAATCAACGTTTACATAACGAAATGCATGTCAATATAAATATAATAGGCCTTCGGTTAATGCCTGTAAAAAACCAAGTCATAGGCTACTTCTTAGATATTTTTGCCTGTCTCTTGCACAGCTGTTTGTGAGCTTCTCTGCGGAGTGTCCAGCAGTAGTCAGCCAGCATTGTAGTGGACCATTTTCCCTGATATCTTTGCTCCATCGTTATGATATCCTGGTGAAAATGTTCACCCTTTTCATCACTAACCATACCACAGTTGTCAGGAAAGAAATCAAGATGGGAATCAAGGAAATGGATCTTTAGAAACATATTGCAGCCAGGTTTCTGATACTGCATCAGCATGTCTTCTACTAGTTCCTTGTAGTTTTCTGCCCTAACATTCCCGAGAAAGTTTGTTGACACTAGGCGAAAAGCATTCCATGCTTGTTTCGCATCACCCTGCAACAAGTTGTTGAACCGGTCATCTTTGAAGAGCTCTCGAATCTGAGGACCCACAAAAACTCCCTCTTTAATCTTTGCTTCGCTGAGTCGAGGGAATTTTTCATGCAGGTATCAGAAAGCTGGCGAAGTGCAGTCAATGGCTTTCACGAAGTTCTACAGTAAACAAGCGAAACCCACCTGCCGCATCAGGTCGGCTATAGGCCTGCCTCTTGGGGAATAATTACTGAGCACTGACACCATGGCTTCAGTGTCGCACCACCAAAGAACTTTACAACCACCAAAATGGGGAACCACTCGAGGAAGGTAATATTCTTCGTAAGCCCTCCTCTGCGCACCAAGAGCCCCCAATTTAAATCCCCAAGCCCAAACCCCCAGCCGCATCAGTATACAACTAGAGATCCGCCGAAGACACTTCCCGCTCTGAACCATGGTACCCTTGACGTTACTTAAGAAATCGTCCCAGATCCTCAAGTCTGCCCACAGGCTGCATGACATCCGCATCCGATGATGAGGCCTAGTAACACCCGCAGCAGCAGCCGCCAGCCGACGCAAGAATACTCCCCCCATCGTGATTACTCCGCAAGCAAAATTAAGTGAACCCACTAAGGACTGCAGCTCTAGCAACGTCAGCTTGCTGGAAAACCGCGCATTGGCACCAACACCCGCAGCCGCATAACTTTCACTTCCGGCAGGCGGGCTACCAGTGTCACGGAATCCAACTCACTACCAAAAGGAGAGTAGTCACCGGACCCTCAGTCGTACCCGAATCTAAGGGAACACCCCACACCTGGGCTAATCAGACAAAACCGTTCAACAATGCCTTGTACTGCCCCGTATGCGCAGGTCCAACAAAGAGAAAGTCGTCGAAGTAATGCACCACAGTGCCGCACCCCACCCAGTCCACAAATGTCCAAGGTAACAAACGAGCGAAACCGTTCGCAATAAGCACATAAAATCGAACCACCCATAGCCATGCTCTTAGCAAAATAAATTGTCCTTTGAAGCAAAAACCCAACAAATGAAAGGCCGCCGCGTGCACCGGCAATAAACGGAAGGCGGAGTCCATATCCACCTTCGCCAGCCAGCACCCAGGCCCACATGCTCACACGAGCTCGACAGCCAATTGACCGAGGAACCAATGGGAAAGGAAGGATTAGGTATTAAGCGATACTTTCCCGGCTCCTCCTTTGGAAGGAATACCCAACGGAGATACCACAGAATCAGCGAAAGGCTGTTCTCCGAAGGAGCCCGCTACCCTACCCAACTCAATCTCGGTTGCCAACTTATCCGGACTCACAGCGCAAAAAAACGAACGGCAGGCGAATTCCAGGCCTTGGTCGCCCCTAAGCCACCTACCACCGGACAGGAAACCCCACCTGAAACCCATTCTCTAAAATGCAACTTACCAGTTTCTTCGGATAGCTCATAAGCCATGGACCTAAAAAACCTCAATCGCAACGGGAGCGGGGGCCAAACTCCACAAGCCTCGACTACTTGTGGGGCAGGAAGACTTGTCGAACCGCCAGCACAAACTCCCAGTTCCCCCCCCCCCCGGAGCTCCCTGCGAATCGGGGGGCACGCCCAAGCGGAAGGGCCATTCCGCCGTTGCGGTAACAGACGTTCCGCCTTTTTCGCCCGCTCACAACTCCGCCTACCGGACTGATCGCAATCTGCGTCAGCCAAAGATTAATGTCTTACGTTCCCCATAAAAGCAGGTGATTCTCCACCTTATCATGGAATTTCGCATCATAGTCGAGCCAAGCCCAACCTTCCTGCATCCGTGATGCCTCCAGGAGGGAATCCGCGTAAGCCAGAAGCATACCATACGGCTCCGGATGTGAATGCTCCCGGACACTAACAAGGAGCAGGGAGGCGCGAGTCCCATTAACAACATTCCGCGCTACTCTTACCCCTACCAACCTTATCATCCTCCTTTCGCTTCTGCCGACTATCCCCAAACCGCTTTCGACCTTCAAGTAAACTGAAAATATCTAAGTAGCAACGCTTCATAATCTTCTTCCGAATATTCTTCGGTATTCCCACCCATAACTCGGGGAAAACCACCACTGTTGGCGCCGCTCCAACCTGTCCGACACGTCCCGCCTCTCCGCTAGCCCCGCGACCCCCCCCCCCCAATTCGTCCGAATTAGAACCGGACGAAAGCTCAGGAGGTGGCAGAAGAGGAGGATCCCGAATGCCTATGACTATAACAAGAATGCCGCCTCCTCTGAGTCTCTTGCCTCTTGCCCCTATCGACCGACCGAGTACCACCGCTCCCCGCAGCCCCAGCATCCCGCACCGCAGCGCCAGCATCCCACTCACCTGCATTAGTGGACGCCACCTCGGTAGCCACGCCTGACTCCAGTCACATCGAGGCCCTAGCTTCAGGTCCTCTCTCGGTTCCGCAGGCAAGGCGCCACTGCCTGCGCTCACCGCTACGCCCTCCGTCTATCCGGCAGCAGCCATCAAAGGATGTCCCCAGTCGTGCCTTCCGGTAAAACATGTGGAGAAAAAACAGGAAAAGGCGAAGGGACACCTGCCATAGCCCACGGTGACTGCCATGCACCAAGCCATGCTGCCCGGGAAGAGCCTGACCCCCGCCCTGCCTGCAGCAAAACCAGAGGACACGAGGGCCAATGTGCCAAAGCTGGCGAGGAACCTAGGGACCAGGGCAACACCCGAGCCCCCGAAGGACCCGTGATCCACTCCCAGCCCCAAAGCACCTCTGGCCGGCCCCCCAGACCTGCCTCGTCTAGCCCGAGCTACAGGGTCAGCTGACACCCCCCTCCGCCCCTGCCCCTCCTGCCCAGAACCTCCTACAGAGCTAGCGCCCTGACTGGACGCTCCGGGACAGCTAGGAGCTCTGCCCCTAACACCCTTCCACCCTCTGGGGCTGTGCATGGCTGGCCCCTGGTGCCCACCACTATACCCCGACACCCCTCTGCCCACCTGATCCCGTCGCCCTTCAGGCCCCGAGGAAGCTGCCCCATCTGCCCCAGTACATCCCATGCTGCCCTTAACAGACCCTTGACTCTGTCAAGGACCCCCCCTGATTTCCTCTGCCCGACATGGCAGCCATAAAAACTGGAGGCACCTTTTAAATTTGTACAAAGGCAATTATATATTAATATTGGCGCCACGTGTTTTTTTTTTTTTATATCCTTAATTACCCTGACCGAAAGAGCCTACTATAAACCATAGATGTTAAATACTTTTTTATAGAGAGAGAAGTTTTAGAATAGCAAGAACCACTTGCCTGCAGGAGTAAACTCCTGCCGCTCAGCCCGGGCTGCAGCCGTCAGCCTAGAAAAACCGCCGCCACCGAAAACACTGCAATTCACTTCCACAGCTGCGGACAAACTGCCTGAAAACTTCCTTCCTCCTCCCGCCGCACCACGAGGTAAGATGCACCACAGAATCGCCAACCATCTCCCACAAAACACGTCCGGCGCCTCCAGCTTCCCACTGCCAACGGCCGGAGCAACGCCGAGTCCCCGCACCACCCCCCCTCGCTGCCCAAGGACCCAGCCCTCTCATTGGCTCCCGCGCATTTCCAAAACACCACGGGAGCCAATGAGGCCGCCGGGCCATGCGATAATCACCCCAACCCGCGCGCCGCCGGAACGCGGGCGGGGGGGGCGAGATCGGACTGCCGCCCCCCCGGTTAGAAGCGGCCGCGGGAACGGGGGCCCGCGGCCTTACATTTCTCTCCAACTGTTACATTTTGTCTGCAATTCCATTCCTTCCGCAAGTAGTGCCAATCCCTTGCTCGGCTATCCCACTCACATAAGAAACACATGTATTTTATATATCCCTGCTGCAGTCCCATTAAAAGGGCAACTACCTTCAAGTCACCACAAAGGTGCACTTGTTATAGTTAATGGAAGTCAATAGATGCTTTAAGTTATCGTATGTCTCTTTCAAGTGGACAATAAAAGAAAAAAACCTCCAAAAATGTGATGACACACAATAAATCAAAAAGCAAAGTCAAAACATGATACCCGTGAATCCGTTTAAAAAGAAAACAACATTCTCACAATTGTCATCTCTCTGTCGGGATCCGCCGACCCGAGACGGGGAGGGGCAAAACTCCCCTCTCTGCGTCGGCAGAAGCCCCTTTTGTATTTTCAAAATTAGTAAATAAAAAGTAAATGATAGTGAAAAATACTTATCTGAAACAGTGAACAATATCCATTCATCAAAAGGGCAACAAAGTTCCAAACAACTTTTTTTTTTTTCTGTCGGGATCCGCCGACCCGAGACGGGGAGGGGAAAAACTCCCCTCTCTGCGTCGGCAGAAGCCTTTTTCGTATTTTCAAAATTAGTAAATAAAAAATAAATGATAGTGAAAAACACTTATCTGAAACAGTGGACCATATCCATTCATCAAAAGGGCAACAAAGTTCCAAACAACGACATGTATGTTTCGAGCCCACAGAGGGCCCTGTATCAAGCGGATTCAGCAAATTTTCACGCCCTTAGCCCTCTGTGGGCTCGAAACATGGGGTGTCAGCAGCAGCAATGGGGTGC
Source organism: Ichthyophis bannanicus (assembly GCA_033557465.1). NCBI lineage: Eukaryota > Metazoa > Chordata > Amphibia > Gymnophiona > Ichthyophiidae > Ichthyophis > Ichthyophis bannanicus. The sequence continues at coordinate 389,667,666 of CM066038.1, read as the reverse complement.
CCCAGAACTTTGGTGCTCTAGGCAGTTGCCTAGAATGACTGATGGTTGCACCAGCCCTGTCTGTACTGTAACAAAGTAAAACAATCACAGTACAGTACTGATTACTACACTTTCACCTAGAACAGGGTTAAAGTGCACACCATACAACATTACACAACAGCTGCACTTGGTAGACCCTTTGAGTAGAAGGCTGCAGGTGTACTGAACAGCTAAGAGCTTTGCAAGCTGGTAAGGTTCAGTGAGGTCCTTGCCTAAGGGCCAAGCCCGATAGTGTTTTAAAGTTTAAAGTCGGTGTCCTGTCCCATGTACTTTCTTAAAACAGCCATGATGGTAGATAACAGAACTAATACTAAAGTACTTTGATGTTTGTACAAATGCTACAGTAATGAGCCCTAAAATCAATCTTAACCCTCTGTAATCAACTTATAGTATATAAAGCAATGATTTTAATGCATGATAATTAACTTTCTTAAACAGAATATTATGCAAAATGGGTAATAAGCCGAAGAAATATGCAAATCAGCTCTGCCTATAAATGACATATGTTAAAAATGCAAACATAGGCCCACCTGGGTATGGTTGATTTAAGAGCCCACCAAACGGTATGTTAATATAAAAGCCCACCATACATTATGGTTGATATAAAAGCCAAACCAAAGGCTAGACACACAAAGTACTGAATTTCAAACATGCTGGGCCCGATATTGAATTGGGTAGGCCATGCACTGCTACAGCGCATAGCCTTGCCTGCTGACCCTTAATCCCAGATATTCAATGCCACAGTGATGACACTGAATATCTAGGGTCACTGCACATGCCCCGGAGCCGCTGAAGCTAATTGGGTAGCAGTGATATTGTACCACTACCTGGTTAGTTTCTGTGAGTAAACATAGGCCAGCTTTTGCCACACCTAGTTTTCCTCACCGATCACTAATCTGGTAGTGGTGCAATATCACCACTACCCATTTAGTGACAGCCTTCACTTCCGCTCAGCCCCAGAATGCCCCCAACATGCCCCAATGCCAACCGCATAGCATCGGGGCATGTAGCAGGGTTAGAAGTGAATATTCAACAGCATTAATCATGTAAGTGCCATTGAATATTGTGATTTAAGGCATTTACAGTGTTTACTGGACTGTAAACCATGTAAATCCCTTTCGACTATCAAGCCCGCTGTCTTTAGTAAAATGGGGAAATATCTGTAGGTAGCATGAGAGAAGATAAGAAAAGTGGGAAGACAGTGGACCAGATTGAAGGGAGCTATAATAAGGACAACTGATCTTTATGTTAAGAAGGTAAATAAAAGAAAAAGGAAAATCAACCCATTCTGGTTTTCCAAGAAGGTGACTTGACAAAGTAAGAACCAATGGGCTTGCATGCACAAGATACAAAGCAACACAGAAGGAAGAACATCAAAAAGAATGTTGGATAAAACTGAAGGGAACTAAAAGAGAAATCATGAAGACAAAAGCAAGGGAAGAATTAAAAATGGGAAAAGATGCTATATGAGATGACAAACCTTTCTTCAGGTATATCCTAGAAAAGAGAAAGGCCAGGGACGGTCTTCTAAAACTGAAGAATGTTGAAGATTGATATGTGGAAAATGATAATGAGAAAATGGAGATGTTAAACAAATACTTCTGTTTGGTATTCATGGAAGAAAGCTCTGGAAAGGGATCACAGATGGCTAGTAAAGTGCATATCAAAATGAGTAGATATGACTCCATTCACAGAAGAGAATGTTTGTGAAAATTTACAGGGCTGAATGAGGACAAAGCCATGGGACTGGATGAACTACATCCCGGGATACTGTGGATACTCAGAGAGGTTCTGGTGGGTCCGCTGAAGGATATTTCCCTGAAAATGGGAGAGGTTCTGTGTGATCGGAAGAAGGTAGATGTCATCCTACTTCACAAAATGGTAAAAAAAGGAGAAGTAGGAAATTACAAATTGGTAAGCCTTTCCTTGGTGATGGAGAAAGTCATGGAGACACTGTTGAAGGAGCTGATAATAAGCTATTTGTGGTCCAGTCGGTTGCAAGATCAAAAGCAACTTGGTTTTACTAGAGGCAGGAAGGTCATGTCAAAAATATCTGATTCATTTATTCAACTGATTAAACTAGAAAACTTGATAGAGGGCATGCACTGAATGTGGTGTACTTGGATTTCAGAAAAGTCTTTGATATGTTTATTCACAGGAGACTTATAAATAAACTGAATGTCCCAGGGATGGGTCCTGGGGTAGTCAACTGGATTAAAAATTGGTTAACAGACAGATGACAGAGAGTGGTGCTAAAGGCATCCACTTGGAAGAAAGAAAGGTGAGTAGTGGAGTCCCTAGGAGTTGGCCCTGGGGCCGATTCAGTTCAATACTTTTATAAGCGATACTTCTGAAGGGATAGAAAAGAAAATTTGCTTTTTTGCAGATGACACGAAGATCTGCAACTGAGCAGACATCCCAGAAAGAACACAGAAAATGAGAAGTGATCTACAAAACTGGAAGACTGAACAAACCTTTTAATATGACGAATGGTGCAGAATGGTGTATTTAGGATGCAGAAATCTAAGGGAGTTATATGCAATAGGATGGGAGAGGCTGATGTGCATGATCAGGTGAGAAACCTTGGGGTGATAGTGTCTGAGAATTTTGAAGTGCCAAAACAATTTGACAAGGTGGTTGCTGAGGTCAGAAGAATGCTAGGCTGAATGAAGAGGGGCATAACCAGCAGGAGAGAGAAGATGATAATGCCATCATACAGATTTCTATTAAAGCTTCACTTGGAAGCTATGCCTCAACTAACGTAAAGAGACTGGAGTTGATACAGAGGAAAGCAATCAAAATGATAAGGGATCTCCATCAGATGACATATAAAAAGACTTTGCAGGCCCTAAATATGTATATCATAGAAGGCAGGAGACAAGGGAGAGATATGATACAGATCTTTAAATACTTGAAAGGTATTACAGAACAAATGAGCCTTTTTAAAATAGAAACATAGAAACATGATGGCAGAAAAAGACCACATGGCCTATCTAGTCTGCTCTTCCATATCAACTACAATAGTCTCCATTTTACCTTAAGAGATCCTCTGTTTTTGTCCCATGCTTTTTTGAATTCAGTTACTGTCCTCATGTCCACTACCTCCACTGGGAGATGCATCTACCACTCTTTCTGTAAATAAATATTTCCACATATGACTCCTGAGTCTATCCCCTTTCACTCTTATCCTATGTCCTCTCATAACAAGCTTGCCTTCAATTGAAAGAGACCCTCCTGTGCATTTATGCCATGGAGGTATTTAAATGTCTGTCATAGCGCCCCTATCCCACCTTTCCTCCAAAGTATACATATTAAGATCGTAAAATCTGTACTCATATGCTTCATAACGAAGACCACTAACCAGCTTAGTAGCCATCCGCTGCATCGACTCCAACTTGTTTAGATCCTTTTGAAGAGCGGTCTCCAGAATTGCACATAATACTCCAAATGAGGTCGTACCAGAGACTTATACAGAGGCATCATCATCTTCTTTTTTCTGCTGGCCATTCCTCTCCCTATACACCCAACATCTTTCTGGCTTTTGAATCACCTTTTATATCTGTTTAGCTACTTTAAGATCATCAGACACAATTATGCCCAGGTCCTGCTCTTGTTTCATGAACAGAAACCTACACTGTACTGCTCCTTTGGATTTTTGCAGCCCAAATGCATAACCCTGCATTTTTTAGCATTAAATTTATGCTGCCAAATTCTAGACCATTCTTCAAGCTTATCTAGATCCCTCCTCATGTTATCTAATCCTTCCTGTGTGCATACTCCATTGCAAATTTTGGTATCATCCACAAACAAGCAAACCTTATCCGACAGCCCTTCCGCAATATCATTAACAAGATGCTAAAAATAATTGGACCAAGGACAGATCCCTGGGGCATACCACTGGTAATCTCCTTCTCCTCAGAGTGAGATCAATTTGCCTGTATCCTTTGTTGCCTCTCACTCAACCAATTTCTAACCCAATCAGTAACTTTAGGGCCATCCCTAGGATGCTCAGTTTGTTTATAGGTCACCTATGTGGAAAGGTGTCAAAGGCTTTATTTAAATCTAAATACACCACATCTAGGGCTCTCCCTTGGTCCAATTCCCTGGTTACTCAGTCAAAAGAAATCAATCAGATTTGTTTGACAAGACCTGGCTCAGGTGGATTCATGCTGCCTCGGATCCTGCAATCCATTAGACTCCAGAAACCTCACTATTCTCTCTTTTAGTAGCCTTTCCAATAATTTACTAACCACAGAGGTTAGACTAACCAGTCTGTAGTTCTCAATGTCATCCTTATGTCCGCTTTTGTGTAAAGGGATCACATGTGCCTTTCTCCAATCCTCTGACACCACTCCCAACGTCAAAGATGCATTGAAAAGGTCAGAAGGGGACGCTCTAAAGCTAGTGGACATGATTTGAGGCTACATGGAAGAAGATTCAAAAGCAACATCAGGGAACATTTCTTAATGGAAAGAGTAGTGGATTCCTGGAATGCCCTCCCAAAGGATGTGGTAGAAACAAAAAAAATGGTACCAGAGTTCCAAAGGAATGGAATAAACACAGTGGATCCTTAAAAAGCAAGAGTAAGATAACCAAGAATGGAGTACCTCAACAAGAAATAGATGTGAAAACATCTCGCCTTCTAGGAAACCATAAGGAACTCCATGACAGGAACAAACCTCCAAAGAAAACTCACTGTGTGACACAGCTGTGGTAGTTGTACCTGTGATTGGACTCCCTAGCTGCACAATGTGTTCTGTATGGGGTGAAGGGGGGGGGGGGGGGAGGACTTGAATGTTTGCTGAAATATAACACATTGCATGGAGTAGCTGAGATAGTTGTGCCAGTGGATTGGCTACCTGGATGTATGGAGGAGAACCCTAGGCTAATTGCTGCAAGAATGGCAGCCAGGCTGATCCTATGGTGGATTGCAGACTAAATCAGCTGCCATGTGTTCGAAGATGACTGAAAACCAAAGGTATGGGGAAAGTAACTTGCGCTGAACTTTAGGTTCTATCTTAGCCAATCTATTGCACAGACTTAGTGGACAATGGCAGTCTTTATCTGCTGCCATCCAATATGTTACTATGCCATTAATCTAATAAATTATGCCAAGTTTTGGTATTAATGTCAGTGTTAATACACTAACATTTCTGCACAAAAATTAATATCAAAATGATTTGTTGCTAACATTTGTAATTGCCTGGTTCCAGCAAGACTATCATTGTCCTGGAGCTTTTTATTTAACAGATTTTTTAAATCATTTTAGTCAAAGTGGTTTACATTGTAACTTAAACTCTTAATTTACATTGATAACTTGCATTCTTTTGAGGCAATGGAGGGTTAAGTGATTTGCCCAAGGCATGCTAGTAGGAATTAAACCCTGCTTTCTTGGTTCACAAGCCAGTGCCCTAACCACTAGGCTACTACTGCACTCCACTACTTCAAGAGCCAGTTCCCCTGACTTCATGTTCTTCTGCCTGAATCTGGGGCGAGTTTGTTGATGGGGTTATAAAATTCATTCAAAGTTATATATGTTTCTTCGAGACTTGCCAGCAAACCACACAAGTCCTTTGGTGTGTCCATTTACATGAGGTTGATTCTCTTCTTGGCTATACATGTGCACCTGCCTCTCCGGCCCTCTCAATTACAGCACTCCGCATATCAGTGTCTGTGCCTATGATCCCTTTCCCCATTGAATTCTGCAGGATTTTAGGGTTTCTTGACTTCTGGGCAAACCTAGCCTTGAGAACTGGGTAACAAATTTTATTTTCACAGGGAATTTCTCCGTATTCATCACATAGTTTATTTTCTTTTATTTCCCCACCAAACAATACCTATTTCCTTCTGAATTTTCTCATGTGTGAGGATTTCCAGATCATATTCTTTCTCTTCTCCTGGTCAGATTCCAGATTAGGGCCCTCTCTCCCCCATTCTTTGTTTGTGTACCAACGCATAAACTCTAACGCCTCACAGCTCTCATATCTTCCATATAGAGACCAGGGGGGTGGGCACAAAAAATAACTGTTTCATGCATACATCACTTTTCACACAGCAAAACAAAATTTAGGAGAAATTCATCCGCAAGTCACATATACATATACATACTTTTATTACAGACCACATAGTCCTCTAGGAGTCTCTAGCTTTTAAAGGTTGCACATGGCAGTCATCCCTGCAGGAATGTTGTAAAAGATGGTCTTTCTACCTCACTTCTTTAAAATGGTGCCATGTTCTTGTGCGAGGCATTCTGTGAAATCATGTCTGTGTTTCTTAGACATGGGAGCATGTTTACAAAACAATGGTAGCGGCCTCCGTGCGATATCAGAGCCGCGGCCCTATTGAATTCAATGGGGCAGCAGATCCGATATCTCACGGAGGCCACTACCACTGCTTTGTAAACGTACCCATAGTTTTACTGATGTTCTCAATGGGACTTGGTAAATGTCTGATCGTATAATAGTAACTCAACATTTCATTCAAGGATTCATGATTGTGTCCAAGAGTTCAATAAGGAAAACATGTTAATAAGGGTTCCAGATACTTTACCTAGGCACAGAAAAAAAATATTTGTAGTAAGAATCTACGGATTCACAAAGTAAGCAATCCAGGAAAGAGTTTTCATGGAACTCAAGACTACACAAAGAAATTTGGGCCGATTGGAAAAGAGGAATTGGATCACTTTTATTAAAAAAAAACCATTATTAGAAAAGATTTTATACCCAGCAAATAATTAAATGAATATACAGTGAAACACATAACTAACAAAAAATACAGAAGTTCAGATAATTATTTTCAGAATCTGACCCCACAGATAATAGGGGTGGCATTATCTCATTACTGAAAAATTTACTTAGCAATAGCTAATTATGTAAACAAATAGTTTATAACCTCAGCAGGTACAGTAAATGTACTTTTATATTGAATGCTATTTATATGAGGCTACATACAAGTGTAAATAACTAAAATAGCCTCCTTTAGGCATGTGCTTTACCACCTAATTTAGGTGCTGCCTTATAAATTATCCCTTTAGGGGGTCATTCTGTGCAGTGTTTAGTGGGGATGTACGTCCAGCCTGGATGTACATCCCCCGCCAAACACTTGGGGCCGATTCCAAATCCAAAGCTCTCCGACCATACAGGGAAGATGTGTGGGGAGCTCTAGACGGGGGAGGGGGGGGTGGGCTGGAGGAGGAGGATGGGCAGGGCGGAGGATGGCCCATGACCCCAGAGGAAAAGGGCCGATTCCGGTCACGGCCCTTTATGTCCGGCATGAAGGACTTAGATGGGGACTTATTCCACCTCTGAGGTGGAATACATAAGTCTCCCCGAAGAAGGAGATCTGTACAGGCAGGCCCCCCAAAATGGTGAGGAGCATTGGGTGGTTGTAGCCTGATTCTGACCTTGGCAAGCCCTTTCGTGGGTCAGGTGGTGAGGAACAGCAGGTTTCTTCAGTGGCAGGGAATCGGGGCTCCTGCATAGCATGCCAGTACCATGGCGTCCCATCGACATGGCACTGAGGCTCCATGCAAGAGCATAGGCTGGGTTGAACGGGGCCATGACTGTAGTCTGGTGGCACAGAATCGAGGCACATCTGGCCCATCCAGGCCTTTTGCCCCAATTCTGCTCCTGCAGGAATTTCTAGAATCATGTGCAAATACGTCCCATCCAGTATTTGGACATCCAGACGGGCCCCGATCAGACATCCAGACAGGTCTGATCAATGCTGTCAAATGAAGTAGTCCAAAGTACTTCAGTATGAGTAAAAGTAAATGTCAAGGTCAAGGTCAGTACTTAAGTAAGGTCCATAAACCATTATTAAAATGGACCCAGAATATCCTTTGCTTGCCTCAATACAAGCCTTGTGGAACCTATGTCTTTTGGGGAAACTGCTAGGTATTTGTGACCTAGATTGGCCACTGTTGGAAACAGGATACTGGGCTTGATTTGACCCAATATGGCATATCTTATGTTTTTATGTACAAGTAAAAGTGTTTTTCACAAATTTACTTAAATAAAAGTTAGAAAAATAATACTTTTAAAATCTCAGAAAAATCTCAGAAAAATCCAAGTTATCAATGTCCCTGTTTAATGTACCAAGTTTAAGTTTCAATGTAAACTGCTTTGATTGAAATGATAAAGCAGTATATAAAATCTGTTAAATAAAATAAAATAAAAATATAAAAGTAAAAGTATGAAGATCACCATCATTATAACCTTTTATTCTTTTTTAACAGGATATTACTTTATAGAACAACTGTAGGTTCATCCATAATGCTAAACCTACAACAATAATAATGTGTTTGTAGTTACATCCATTTATAGTTATATTTACTTAAAATGCCTGTGTTCATATGTCATTGTCAAACTGGCACAGCTAAAGAGGCAATGAATGGCTATATTAGCAGTGTGTGGAGTATTTAATTGGATAAAGAGTTCTTTTAAATCAAGTCAGGCTGCAATGCAACTAGCTTTTTGATTACATCTGTAGGTATTGACCTAGTGAATCTTAGCCCAAAGAACTCATCTTCCTTATGTCAAAGAATGCTTTAGCATTGTCTTCATTATCATTTGCACCAAAAGAACTACTGGCTGATGAAGGTTGTTTCTGGACCATGCCAAAATGATGCCTGATATGCTGAAGACCCTTGTTGGTTCACTAAATATATAGTTTATTTATTTGATATACCACAAATCAAAATTCCAATATCTAAGCGGATGCAGGATGCAGAACTGCTGCTGCAATTTCTTCAGAATCCTCAAATACTTCAGAGAAGTATTGGACTAAGACTCAGTTAGTCAATACCCTAGTCACCAGGGGTTTGCAAGTTGTCATAGAACATCCTCTTTTCAATGAGATTTTCCAGAAGCCATATAATGGCTGAAACCAGGTAGGCTGCGAACATCTTTTTTCTAGCTGCAAACTATTCAAAGACTGAACAACTGGTTTCATTAAAGAAACAAAATCCACTATGAAAGTTAGCTCACCTACAGTCATTCTTGGAACTTCAATTAATGCAAACAGCATTGAATCCATCTTCACTATGCAGATGGATTAATCACACCATTCTCTCAGCTTCCAAGAAGACAGAGGTCCATTGTGTCTGGTATGGTATTTTGAGTCCCAGTCTAAAAGAATCAATAACCTCATCAGGAGACAATGCTGCCTGAATTTATTACAAAGTCCTTAGCATTTGGCAAAAACAATCTAAGAAAATTTTCTGAAGGCCAGATTATCTTTGGTGTTATCTGCATCAGTTACAGCCACAAGGTTTAAGGTATGGTAGATGGAACACTGATCTCAAGGAAGCTCATAGAAATGATTTTCATCAGAATTGAAAGTCCCACAGACATGCAACATCTCGTTTTCATATCAATTTAGCATGTCAGTTGTGCCACCATCTTCATCAACATCATCACCATTATCATGCTATCCAAATATTGAAAAGTCGTTTTCCAAATTGGAATCGCTATCTGTTGTTGTTCTAGCAGTTTTTCATCTTATGGTAAATTTGGTATGAATGTCTTCAGTATGTCATATTCATATGGACCTTCAGTTTCCAGAAGACAAAATCCTAAGGAGTCTTATTAATCCAGTAAACAGTAATCCCAATGTTAGATCTCCATGGAATGACTAACAGTCAGTTATAGTAGAGATACAGAATTGCAACCAGCTTTATCTACATTCACACTGCAAATTCACAAGCTTTCTGCCTCGACTCATCATAATAATGTTGGCCACAGGCTGTTAACCAATTGACCAACCTCTGGTCGCTTTCTACATTAGGAATACTTCCTATACAATGAGCCTCACTCATTTATATCTTATTTCCATTTTCTCACACCTGCTGTTAATTTGTCATATATGCTTACATGTTGAAGATGAATTTGATTGATGTTTTGTCAAATGTGGTGGTTAGTTCATGAATGCTCAATATTCCAGACACTTGGGAGAACTCTAGGCAAATCAGGACATCTGTATTTCTTTCTTTGCATTTGAACTTAAACATTGGAAATACATATTGCCACAGATGTTCTTTATAATAAGTGGAATCAGAATTACTCATTACTGAAGTAATTAGATGTAAAGCACACTGCTTGCTGATCCCATGGTTTTCACAAATGAAATCACAGTTAATAATCTTCTCCCTACTGGTAAAAACCCCTTCTCTATCTTTTCTTCTTGACTGCTCTTGGAAAAATGAACAATCTGGCCTGGTCTGCCTCTCTTCATGTTCTCTCATGCAGAGCACACTGCTTGCTCTTCCTGTGGTATTTACAAATCAAATCACAGCTGAAAATGTTTTACTCCTTGGGGAAAGCCTCCCCTCTCCCACATCTCAACCACTAGCATGTGGCTCCTTTAATCTGCATGCCCTCAACATCTTGAGTCATGTGGGAGCACCACTCGGCAGTCTTTGTGAAGGCCTAGGTAAGGCATGAGAATGTTCTTCAAAAATAGTCCTTCCAGCATTACAAGTGAGTGCTTGTAACGAGCACACTAAAATAATTTGGTAATGAGATAGAAGTACTGCAAAATGGCCAAAATGTTACTTCATTAAAAGTAGAAGTATTTCTTGTTCTGGTTATTTTGTTCTAGGTGAAAGTGTAATAATCAGTACTGTATTGCGATTCTTTTATTTTGTTACTCTACAGTCAGGGCTGGTGCAACCATCAGGTGTTCTAGGCAGCTGCCTAGAGTACCAATGGTCTGGAGACACCCCATTGCTGCTGCAGCTGCCTCTTGCCGAGACCCACAGCAGCAGCAATTGTCACAAATAGCTCCACAGTGCTTACCTTCAACCCCCAGTGCTACGAGACTGTTTCCGTTCCACCCTCACTGAGGCCCAATGCTGACATCCTTGTTGGGAGCGAGAGTCAAACAGCCTTGCAGTGCCAGAGGCTGAAGGTAAGCACTTTGGGACTGTTTGTGACCATTGCCACTGCTTCAGTTCCTGGACAATGGGGCTGAGGAGTGGGTGGGAGTAGGAGCAGGAGCAGGGAAGGGGGCATAAGCAGGGGAATACCAAGCCATAATTGTGCCTGTGCTATTTCCTCTTCTGGCGTGCCCTTCGCCCCCCGCCGGTTGCCTGCCCCCCTGTGTTGACCTGCCACTGTCGCCGCCGCCACTTTTTTGTTTTTTCAGAGGCGGCGGCAGCAGCAGTGAGGCAGACCCGCATTTGTAGGCAGGTTGGGTCTCTCCTTCCCTTCTCTGATGTAGGTCGCATCATAGGAGGGAGGGACCAGGCTAGCTATTAAAACTCAGGTCTTTGCAACTCGGCATTTGCATGGCTGACCTGGTCTCTCCCTCCTCTGACGGCGGCAGTGCAACGTGGGGGGGGGGGGGGAGCAGGCTGGAGCTGGTAGCCTGACATGCACCCCTAATCCTTTTGTGCCCTGTGCGGCTGCACCACTCGCATGGGGCTAGGTACAGTACTGGGCACAAGGGGTGAGGTTTGCCTTGGGTACCTTATCTCCTTGTGCCAGCCCTATGTACAACACTGCAACTAATATATCCATTTAAGTCAGACTGGCGAATATGCAGTCTTGTGCATACACAGATAAGTTATTCATTTATGTTAGGACAGCTATTTATGTGGGCCTACTTAAATTAATATACATTAGCGACCTGGGGAAAGCTGAATATCAATGCGGTTCAGTTTACTTTTACCCCACAATGCCTCACAGACTTTTCTTTGATATTGAAATACATTTTGGCTGTATATGTCAATGTCCAAACAAAATGAATATGATTCAGTAAGAAGTCTGAGAATTTAAAAGCCAAGATTTATACATTGTCAAGTGTAAAATATCATTTCACCTCTGAAAAACAGGACTTTATTTTCCAATCTGTCCACATGTTCATTGTCTAACTCGTCCACCTCTGCAAACTTAAAAAGATGTCCCCTGGGTAGAAATAAGATAGAGACTGGAACAATACATGTAGTTTTGTTTATACAATATTATGTACATTGTTTCCAGTGGAAAAAACACCCACAGAGGAATCAGAGGCAAATCTATTTGATTAATCATTCCTTAGGAAATAATGAGAGCAAATTGCCAGAATGCTTTTGTTTAAACTATTGCAACAAACCCCAAAGGTTAAAATTATCATCAGGATTTGCCAGATAATGGGTAGTTTGATTATCTAGGCCATAATGCTTAATTTTTTTGGGTAGCCATAATTGTAAAACTAGCTGTATCCAGTATAGATGTCAGCCTATCTAAAACTTTCATTGATTGTTCTATTTTCTGTTTTCTTTTCCTTTTGACATACAGAACATGAAGTGTAGTTATACCATTAGCCATTTCATTAAATAGTGTATCCTGTCTGCCTCAAAAGCCCTATGAGGTAAGATGTAAGGTACTTGTATACCTGAATAAATATACTTAGAAGATAGGAGGAAGAGGGGAATAAAGAAAAGATATTCAAATATAATCCATAAGGGACAAACATTTTTATCTTTGAAAAGGAGGTTCTATGATAAGGGGCCATGACGTGGAGCTAGAAGAGTACAGATTGAGAAATAATATAAAAATATATTTCTTCACAGAAAAAGTGATGGATGTCGGGTGAATCACTTTATCCTATTGTATTATATTCCATTTTTGATAGGGAAGGAAATTGTACTGGGTATAATTTTTTGCAAAGTACTATATAAATACCTACCTAAATAATTACATAATATAGTATAAAATTCAAGAAAGCCCAAGTCAAGCACAAATGACCTTTAGTTAACAGTGAAACAAGAGTGCAAGCAAAATCAAGTAGATTCTCTGTTATTAAAATAGGATGATAGAATGGGAAGATGAGACAAGCCTTGTAATTATATCTGCCTTAATTTGTAATGGTATCAAACCTCCAACAAAAATTCACAATACACTATGGGGGGCATTCTGTTTTGAGAATAGCAGGGTTGGATGTGCGGGCTGGATGTCCAACCTGTGCTCAACTCCAGGACTTGATTCAGTCACTAGCGCTCCATTCGTGAACACAGCGTTTGTGCGGGGAGTGCTGGACAGGGGCGGGAAGGGGCAGTGCTTGGGCGGAGAGGGGGAGGGGCCAGTTGCCAGAACATACAGAGGCAATTCAGGTCATGCCTCCGTTCATTCCCCGGCACCACCTTGGATGCCCAGACTATTCCACCCCAATGGTGGAATAAGCCTGGTGGGCCTTGGCGATGGCACCCCCCCCCCACACACCACAGGGCCCCGGCCTCGCCGTCACCCTGCAGCCACAATCCAGGCTATGGGGGCCTCTGATGACGATAGGATTGTGGTCTGCAGGGACAGATATGGCGATGGCATTCTGAGCCATCATATGCCAAGGTGTCAGAACTCCTCTGTTCCTGCACCCCAGCCGTGATGTTCTGACTTTGGGATGGGCAGCTCCCTATACATCAATCTCATCAGCATACGGAGAGTGCCCAGGGTACGTCCAGGCACTGCGGCAGCAGAATCAGGTTCATCTCTGGCACATCCAGCTTCTGGCTGGGCACTGCGGGCGGAAATGCGGGAACCAGAATTGGCCTTCACAGGGGTAAGTTCATAAGTGATTTCAGCAAATATAACAGCGTTTTACATTCTCCACTTGAATTTTTCAGGCTAGTGTATGTGAATAAAGTAGGTGCTCAGAAAACACAGCACCTACTTTAAATGGGGGTCATTTGAGAAGCCCAATTCACGATTTCCACATCTATAAATGCCCATTCAGATATGGAAATCACATGAATATCCCCTGAGCAAATTTAGAAAGGCCCGAATATAGACGTGTCCAGGGTGATCATGTCCAAGTAACAAGAGGACATCCCAGGAGTGTGCCTGGGGTGGGCCAGAACAGATACACATGTGCACCTGATTTTAGACCCGTACTGCATATCTCTATTTGTTGTCAGAGATGTCCATAGCTATACCTGCTCCAGGGCACAAATGGGACTCTGAAAAATGCTGGTTTTGCCAAATCAACTGTAAGGTGAAGAGAAAAATGCCCTCTCATTCCCCCAATATTTTTTGCTTTTTCAACATGACAGGCCAGGACATGTATGGAGAGAGACATACAGCCTGGGACCAAACAGACCAAAGTTCAAATCTCACTGGTACTTCTTCTGGCCTTGGGCAAGTCATTTAACCTTCCATTGCCCACTTACAAACTTAAATTGTAAGCCTTCCAGGGGCAGGGAAATGCCTACTCTACCTGAATGTAACTCACCTTAAACTACTACAGGAAAGGTGTGAACTAAATACTAATAAATAAAAAAAATAATAAAAAAATAAATTACTCTACATATCCCAATTTTCCCTTTTACATGGAAGACATGTATCTTTCAGGGTAGGGAACGGCTGATTTTACAAGGCACTTACATGTGTCCACTTTCTCTGCTTCCCCTCCCACTGAATTTTGGATATTTTGACTTGGGCACTGAAATTTTACCTAACCGGCCTTTCTAAAATGTGCTTTCAAATGTATAGGCATTCCCTGGGCAGAAAATGAGTGTAGTATATATATATACTGTATATATACTAATTTCTATTGATACGAGTATGTGCATACATAAGCTTATATCTGCCTCAAAGCAGAAGTAGTTTTCCATGGAGGCTTTGGGTTGGGTTATTATGTAAAGGGACATAGGTTCAAATGCCGCCTTTATAAAATAACTGCAACATATGCACCTAGGAAGTCTGTTATAAAGTTACCCTTCCTATATGCAAATGTGTGAAAAAGATATTCACATTAAAAAGTCCACCATTAATGTTGTAAAGAAATATATCTCATCAACTCTCATAGAGCAGAATGGACATAAAGGGGGTAATTTTATAAGTTATGTACCATTTACACTTGCACATCATGAAATTTTAGTGGTTCACACAGGTACATTAAGTTACCCATATAAATTATAAAATACTATAATTTATGCATATCCCTTACAAATCTAGGCACAGAAATTTACACCAGCCATCGAGCTTTGAATATTGTCAGTGCCATGTTACTTATTAGATATCATATCACAATTCTAATGTCAGCTATATATCTCTTCAATATTTTCACTTTAATGTAAAGTACTAAAAGAAGCTATAGTTTGCTTACTGCAGCGTCTGTTTATGGTCTAGTTGTTGAGGTGCTTCAATCATGAGTACTTGGACATGATGACTTGGTCATTGAAGAAACAAGACAAAAGAGTGCGATGTATGACTAGAATAAATGCAGAACAACTAACCTCAATGAAAGAAAGGCATGAGGAAAGAGAGACAATTTACAATTTGTATCTTATATTAAAACAAAGTCACCATATTTCTTTTTGTGGGATAGCCAGACTATTTAGGATATAGTACAAGTTAATTTTAACATTCCAGTTCTTTGCTAAATAGATTTTCAAAGGTTCTAAGGATAGGAGAAGAATTTGGCTCCCTAAAATCTCTCTAGAGAAGGCTTTGATCCTGTGATCTGATTAGGATTTGGCCTTAACATATATGCTCAGCTACAACATGACTTCAGGGTTTTTTTTTCCCTGCTGCTGTTTATTTTTATAACCTAATTAGAGTATAAAAGAGTTTTAAGCAGCAGACTGCCCCACAGAACAGAAAGCAGGACATGCCACTGGTCTATATCAGCACACACACAAGGGCCATTTCTGGCTTCAATGAATGCACGATACAGTCATCCCTGACGTATGTGTGTGGTTTTGTTTTAATTTTAGCTGGGCAACCCAATTAAAAATATATCAACCATATCATGTTTTGACTTGCAAAGAATCTGCTACAAGATCTCATGTCTGAAACTGTAAAACTATTTTACAGACAGGAAATTTGAAGTTTTACCTTTAGAATAGGAAACAGCAAAATCTGTACTGTGAGATAAAAGATTGGAAGTGAATGTTACTTGAACACCATTGAAACTGCCATCCTTCCCCCATGTATATGGGGGAAGGGTGGCAGCCTCCATTGTTGCCATATGGTCCAGCTGCAGCGCTGCCTATCGGAATTTCCAGGTTTGCACAAGTGGGCATGTCTCTGGAAAAAAAAAAGTCATATAATCTGTGAATAGCACTTTGTCCCTTTTAATCCCTTACTAATGTAATTCAAAAGATATTGAAGGGAACTAGATGACTACTATGGCACTTTCAAGTTGGGGCATGCTCTGCCACTATTGACCAATCTTGGGAAAAAATGTGTGCATCCTCAGGTAGACGTGTGGCTTGACTCTCGTATTTTAAGTCTCCCTGCATGGCCCCTACTGATCTGTCTTAGCACTATAGACAGTTGCCTGTCTTACCAGCTCTTTATGATGGCCTTTGATAGGGATAGAGATAGGGGTAAGCTTGGGGGTGGGGGTGGGTGGTTGGAGGGAATGAAAGTTACTTATAGCTTATATGAGAATTTAAGCTGACATTCCATCATATTACTTCAATTATCATATATCATCTTTAATTGTTACAAACCTATAAACACTGTATAACATTCTGTGAAAGTCAAACATAAACAAAAAAAGGAGTAAAAGCTCTGTAGGACATGAATATTATTTAGGAATTTACAAATGATGCTACATCAGGGCACGTTATAACAAATTACATGCAACTATAAGTCTTGGCTCATAATAACTTAAAATTGAATTGGGAATATCTATTTTTAGGATAAGAAAAAATGTATTGAGATGAATATCCTCTGATATCTATCCATTTCCATAGCTCAGGAATATTGCAGGATTGAAATGCTATATTTTTCTTCCAGCTTGAACAGAACTACAATTTGACATCTGAGCAACTCCCACAATGGAGGTGGATGAGGTTACTTGACTAATTGATCTTTGACTTCAGAGAAGACCTGTTACAGTTAAGAAACATTGCTATCTTGGAAGTCATGCAGATCAACAGTCATACAAGTGGGTCACGTGATGACTCTTCTGCACGAACAGCCCATCTCTCTCTATCAATTCCCTTGGCATACACTCCATTATAGGTCTCTTTTACAAATTCCCTCAGCACACATACCACCACAGATCTTTCTCTCAAGCCTGGCACTCATATCACCACTGCTATTTGGTTAACTTCATCTAGTTATCTCAGCCACAGATATAGCAGGCCTAGAATAAATAAATAAAGATAAATGTTTATCTCTAAATTGCTATATTCAGTGGCACCAAGAAGGTGCCACTGAATATAGCCAGGATACCTTACTGAGTATCTGGTTAATAATATAATATAATATAATATAATATAATATATCTGGTTACACTGGTCAATATTGAAATTGTTGCTGACTTTAAAAGGCCATAATCTGTAGTATCTTGCTGAGCTGAACACTAATATAATATTAAAGAAATTTATCGGCTCTCGTTTTGAAGATATTGCATGTAGTTCATTTTTGATGTTTTACTGTATAAATTTATCCAGTAGGACATCAACAACATCCCAAATAAGCCTTGAATGATGTAATATTGCATCACATTGCATAATACCAGCATGCACACATCATCCAGAGTTGACTGCATCATTTTCTGATGCAATGCAATACTACTACCAGACGGATGCTGAAGCCATCTGACGTCAGCAGTGTACTATACGCAGTCAGAAAGGAAAGTAATTTGGTATTCTGTTCCGATATTGAAAGCCTCATGAATGCCTTAAAAAATCACTCATGACCCACAAGACTAGAGACTATTTATAGACTCTTCAAAACTGAGTCGGAAGGCTGTGCTTTTGAACAATGGAAACCGTCTTCCATCTATTCCAGTAGCACATGCCGTCCACATGAAATAGACATACAATAACTTAAAGCATCTATTGACTTCCATTAACTATAACAAGTACAGCTGGCACCTCTGTGGTGACTTGAAGGTAGTTGCCCTTTTAATGGGACTGCAGCAGGGATATATAAAATACATGTGTTTCTTATGTGAGTGGGATAGCCGAGCAAGGGATTGGCACTACTTGCGGAAGGAATGGAATCGCAGACAAAATGTAACAGTTGGAGAGAAGAATATCCAGCACCGAGTTCTGGTTGAGGGTCACAAAATCCTGCTACCACCCCTTCACATCAAACTAGGTTTGATGAAAAACTTCATGAAAGCCATGGACCGCACTTCGCCAGCTTTCTGATACCTGCATGAAAAATTCCCTCGACTCAGCGAAGCAAAGATTAAAGAGGGAGTTTTTGTGGGTCCTCAGATTCGAGAGCTCGTCAAAGATGACCGGTTCAACAACTTGTTGCAGGGTGATGCGAAACAAGCATGGAATGCTTTTCGCCTAGTGTCAACAAACTTTCTCGGGAATGTTAGGGCAGAAAACTACAAGGAACTAGTAGAAGACATGCTGATGCAGTATCAGAAACTTGGCTGCAATATGTCTCTAAAGATCCATTTCCTTGATTCCCATCTTGATTTCTTTCCTGACAATTGTGGTATGGTTAGTGATGAACAGGGCGAACGTTTTCACCAGAATATCGCAACGATGGAGCAAAGATACCAGGGAAAATGGTCCACTACAATGCTGGCTGACTACTGCTGGACACTCCCCAGAGAAGCTCCCAAACAGCTGTACAAGAGACAGGCGAAAAAATCTAAGAAGTAGTCTATGACTTGGTTTTTTACAGGTATTAACCAAAGGCCTATTATATTTGCTATTGACATGTATTTCGTGATATAAACATTAATTCTTGTAGATTACAAAAAAACTAGAGCCAACTTTGCAATTTCACTGTCATATTTGTGTTCAGCATATAAAAATTGATAAGAAATGACTATTTTTATTTCAGTAACATAACTTTTGTAAAAATGTGTTGACCAGTGTTATCTTTAACAATGCAGCACCTCTGAATTCTAGTTCCATTGTATTCCGAGTGAAGTCTCAGGGAAACATTTTATTCCTACTATGCCAGACTGACTCTCTTACTCATGTACTTCTTCAGGCCCTTGAGTTGCTCTATAGCATACATTTGTGGCCAACATTATTGGCATCCTTGCATTTTACATATGTTGTGTACAATATCTTAAGAAATAATTGGAAATATTCCAACTGTATGTCATCATAAAATTTTAATAGTATGTTCTAAGGTATACAACAAAAAAGATGTAGTAATTTCTGAGAAAAAAACAAAATATGACCTGGACAAGAACAGTGGCCCACTTCACTAATATTTGGTTTACAACTCTTGGCAGTGAAGACAGCTTCCAAATGTTTCTTGTAGTCATCTGTAAGGTTTATACATCAGTCTGTTGGTAGTTTCTCCACTTTTCAACTGTGATTTGTTCCAACTCACAAATGTTTTCAAGATTTCTTTTACCAATGGCAGATTTCAGCTCTTTCCAAAGTTTCTTGATTGGATTGAGATCAGGACTCATTGCTGACCAGTTTAAAACAATCCATTTTTTCCTTTTTAACCATTATTTTGTATTTTTGGGCATATGTTTTGAAGCACTTTCCTGCTGGAGAACCTAGCTTTCTGACACTAGGTAGCAAAGTTTGCTCCAAAATACCTTAGTGGTCCTCTGATTTTATGATTCCTTTAATATGTTCCAGGCCTCCAGTTCCTGAGGCAGCAAAACAGCCCCACAACATTATGGAACCTGCACCATATTTAACTGTAGAAAGGGTGTGTTTTTTTCTTTAAAAGCCTCATTTCTTCACCTGTAAATGTATCGCTGGTCTGCACTGCCAAAGAGCTCAAGTTTGGTTTCATCTGTCCATAGAACATTTTCCCAAGGAGGCGGAGCCAGCAGCGGATCAAGATGGCAGCTTAATCTTTGTCCTCCGCTGATTCCTACTTAAATCCTGTCCTCTCAGTCGGAGGCACGGGCTTTTCTCCCTCTTCTATTTTTGACATGGAGGTGAGTAAATCGACGAAATTGCAATATAGAGCAGCATCGAACTCCGGGATAAAAAGAGCTAAACCAGACCCTCCCTCACCCCACAAGATGGCGAACCCGCGGGAGAATGAGGAAGCCATTCAGAAGGTCTTGAAAGAGATTCATGCCGTGAGGGAGATGGTGGCTGCCAATGGGGAGATCCTAAGTGGTGTGCAAGCAGATATCCTGGAGCTAAAGGAGTTGAAAGAGCAATTGTCTTGCCTTAAGGATAAAGTGGAGGATGTTGAGGTCAAGATTGCCGCACAGGAGGAACATTTGAAGCAGGTAGTAAAGAATGGCAAAAGGATTGAGGTTCTTGAGCGCAGCTTGGAAGACCTAAGCAACTGATCCCGCAGGAATAACATAAGGCTCGTGGGCATCCCGGAGGGAGAGGAAGGGTCGAATGCTGTGGTGTTCCTGGAAAGAACTCTTCACAAGATCCTTCATTTGGATTTCGCCCAGCCCTTTGTAATCGACAGGGCCCACCGGGTGCATGAGCAGGCCAGTCCACAATCACGGCATCCCCGCCCGATAATTATACGGATATTGCGCTATTCTCAGGTAGTGAAAATCATGGCCGCAGCCAAAGCAAGGTTCCCGGTAAAGTTCGAGGAACATAACGTGGCATTTTATCTGGACTTCAATAAAGTGACGGTGGAGAGGCGCAAACAACTGCTGGCCTTCAGACCTCCGCTGCAACAACTACAGGCAAGATACAGATTTTTTTTCCTACAAAGTTGAGAATAACTCTCCACAATCAAACGAGAACTTTTGAGGATCCTTTGGCTCTTCAGTCTTTTTTGGAGGAGAAAGAATCAGCCGCGATGCAATAAACTCCTTCAGTCACAGTCACAGGAATCGGGGAACTACATGGAGGACTCTTCAGTTGATCGTTGGCTGGAAGGCAGAACTCCTTTAATAATAAGAGACTGGGACCTTTGCAAAGGCAGGGTTTGCAAGATTATTATCCTGGCTTAGCTATAGGGAAGATGGTTATAATGATAACCAGTATCCTAGGAGTGTGTCTCCTGTTTAACTCTTGTGGGAAACGATAGCAATAATAGTTGTGTGGGCCTGAGTTCAAGAGAGGGAGGGTTGGGTAGTTGAGTTTTAAGCATGCAAATCGGACCGGGAGGGAGAAAAGCACAAAAGAAAGGGGGGGGGGGAGGGAATAAAACAAATATTTATTTTATTTATTTATTTATTTAACAAGTTTTATATACCGTCTTTCTACCAGTCAAGATGATTTACAGAGAACAAAACAGTCGGTATTTTTCAATCTTTTACATGGAACAATATAACAATGAGTATATATGTAAGTGAACATAACTAATTACAATGATCAATCGAAGATCAACTATTTACACAATAAATTTACAATTATTTATACTTGAATTAACAGTGGGCCATATGAATAGTAAATGGGTGTTGCAGAAGGGGTAGGAGGGAGGTGTAGTAGTTCAAGCTAAGGTGGAAGGGAGAAATGTTCAATGAAAAGGTGGGTTTTTAACTTTTTGCGGAACTCAGCGTGGGAGGAGCAGTTCTGAAGTTCATGAGGAAGGGTGTTCCAAAGGGATGGGGCATAGAGGGAGAAGGCCCTGTTACTTGTAAATTGTTTGCAGAGTCTCTTTTTTATAGGGATGGCCAGTAAGATTTGGTGATTGAACGGCGTGTTCTGTTACAATTGGATGAGGGAAGGAGAGGGGAGAGGCACGGAGCAGACTCATTGGATAATATTTTATGTATCAAGGTGAGGACCTTGAATTTAGTTCTGTATTGGATGGGGAGCCAGTGGAGATCATAAAGGACAGGTGTGATGTGGGAACGTCTAGGGTGGTTGGTTATGAGTCGAGCAATAGTATTTTGAGCAAGTTGGAGAGGTTGGATAGAAATCTTAGGGAGGCCAAGGTAGATAAGGTTGCAGTAATCAAGAAAAGGTATAGTGAGGGCTTGACAGACCGTACGAAAGGAGTTAGGGCTTAGAAGGGGTTTAAGGTTCCGGAGAGTATGGAGCTTTGCGTATATTATATTGGTGGTTCTCTTTATATGGTCAGTGAATGAAAGGTTCTGATCCAGGATAATACCAAGATATTTAACTTGGTTCTTTACAGAAAGTGTTAGATCGCTACTAGTAAGGGTGGTTGGAGGGCTGTATGTGGGATTGGAGAAAACCTGGAGAACCTCAGTCTTGGATTGATTAATCAAGAGGTTATGTTGGGAAAGCCAGGTTTTCAGGCTAGTCAGGCATTCGGATAGTTTAGAGAAGTTGGGATTGGAAAGGTTAAAAGGGGTGAAGCACATCATGTCATCGGCATATAGTTGATACTGAATGTCATAGTTCTGGAAGATCTTGCATACCGGTTGGAGGAAGATGTTAAATAATAGAGCAGAGAGACTGGATCCTTGGGGTACACCTTGTTTTAAGATGAATGGGAGGGAGGTGTCACTTCCAATACAAACCTGTTGGGTTTTGTTATCTAGGTACGAATGGAACCAGTTCAGAGTTGTATCTCTGAGCCCAATTTCATGAAGTCTGCTTAGGAGTAGATGGTGAGGGAGGGAGTCAAAAGCAGCTGATAGATAAAGGAATATGAGAAGACATCCTTGAGAGGGGTTCTGGATGTGGAGGTATAAGGAATCTAGTAGGGAAGTAAGAAGGGTTTCGACTCCATGGTTCCTTTTGAAACCATGCTGGAATAAGTTGAGGGGGGAGTGTTCATCAATATAGTTCTGGAGTTGGGTTTGGACCAGTTTTTCGGTTATCTTAGCTAGGAATGGAATACTAGAGATGGGTCTGTAAGATGTGGGAGAAGATGGGTCAAGTTTTGTTCCTTTTAAAATGGGACGGAGAGTGGCATTCTTAAGAGGTGGTGGTACCAAGCCAGTCTGGAGGGATGATTGAATAATATACATAATGTACGGACTTAGGGAGCTTCTAGTAGTTTTGATCCAGGGTACGAGGCAAGGGTCAAGGACAGATGTAGAAGCATTTAAGTCCTTTATTACATTAGTTACATTTTCTAAAGTGAGAGGCTCAAATTCTCTCCAGGAGTTTTGGGGGGTAGACTCGAGTGGTGGGGAGTTGTAGTGAATGGGGGGTTGGTAGTTAGTTGAAAGAGGAGGGTGGAATTTGGAAATGAGGTGGTTGGCAAAGGCCTGTGCAGTTATTTTTGGAAGCTGGTCTTGATGCAGGGGCTCATTAATTAAGGATTTGGTAATAGAGAATAGCTCTCTAGGTTTGTTAAGTGAATGTTGAATAATATTTTCATTGTATTCTCTTTTATGGTTGAGGGTTTCAGTGCAGTAAGTTTTGAGTTTAGCTAAATAGGAAGTGAATGCGTTTGTATCTTTAGAGCATCTCCATTTGCGTTCGAGATGTCTAAGTTCTCTTTTAAGAGTTCTTAGGTGTGTGGAGAACCAGGGTGCTCTTCTAATGATCTTTTGAGGATGTTTGTTAGGTGGGAGTAGAGAAGCTTCAGATAGGGTCTCATTCCATTTAGAAATAAGAGTCTCTTGGCTAGAGCTTTTATCAAATAAGAGGTCAATAGATGGGATTGTTTGCTCTAGGAAGGTGTCTGCGTTGAAATGCTTGAACTTACGGGTATGTTGAGCCAGGATGGGAAGTTGATTTTTGTGGGTGGGGTAAGGGAGGGAGAAGAGGATGAGGGTATGATCAGACCAGGGTACTGGTTGAATGGTGTGTGTAACCTGATCAATGGTTAGAGAGAGTTGAGGAATAAATATAAGGTCAAGAATGTTTTCTTTGGAGTGCGTAGGGTGTTCCAATATTTGGGAGAAGTTGAGGGCATTCATTGCTTGGAGGAAAGAGGAGGACTGTATTGGAGATGTGGTATTTAGGTTTAGATCGCCTAAAATTATGAGGGGGCGAGAGGCAGATTGGGGGGAGCAGGCTGTGTCTAGGATTGTTGAGAGATCAGAAGGGTCGGATTGAGGAGCCGATATATGAGGTGCAGGGAGAGTGAGGAGTTGGAGACAGTAATGGAGTCCATACCTTTGGTAGAGGTGGATTCTGTAGTGGAGAGTTGTAGGTTAGATTTGGATATGATGGCTACACCTCCACCTCTGCTATGTGCTCTGTTGCATATGTTGATTGAATATGCATTGGGGCATAATTGGTTTATTAGGACCGTGTCGGTATCTTGGAACCAGGTTTCAGTAAGGCAGAATATATCAAGATCATAATCGGAGATAAGGTCAGCAAGTAGGGGGACTTTATTTCTGGCTGATTGAGTGTTGAGTAGGGCGCATTTGAGGGGGGGATGGGGTGGGTCAAAGGAAGAGTTAGCGATAGGGTCTGAATTTATAATGATAGGTTTGAGTCTGCAAGTACGGTAGTGGGGGTTATGATGGGTATAAGGATAATGTGGTGGGATGTGTAGATGTCTGGGAGAGTGGATTATTGGGATGTGGGTGGAATGGGTCAGAGATAGTGTGTATGAAGGGGTAAATAAGGAGGTAAGTAATAAGAAGAGGATGACCCATGATATGACTGAGTAGGAGTTGGTCAAGTTCATTCTGGGAAAAGATGGTACTCTTGGAATAGATAACGCTATCTTGATGAAAGGTATAGCGACAGTGTTGTGGCTGAAAATGGTGTCTTTTAATAAATGCTAAGTTAGTGCTAGTAGGCTTACAGTGGGTGAGGTATTCCTGTAAGGTAACAGTGGTGTTGTTGCAGGAATCGGGAAGTTTAATCACTTAGAGGTTTAATTGCTTTTGTGAGGTAACAGTAGGGTTTAATACCAGGAAGTGGATATGATTGTGGTACAATCAATGTTTGAGCTGAGAAGATAGAGACATCATAGTATGAGGAAATCTAGTACTAGCTTTGTGGCAAGCAAAAAGGCATAATAAGCAACAAAGTGGCAGAGAGGCATATAAGGCAATAATGGTAACTTTGTGTAGTAAAGTAAGCAGCAGTATATCAGTAGCAGTAACAATAGTAGCAGTTAATCGAAGTAACAATATAAGTAGTCTTGAAGAGGGGGGGAAGTTGTAAATGCTGTATAAGGGCGGGATTGGGTGGTAGTCTCCCAGCTCTGGTTCACCCACAGGTTTTTCTGTTTGGGATAGGGGTTATGTCTCCCTGGGGGCTCTTAGGTGAAGTCGGTGGGAATTTCTGGACTATATTATTTATTTATTTATTTAGTATACATTTGTATACCGCTACTTCCAGCGATCAGCAGCGGTTTTGATTACAGATTGGAAATTGTCAAATCATGACAGGAAATTTTTTTTGAGGTATAAACACATTGATTAGACAGGAAAGCACAGCACACAGAGAACTATTTTACAGGGAACATAGGCTATGGAGGGTTAATTAGGCTCTCTGTTTAAATTGGCCTTCCTCTATTATGACAATCTGGTCCCATGAAGCCACTTAAATTTTTATCTCTGAACGTTAAAGGCATACGTAACCCGATAAAATGAAAAAAGATTTTGTTTTATTGTAAAAATGAGAGAGCTGATGTGGTTCGCCTCCAGGAAATCCATTTAACAACTGTAGAGTCAAGAAAACTTGGGATGGGGCCGTGTTTTAGTTGGACACTCTCCTGCGCAGAACAAAAAAATGGGGTTGCTATTTTACAAAGTAGGGCTCTGGCCCCAGAGATTGAGCAGTCTAGGGCGGACATGGAGGGAAGGTGGGCCAAAGCTCTTTTGCAGATAGGAAATCACAAACTGGCTATTGTAAATGTCTACGGTCTCAATTGTGATGATGTTACTTTCTTTCGGGGCGTAGCAGAGGAGGTGCAAGAATGGGCTACATATGAATCGGTCCTTGGGGGAGAGTTCAACTTAACGTTGGATCCCTTGATAGACCGCCAACCTTACAGATCTCAAAAACAGCTCAGGGCAGCCACAGTGCTCCTTTCAATCATCCAGTCGTATGGTCTTTCGGATATCTGGAGGTTGTGGCATCCAATTGATAGCCACTATACTTTTTATTTCTTACCCCATGGGTCCCATTCATGCATGGATTTCTTTCTTATCTCAAAATCCCTGATTGCCTCTGTTTCGCAAGCTGAAATCTGTGGCATGCATATATCTGACCATGCTGCTATATCTTTTTCTCTTGTAGCTCATAATAATACCTCCTTCAGAACAGCGTGTATTTTCCGAGGGAGCTGTTAGCGGACCGGGCCTTTTGTGAGGCAATTATGCAGGCAATCAAAGGCTATTTTGATATAAACCGGCCTGAAGATACATCCGGATGGGCCTGGTGGGAGGCATTCAAGGCATTTATTCGGGCTGAATGCACTAATTACAAAATTAAGCTGGATCACCAGAGGAAAGGCATGCTATCAGAGTTGGAGTCTCAAATACAGGCGGGGGAGAGAATTCTGAGGGCTAGGTCAGACCCGTGGGTCCTGGTTCTCTTGCAGAGATTGAGATATCAATATAATAACTTTATCAGCACTGAGGCAGAACAATTAATACATGCACAGCAAGGGAGGTACTACCGGGAGAGCAACACAGCAGGGAACCTTCTGGCGCATACTCTTAGGCCTCGGCCTCCTAAAAACAAAATAGAAGCCATTCGAGATGAACGACAGGGGCTGCTCTCAAAAGATACTGGGATTGCGGAAGCATTTTGTGTATTCTATTCAGATTTATACTCTTCCGAAACAGACACTAATCCCATAGCTTTTCAAGAGCTATTGAGTCACCTGCCCCACTCCTCGTTATCTCCTACTCAGATTGAAGGTCTCGAGAGTCCATTCTTCAAAGGAGAGATTAAGGAGATTTTGCAGGGCATGAGTGGGGGCAAAGCGGCAGGACCGGATGCGATCCCTGTTGAATTTTATCAAACGCTCGCTGGAGAACTTGTTCCCCATCTCCTACAATACTTTCAATTACTCTCTGCTCAATCTCCTGCGACAGGATCCTTTAGTGAAGCGATAGTTGTAGTACTGGAGAAAGCTGGTAGGGATCTACAAAGAGTGGAAAACTATCATCCAATAACCTTATTAAATGTCAATTACAAACTATTCTCCTCTATCCTTGCTCAAAGAGCAAAAGTTGTCCCCCACATAATTCATCCTGACCAATGTGGTTTCTTAGCAGGGCGCTCCACGGCCGATAACGCTTGCCTCTTTTTGAACCTTTTGGCGGCTGCTGAACACTTGAAGGAGCCTGTCGTCGGGCTGTCGGTTGATGCTGAGAAAGCTTTTGACTGCCTTGAATGGGGCTTTCTGGGACAGGTGTTAAGATGGTTCAGGTTCAGAGACAAATTTGTTCACCTGATACAGCTACTGTATACTAATCCATCTGCACGTATCCTTGTAAATGGGATATTCTCTAGTTCCTTTTCATTTAATAGAGGTACAAAACAGGGATGCCCTCTTTCCCCTTAATTGTTTAATATCGCTTTGGAACCTTTAGCTTTGATATTGAGGCAGTCGGATAAAATCCAGGGAATAGAGATTGCAAACATGCAAATTAAGCTCTCGGCGTATGCTGATGACCTTTAGTTGTTTATCCAACCCCAATCTGTTGGCGAGGTCCTGAATTTGATCGGCTCATATTCCAAATTGTCAGGGTACAAGATAAATTGGGCTAAATCAGTGGTGTTCCCAATGAACAAGCTGACATTTTCATCTACAGAGGAGCAGTTTCCCTTGATGTGGGAGGCAAAAGCTATTAAATATCTTGGAGTTCAGTATTGCTCTTCCTTAGAGGAGGCTGTGCAATTAAACATCAAATTGCTGTCAGATATGGTCCAATCCTTTACTTTGAAGTAGTCCCCTCTCCATCTGTCCTGGTGGGGTAGATTAGACTCAGTAAAAATGGTATTAGTGCCAAAGGTAAATTACACAGGTACACTAAAAAAGTTTTTTTTTAAACTGCCTCTAATGTTTCGATTGATTTTTACGTTTTTTGGTGCGCTGAATCCAAATCTGGTAACCAATTTGCTCCATCACGTACAGATTTTTTACTACATTGGGTTAGCAGTTTGAGGTGAACGTTTCAGATTGAGTGCGATCGAGATAAACGTTTCTTGGATGAATTCTTTATACTAATTGTTTAGTAGTTATTCAAATAAGAATAAAGAAAATTGTAACAAGGCAGCACATAAGAATAGAGTAATGTCAACAAAACACACTGTGATGGTAGCAAAATTGTCTGCACTTAAAACAGCCACATACATGTGCACAAACATTGAGCATATAAGAGCGAGGTTAGACACAAAGCAAAGCAAAGAAATGTGCAAAAAATGTTGTACAGGTATGTATGTAAGAATAGAAAACGCAAACCGCACCATTGCAATACATGAAGACAAACACCCGATGGTGTGAAAATAAAATTCTAATAAATGAGATCCGACACTGTGGTAATAACTAGCAAATTTTTATTTCAAAGTTTAGTAAAAACATGATATTTGTCAACACAGTTTAGATTTTAAAGTCATTCTTGGGTCAATCAATCTCCTGGTGGGCCCGTTTTTTCTTCCCCTGAATGCTTCTCTTGGTGCGCTGCTTGGTGTATTTTTCATCTGGGGTTTCCCGCAGCAGCAACCAGCAGAAATCAGCCATCATAGTGGTGTTCCATCTTCCTTGGTACCTTCTCTCTGCGTCCTTGATGTCCTGGTGAAACCTTTCACCTTGTTCTTCACTGTACGCCCCCAAGTTTTCGGGAAAGTAGTTCACATGGGAGTGCAAGAAATGGACTTTCAGGCTCATGTTACAGCCTTGTTCTTTGAAGGCATTGAGCATCCTGGCAACAATATCCTTATAGTTCTCATCCCGCCTGTTCCCCAAGAATTTGAGAACAACATCCTTGAAGGAATCCCAGGCTTCTTTTTCCTTCTCAGACATCGTTTCAGCGAATGCTCCATCTGAAATGAGTTTCCTTATATCAGGGCCAACAAACACTCCTTCCTTTAGCTTTGCTTCAGAAAGTCGTGGGAACTTTGAGCAAAGGTACCGAAAGCACTCACCATCTTTTGGAAGGGACTTGATGAATTGCTTAATGAGACCCAACTTAATGTGGAGAGGTGGTAATAGAATTTTATCACGAGGTTCCAAGCTCTCATGAAGAACATTTTTCTCACCGGGTCTCAAATACTCCCGAATTGGCCAGTCTTTTTTCCCCCAGTGTAGGTCGCGGGCCCGGCTATCCCACAAGCAAAGGAAGCAGGGATATTTGGTGAAACCGGATTGCTGCCCTAATAGCATGGATATAATTTTAAAGTCTCCACAAATCATCCACTTATGCTCATCATAACGAATCTTCTGAAGAATCAGGGCCAAATTCTCGTATTTTTCTTGGAGAATAACAGAGTGAGCAATAGGAACTGAAGCGAATGTGTTGCCATTATGAAGAAGAACACCTTTTATGCTGTCTTTTGACGAATCAATGAACAGCAGCCATTCAGCAGGATCATACTTGAGTTTAAACTTTTCCATCACTCCGTATATATCGTTGCAAAATACCAAATCTTCCTCTTTGCTGAAATACTTCAAAAATTGTGTCTCGCGGTTGCGGTACCAATAAAAAGTTGTTCCTGGTGACAATAGATTTTTCTGTTTAAGCCGAGAACCTAGCAGTTGGGCAGCATCTTTTGGGAGTCCTAAATCCCGGACTAAATCATTCAATTCAGCTTGAGAGAAAAGTTCAGGTTTCGGATCTGGTTCAGTTTCAAACTCGGAAGTACTGGACTCATCGGGAAAAGCCATCTGATGAGTCTCATCATGATCAGAACCGTCCACACAAATATGATCCAAAGATTTTGGTGGTTCAGGCACAGGTATTTCGTTGCTATGAGGCATAGGCCTAATTGCTGAGGGAAGGTTGGGGTAACTTATTACGTTCTTATTTTTTAAGTTGTATCCCTTCACAATGCAAGAGCAAAAATAGCAGTCACTGCTGTGGTCTCTTTGTTCACGCCACATCATAGGTATTCCGAAACGAAATGCTTGTTTTTTCCCTTTCATCCATAAGCGTAGATCTTCCTCACATGTCTTGCACACTTTGTGAGGAGCCCACGGTTTATCTTGATCGCCTAACTTCAAACCGAAATAGGCGAAATATACTTTTTTAATAAATGCAGAAATGTTCCTCTGCCGCTTTTTCACGGTATATTCCCCACAAATAAAACAAAAACTGTCCGGAGAGTTGATGCAACATCTGGCTCTGTGAGCCATCACAAATACACAGCACTGCAAACTACAACTGTAGTGAACCACTTCGGAATAAAGCTGGATTACGACTGAGCAAACAAAAGGTAATAATGAACTTGCAAGAAACTGAAATTTGACAGGAACGTTCATGTCGCAACCACCGTGTTTGAGCGATTGAACGAGGCGAGGCGAACAGGAAAGAACATGCGCCTGTGCGAGTACTGGATTTAGCCCCCCGCCTCCCAATTGTCCTGTTAATGTATAAAATGAATACAAAACACTCTAAAATATCATGAGGGAGTGTTTCTAGTTAGTTAACCATTACAACCTCTATTTTGGGCCAAGAAAATAAACTGCAGTCGGCTAAAAAGAAATTATGTGAACATTCCTTATATGGGTAAGAAATCTAATTTTGCAAGAAAACGTGACGTGATGGAACATTTTGGCTATTTTTCCTGGATTCAGCACCCCAAAATCTATAGGAATCAGTTGCAAAACTGGAGGCAGTTTTTTGGTAGTGTACCTGTGTTATGTTTTGGAAATGCTACCTGTGGCTTTCCCTTCTAAATTTTACAAATCATTGGAGCGTCAATTAATTGATTTTCTTTGGCAAGGGAAACCTCCCAGGATTGCATCCACTAAATTAAAGGCAAACAAGTCCAATGGGGGAGTGCAATTTCCAGATTTCAGATGATATCATGCCACCTTATTGTTGAAGCAAGGGGCAGAATGGCATGTTCCCAAGTCCGGTGAACAGAAACCGGTATGGTTGGAACTGGAGGAGAGACTAGTAGCTCCTATGCCTGCCTCTTTACTGATGGGTATGTCTCTACCGGACTCATATAAGAATCTTAAAATAATACAGGCTACCAAAGAAGCGTATCATCTCTTAGCAGGAGTATTAGGACATGATAAAGGCTTTTTGACTCTTCTCCCTATATGGTATAACCCCAAATTTAAGATTGGACATAAGACATTTACATGGAAGCTATGACAAGACAAGGGTATTTGGACCATAGGGCAGTTAAGACAAAAACCTGGAAGACATTTGATGATCTACAGCAGGAGTTTGGTATTCCCAGGTCATGTTACTTCCAATGGGTGCAATTAAAACACTGCCTTGCTGGGAGTATAGTGGACCTCAAGAATGTGGTCGAAGACTGGGAATTATTGAGGATAGTGGCCACCTGTCAAAGTGCAAAAGGTATCATTTCTAAATTGTATGCTGTAATAAGGGATGTTTCTGTGCCTCCTTTGCTGGGCTTAGGGAAAACTTGGGAATTAGATCTGGGGCACTCTATTCCCCCAAAATCTTGGCAACAGATCTGGGGACAGATGAACAGAGTTTCTAGAGTGGCTGCTCTCATGCAATCTCTGTGTTTTCTTTTACACAGGACGTATTTGTCGCCGGTCAGGGTTACAAAATTGGATCTAAATTCTCATAACAGATGGTGGTCATGTTTTGAAACCCCAGGTACTTTGAAACATATGCTGTTTGACTGTCTATACATTCAGAGATTTCGGTGGCAGGTATGGAACAAGATCAAAATAGTCCTGAAGTTTCAGGCCCCTTTGACATGTGAAATAATTTATTCATTTATTTACATTCTCTTATATACTGCGCTATTCTGCATCATTATACTCCGTTCCTGCACGAGCGGTTTAATATTAGCAAAGGAAAATATATTTTTTTGTTTAATTTTATGATGGCTATCGCTTTAAAACTTACAGTGGTTTTCTGGAAGGACTCGGCTAAATTGGATGGCCAACATTGGTGGAGTTTGGTATGTTTATATTCTAAGTATGAAAAAGCACAGGATAGAGTGGTAGCTCAAAGGTGCCTGAGAGGCAAAGTAAGGGTGATTCAGGAATTGAATGGTAATGAAAGCATGGTAGTCAATAAGTGGCAATATCTCAATGACTTTTCGGCAAAGGCCAAATACACTCTGAAACAATAGGTATTTAGTTTGGTGGATAGGACTGATGGCCTAAAGGGTCCTAATAGCAGAGGGGGAGTTACACAGGGTACGGGGAGGGAAGAGGAGGGGTGTGTAAGGAAAGGGTGTTGGGGTGAAGTTGAAAGTTTATGATTACATACTGTTGGTGTGTGTTGTAGTGTGTAGTATTAATATGCAATAAAAAAAATAAAAAATAAATAACATTTTCCCAGAAGGATTGCGGTTTCTCAAGGAGGGTTTGGTCAAAGATCAGGTGTGCCTTTTTATGTCTGTCTTTGAGCAGTGGGGTCCTCCTTGGCCTTTACCCATAAAGTCTTTCTTTGTTTAGTGCATGGCATATAGTGTGGGTTGAAACCACCACTCCAGATTGCTTCAGGTCAGTCTTATGCTCTTTGGATATTGAACATGGTATTTTTCCAACAGTTCACCCTAACCTTTGAAGACTTCTTGGATTATTTTTCCTCTTCCTACCACATCTTGGGAGGTTCTTGACCATTCCATGAGCAGAGTATTTCTTAATAACATTGTAAACTGTAGACACAGGAATCCCATGGTCTTTGGAGATGGCCTTGTACCCTTTTGAAGTTTGGTGTTTGGTGATAATGGCTTTGCTGATGGTCTCAGGCAGCTCTCTTGATATCACTTTTGTAAAAAAGTAACAGGGCGTGAATGTGGCCATTTTAAACATTAGAAGCACCATTCATTGACTGACAATTGGTCACAGGTATGTCTAATTTTACTGCGATGGGAATGTGGTTCTTCTGTTTAAAATGTAATTTTTATAAGGATGCCAATAATCATGTCTTGGCAATGTTCCAGATTTTATACTTTTTCCTACTATTTCAGTTTTTAATTGATCTTGTGTTGTGTGATTCTTTTATGTGTAAAATATGTGCGCATATATAGTCCAAAGCCTTTTCACTGGCCACTTTTTCTTTTTTAGGAAATATTGGACCTCAAGGGGTTGAACTACAAGGGTACCAATAATGTTGATTACAACTGTATTCTCCTATCTTTGAGCATAACCAATCTTCCTGGGAATAGGGATGTATACTCATCTGAAATAACATTGGAAATGTGATTGACATTTCTCATGTTATTTCATGTCATCTCAAATCTGAATCAGGAAAAAAATCTGTAATCTCATTTTTCCCTGTATTGTCAATAGTGTGCACTATTACTCAAACAATGCACACTAATGCTCAGTAGTGTACTCTGTTGTTCAATAGTGTGCACAATTGCTTAGTAATGTACAGTATTCATCAATAGTACACATTACTTAGCAACATGGTGCACTATTTAAGCAATGAGGCACACTATTGTGCAACAGTGTGTACTAACGATGACCTTGCCCCCAAAATAAGAAATCTTCTTTAAAAAAACTCAAAGCAAAAAATCCCATACTGTCAACCCTTTAGAATTCAGCTCGCTATAACGGAGGATTGCTTATAAAATGGTCAATGGTTGGCCTCCCCTTTTTTTTTGTTATTACATATTTCTTTGTAGTCTCAATATAAAGTGGATTCACTTACAGTTTGGTCAAATACTTTGGACCCCAATGTCAGCATAATATGAGTTCTACAATGTACCAGGCTGCGTTCATTGCACCATGCAGGTGATTTTGAACCTCTTTTTTTCCTTCAGAGGACAAGCTTTCTATCTAGTTCAGTGGTATTCACTGACAGTTGTTGAGATCTGCAAGGTTTTCAGGATACCCCTAAATCACTGGTTCTCAATCCAGTCCTCATGGCACATTCAAGTCAATGTGACTTTCAGGATATCCACAATGAGTATTTGTAAGATGAATCCGCATGCAGTGGATGCAGTGGATGCAAAGCTTTCTCATGAAGATTTATTGTACACTGCTGAAAACCTGACTGATTGGGTGTGAACCCAGGTCTATGTGAAGTACCCCGGCCATAAACCATATGCATGATGTAAATTTGCATGCCTACTACTGCCATTATATGCAAATCTCATGCATATTCACTAAGGAATACCACTGTTATATCTGAGTGTGCCCACTGTTCATGTAAGGCTTACTGGCCAGGGACACTTAGGTTCCCGCCCACCCTACCCCTCACCCCACCCACCCCAGGACTGCCTATATAGTGGTCACATACGTTGCCATCTATCCCTTTTAATTTGGTGTTAAGCCCACCTGTTCACCTTCTAGGACTGCTTAATCAGCATGTCGTGTGTTCAGTGCAATACCTGTGGTGCTTTCATTCTGAGACAAATCATTTGTAACCTAAGAGCCTGTCCTATGTGCCTCAAATCAGCTGCCGTGCATAAAGAATTGACTCTACTAAGGGAAGAACTAGCTGCAACAAAACGCACCTCTTCTAGGATACAAACAGAACAAAGTCCACCACAGCTCCCTCAAAGAATCAAACATCCCAGGAACAAATGGATCACAGTGGGCTCAGGTAGATTGTGACCTGTAATGAAAAGACATCCTATACATCAAGAGATATCCCTGCATAATGCCTTCTCTGCTTTGGTTAATGAGTATCACCAATCCATGGAAACTGAAGGGCCCTTAAATGAGTCAGTCAATGCCAAATCTCTTGCTAAAGCACCAAATATGAAGAAAAACTCACCAAACGGAAAACTACTACTACTTGGAGATTCCATCATCAGAGGCACCAACTTGGGATCACAGTTCAAAGGAGAGAAGATAGTCAAATGCCTCCCAGGCTCTTCAGCCAGCAGGAATACAAACCAAATTGTTGATATACCTAGTGCAGAAAGTGAGCACTCCAAAATTGATGTTGTCATCCACCTGGATACAAATGACCTGGC
This sequence comes from Ichthyophis bannanicus, assembly GCA_033557465.1. Taxonomy (NCBI): domain Eukaryota; kingdom Metazoa; phylum Chordata; class Amphibia; order Gymnophiona; family Ichthyophiidae; genus Ichthyophis; species Ichthyophis bannanicus. Next base: position 389,632,886 of record CM066038.1, on the reverse strand, counting down.
TCGAAACAGTTCCTCTGCAGTTCAAAGGGACTTCCAGACTCTGAGAGAGAAGCTCAAGCCCATTGTTAACACTGTTTTATTTATTTATTTATTTAGTATACATTTGTATACCGCTACTTCCAGCGATCAGCAGCGGTTTTGATTACAGATTGGAAATTGTCAAATCATGACAGGAAATTTTTGAGGCTTAAACACATTGATTAGACAGGAAAGCACAGCACACAGAGAACTATTTTACAGGGAACATGGGCTATGGAGGGTTAAGTGGCTTGCCCAAGACCACAAGGAGCACCTGTGGGACTAGAAACCCCAGTCCTTCCGGCCCAAGGTTGCTGTCCTCTCTAGTGGGATTTGAACCCCTGACCTTCCGGCCCGAAGTACCTTGCCCCAACCACTAGGCCACTCCTCCACTCCACTCCACTGTAGCATTCTCAGAAGTTCTACCTGTTCTTGATAAGAGGGCAGAAAGGCTGCATCACATAAACAGCTTTAATACACGGCTCCAGACCTGGTGCGAACGAGAAGGATTCAGATTTATTGGTGACTAGGGAAACAGATGGACCAACAAGAGACTATACTGTGCTGATGGACTACATCTCTCTGTCACAGGGAAAATAATCCTAAGTGAAAGATTCAGGCAGTATTTGGATATGCATTTAAACTAGAAAAAGGGGGTGACGGATGGAAAAGGACTAGTTCAGGACGTCACTCCCGAGAAATGCAGAACAACATCAGGAACAGCCACACTTTTAAATCACACATCAATGATAAGTGGGAAGAAGTGGACAGAACAAAATCAATGCAAAATACATGCAAGCCAGTTAAATGCTGGAAAGCAATGAGCACAAATGCTTGAAGTTTAGCCAACAAAGTTCCGGACCTGGAAGCCCTAATGGTGGAAATGGACTTGGACATTGTGGCAATTACAGAAACGTGGTTTAAAGAATCACATGAATGGGATATAGCCATAGCTGGCTATAATCTATTCAGAAGAGACAGAGAAAGTGGAAAAGGAGGAGGAGTAGCCTTGTATGTCAAAAGCAGTATTAAAGCTACTGCAATGCAGGGGGCATGGGGAAAAGAAGAAGTGCTCTGGATTGTGTTGGAAAGAGGAGATGGCACTGTCATCCATACTGCTGTAGTCTACAGACCTCTGACTCAAATCGAAGAAATAGATGATGAATTGATTATAGATATTGCCAAGATAGCCACAAAGGGGGAAGTGATCATATTGGGTGACTTTAATCTACCCGATGTGGATTGGAGTACTCCTTCCGCAAATCTGGCAAGAAGCAAAACAATTGTGGATGCTTTCTAAGATGCATCACTTAAACAAATGGTGATGGAACCAACCAGGGAAAGCTCAGTGCTGGATTTAGTGTTCACCAACGGTGAGAGTGTGTCGAATGTCTGGGTGGGTACCCCTGTGAGCAGCAGTGATCATCACACGGTGTGGTTTGAGATAAAAGCCAAGGTGAAGTCCAATCATAGCAAGCTCAAAGTCCGAAACTTCAAAAACACTGACTTCAGTAGAATGGCCAAGTACCTGAAGGAGGAGTTGGCAGGGTGGGAGGGGATAAGGGAAGTGGAACTGCAATGGGCTAAACTAAAGGTGGCAATAAAAGGGGCAACAGATAATTATGTAAAGAAAGTAAATAAAAACAAGGGGAGAAGGAAACCTATTTGGTTCTCCAAAGAAGTGGTGCTCAAATAAAGGCAAAAAACACAGCTTTCACAAAATTCAAAAGCTTGCAAACAGAGGAACATAGCAAGGAATACAGGATCAAACTAAAAGAGACAAAAAGAGAAAGAAGGAAAGAAAAATCAAAGGCAGAGGAAAAGATGGCTAAAGATGTGAAGTGTGGCGACAAAACTTTCTTCAGGTATATTCGGGAGAGGAGGAAAATCAGAGATGGAATTGCAGGACTCAGAAGTGCTGGGAATGGATTTGTGGAAAGTGACATTGAAAGAGCAAAATTGCTAAACAAATACTTGTTCTCTGTTTTTACTAAAGAAAATCCTGGAGAAGGACCATCTGTGACTCCCAGATATAAAAATGGGAATGAAGTAGATACCACCCCATTCACTGAAGATGATGGGTTAGAACAACTTTCAAAACTGAAAGTGAACAAGGCCATGGGACCGGATGGGATACATCCCAGGATACTGAAAGAGCTCAGAGAGGTTCTTGCAGGTCCGTTAAAGGATGTTTTCAACAGATCCTTGGAAACAGGAGCAGTTCCTCAGGACTGGAGAAGGGTGGATGTGGTACCTCTTCACAAAAGGGGTGACAGGGAAGAAGTGACAAACTACAGGCCCATGAGCCTTACCTTGGTGGCAAGAAAAGTAATGGAGGTACTTCTGAAAGAGTGAATATTCTTTTCTATTCTATTTAACATTTATAAAGTGCTTCAAATGTACAAAGCACTGTTCATACATGAAGGAAAGACAGTCCCTGCTCATCAGAGCTCACAATCTAGTCAAGAAGATCACAAAATACAAATACAATCAAGTAGGACAAAGTATACAATAAACAAGAAGAGCAAAAACAAGAATCAAGAACAGAAAGCAATAGAGAAGAGATGGGTTTTCAATCTGGACTTGAAGAGGTCCAGAGAGGGCGCATTGTTCCGAGCAAAGGGTGCAGCCAGGTGAAAGGAGCAAAGTCTAGAAGTAGCAGTACGAGTGGAGGGCATAGATAGACGAAGGCTGTTCGAAGAGCGAAGAACACGAGACGGGATGTAAGGAGAGATAAGAGATGATAGGTAGTGGGGGGCTGAAGAGTGAATGCATTTATAGGTCAAGAGGAGGAGTTTGAATTGGATCCGGAAGTGGATGGGAAGCCAATGAAGGGATTTGAGAAGAAGAGTGATATGGGAAAAGCGAAGCTTATGGAAAATTAGTCGAGCAGCAGAATGTTGAATAGATTGAAGGGGAAAGAGATGGTTTGTGGGAAGGCCAGCAAGGAGAATATTGCAGTAATCAAGATGAAAGGTGATCAAGGAGTGGACAATCATTTTAGTAGTGCCATCAGAAAGGAAGCGGATAATTTTGTTAATGTTATAAAGGAAGAAACGGCAAGTCTTAGCTACGAGTTTGATATGAGTGGAGAAAGAGAGAGAGGAGTCAAAGATAACACCCAGGTTATGGGCCGAACAGACAGGAAGGATTAAAGACTTATCCACAGAGAATGAGAAAGGGGGTAGAGGAGGGGAGGCATTGGGTAGGAAAGATAAGGAGTTCAGTCTTAGCCATATTTAATTTCAAGTAGCGGTGAGACATCCAAGTAGCAATGTCTGAAAGGCAATCAATGATCTTGTCATGGATTGCTGGAGAGATATCAGGCGAAGAGAGGTAGATTTGAGAGTCATCAGCATAGAGATGGTAATGAAAGCCATGGGAAGAGATAAGAGCACCAAGATATTGGGTATAGAGAGAGAAGAGGAGCGGTCCCAGGACAGAACCCTGGGGAACACCAACTGGGAGCGGGGTGGCAGAGGAGGAGGAGCCACCAGAACACACACTAAAAGAGCAATGAGAAAGATAAGAGGAGAACCAAGACAGTACAGAGCCTCTAAAGATGAGTGATGAAAGGGTGATAAGTAGAAGATTGTGGTCAACAGTGTCAAAAGCAGCAGAAAGATCAAGAAGGATGAGAACAAAATAAAGACCTTTGGATTTTGCTAGGAACAAGTCATAGTGGACTTTCTCAAAACCAACAGATTGCATGATCCTAGGCAACATGGTTTTACCAAAGGACGACATTGCCAAACAAATCTGATTGAGTTCTTTGACTGGGTGACCAGAGAACTAGATCAGGGGCATGCAATGGATGTCATCTACCTGGATTTCAGCAAAGCCTTTGATACTGTTCCTCATAGGAGGCTTATCAATAAACTCAGTAGTTTGGGGATGGGTCCCAAGGTGGTGAACTGGATCGGAAATTGGTTGACTGACAGACAACAGAAGGTGATGGTAAATGGAGCTCACTTGGATGAAAGGAGGGTGATCAGCGGGGTATCCCAGGGTTCAGTCCTGGGCCTGGCACTGTTCAATGTATTTGTGAGTGATATTGCTGAAGGACTGCATGGAAAAGTCTGTCTTTTTGCAGATGACATGAAAATTTGCAAGAGTGGACTCCCCTGAGGGAGTGGATAACATGAGGAAAGAGCTACAAAAGCTGGAAGAATGGTCTAATGCTTGGCAGTTAAGATTTAATGTGAAGTGTAGTGTCATGCACTTGGGAAGCAGAAATCCAGGTGAAATGTACGCGATAGGGGGTGAGAGGTTGGTGTGCACGGACCAGGAGAAGGAACTTGGTGTAATTATTTCTGCGGATCTCAAGGTGGCAAAACAGTGTGACAAGGCGGTAGTAAAGGCCAGGAGGATGTTGGTTTGCATGCAAAGAGGAATTACCAGCAGAAAGGAAGAGGTACTAATGCCACTGTATAAGTCACTGGTGAGGCCTCGCTTGGAATACTGTGTTCAGTTTTGGAGACCATATCTTGCAAAGGATATAAAAAGACTGGAAACTGTTCAGAGGAAGGCGACCAAAATGATTTGGAGCCTGCATCAGAAGCCTTATGAGAAGAGACTTGAATACCTAAATATGTACACTCTGGAGGAGAGGAGGGACAGGGGAGATATGATTCAGACCTTTAAATACTTAAAGAGAAATAATGAGCAAACAAACCTCTTTCAAAGACGGGGAAACTGTAAAACTAGAGGGCATAACATGAAGCTGCAAGTGGGGTAAATTGAAAGGCAATGTCAGGAAATACTTTTTCACTGAAAGGGTGGTGGATGCTTGGAATGCCCTCCTGATGGAAGTGTTGGGGGCAAATGCAGTGACAGAATTCAAAATGGCATGTGGCAGACACAGTAGATCCCTTTACAGCAACAGGATCAAATCAAAATAAACTTAACTAACTAATTTCTCAACATACAGGGGTGTCCTACACGGAGCGGTGGGTTCACCCCTAAAAGAAAGACATGGTGAGGGTTCACCCCTAAAACAAAGACATGGGGAGGGGTGGCCTGCACGGAGCGGCAGGTGCACCTACTCTTGCCATCTTATTGGGCAGACTAGATGGACCATACTGGTCTTTATCTGCCGTCATATACTATGTCACTGTTCTAGATCTTTATCTGTAAACATAACTTACAACCTCTAGAGGTCTGCAGGGGTCTCTTGAAGTGTGATAGTGTGGTAAACAAATGACAATAGATATATATCACTACCTAACAAGGGTGTATATAGGCAAGTAGCTTAATATATGTTTTTCTGAAAAATTGTTAAGCAAAGCAATAATAAATCCATTATTTGTCCAGTGAGCATCTTGATAAAAAGCTGGAAACCATGTCCATCCAAACAACCCTATGTGAAAATATCTTACAATTCTACCATGCTTATACTATCACAGATTTATTTGTATTGAACACTATATTGTTGATTAACAAACCAGGCGCTAAACAGTCTGACGACATAGAAATTAGCAATTGAGCCAGTCTATAGACTGTGTAATGTAATGGTCCACTATGAAGTGTAGAAAGACCTTTGCAATCCAAGCAGTGATTTTCCATTACACCTTATTAGGGAACTTTGGCTCCCGGAAAAAAAAAATCATAATACAGGGTCAGATTGGGTTATCAAGTATTCAAGAACATCCTGGTGGGTCAGTCAAGGCACAGCCAACCTGCTCCTTTAAAAGTGTAGGGCCTCACAGATCACTGGAAGGGAGCAGGCATGGCACATCCCTGAAAGAATCTCCGTTCCCCCACATCCTTGTAGAGGAACCCCATGGCTTACATTTTCCTAGAGTTTCATTATCACCCACAGAGCCCTCTACACCGGTACACCCCACTACCTTGCTGATCTCATTCACCTCCCCCTGCCCCTGTCTCCTCCGTTCTGCACATGGTAACCGCCTCTTCCTTCCTTCTTCTTCTCAGGCTCACCTCAAACTCACTCGCCGATCAGCCTTCTTTTTCCTAAGTCCCGCCCTCTGGAACTCACTTCCGCACTCCCTCTGCACAGAATTATCCTTCCCCCGGTTTAAAGCTCTCCTTAAGACTCACCTCTTGTGCCAAGCCTTTGACCTCCCCCCCTCCTCAGATTACCCAGACTCCCCCCCCCCCAGTCGGGGGTCCTCCCATAAGATATGAGACCACATCCTCCGCATGGATCGTCCACCCTCCTCCCTCCCCCCTATTCATTTTGCAAGTTGTGTTTGGTGTCTTCTTCTGTCTCTTTCCTATCCTTTTTCTTTCTTTTGATCTTCATCCTCTCTTTCCTATAAGTTAATGGCATTCCTTTCTCTCTTGTTCTCTTCTGGAAGCCTACATTTTATTGTACACTGTCCTGACGCTCAGGTACAGGCGCTATATCAAGCCTTGCAAATAAAGATAAAGATAAAGTTTGCCACTGCCGGACATATCAAGCTGATAACACTTGACAAAAGTGCCACTTGAGGAAGCTGGTGCATCTCTTCAGTTGGTGTAGTCCATCGAGCATGTGCAAGATCTGTTCTCCATGCTGTCTTGAGTATAAATATATCAATAATTTTTATGACGTTACTGTATGCCATGCCAAAACTACCTTAGTTCTATGTCATATCAGGAGATCTGTTTATTGAATAAAATCCAAATTGCCACTTATATAACTAATTTTCGAAGGGTCTGATTCGTTAAGTCTTATTCCAATCATGGCCTACGAGAAAGACCATGAGATACTTTGCATAACTGTACAGATGCAATGGCATTGAAAAATGTAAGCAAAATGGTATCATGTAGATAATATAAGTGGCATATTGAAATGAATCAGGTTTGCTAAAACTCTCTGGCACAAGATTTGAACTGATAGAATGTTTTTGTGCAAAAGGTGCCCATGAATAGTCTTTGTAGAGACTCTTTTTGTTTCACTGTGCCTTTCTGCTTGAGAATCACGTTTAAAATAAATATCTCTGTAGATACCAGCTGTCCCATTAGCCTCTGTACAAAGAAAATGAGTGGTGATTTATGCAGCTATGGGAAAATAGTTTATATTCTGTGGCATAGAACATTCAATTCACATACAAAATTAGTAACCATATCTTTCTGTAACAATCTTTAAGAACAACAAAGATTCATGGGGGAGATGGTTTATTTGGTGTTAACACATTTATGGTCTAGAAAAATCTAATCCAGGGGGATTTAGTAGGATTAGTGAGAATGGAAGGCTACAAGGTGTTACACTGGGTGCTTTTCACAAAAATATAGCACTAACCCTAGTTAAAAAGTGCTGTCTGGTACTAGATCAGGAAACTAATACCTCTTTTCTTCTATTCATCCTGCAAGCCAGCAAAGATCAAACGCTATGGCAACAGGGAAACGAGAAATAAGCAATACACAGCACAGATGAACATAAAAGAATTAAAAGAAAGACAGACATTTCAAAAATAAAAATTTTGAAGTTTTTAAAAAGGTCAAGTGCACCAGTTATTTTGTATCTATTTAAGCAGAAGTGTCTAATTTTGGATAATATATTAAAAAGCGTGGGCATTTGCCTGAGCAGAATAGCATCGGCATTATACATGCATTCACATTAATGCCAAGAGTTAATCATGACTAATGCTATCACAAAGACTACCACAGAGTTTCATAATGTTTAGCCATCAATTATGCTCCTGCTTTCTGCGAGTGTTGCCCAGTTCTGAGAGAACATTTAAAACCTGAAGTGATTCATTGAAAGTATGCTTAATGCCTCCCTCACATACTAATAGCATAACTTAAAGTAATAAAAAATGTATACAAATATAAAGTTCATAATTTGCATAGCAATAAAAATAGTCCAAATATTAACACTAGAAGCTCCAAAAGGAATTTTACCTAGAAACCCTAAAGTGTGTCAATTGACGCATTATCAAGACGACTGCGTTTAGCATGAAATGCAGATGTGAATTAAAGTGAAGTTACTTATTTGTTAAATACGTGCAGTATGTGATGTCATTACATGACGTCATTGTGTGTTTATTGTTTGTAATGTCGGAGTAAAACTGTAAACAGTGATTGAGATGCGCCACCTAGTGGGAACATGAATTTATACCTAGAAGCCCCAAAGTACGTCAATTGACGCATCCAAGACAATTGAATGCATCAATTGACGTACTTTAGGACTTCTAGGTATAAATTCATTTTCCCACTAGGTGGTGCATCTGTCATTAATTATCGATGCACATATTTGAACATCTTGACATTGCTAACAAAGTCATGGAACATGACTGAAATGGTTCTAGCAGTGGCACTGGTATATAACTTCGAAGATGCATTTGCATCAATTGATGCACTTTGGGGCTTCTAGTGTTAAAAAAATGATGAAAATAATGCCTTACCACTCCCTTGTATGGATTGAGGGCTCTATTCTTGATGCCAACATATTTGTTTTTATTAAGATAATGGTCGACAGTTTTAAGTTATGATATTTGAAATGAGATTGTGGCAAATATATTGGATTTCTTCTTATTTTCGTTATTCGTGCTCACGGATTCAACAATAACAACATGTGTCATGAGGTGCATATAAAAAAGACCCCCTGAAGAAACGCTCTGATAGTGATACGCAACGGCGCTGAAGTATGGCGTTGGGGAGATTTAACTGAGCTAAGCACCAATTTTCTTTAATACAGATTTCTATATACGTGATATTGGGAAAGTGACCTGTAACAAATAGATCCTTCATGTTATAATATTAAGCGACATCATAAGGTCATTGATGCAAAAAAGGGTGCATACAGACCAAACTTGTGTAAGTCTAGACTACAACCCCATCTAAGTCTGAGACCTTGTTGCTTATAATGATAACTATTTGGTTCAAATAGTCATTGAGAAACAGTATAACATTACAATCTCTAGGTTGAGAGTTGGAGCAGATACTTGTATATACTCAATAGCTGAATTGCTCTGAGAAGTGACAGTTGGAATAGTTTATTTTTAAATCAACATTTTGGAGGTTGAAGACTGATTGAGGAATGCTGGTTCCTTCATCCTCTTCTCTCTTTTTTCTCATTTTTCTTATCAATTACATTGGTATAGAGGTTTTAGCATTTGCAAAAGAAGAGTGCCTATTATACATCACCCAGACAAGAAGGAGGGTGACAGTACCAACAACTACTAAAGCTTCACCAGCTTCTCTTGCAGGCTGATACAGAAAACTAGCGTAGCCTTTAAGCATTAATAACAACACTTTTAAGTATACTTACTGCTACTGCCAAATGCAGAAAAGAGACAGATGTGTGTGTATACAGCAAAGGAAAATCTAGCGCAAAGCTAATACCAAAGTATTTAAATGTATTTAAATAATAGGCAAATGAGCTGCACATAATGAAAAGGTATGGAAATATAGGCTGCACCTGACGCAGGGAAATGGTTAGGCACAACCAGCCTTAGCACCAATATCTTTATGCTGGGTCTGAGGTGGCTTAAACATCTAGCATGTGCCCCCGACAGTATTTTGATGGCATCGTGTGCTTTCTCTGATTCCTGGTTCATCTGAGGAGAAATGTCAAAGATGATCCAAGCATTGAGGAAAACCCCCGATGCCATGAAAATACTGTCAGGGGATGATGCCACCAACAGAAAGCAAACCCCTGTGGCCCAGCGGTCCTGATCCCCCCTCCCCTCCCAACTAAAAATAAACCTGGTGGTCCAGCGGCCCTGAACCCCTCACCCAATAAAAAATAAACCCGGTGGCCCAGCAGCCCTGAATCCCCTATCCTCCTACCCAACTAAAAATAAACCTGGTGACCCAGTGACTCTGAAGCCCCCTCCCAGTACCTTCAGAAATGAGCAGGAGCGCTGCCCACGTGCAACATCTTGAAAAATGGTGGGATCTGGCCCTGTGCGGTGCATCCTGGAATGCACAAGGTGAGGTCAGACTGCCATATAAGGTAGAATATGCCTTATATGGCAGTCTGACCCCACCTGGTGCATCCCAGGGTATACTGTGCAGGGCTAGGCACCGCCATTTGCAAATGAGCCCCTTTCTGAATACTGGTGCTGAAGACGCATACTATCGGTATGCTGCAAATAGCATAAAAAGTTGAAAGAGTGTGACTTCAGTGCAGGCCTTCTGCACAGGCCTATCCATTTGTGGCATAATGTGTCATTAGTATTCATGGAACTTTTATTCATATTTATTAATCTTCGGTTATGATATGTTGCCAAAATATTTCTTAGCATCATCTTTTTCAACCATCAAACCAATTTTGTTAGTTCAATGTTGCTATAGAATTCTCGTTCACTAATAAACATGTAAAATGAATCACTTGATTAGTCAAGACTCAGTTTTGTATTTTTGGTATATATGTTGTGTAATATATTAAAAGATGTAATAATGGTACAACAGTTGAAATAATACATCTTCCTCTCACATTTTGGATAATCACATACAAATATTGATTTATATGCTTTTTTTTTTTTTTTAGTGCCATCAAGTGAATGCTTACTCCTGGCAACCCAGCAGCTCCTGGGTGTTCTTGGCAAGGTATGACCAGAAGTAGATTTGCAGAATTCGGTGATATTCAGCACCATCGCAGCAGCCACTTGATGACATGTATCTGGTTAAAGGTAGGACTGCTATTTATGCAATGTTGCCACCATAGTTTTGAATATCCAGACATAGCAGCAGTGGACATGAGAGACACAATCTGTATGGCATGTGCCTACTGGTTATACAGTCCCCACAGTAAACAATGCCTACCATATGATGGTATGCTATGAGGCTGCAACAGAGGAGAAATGAGCTGCAGAGTTGGAGAGAGAACAGACAGGCCCAGGCCAACCACAGGATCAATCGCAAAGGCAGAAGTATAGGCCCCAAGAGAATACAAGGCAAGAATAAACTTTTTTGATCTTACAGAGGAGGAGGTATTCCAAAGATATGGGTTTATCATGATCTGTGACCACATGCCCTGCCAGTGAATATTAGAATGACCAGAGACCTGGCATCTTTGGCCATAGGCAGATTCCAGCATTTGGTGGAAAGTAGAACAGGAATCACCCAGTCTATAGCCTATCACTGCATAGAGGCTTCCTAGGAACATAGACACATGACAGCAGAAAAAGACCATATGGTCTATCTAGTCTGCCTTTCCATATCTGTTACTATAGTCCCCTTTTTCCTCTAGAGATCTTTTGTGTTTGTCTCATGCTTTCTTGAATTCAGATGCTGTCCTTGTCTCGCCTACCTCCATTGGGAGACTATTCCTGGCATCTACCACTCCTTCTGTAAAGAAATATTTCAGCATCTTACTTCTGTCCATCCTCTTTCACCATCATCCTATGTCCCCTTATTGCAGAACCTACTTTCAATAAAAAGAGGCTCTCCTCTTGTGCATTTATGTCACGGAGGTATTTAAATGTTTCTATCATATCTCCTGTCTCCCGCCTTTCCTCTGGCATATACATATTAAGATCTTTAAGTCTCTCCTCATATGTTTTATAATGAAGCGCACTAACCATTTTAGTAGCCACCCTCTGCAGTGATACCATCCTGTTTATATCCTGTTGAAGGTGTGGTCTTCATAATTGCACGCAATACTCCAAATGAGGTTGCACCAGAGACTCATACAGAGGCGCTATCACCTCCCTTTTTCTGCTGGCCATTCCTCTCCCTATGCACCCAAGCATCCTTCTGTCTTTCACTGTCAAGTTTTCTACCTGTTTAGCCAGGTCCTGCTCTCCTTTTGTAGACAGAAGTACTTCGCCCCCTACACTGTACTGCACTCTTGGATTTTTGCAGCCCAAATACATGGCCCTGCATTTTTTAGCATTAAATCTCAACTGTCAAATTCTTGATCATTCTTGAAGCTTCACTAGCTCCTTCCTCATGTTATCTACTCCTTTCTGGGTGTCTATTCTATTGCAGGTTTTGGGATCATCCTCAAAGAGGCAAACCTTACCCAACAGACATTCCGCAGTATAAGAACATAAGAACATCAGATATCATAAACAAAATATCATGAACATAAAATATCACTAACACAGATGTTAAAAAGAATTGGACCAATGACAGATCCCTGCCACACACCAGTGGTAACATTCTCAGAGCGAGCTCTATTTATCTGTACACTTTGCCGCCTCCTACTCAACCAATTTCAAATCCCATTAGTCACTTTAGGGTCCATCCCTAAGGTGTTCAATTTATTTATAATCTTGCAAGCAATGGTCAGAAGGCTACACAATTTTGTCACCATTCCTAGCACAAGACAGAAAGAAGAGCAGACTATGAGGGAATTGCTCAGTTCTCCCCTGTGCTGGGGGCCATAGACTGCACTTATGTGGCCCTGAGACCATCAAACCAGGAGGAGAGAGCCTTCAGAAACCACAAGCAATACCACTCCATGAATACGCAGGTGGTGTGTAGTGCAAGGCACATCAGCAGCAATGTCTGTTCCAGATATCCAAGCTCCTGCCATAATTCCTTTGTGTTGATCCAGCCCATACTGAGCTAAGAGTGCATCAATAGTCTAATTGGAAATGGCTGGCTACTAAGAAAGGCAGTATAGTGAATAGGAAAGAACTCCATTACTCACTCTTGGCACTATATTTGCACACTGCATTAATGTTTGCTTACACTAACACTTGTCACTCTGTAGAAAGTACACCTTATGCTTGCAATCTCTTCTACCCCTCCCTCATTGTGGCTGGCAGGAAGCCATAGAGGAAGAATGCAAAATTCACCTGAAAACAAATATTAAATAGTGGATGCTGTGAACGCCCTGCATCTAAAGGATTATGTACTATACATGTAATGGTTCTGGTACTGCCAACATCCTTTATACAGTGTTGACCTGCCTAGCAATTTCTTGCCAGGCATGCAGCTTATCATGGGCATCATTGGACCCATAAGGAGCAACCTCATGTCTCATAATTAGACCAATTGATATTTCCATCTCTTGAGGGAAGAGAAGTTTGCTGTCAGGGGGGTGCAGTGGGAAAGGTGACCTACCTAGATAGTATTTTAAATATGCCCAGATAGGTACTAGCTAATGAACCCTGACACAGGATAGATTAGGACGAATGATCTGCTTAATTTTTTAATGGCAGGTTGTTGTTTTTTTTACATTACCTATATTATCAAATGGTCAGCTGGCACATATCCAGATATGCCTCACTGGCTGGTAATATTAATTGCCATATCCACATATCATACAATCAGAGAATTTGAATATTGGGGGCAGTTTCTAAAAATGGGTTAGTTTTTTGCATACCATGATAGTCATGAACCTCACTCTTATGGAAACTAATTTGTATTGTTTTCAACATTGCCTTAAATGTAGTACATTCATATCATATTGTGTCATATCTTATCAAACCATATCATATCTTATCAAACTGTATACAGAAAATTTTCACCTGTATCTACTGTTGTTTACAAACATAATTATCCATCATATATCTGACTTTTCACATTGCTGCTAGTCCTCCATATAATTCACAATGGACACCTACCATTTAACATATTTAACAACTAACATTTAACATTTAACATATCTCCTATTTAAGCAACATCTCATTTGCCTCTACCCCCCACCACATACTTTCCGCCTTTTTTTTAAAATGCACTCCCATCATCCACCTCCCCTCCCCCTTCCCTCCCTTCCCTACTCCCCACTGTCCTACTCCCCTACTCCCCCCTACCCCCCTCCCTCCCTCCACCACCCCCACCTACCCTCCCTCTATATCCCTTTATTCTTTACATTTGCCCCTCGCTCTCATCCCTTACTTGGAAACCCTTTTCTAACTTTGGCTGTGGTTTGGCGGTAGAACCAGGGCCCAAACACGAATAAACATATCCATTTTATTGCCTCCTAATATTCGTGCTGTGCGCTGCTCCATATTCATCAAATCCAGCATTACCTGTTCCCAACCCACTACTGTTGGAGCTTTGCTCCCCATCCAGTGCCATAGAATGCATTGTTTCGCTACTAGGAACCCTTTTTCACACAGCTTTCACTTGCTGCTTTGAATGGGAACCTCTACCTCATATGAACCAAAGAGACACCATTCTGAGGTCATTGTCACCTGATAAAGTACCTATTCACTTAATTTTGCCCCTACTTCCTTCCAGAACCCTTGTATGCATGTGCACAACCAGAATCGATGTGCTAACGTTCCCTTTTCTCTTTCACAGAGTTTGCACACATCTGTCGAGGTCAAGCCAGACCGAGCTGCCCAGGCATCATGAACATAAGCCCTCCATAAAAACTTATATTGTATTTCTTGCATTTGTGCTGACTCCGATACATCTTTATTGCTTTAAACGCTCTCTGTAAACGCTTCACTGACCCTTCCGGTATTTTGTCCTCTTGCCATTTCCTCGCCAGGGACTCCAATCCGCCTTCCCCCACCCCCATTGGGCATAGCTCTCCCCCCCCAATACTTGTACCGTAATTTTTCCTTCTAGAGCCCTGAATAAATCCATAATTCCTCCCGAATTTAGCAGGGAACTACTTTGCTTTTGAAGACTTCTCACATAATGCCTCGCCTGTAAATAGAAATAGAAATCACGGGGCCCCAACTAGTGTCTATCTCACAACGAGTGATATGAATCTATTTCTGGTAACCCTTCCATTTTCAAGTGCCCTATATAATGCACTCCACTTCTAGCCCAATTCATAGCTATTTGCCCTTGTCCTTGCATTCCTGGCGGGAAATCCTCATTTCCCGCCAGCGGGAGTCAATCCATTCTCCTCCACGATGTCTTCTTCAAGCAACAGAGGATTTTCCAAGCTTGTCCAAGCACCTGCATATATCCTGATTCTCTCCATGCTACTGGTAATTCACTTTGGGCTCTATGCAACAGAAATACCCTATGCTGTACTTCTGACATATTATCAATTAATTCTATTGGCAGAGCTTCTGCCGTGCCCTCTATTAAATCTCTTAGGGGTCTAGCCAAACTCACCAAATTATAGGCATGCAAAGCTGGCAAACCAGCCCCCCCTCCTCTGTAGTCTTCATCAAAGTCTCTATCGCAATACGAGCTCTGCATCCTCTCCACAAAAATCTAGATATGTGTCTCTGCAATATCATCATGTCACTTCTTAATATCCATACAGGGATATGTCGAAGAAGATATATCCACCTGGGGAGTTCTACCATCTTAAAAAGTGCTATACGCCCTTTCAAGGAAATAGATAACTCTCACCATTTCTTTAGCCATTCTATCATTTTTTCCAGCATGGGCCTAACATTGACGTTATAGAGTTGAGTTATCGTTTCTGGGATTTGGATGCCTAAGTATCGAATCTGCCCCTCGGCCCATAACAATGGAAAAATCCCCTTCCGCTGTTTTCTGACACAACCCCCAATATCTAGCACCAAAGATTTAGCTCTGTTTATCTTTAGTCTGGAGAATGATCCAAACCTTTCAATCTGCTGTAGCACCAGCTCCAAGGATCTCTGGGGGATTGTTAAACACAGCAACATATCTGCAAAAGCACTTAATTTTATTCCCCCATTTTTCCACTCTATCCCCTTCATTTCCTCTAATTTTAGCAGAGTTCTTAACAGGGGCTCCAACTGGAGCACAAACAGCAGAGGGATAGGGGGCATCCCTGCCTCGTCCCTCTCTTCAATACAAAGGGTTCTGATCTTTCTCCCCCCACTACTATATAAGCTAAAGGGTCTGTATAGAGAGCTCTTACCCAACCTACGAACGCTCCTTCAAATCCAAACCTATGCAGCACTTCAAACTTGTATCTCCATGAGACCCTATCAAAAGCCTTCTCTGCGTCCAAGCTGACTAGAAGCAATGGGGATCTTTGCTGCGTACTCATCTCCATTCCCAGCAACACTTTGCTTATATTAAGGAACGCTTCCCTACCCTTTACAAATCCCGACTGGTGTGTGCCTATTAATCTCGCGAGGATACTTTGCATCCTCTCTGCCATAATGGAGGCCAAAATCTTCATGTCAGAATTGATTAATGAAATCGGCCTATACGAGGCCGGATCCTCTGGGTCTTTGCCCGCCTTATGTATCAGAGAGATGGAGGCCGTCCGCATATCCCTCGGAAAACCTTCAACCTCCAACACCTCAGCATACAAAGCTGCTAAAGAGGGAACCACCTGAAGTGCCAGCATTTTATAAAATTCTGTTCCATAACCGTCGGGCCCAGGGGACTTATGTGGCTTCCCTGCTCTGATAATCTTCTGAATTTCCCCCCTTAGATGGGTTTATTTAACTCTGACAGTTCTATCTGAGTCAGCTGTGGCAATTGAATCTTATCTAAGAACCTCTTTTCCTGATCTCTGTCTTCCTCCTCTGGAGTGTACAGAACTTTATAAAATTGCCGAAAGACCTCAGCTACCCTCTTTGCCTCGGTTTGCTTAGCACCCTCTTTGTCCCGGATGCTAGCTACCACCTTAGTACCACCCCATTCTTTCACCAACCATGCTAAGAGTCATCCTGACTGATTTCCATATCTAAAAAATTGATGCCTATAATATTGCATGGTGTGAACCGCCGGATCTTGAAGTAGACTATTTAGTTTCTTTTGGACTGCCAGATAAGCCTGCGGAGCACCCCGAGGCAGCTCTCTTCAGGTCTTGCAGTTCCTGTGTCAGTTTCAATACCACATCATTAATCCTTTTTCTTTCCTTTGCTACATATGCAATAACATTTCCCCGCATCACTGCCTTACCAGCTTCCCACAATAAAGCCACCGATTCAGTGTGTTTCTCATTATATCTTGAATACTCCTCCCATTTCTGCTTCAGGTAATTCTGAAATTCTCGGTCCTTCCACATATGCCTAGGAAAAGACCATTTATATCCACCAACTCCTTTCCCTCTCCAATCCATTCTCACCATCGCATGATCAGATACTAAAATAGATTCGAGCTCCACATTTATCACCCTCCCAAAATTATTCTTAGAGACCAGCACATAATCAATTCTGGACCACGTTTGATGCACCCTTGACAGATGTGTGTAATCTCTTTCCCCCTCGTGTAGTGTTCTCCAAACATCTACTAGCCCCCCCATTTGACACAAATATCTCATCCCCTTTTTATTCTATTCTCCTCCACCCAAGTAGACTTATCTAGCTCTGGGTTGTGGGAGCAATTAAAATCTCCTGTTAGCACCATCGGTATATGTGGTGCCGCTCCAATTTTCTGTAGAAGGTACTTGAAAAATTTATGATCATAAACATTTGGGGCATATATGATACCTAAAAAGATTTCCTCCCTGTTTAATCGTATATGCATGAATATAAATCTCCCCAGTGGATCTACCTCCTCTCTTAATACCTCCACCTGAATCCCTTTTTTAACCAAAATCACTACCCCTCACTTCCTCCCTCCTGAAGAAGCAGCATACCCTTGGCCTACCCAGTCTCTCCTTAGCTTAGCATGTTCCTTAGTGCTCAGATGAGTTTCTTGCAGGAGGGCTACTTGGGCTTTCCCTCTTTTCAGTGCTCGCAAGATTTTTGTGCGCTTTATAGGTGTACTCACTCCCCCTACATTCCAAGTAATTATACGCAGCTCAGATCTCATTAATGTCCTGCGTTCTGGTCATTCTCACATCACTACCATTCGTTTTTAACTTTGCTTGGAGTTGCCCAGCCTCAACCCCCCCCCCCCCCCCGCTGTTTCCCCTTTAAAAATTTAACCTGTTCGGGTCTCCCTTCTCTAAATCCTACTAGTAAGTTCATACTGTCTAAAGCAGGGGTCTCAAGCTCAAATTGCTTTGAGGGCCAAATGAGGACTTATAAAGTAACCCGCGGGCAGCATAAGACGCAGGGCCTCATTTGCATAAGGGGCCTCATTTGCATAACGGTTTGCATAATGTTACCAAACACTAACTTTTAGTAAACATGCCTCTTAATGAATGTATGGATAAAGAAAGACTAAAAGATTTCTGCATTACTATAATCCAGTGCCAACCGCCAGGCACATTAGGAACTACTACAAACACTGCCCATTTAGAACCCATAGCAAACCCTTCATATCCTAACAGCACTACCAGGATTCACAAAGCACCATACTCTACCTATCAAAAGGCAACACTGCAAATATTAAATCAATACATTTCAGAGAATAACAATACATGACCTACTGGGGAAAGAGAACAAGTGGCAATGTCAAATAGGAATTACATAAACAGAATACCTCAGCTCAGTTAAACATGCAGAACATACACCATCACCAAACAAGGAATCACAATTTAGAAACAGGAAGACAATAATTAAACTGGGAACCCCAAAAGCCAACTTTGGAATGTACAACAACACTGCAGAAATAAAACTATAAATTAATTTCCTCTTGTACTAAACAAAGCGCAGACGTTAATGATGCACATTTCCCAGAGCTGACATATTCCAGTTAATAAATTCAAAATAAAGAGATATTTTTCTACCTTTTGTGCATTTTTTTCAGTTGCAATTGTTCCAGTCACTTTCTTCTGGTTTCTTTGTGTCTTCTGCTAACTCTCCATCGTCTGCTGTCCATTTGTCCTTTCTTCTCTCTTCTAGTTTTTTTTTTTTACATTCTCTCTCTACATCTGCTTTAACATACTAATCTTTCTTCTTTTGCTCTTTCCTCATTCCTATTTCATCCACTCAAATTTTATCCCTCCATCCTCAATCCCCACTTACTATCCCAATACCCGGCCAATTGTAGATTTGTCTTCCCTCCCACAAAAATTATTTTTCCCCTCTCCATTTCACTTTCCCAGCTCCATCCCATTCTAATCCTCCCCCAACATCCGTTCCCTTCTAGTTCCAGCCCCACCTAGCATCCGCTCCCTTCTAGTCCCTGCATCAGCCCATTTCCAGTCCTAACCCCCCACTTAGCCCATTTCCAGTGCTAGCTCCCTCCTCTCACAGCCCATTTCCATTCCAAGCCACCCTCCCCATCAGCTGTTTGCAGTTCAAGCCCCCCCTTCCACTCAGCTCATTTCCAGTCCTAGCAAACCCCAGCCCATTACCAGTCCTAGACCCTCCATAGCCCATTACTTGTCCTAAGCCCCCAATTAGCCCACTTCCAGTACTAACCTCCCCCAATCAGCCCACCTCAAGTCCTAACCCCCCCATCAGCCCATTACCAGTCCTAGCCCCCCATAGCCCATTACCAGTCCTAACCCCCCCATCAGCCCACTTCCAGTCTTACCCCTCCCATCACCCCATTTTCAGTCTTACCCCCCTCATAGGCCATTACCAGTCCTAACCCCCCCCCCCATCAGCCCAGGTAGATTAGAAAAAAACCAAACTTTCTGCTGCTGCCACCGCCGCAGTATCAAGCGTCCCGCAGGCCCCCCCCCCCCTGCCCAGCAGAGTCCTCCCGGCAGCATCAGCTCCAAAAGCGGCGGCTTTCAGAGCCACAAAGAGAGAGAGTTTCTCTCTCGTGGCTCTTGCGAGAGAGAAACTCTCTCTCTTCGCGGCTCTGAAAGCCGCCGCTTTTGGAGCTGATGCTGCAGGGAGGGACTCTGCCGGGCAGGGGGGGGGGGGGCGCTGCGGGATGCTTGATTCTGCCGTTGACAAGACGGCGGCGGCAGCAGCAGCAGTAAGTTTGTTTTTTTTTTAATCTACCGGCCAGCTGCTTAACACACCGGGCCAAATGTGTCGCGGGCTGCACGAGATTCTCTCGGCTGCGTGTTTGAGACCCCGGGTCTAAAGCCTGCCACTCTCTCATTTGCCATTCGAGCTCCATCGCTCCATTCATCTGCCCCTCTCTCCATTCACTCTCCACACTCCCCTCTGCTCCCCTCAGCCCCCTCCCTCCCCCTTTCTCCCCCTTCCCCTTAAAATATCTCATTCCCTACCCTCAGCACCTTCTAGCTGAGGTATTAGTCCCAAATGGACGCTGCAGGGCTGCCCCGGCTCCATATTTGCCCCTTCTTGCCCCCTCCAACGTTCTTCCAAATCTCCAGGAGAGGTCACAACCAACTTTTTGTCTTTCTTTTCCACAAGTCTATAGTGAATTGAATTAGAGTATTGACAAACTATTCGATTTTCTCTTCCCATGCTGCCACACACAGTTCCAGAAATGTTCACACGTGCTCAATAAGTAACCCTTCAGTTCCCATCTGTTCCAACATACCCTCAGTCTGTTCATTTCCCATCACTCTTGTTTTCTCCAGTTGCTCTAATCCGCAGTCTGATATCTTCACGGTTCAGACACCTTCTCTGTCAAGCCTTTATCCAGCCCAGCTAAAAAATTATTTGCTGCCTCAAGCAAGCTGAACACATGATTCTGTCCAGAGTTCAAAACTCACAGAACTGCAGGAAATGCCAACGTAAACCTCACCTGCTTTTGAAACAAGGCAGCACATATCGGTGTGAATTTGTTTCTCTTTGCTGCGACCGCTGACGAATAATCCTGGAAGAGCAGTATTTTTTTGGTTTTCTAGCATTAAGTCCCACTTCCTCTGATATGCTTGGAGTAGTTGTACTTTATGCTGGAAGTTGAGAACTCTCGCAGTAACCACCCTTGGGCGTTGTCTTGACTCCATTTTCGCTCCCAAGCAATGTGCTCATTCACCTTTAATTTCGCCTACTAGCGAGTCCAAACCCAGTTCTTGTGGCAGCCATTTTTCAAGTAGTGGCATTAACATTAGGTCTGTTGTTGATTCTGGGACTCCTACTATTCGAAAATTGTTTCTGCGCAATCTATGCTCTAGATCGTCTACTTTTTCGAGTAAGGCCTCAATCTTCACACGTTGTGCTTTATTCTCCCAAGCTTGCCGCCCTTCTTCATCCTCAATTGTCGCTACTCTGTGCTGCAGCTTGTCCACTCTATGCCCAATCTCTGTCAGTGACTCTCCCATCGACTCCAGCTTCTTTAAAATTTGATCAAATTTGGGGTCAAGCAGTTTCACCACCTCTCTTGCTAGATCCTCCGTAGCTGAATCTGCACTCTCCATACCTGGCGAGGCTGGCTGCAATGCCACAGAAGTTGAGGCCCCACGTTTCTGGACTCTCTCCCGGTCTTTTCTTGCTGGCAAAGGTATTATTTTGCTGCCTACCACTCTCACCGAGTCCTCCCAACTTTCACCCAGCTGCTTTCTCACTTTATTCTGCTGTTATTGAGGGCAATGAACAATTTTATAGTGATTAATGCCGAGGCAGCCCCGGAGCGAGCAGAGAGCTGTTTTCACTCGCTCATGCGTCACGTGGGACTCCCAACTTCACTCTTAAACCAGGGTATGGGGAATATGATCTTAGTCTCTCAAATGTATTGCTAATG
This sequence comes from Ichthyophis bannanicus, assembly GCA_033557465.1. NCBI lineage: Eukaryota > Metazoa > Chordata > Amphibia > Gymnophiona > Ichthyophiidae > Ichthyophis > Ichthyophis bannanicus. Next base: position 389,611,658 of record CM066038.1, on the reverse strand, counting down.
TTTGCCATAATACTTTAATTGTGTGAAAGAGAGCTTTCTTTTGGAGTTCATAAGACGTAACATCTATAGGCAACTTGTCAAGATGTGATTGGAAATTCTTCTTAATCAGGCCCTGGCTCCCAATACAATGGGAAATATTTCTATATCTTTTTGTCACATTTTCTCGGTCTCTGACTGTATTTCTTGATATTTCAGGATTATTTTCCTTCTCCACATAATTCACAGAATAATCACTTGGAACTGACACTTCTATCAATGCCGTTTTGGTGTTCATCTCCTTTACCACTATCTCAAATTTTCTTGCATCCAGTTTTTTATCTGTTGGAATGGGAGTGCCTCAGCTTATCACAACTTCTTCATTCTTTCAGATGTCTGTTTTACCAGTTTTCTCTATGCTAGATGTGAACCATCTCATCCATAATCCACTATCCTGGCCTACAGCTATCAGTCTCTCATCTTTAGATTTCAGTTTGGCTCTCCATAATCATTCATGTGTCTGGTCTCAATTGACAAATGGTTCCTGGAGTAACACTTTGTATTTCCCACTGTATGAGGTGCAATCAAAAAGTATCGAGACTTGTACAATAACACAAGAAGTATAACACTGATAATTATTGTACTCAGTCTCCTTTAAAGTAGTCCCCTTACGATGTAACACACTTCCTCCAACGTTCCTGCCACTGCTGGAAACAATTTTGAAATGCCTCTTTCATTATGCTGTGAAGCTGCTGAGTCAAATTTTGTTTAATGTTCTCCCAGTCATTGAATCTCCTTCCTTTCAGTGGTAATTTCAGTTTTGGAAATAAGAAAAAGTCACAGGGTGCGAGGCCAGGTAAGTATGGAGGCTGATGAACTTGCTTGATTTGGAGTTTGATTAAAAAATGAGAGGAAATCCTCCACACAGTACAGCACAAGAGCAGAGAGAAATCATGGCCATAACAGAAGTATCTTCAAAAACCAAATTGTTTATTGAAAAGACCTAACTTGGCCAAGTTTCGGCACTGCAGCCTACATCAGGGGGTCAGTCGTAAAAGTAGGTCAATTCAAATTCTGCTGACAACAACAACTATATGGTAGAATATAGGATGACCAAGTGAATGTTGGTCATAAAACTGTTTTGCCTTAATTCTGAGCACAGCGCGGGTATACCCTGCTGTCTAAACGAAAACAGTGCTAAGGTAGGATTTTAGTCTGCATAAAAGATGAAGTTGAGAAAATGCTAATGTTACAACTTTGTAATCTGAATGGTCATTAAGAAATGTGAATCTCAGATGACACCAAGGTAGCAAGCCTCTGAGGTAAAGCCGACCAGACTTCCATCAACAGAGAAGTGAGCAGGCCTGCTATCATCATGGGAGTGACTAACCAATAGAGCCTCCATTTTCTTCACATTAAACATACAACCATTATCATGCAACCATACTGATACCTTATGAATATAATAAACAATAATAGAAATTGTGGACTGCACAGCATTATAAAAGGGAAAAAGGATCATAATGTTATCAGCATATTTTCAAAAATATGCTCTTTGGCATCTAAAAATCTTATATAAAGGCTTAAGATCAATGTTGATATTACAGCAGAGAGTGCAGAGCCTTTTGAGATTTCATGCTGCACAATAGACCACTTCAGCAATTTATTGGCCACTTTCAATGTGTATGATTAGTTGAGCACAATTAAAACTAAACCAGAATTGTGGGACCAATCTTCAGGCGAATCAAGACAGCTAACAGAAGAGAGTGGTTGATGGTAACAAAAGCAGCAGAGAGATATCTAAAAAAATGTTCTCTATTGCAATGAAATCTTTACAGAATAGTATCCAGCACTGACAGGCATGACTCCACACCATGTTTAGTCAAAATACTTATCAGTCATCAACAAGCACATAATTTTCATCTAAAAAATATTTGAGCTGTTGGAAAATAACTGATTTGATTCATTTGGACTGATATAGGAGACTGGATATTGTGCGGTAATTTCTAGGTCCCTTGGCATCTACAGTTGCCTTTTTTTTAAGACAGGGTAACCACTGGCCTGTTTAAGAAGGGGTCACAGCCACCCTCAGAAACTGCAGAGGCAACCACTTTATGTAGAAATCAGCCAAAATACCTAATGATGAATTTAACAAACAATCTGGACAGGGACTAAGAGGACACAATGGTGAATCCATTCTTGTATGATCATCAACTGATCACTGGCATTTGGAAGAAAAAAGTTGCTCCACAATTCTTTGGGATTTGCTGATTGAGGCTCTGGTATACTGCCTTTCTTTGTGGTCATGGACCCAATACGTGCTACCTTCAGCTTGTAGGAGTTTACCAGCACCGGAGGGCCAATGATAGACAAAAAAAAAAAAAGAGGTAGGGAACCCTCCCACTAGCATAACATCCCCTAGATGTTTCCCTTAAGTATTCATATTTTGTCCTATTTTCTATCAGATTATTTTAATAAATGTACATGCTACCTGTTCAATGCAGCTGCCAGAGGTTGGGATAAAAAGCTGAGAGGAAATAAAGAAAATGTCACTTCTAATTTTTATGGCAGAATAAGAATTTTTAAGATATGCATTTTTAGTACTAATCATTTTATTGTATGATCTTTAGTTTTAAAAGTAACTTAAGCTAAACTGATGCAAGAAATTCCCCAGTTAAATAAATTGTCACAGAATAACCATATTTCAAATGTGCGCTAGTTTGTTCCTACTACATCTTTTTCTCCTTCTAGTAGTTGTTTTTTTTTAAATTATGCGTTTGCTTTTATACATATATAAGATAAGAAAAGAAGAATAGCATCTTATGGCAACATAACATAAAGGAAACTCCATCACAGAATAAACATATTATCTAATAAGAATGCTAAAGTTCACATCAAGGAGAATACCCTAAACCTGCATTACCCAGAAAATAAACAATGGACCCTTTTTAAATTATCCCATTTCACTACTTATCATTTATCAATAAGAAAACTCTCCAAATGCAATACATCTGTAAACACATATTTAGAACCAAAATACAATATTATACATTTACAAGGGAACTTCAAAAAGAAGGTCCCAACAATTGCAAGAACTTAAGATTTTAATTGAAAGAATGCTTTCCTTCGAAGCTGAGTTGATCGAGCCACATCAGGGAAAATATTAATGGGATATCCACAAAAAGGGATATCCTACTTAGGAAAATACAGTTTCAATATAGCTGACTTCTCGGCTTCTGATCTAAGATTGACTATAAGGGTCACCCTTCTATATACCTTATCTAGAAAAGACTCTAAAAATTGAGTCAACTCTAGATCATCTACATTTTGCTCACCTATTCCCTCTTCCATGGGGAGCTGAAGGTAAGTCTGAGGGATATAATGTGATGAAACTACCATCAAATAATGAAAGCATCAAAATTTCCCTCAAATACTTCTTCAGAAGTTCTAGGGGAGAGAGCAGGCAAACTAAGGAAAAGTTCAAAAACCTTAAATTTTATCTCTAGCATTATTTTCCAACATTTCTATCTTTGTATGCAATGACAAACTATCCTTAACAAAAATATTACACACTGACTGAACAACTGCTGTCATGCTCTCAGTTTTAATGGCCCTACCCTCCAAACCGGAGAGCCATGCCTCAAACTCTTGTAAAACTTGTATAGTTCCTTGTGAAAAGGTACACAATTGAGTCAACATCCCCTTCAATACCCCCTCCATCCGGGAGACGATTAACCAAACATCTTTCAAGGAAATTTCAACCCCAGCTGCACCCACTGGGACCAATTCCGTCAATGCAGGCATGGAGACAGGGGTCAGGACAGATATATGAGGCAATACACTGACTATAGAACATTGGACTACACGGAGCCACACTGAGGTGGTTCCACTCTTACCTAACGGACAGACAGATACAGGTCAAGATTGGGCCCAATACATCCCGACCCATAAAAGTCATGCAAGGCGTACCCCAAGGATCCGCGCTATCAGCTCTCTTATTCAACATCTACATCCAACCAATATGCAATATCAAAGAGCACGGGATAAAATACACAATCTATGCAGACGACATAATGATATACACACCAATCACCCTCGACAACCCAGACCACACCAAGATAACAGACTGTCTCACACATATGAACACCTGGTTTCAAGACAACAACATGACCATAAACTACAGAAAGACCGAGGCGCTAATCATCACATGAAACTCCAACTTCATCCCCCCCCCCCCCGCGACATCAAGATAGGCACCACAACCATACCCATACAATCAGAAGTGAAATACCTCGGAGTGACAATGGACAAAGAACTTAACATCAACAGAACCACCAAAAATGCATACCACAGGATGAGACTAGTACGACGCCTCAAGCCCCTCCTCACTCAGGAACACTTCCGCACAGTTTGTCAAGCACTAATAACCCCATTCCTAGATGTTTGCAACCCAATCTATCTAGGTCTAACGAAACAGACACTAAGACCATTGCAACTGGCAGAAAACACTGCAGCACGCATAATTGCTGGCACCACAAGACAAGAACACATCACACCCACCCTAAAAGAGCTCCACTGGCTGCCTATCAGTGCATTAGATACAAGACAATGATAAACATTTTCAAAATCAAACATCAATCAGCTTTCAGCCTACACCCACTCATACAACCAGACAACAGCACAAGACCGAGAAGAAGAGGCACATCCAACCGTGTCAACACACCTAAAGATATCAACAGGGTACGCAAGGACACCGAAAAACGAGCCTTATCAAAGGCAGCACCAACAATCTGGAATGCCCTCCCCGACGAACTGCGTTCAACAACAGACCTTAAGGAGTTCAGGAAACTACTGAAGACAACCCTCTTCATAGAACACTAAGGTGACATTACTTAAACCATGCAACAGACACCTCAATTCCCCCCACATGTCACTATAATTGTAATTAAGCAAGGAACTGATACCCATAGCATTGTAAATAGCACACGCTGTAAATGGCACCACAAGAATCAACGTCCAGACACACTCACACGCATACACTACTCACTGCATGTGCACACTATACACTGTATCTTATTGATTGTTTGCTGTTCAGACCGCCTTGATTGCAGGATAAGGCGGTATAGACATACGTTTAAATAAATAAATAAATAAAATAAATAAATACACATTCAACAGACTCCCGCTATAAAAGGGTGGATGCAGAAGGAGGTATAGCAGCAGAGTCAGCCACCAAACTGCCAGATTTATCTGCAATCAGAACACTCTTGGGAATGGGTTGGGGGAGGGGTACACAACCGCAAACTTATGGAGGCTTCCAAAGGTGAATATCCTTCCCCAGGCAACAGAAAAGATGATTTAACAGTACTAGCACTCACCTTCGCTTTCCAATGGGCCTAGTAACATAGACTCCTTGGATTCCTCTGGCGCTCCTAAGGGGCTCCCAAGGGGCCTTACAAGCCACTTGGTTCCCGCCCCTTAAGACATGCACCTGCAGCTGGTTATTAACCACTGGGGGGAGGAGCTATGATGCACCAGCAGTACTGGTGATGTTGAAACACCGCTGAACAGCTCTACTCTGGGCAAAGCAAGCCTCCGATGTCTCACCGACCCTCAGACCAACCAACTTTTAACCCCGGTCACTGGGTGGAGGAGCTCTGATGTACCAGCAGCAAAGGTGATGTTTAAAGGCCGCTGAACAGCTCTACTCCGGGCAAAGCAAGCCTCCGATGTCTCCCTTCTTGTAGTTTCAACAAACCTCACAAATAAAAGTTAAATAACACAGGTACACTACCAAAAAACTGCCTCCAGTTTTGCAATTGATTCCTATAGATTTTGGGGTGCTGAATCCAGGAAAAATATCCAAAATGTTCCATCACGTCACGTTTTCTTGCAAAATTAGATTTCTTACCCATATAAGGAATGTTCACATAATTTCTTTTTAGCCGACTGCAGTTTATTTTCTTGGCCCAAAATAGAGGTTGTAATGGTTAACTAACTAGAAACACTCCCTCATGATATTTTAGAGTGTTTTGTATTCATTTTATACATTAACAGGACAATTGGGAGGCAGGGGGCTAAATCCAGTACTCGCGCTGGCGCATGTTCTTTCCTGTTCGCCTCGCCTCGTTCGCTCGCTCAAACACAGTGGTTGCGACATGAACGTTCCTGTCAAATTTCAGTTTCTTGCAAGTTCATTATTACCTTTTGTTTGCTCAGTCGTAATCCAGCTTTATTCCGAAGTGGTTCACTACAGTTGTAGTTTGCAGTGCTGTGTATTTGTGATGGCTCATAGAGCCAGAGGTTGCGTCAACTCTCCGGACAGTTTTTGTTTTATTTGTGGGGAATATACCGTGAAAAAGCGGCAGAGGAACATTTCTGCATTTATTTAAAAAGTATATTTCGCCTATTTTGGTTTGAAGTTAGGCGATCAAGACAAACCGTGGGCTCCTCACAAAGTGTGCAAGACATGTGAGGAAGATCTACGCTTATGGATGAAAGGTAAAAAACAAGCATTTCGTTTCGGAATACCTATGCTGTGGCGTGAACAAAGAGACCACAGCAGTGACTGCTATTTTTGCTCTTGCATTGTGAAGGGATACAACTTAAAAAATAAGAACGTAATAAGTTACCCCAACCTTCCCTCAGCAATTAGGCCTATGCCTCATAGCAACGAAGTACCTGTGCCTGAACCACCAAAATCTTTGGATCATATTTGTGTGGACGGTTCTGATCATGATGAGACTCATCAGATGGCTTTTCCCGATGAGTCCAGTACTTCCGAGTTTGAAACTGAACCAGATCCGAAACCTGAACTTTTCTCTCAAGCTGAATTGAATGATTTAGTCCGGGATTTAGGACTCCCAAAAGATGCTGCCCAACTGCTAGGTTCTCGGCTTAAACAGAAAAATCTATTGTCACCAGGAACAACTTTTTATTGGTACCGCAACCGCGAGACACAATTTTTGAAGTATTTCAGCAAAGAGGAAGATTTGGTATTTTGCAATGATATATACAGAGTGATGGAAAAGTTTAAACTCAAGTATGATCCTGCTGAATGGCGGCTGTTCATTGATTCGTCAAAAGACAGCATAAAAGGTGTTCTTCTTCATAATGGCAACACATTCGCTTCAGTTCCTATTGCTCACTCTGTTATTCTCCAAGAAAAATACGAGAATTTGGCCCTGATTCTTCAGAAGATTCGTTATGATGAGCATAAGTGGATGATTTGTGGAGACTTTAAAATTTTATCCATGCTATTAGGGCAGCAATCCGGTTTCACCAAATATCCCTGCTTCCTTTGCTTGTGGGATAGCCGGGCCCGTGACCTACACTGGGGGAAAAAAGACTGGCCAATTCGGGAGTATTTGAGACCCGGTGAGAAAAATGTTCTTCATGAGAGCTTGGTACCTCGTGATAAAATTCTATTACCACCTCTCCACATTAAGTTGGGTCTCATTAAGCAATTCATCAAGTCCCTTCCAAAAGATGGTGAGTGCTTTCGGTACCTTTGCTCAAAGTTCCCCCGACTTTCTGAAGCAAAGCTAAAGGAAGGAGTGTTTGTTGGCCCTGATATAAGGAAACTCATTTCAGATGGAGCATTCGCTGAAACGATGTCTGAGAAGGAAAAAGAAGCCTGGGATTCCTTCAAGGATGTTGTTCTCAAATTCTTGAGGAACAGGCGGGATGAGAACTATAAGGATATTGTTGCCAGGATGCTCAATGCCTTCAAAGAACAAGGCTGTAACATGAGCCTGAAAGTCCATTTCTTGCACTCCCATGTGAACTACTTTCCAGAAAGCTTGGGGGCATACAGTTTAGAACAAGGTGAAAGGTTTCACCAGGACATCAAGGACGCAGAGAGAAGGTACCAAGGAAGATGGAACACCACTATGATGGCTGATTTCTGCAGGTTGCTGCTGCGGGAAACCCCAGATGAAAAATACGCCAAGCAGCGCACCAAGAGAAGCATTCGGGGGAAGAAGAAACGGGCCCACCAGGAGATTGATTGACCCAAGAATGACTTTAAAATCTAAACTGTGTTGGCAAATATCGTGTTTTTACTAAACTTTGAAATAAAAATTTGCTAGTTATTACCACAGTGTCGGATCTCATTTATTTGAATTTTATTTTCACACCATCGGGTGTTTGTCTTCATGTATTGCAATGGTGCGGTTTGCGTTTTCTATTCTTACATACATACCTGTACAACATTTTTTGCACATTTCTTTGCTTTGCTTTGTGTCTAACCTCGCTCTTATATGCTCAATGTTTGTGCACATGTATGTGGCTGTTTTAAGTGCAGACAATTTTGCTACCATCACAGTGTGTTTTGTTGACATTACTCTATTCTTATGTGCTGCCTTGTTACAATTTTCTTTATTCTTATTTGAATAACTACTAAACAATTAGTATAAAGAATTCATCCAAGAAACTTTTATCTCGATCGCACTCAATCTGAAACGTTCACCTCAAACTGCTAACCCAATGTAGCAAAAAATCTGTACGTGATGGAGCAAATTGGTTACCAGATTTGGATTCAGCGCACCAAAAAACGTAAAAATCAATCGAAACATTAGAGGCAGTTTAAAAAAAAAATTTTTTAGTGTACCTGTGTAATTCAAGGGAGGAGTGGCCTAGTGGTTGGGGCAAGGTACCACAGGTCAGAAGGTTGGTGGTTCAAATCCCACAAGAGGACAGCAACCTTGGGCCAGAAGGACTGGGGTTTTTAGTCCCATAGGTGCTCCTTGTGGTCTTGGGCAAGCCACTTAACCCTCCCATTGCCCATGTTCCCTGTAAGTATTAGTGCATGTGTCTCATATCCCCTCGTGTTAAATGTATCCCCCAACAGCTTTGACCCAGTGAAAAACAGGATATAAATGCAGCTAAAATAAATAAATAATTCTTCTAGAAAATTAGGTGTTTTTTTTTTAATTTCTTTATTTATATTTTCCAACAAAATACAAACAAAAGAGAAAACCAAATTATAGAAAATTAAAGTATACAATTCTTCTCTGTGACACAAAATATTCAAAGGCTAAACACAGCCCACCCCACCCTGTCCCTCCCATTCTTATGCGATCATCAGGGGCCATATGAAAAAAAAACCATAGAACATTTACAAGCCTGCAAGGCCTGCAAAGGCTACAGAAGAGCCAGTACTCCATTACAGAGAACATGGGCACAATTGTGCCACCATGCGCATCTACCAAGCTCAGTAGTATCTTTCCAGTTAGAAATAATGGAAATAGGGCCACTCCCAACATGGAGCTCATACAAACTGACAGTCCCTTTGGAAGGACGAGATGCCAATTGCTGACTGAAAAATGACCCCAAATCAGGAGAGAGTGTCCCGTCCCTGAGTCCCAGAACAACCCAATATGATTCTATAATGAAGCCCAGTGAGACTGAATATTAGGACAGTCCTACACCACATAACTCAGGTTGCTGACATCTCCTTGATGAGACTACCACTTATTCTCAGCTGCATATTAAACATATGCCTACGGCCCCTTCCACCCATCGTGAGCCTTGCTTTGGCAAAAGCCATGGTATTAGGCCAGACAACTAGGGAAGCTCCTCCCCCTCCTCTTATTAAAACCCAAGCTTCCAACGAGCAAATCTAAGCAGTTATTTCTCCATGAAAGCAGAACAAGAGAGTTCTATCAATTTAACCATATATTTTACTTGTAAGGAAAACTGGTAGTATTCCTATTAAACAATTCACTTTAGGAGTGATAGACATACTTATATCTTCAAAATGACCCCAGAGTGATAGACATACTTATATCTTCAAAATGACCCCACCAAGAAACAGACTGACGACCATGTTACTGAATATAATTAGAGCTTGTTAAATCAAAAGGGTGATTGTGGTTACAGCATGAACCTAGCTGTGAGCCGCATGGATAGTAGACTCACAAAATCTAGAACAATTCCCTTGGCAGCCAGGAAAATCAACATGTAGAATTTAAAACCATGGGGGATACTACCTTCCATACTAAGGTGGCCATCCCCTAACTCTTATGATGAGCAGCTGAAAACCCTAAAAGTAGGACCTATATATCAAATTCAACAGCTCCATTACATTCAAGTGTGTCTCTTACAGCAGTGAGATGTCAGCATTTTCTATCTTACCATACAGAAGATAGCATTCCTCTTGGTAGAAATTATTAATGCCCTTACCATTCAGGTACCCAATCTTGAAGGAGAGCGTACTGACAATATAGCTCCAAAATTAACAGTCAAATATTGCAGAAACAGATCAATGTGTAGCATTTAGTTTTACATTGTAGAACAACTTCTTAAGCGCCATTAAAGTGTGGCTGCACCTATAGCCCAAAGAAATGAAAAGAGGCCCCATCATTTGATCAGACGCACATAAAACACCCAACTCTAAAAAAATTTAAAAAAGCAACATTTCCCGAAGCCACCTAAAACCAGGGGGGCTATATAACACAGAAAACTTAACGGGTGAGCCCACTAGGACAAGACAGACACGGAGGGCTCAATGACCCAACACCTCCATATTCCTGTAATACTCAGAATATCGCATCTTGTCCACCTTCCTTATTAAAAGTAAAGATAATGTCCTTCAAACGAGACAGAGTAAGATGTCCCAATAAATAGCAGTGTTACATGCTTAAATGCCGCTTCTACATGGATAGGTTGCCTTCACACGACCTCAGACCAGTTGAATGCCCATGATAACAAGCACCATAAAACTGTAGCAAATAGAAGATGCAATATAACCTTCACTGCATCACCGCCGACTCCTTATCCTCCAGAAATGCACATAGATCTCCGGGATCATCAAAAGTCTTGGTCTGGTTATGCAATGTGACTTTCATGCGGACAGGATATAGCAGTCCAAAATGGGCTTTCAGTTGAACCAAGCGTGGATACAACGCCAAAAGACTCCTTCTTTGATCCACCATCACCTTCGCAATGTCCGGGAAAAACAGACGTTTATTATTATTATTATTATTTATTATTTAACAATCACTTATATACCACATCTTCCATAGATCAGTTGCGGTTCACAATAAACAACAATCAACAAAGCAGAGTTTGTTTTACATGTAACATCATATAACCAAAAACAATAAAATTAGAAAACAACAATTGTTCAAGTTAACCAGCACAGAATGGTGCAAAACTATATGACCCTGATATTCCAAAGCAGTAAATGCTCTACTTTCGGAAGGAAGACTATGATAAAATGAGGAATATAGTTAAGAAAAAACTAAAAGGAACGGTTGGAAAGGTTGGAAAGGTTAAAGACTTACATCAAGCTTGGGTGTTGTTTAAAAATACTATCCTGGAAGCCCAGACCAGCTGTATTCCACACATTAAGAAAAGTGGAAGAAAGTCCAAAAAACTGCCAGCATGGTTTAAAGGTGAGGTCAGAGAGGTTGTTGCTGCCAAAAAAGCGTCTTTCAGGAAATGGAAAAAAGAGCCAAATGATGAAAACTGGAAACAGCACAAGCACTGGCAAGTTAAATGCAAAGCATTGATAAAGCAGGCAAAGCGAGAATTTGAGAAGGAACTTGCTACGGCAGCAAAAACACGAAATAATGACTTTTTCAAGTACATTCATAGCAAAAGTCCTGTGAGAGAGTCAATTGGACCATTAGATGATGGAGGGGTAAAAAGGGCAGTAAGAGGAGATAAGGCTATAGCGGAGAGATTGAATGAATTCTTTGCTTCGGTCTTCACTGAGGAAGATGTAGGGGTGTTACCCAAGACTGAAGTGGTATTTAAAGGTGATACGGCAGAGGAATTGAGAGAAATATCGCTACACTGGGCAGATGTATTACAACTATTTGATAAACTGAATAGTAGCAAATCACCTGGACTGGATGGTATACATCCAAGAGTGTTGAAAGAACTGAAATATGAGATTGCAGACCTGCTATTAGTAATCTGTGAACTTTCATTAAAATCATCTGTAATACCTGAAGATTGGAGGATTGCCAATGTAACGCCAATTTTTAAAAAGGGTTCCAGGGGTGATCCGGGAAATTACAGACCAGTGAGCCTGACGTTGGTACCAGGGAAAATGGTAGAAACCATCATAAAGAACAAAATTACACAGCATGTAGATCAGGGGTCTCAAACTCAAATTGCTTTGAGGGCCGAATGAGGACTTGTAAAGTAACCCGGGGGCCGCATAAGACGCGGGGCCTCATTTGCATAAGGGGCCTCATTTGCATAAATATTTGCATAATGTTACCATGCACTAACTTTTAGTAAACATGCCTCTTTAATGAGTGCATGGATAAAGAAAGACTAAAAGATTTAGAAACAGGAAGACAATAATTAAACTGGGAACCCCAAAAGCCAAACTTGGAATGTACAACAACACTGTAGAAATAAAACTATAAATTAATTTCCTCTTGTACTAAACAAAGCGCAAACATTAATGATGCACATTTCCCAGAGCTGACATATTCCAGTTAATAAATTCAAAATAAAGAGATATTTTTCTACCTTTTGTGCATTTTTTTTCAGTTGCAATTGTTCCAGCCACTTTCTTCTGGTTTCTTCATGTCTTCTGCTAACTCTCCATCGTCTGCTGTCCATTTGCCCTTTCTTCTCTCCTAGTTTTTTTTCCATTCTCTCTCTACATCTGCTTTAACATACTAATCTTTCTCCTTTTTCTCTTTCCTCATTCCTATTTCATCCACTCAAATTTTACCCCTCCATCCTCAATCCCCACTTACTCTCCCAATACCTGGCCAATTGTAGATTTGTCTTCTCTCCCAGACAAAATATTTTTCCCCTCTCCATTTCACTTTCCCAGCTCCATCCCATTCTAATCCTCCCCCAACATCAGCTCCCTTCTAGTTCCAGCCCCACCCAGCATACGCTCCCTTCTAGTCCCTGCATCAGCCCATTTCCAATCCTAGCCCCCCATCAGCCCATTTCCAATCCTAGCTCCCTCCCCTCACAGCCCATTTCCATTCCAAGCCCCCTCCCCATCAGCCATTTGCAGTTCAAGCCCCCCTTCCAATCAGCCCACCTCCAGTCCTAACCCCCATCTGCCCATTTCCAGTCCTAGCCCCCACCATAGCCCATTACCAGTCATAACCCCCCCCCTGCCAATAGCCCACTTCCAGCCCTAACCCCCATTACCCCATTTCAGTCAGCCCCTCCATAGCTCCTTACCCGTCCTAACTCCCCCCATCAGCCCACTTCCAGTCGTTCCTATCCCCAAACTGCCTATTTCCAGTCCTAGCCCCCACCATAGCCCATTACCAGTCATACCCCCCCCTCCCAATAGCCTATTTCCAGTCATAACCCCCCCCGCCAATAGCCCATTTCCAGTCATAACCCCCCCTGCCAATAGCCCATTTCCAGTCATAACCCCCCCCTGCCAATAGCCCATTTCCAGTCATAACCCCCCCTGCCAATAGCACATTTTCATTCATAACCCCCCCCCTGCCAATAGCCCATTTCCAGTCATAACCCCCCCTTGCCATTAGCCAATTTCAAGTCCTACACCCCCCCTGCCAATAGCCCATTTCCAGTCCTACAACCCCCCCTGCCAATAGCCCATTTCCAGTCCTACCCCCCCCTGCCAATAGCCCATTTCCAGTCCTACACCCCCCCCCTGCCAATAGCCCATTTCCAGTCCTACCCCCCCCCCCCCGGGTAAATAAAAAAAACACCTGGCTTCTTCTGCTGCTGCAGCAGAAAATCAGCTGTCCCGCGGCCCCTTCCTCTCTGCCCGGAGATCCCTCATTGTGCTTCATCAGCGTGTGCTTCTTAAGCCGCGAAGAGAGTATTTCCCTCTCGCGCGGCTTAAGCCTATTCACTTGTCAAGCCTCGCGAGAGGGGAATACTCTCTTCGCGGCTTGAAAAGCACACGCTGATGGAGCACAATGAAGGATCTCCGGGCAGAGAGGAAGGTACCGCAGCACAGCTGATTTTGCTGCTTGAGCAGCAGAAGCCCGTTTTAAAAAAAAAATTGACAGTCGATTCTGCCGCTGCCACGGCGGCAACGGCAGAAGCAAGGCTTTTTTTATTTCCCTCCGTCGCGGGCCGCACAACCTTCTCTCGCGGGCCGCATGCGGCCCGCGGGCCGCGTGTTTGAGACCCCTGATGTAGATAGTGTCATGCAGCAGACCCTCTGGGAACAGAAGAAAATGTTTTAAACACAGAAAAAGTCAGGCATAAGCTGCAATATTTCGAGGAACCAGATAGAGGGAGCAAGAGGGACCTCCGAGAGACTGAGGAACCATGCCCCATAGGTCGTGAGGTAATGCCAGCCAGCCTCCAATCAAGGAAGAGAGGAGTACCTCTTAAAGAGAGTCTGGAAGAAGCAGGACCAGGAGAAGAGGCAGGACCAGCAGAAGAAGCAGGACCAGGAGAAGAGGCAGGACCAGCAGAAGAAGCAGCCAGTTCTGGGAAAGGAAGGGCTGAAGCAGTAGCCCTTGGACAGGAGTTTGGCAGAAGGCAGCAGCAACCGCTGTGGCGTGAAGAGAGGAGCAACCGAGGAGAAGGAGAGACAGCTCCATCAAGAGTGAGTGCTCTTCGTCCAGAGAGGCGAAGGCATTGCTGTGACTGCAGTAGAAAGCCAACTGAAGGACGGCTGGAGAACCTAAGGCCGATTGCTCAGGCAAGTCAGAATCCCAGCCGAGGCAGGCCTCAACCCTCACCTGGAGTAGAAAAGCCAAAGATAAAAGGTAACCCTTATTTTACTCGAACCAGGTTTCAGACTGCTGGTATATGGGGAGGACAGGGAGCAGAGGAATACTGTCCATATAAAACAGCCTATGATACAACGTACAAGAAATGTTTATCAAATAAGAGACTTTTTAATGAGAAAGGCTTGCATGAAGCTAATGTAAAATCCTTGCAGAGGGAGGAGTGTTCTCAGTATAGGAGAGCACAGGACTGACGCCCTACGCTTAACCCTGAGCATTGGGAGGTCATACAAAAGTTATATAAGAAACCTGACTACAATTTGCCAGAAACTACTGACTCAGTTTCAGAGGCTTCCGAATTGGAACCGATGCAAGTGGAATTTGCTAAAGAGCTTTCAGATACAGAAATGGACTGTAATTACTGCATGACAGGAAGCCTGGAGTCCTTGCCTAGCGTATAAGCCATAACCTGAGGAATAGAAAATGTTTGTTTTTGTACACTACTCTGTGAAGATAACAGTTTTGCTTTAAACTCATGTTTTACTTTTTCTTCTAACCTGAAGTAAGGACACTTGTGTTGATGTTATTGCCCAACCGTTTGAACCTTTGCAAGAAGGGGAAATAAATGCCTTTGTTTTCCCTCCATTCTGACCTTTGTGTTCTTTGAGATTTGGTAACAAGAAGGCTACCAGGCTAAAAGTCCCTGGGCCCTGTGAAACATTTGCCAAACTCAATCTTATATATTTTTGTGTCCAACCTACCTTGGTCTATTACCCTGCCAAGGTGGTGCACGTGACAATAGTCATGGCCTAATGGGAGACAGCCAACATGGCTTTAGACAAGGAAGATCTTGTCTTACTAATCTGATATGTTTTTTTGAAGGTGTGAATAAACAGGTAGACAAAGGTGAGTCAGTCGATATAGTGTATCTGGACTTTCAGAAAGCATTTGACAAGGTCCCTCATCAGAGACGTTTGGCAAAACTAAAAAGTCATGGGATAGGAGGCAGTGTACTGTTGTGGATTGGGAACTGGTTAAAAGATAGAAAGCAGAGGGTAGGGCTAAATGGCCTATTTTCCCAATGGAAAAGGGTGAATAGTGGAGTACCCCAGGGATCTGTACTGGGTCCGCTACTTTTTGGAAAAGGGAATAACTAGTGAGGTTATCACATTTGCGGACGACACAAAACTGTTTAAAGTTGTTAAAACCCAAGAGGACTGTGCAAAACTGCAGGAGGATCTGGATAAATTGGAAGACTGGGCATCCAAATGGCAGGTGAAATTCAATGTGGACAAGTGCAAAGTTATGCACCTAGGGAAGAACAACCCAAACTATGGTTACACTATGCAGGGTTCCACATTGGGAACCACCACCCAGGAAAAAGATTTAGGAGTCATCGTGGATAACATGTTAAAACCCTCCGCCCAGTGTGCAGCGGCAGCCAAGAAAGCAAATAAAATGCTAGGTATCATAAGGAAAGGAATGGAAAATAAAACAAAGGATATTATAATGCCGCTGTATCGTTCCATGGTACGACCGCACCTTGAATATTGTGTGCAATTCTGGTCGCCGTATCTTAAAAAGGATATAGTGTTATTAGAAAAGGTACAGAAAAGAGCCACCAAAATGGTAAAAGGGATGGAAGGCTACTCCTATGAAGAAAGGCTACAAAGGTTGGGGCTCTTCAGCCTGGAAAAGAGATGGCTGAGGTGAGATATGATAGAGGTCTTTAAATTAATGAATGGAGTGGAACGGGTAAACGTAGATTGATTGTTTACATTATCAGATGTCATAATGTGGAAGCTCTGGAAGAAGTAGCTTTAGAAAAAAACCCTGTTTTACATGGAACTGAGAAGATGCAGAGAGCGCAGTTCCAGCGCAGTACAGCCAGAGGGCGTATGTGCGATTCCTCAAAGCCAGAAGCAACGTCCTCTGACACTGATTGCATTAGTAGCAAGCAGTTTCACCTGAGGTCAAGTCAAAAATGTTCAAACCAAAAATCACTTTATAAAGGAAACCAGATGGTAGAAGAGGGCAGCAATTGGAGAGAGAGCAGCAATTGGAGAGAGAGCAGCAGTAAGAGTGGGAGCAGCGGTAAGAGCGAGAGCAGCCTAACCAGGAACATAGCCGGAAGCACAGCAAGTAACACTGCAAGAGGCTCCGCAAGAGGCTCAGGATGGAGCACAGCCTGGAGCAGCAGTTTGGATAGCTGTGGGAAAAGGAACCTGGAACAGGACAGCCTCCACGTGCAGCCAACTCAAGGAGACAGAATCTGAAGGAGTTTCACTCAAAGGGATAGAGTGCAGAGAGGCCAAAAATATTGGGACGGAGTCCATAGCAAAGCAAACAGAAGAAGCAGTTTGCCTGACAAAAGCAACTCTCCTAGCCCAAGTAAGTTCATTGTATCAAACCAGCAAGTAACAAGGAAGGGAAGTTCCTACCACAAAGATACCTTTGCTAAGAACCACAGAGGGTGGAAATCCATAACGGGTTTGCCTGATAGCCCTGAAAGCAGAGCACTGCATAGAACAGCTCATCTGCCTGAGAAAGCACGTACAAGGAGAACTCTGGGTGTGGCAGCTCAGAGAAGCCAAGGTATGCAAAATCCTTAATTCTAAGAGAAAGTTTTACTGATGAAAACCCTGTTCAAAGAGATAAGTTTTATAGGGGGAGAAGAAGTAAAACTGACCTTTTAAGAGCACTTCCCCATAACTTAGTAAGAGAGTTTTGTGGGATATACCGGTTAGGGTCTGTTCATCCGGCTGGTTTGAACTTAGCAGTTGATTGGGGAGTATGTCTTTAAAAATAAAATGAGAAGAAAATTATGAAAAGAAGATAAAAAATAAAAAATAAAAAAGAATAATGGCATGAAATACAAGGCGATAGTATTTCTGAATTCGCTAGAGAAAAAAGACTGCCCTGTTAGTTTTTAGAGATAGGTAGGAGGAGTCTACAGGGTTTAAATTAACGGGACTAATTCCCTGCCCGCATGCGCGGCGTTTTTGCAGCCAGGAGAAGTTAGTATGAGGAAATAGCGGTCTGTAAGTTTTACGTGGGCAGCATCATTTATTTAAGGTAACTAGTTTTGTGCATTCCACTGGGTGGGGAGTCGATATATTGAAAGATAGCAAGGTATAAGATCTTTGGAAGTTTTTACTATGGTAGAGTGTTTGTTTTTGTTCTTTAATACAGCAGCAATAATTAACGGTCCCCTGAAGAACCTCAATAGAGAAACGCAGAGGCGCTTCAACAGTAGCGTTGGGACTTTTCAATTTGACAGCATGACTGCAGTATTCTTATAGAATCCCACAACTATTGCAAGTTAAGTAGAAAATTCAACAACACTTTGAAAATATGGTTGATGGATTTTTTTAAACAATAAGACGGGTTCGCAGGCATTGTGAAAGGATCATTGATGCTAACAGGCATATCACTGGGGAAAAAACCCAGAAATTTATGCCACTTTAAGTCTGAGACCCATAGATAATGAACCCTATGATTTGAATTCAGATCCATATTGAAACTGCTCATTAGTAAAGTGACAGAGCGTAGGAATTTTATGATTTATTGCTGAATGATTGCTCTGGTACAAGACCATATAGATTTGTCGAGATTCATCTGAGGAGGGCAGTGACCCTGAGTCAATGGACTTTGAATATGAAAACAGTATTCCCATTCCTCAGGAGGAGCCGATGGAATGTAATCTTTGTTCAGCAACTAGCACGAATTCCCTGCAAGATTTGTAGAGAGAGAAGAACTCTGATAATGGTGAAGCTTGTAACCATTTCTCTGCTGATTTATTAATTTGTTTTGATTTAAAAGAAGCCTTAGCCCAGACTTACACTTAACTGTGAAACCTACAACAGTTGATTGTTTGAAATATTGGTGGAACCTTTTTGTTAAAGAGAAGGACTGTATTTACTTTCTTGGTGTCTTACTGGACCTTAGCGTTGACCGGGGAAATAAAGCCTTGGTACTCTACACTCAGACTTGATTCGTTCTTCATAAGGAGTTCTGCACTACAAGGACCAGAATCCTCTGGGCCCTTCAGGTCAATCACTCCTTAAAAATTAATTAAATGCGCCAGATGCCCTTACTCTAACCAACCACTAGGGGCACCTGGTGACACAGAATATAGAAAGACTAGAGGACATGTAATGAAGCTACAAGGTGATCTATTTAAGACAAATAAGAGAAAATATTTTTTCACTCAACGTGTAATCAAACTCCGGAATTTGTTGCCGGAGGATGTGGTAAAGGCTGTTAGTGTAGCTGGGTTTAAAAAAGGTTTGGACAAGTTCCTGGAGGAAAGGTCCATAAACCATTATTAAAAAGGGACCCAGGATATCAATGCTTGACCCAATACAAGCATTGTGGGACCTGTGTCTCTTGGGGATACTGCTAGGTATGTATGACCTAGATTGGCCACTGTTGGAAACAGGATACTGGGCTTGATGGACCTTGGTCTGATTCAGTATGGCATATCTTATGTTCTTATGTTCTTATTATTTGCAACACTTGCTGAAAATGCAAAACTTTCAAGATGATTGGGCGTGGATGCTTGCTCGTGGCCACGGACTGAGTAGGCACTCTGTGGGCGCGCGCGATCTCGAACGGCATAGTGAAATGCAACTTTAACACATCTAGAATCATGGCCCGCAGAAAGGATATCAAGTCATGACCCTCTGCTCCCTCAGGAACTCCTAGTATCCTTATGTTGTTTTGCCAAGAACGGTTATTGCCATCTTCTACCTCTCTTTGCAGTAAGCATATCATCTTGGCCTGCTTCTCAATGGCTTCGAGCCTCTCCCCATGAGACGCCACCACTTTCTCTACCTTCTCCAATCGAGCCGTGTTTGACTCCAACGAAGATCTCAAAGCATTGAAATCTTCCTGCATTGCACATAGCGATTCTCCATTAGCTTTGACCAATACTTTGCCCGAATCTCAACCAAGATCTCCTGCGAAGTCTCAGGACTATCTCGAATAACCGCCATCTTGTGAGGTGAGAGAGGTTCCATCTTGGTTCTCTTTGCACTAGCATTTTGAGAAACTTGGAAATCCAGCCGCGTCTGGAGCCCGACATATCCGAGATCAAATAGTAACCAAGTAGGTAGGAACTATTTGATCAAATATTACAGAAATCAGGATTCTTGTCTTTGGCCCTCCAGAGCACCGTTCTTACACGTCCATCTTGACCAGATACCAGGCTCCGCCCCTCAGTTAAGCTCCCCCCCCCCAACTCCCCCCTGGAACATATGTTCTAAAGAGCCTGTAATACAATATCTATGTTCCAATTATTTACTGAAATCATTAATGTTGGCCCCCTGGTGATAGCTCCTACCCCTGAGTTTGATCATTCGATTGTCGCCCCCCCCTTCAATGTTACACCGCTTTGACCCGGTGAAAAGCGGGATATAAATACAGCTAAATAAATAAAATAAAAATAAAATAAAATAAATTAAGCTTTTTTTTAAAACATTAGATTCCGAGTGAATTAATCCTTTACTATAGGAAAGCAGTTTTGTTTCCTCTTATCTATGTTCTTAATTTATGATAATAAACTTTGGTACTGAAGTTTTTCCGGTAAGTGCAAATGTATCTTCTCATGTTCACTGTCAATTTCAATTCATCTAAAGTTCACTTAAAATTCTGATGCTTGAATATAATGATTCATTTTGTATATCATTAGAGGATCCATCTCTTATAGAATTAAAAAAATATATAAGAATACAAATAATTTTACTCCAGAGTTAACAAAAAAATGACTGTATGCAAATTGCCTTATCTCATAGTTTAGCAGACATTATAAGGGGTTTCCTCTGCTTTGCAGCTGTCCTCTCTCTTTGAAGTAAAACTCCAGATTCTTATTCCCACTATCCTGACTTTACTAACACAAAAAGGGGTGTGCACTCTTAAGCATGTATTTGGTTTCTTTAGGTGCTTAATAATGCAAAGTGCATAAAAGTCATTTCTTCATGGATATACCTATAATTTTATGCACCTACAATCAATTGTGTGCATTTTTAAGTTCTTCGGCATTTATAGTGCATGTCTATAAAAGACAAATAGGTCAAACACAAAATAAATGCCTGAAAATCTGGAAAAATTTGCTTAAAATGAGCATGAACCAATTTTTTAATTGGCCATGCACACTCCTACTATTTCCTTTTCTTGACCATTTTCTGCAGATCCAAGTGCAGGTATTCCCTCTAACAGATCTGGATACCTTGATGAAAGGAAAAGTGTCACTGCTGATCCACACAGTCTTGGAGAGAGATGGTGGGTGGGAATGGAAATACCTGAGAGCACTCTTTAAATAAGGTGAACCTAAGCATAAAATTAAATCAACTAAAATTCATCTTATATATTGGCTCCCCCTCTTAGAAGGCTGAAAGTGAGGGAAAAATAGAAGTAAATAGTAAAAGATAAAGATGGGCGATGAAGAGGTGGGATGCAGCATGGGAAGAGTGAAAGGCTATTCTGTCACATCACTTATTTTACCATCTCTTACCTGCCACTCATACAGATTATAATGTATAATAATGAAATGCTCGCTTCTTCCTACTCACCACAAGGAAGGCTGTCATTCAGCCTGTAATTATTGAAAAACATATCAGCGCTATTGTGTGCAAGCATTAGCTGTATGTATATTTTTGGATTTTAAGACAAGAGTACATTGTCATTATGTTTAGACATGAGAACTGTTTAAAACCAAAGTTCATTATTAATGCTCATTATAATTATTTATTGCATTTATATAACATCTTAGTCCTAGGTGGCTCACATGATTTGCAAGATGCAAAAGCAGCACATGATACAGTTGGGGTAAATGATTCTTAGAGCAAAGCCATTTTCTTTAAATCAGATTTGAAGTCTAATTGAAAGCGGACATCTGACATTTCCTGAATACCCTATGGTAGTTTTACTCCACACAGGGATAGGCTGAGGGAGATGCAGGGCCATGTGCAGAAGACTGATTGGGGGACCTTATCTGCATGCACCAATAGAGGCTGAAAAGTAGAGCTGAAAAGTGGGGCCGTGTGCAAAGAACACAGTGACTCAATGGTAGGGCCGGCCCTGACTCCACAGATAGGGGCATGAAAATGAGAAGAAACATATGTAGGACAATGAAGTGAGTTTGATATGAGGAATAGAGACAACTAGGAGAGGAACTGAGAGAAATCAGAGGAGTTGTGGGATGAGATTGCAACAAAACCTCAGTGGTAATCAGTATAAGAACAGGAGAAAGCCAAACAGGCAACTGAGGTTTCTTATATTCTTATTGTCATATTATTCCAGTTTTGATGATGAATAGAATAGGCAGTTGCAAAAGATTGATCATTTCTTTGCATATTAAAATAAAAATAATAATCTAGAGCTGACATTTAACATTTATTCTGGTATAAGAGGAGAAGCTGCCATTTATCAGGACAATCTATCAGCTTGGCACTTGGCATGCAAATTGTGCAGTAAACTCGACAAATAAAATATTCATACCTCCATTTGTCTTCATCTTCTGAGGTTAACCTGAAATAGATGTTCTGAAAACTTCTGTGCCTGGTAAAATCAGGCTAATTTATAGACCGATCTGACATAGTATTAAACTGATGAGTAATTCCTAACACATACAAAATTAAAATTTTTAAATAACATTCATGTTATAAGGAGAAATAATTAGGCTTCATCAGAAACTTTGGCCTGCATTATTTCTTTACAATTTGCAACAATAATCAATAAAAATGTTTCTTCTGAAATAGCATCGAATGCACAGCACAAGTGTACAAAAAGGATAGAGGAATTCAAATCTCGGTCCAAAGAAAAGCTAAAGCACCCTAACTACAGTTTCATAACATGAAAGGAAAGGAGTAATAAAATAGGATCAAAAACTTTCTATTTATAAGTAGTGTAGCTTAAAAAGATGTTAACCATCCCTGAGAGACAGGTGGCTGAAGCAGACATATCAGAAAAAGCTGCAGAAATATCCTGAATCTGCCTATCACTCAGGGATAACTATAATGGTTCATAAAAAAATGCAACTTTGATGTTTAATGATGCATTTGCAAGAAAATTTTAAAAGAATAAAAGCCCCAAGTTGTGATACTCTTATATTTCATTTGCAAAACCAATTTTCTTTTCTTTAGTGTGTATTTTGCAATATCAGGAGATAGTCTCACATTCAAAAAAAAGAAGAAAAAATCTATTATCTATATGGATCTAACAAAATCCACTCTAACAAGTAGAAGGGGGAGCAAATTCCTCTTCCAACTTCTCTAGAATCACTGAGGTGTTTATATTGTTTTAACAATATTTAGGAGACTTGTGTGTGCCTCTTACCATTTTTCATAAAGAGGGGAAGCTAATATACTCTTAGGGGTATGTTTGCTAAACTCCGGAAATGTTACGGTTGTTAAGTTCCCCAGTAATGTTATGGATGCCCTTATAAAAGAGTGGGCGGTGCATCAGTAAAGCAAGCCGTGTCAGGTAACGCATGTTACAAGGCGAGTAATGCATGGTACAGTGCGCCATGGACCCACCATGAGTGAACATCACAGCCGACGGGAAGCAGCAGCGCGTCCAAAGGGGTTGCAATCTAAGGCACGCTGACAGTAGAAGACGCACTGAGGGATGTGCAAACATTTATTTATTTATTTATTTATTTATTTCTAGCTTTTCTATACCGCGCTATTTGACATCAGTGCGGTTTACAGTCAACAATTTTACACAAGGTGGGAAGTGCCTTGTGCTTACATCAAACAGGACATATTAACTGGGATTCATAACATTGAACTATTTACATCTGAACAATGGCAGCTTACTAGTGTCCCTGTTATATTCTTATAGCTTTTGGGTGGTTGTGTTTGTGCAAGGTGTAGGGGAACCGTTGGATTGCGAGTAGTATGAGAGGAATAAATGATGTTTTATGGCTTTCCTGAATTGTGAGAGATCATTGATTGATGTTATGTTGGACGGGAGATTATTCCAACACCTTGGAGCGTAGAAAGAGAATGCCCTGTTTCTAGTTGTTTGCTTGCATTTTGTCACTTCGATTGGGGTTACCAGTGTGTTAGCGCCTACTGACCTTCTTGACCTATTATCGGGGGTATGCGTAATGAGTGCCGTGATGGACGAGGGGGATATCCTATTGATGGCTTTAAATGTAATGAGCAGTGCCTTGTAGGTGATTCTGCCTTCTATTGGTAGCCACTGAAGGTCCTTTAATGTAGGGGTGATATGGTCTCTTCTTGAGACTCCGCAGAGGACACGTGCTGTGGCATTCATTGCAAGCTGCAACTGGTTTAGGGAACTCTTGGGGATCCCGTGTAGTCTTCATGTGCCAGCATTGGTCTTAGGTGACGTAACGTCTTAAGCTTGAAATATATAGCCTTGATGGTATTGCTTATGTGCGCTTTAAAGTCAAAACGTTGATCAAGCGTAATACCCAGATAGCGTATCGTAGGCTTACTTGGGAGCTCAGCGTCTCTGACCTTTAATGTATTCGGAGGGGAAAAGGTTTTGTTCTTTGTTATGAACAATACCTCCGTCTTCTTGAAATTTATCCGAAGGTTCTGTTCGAGGAACCAGTCTGTGATCGTGTTGAAGCAGTTAACTAAGGCAGTGAAGTCAGGATGCGCGACATCGAATGGCATAAACAGGAGGACATCATCTGTGTAGATCAAGCAGGAGATTCCAAAGGATCTAATGATTTCACAGATAGGCTGCATGTAGATGTTGAATAATAGTGCAGATAGGGACGAGCCTTGGGGTACTCCTTGGGTTTGTTGAAATGGATCCAAGGTGTTGTCTCCCATCCTTACATGTTGCCATTAGTCCTCTAGATATGATTTACACCAATCCCACTCCAAGCCCTGAATTCTGTTATCCTGGAGGCGTCTGAGGAGTTGAGTGTGACTGACAGAGTCGAATGCTGTGGCAATGTCAAGGAAGATCAGTGCAAATCCTTTCTTGATATTATCTAATCCTCTGGATAAGGTATTGGTTAGTGTGGTTAGTAGTGTTTCTACGCCGTGAGCTTCTCGAAACCCATGCTGGCAGTCATCTAATGGGGCTGAACTGTCTATGTGCTGTTGAATCTGTCTTTGGACATTCTTTTCAATTATTTTGGCAAGTAGGGGGATACTTGAGATCGGTCGGTATGAGTCGGCTTTCTGAGGATCTAAACTATTGTTTTTGAGGAGCGGGCAAATGGAGGTGTGCTTGAGAGAAGACGGGAATGTTCCTGTTGAGAAGGATAGGCTTGTGATCCTTGCTATGATCGGGCTGAGTTCTGTTTTCATTGTCCTAATCCAGTGCACTGGGCAAGGGTCGTTCGGTGCAGTAGTGGTATTGATAGAAGCAATAATGTTTTTGATGTCTCCTGCAGAAGGAGGAGATAGCTCTGTAAACAGTGGTGGTTGAACTGGAGTATTTTTTAGTGTGGTTCTCGGGGCTATGTCTGTTTTGATAGCTTTTGATTGAAGGTGGTTAGCGTACAGCTGAGGTTGTATTGGTTCATGGTGGAGGGAGGAGGGTTCCTTGGTTATTGATTTCACTAGGTTGAAGAGATCCCTGGGCTTACTTAGGGAGCGGCGAAGAATCTCAGTATGGAATTCTTTCCTTTTGGAGTATGTTAATTCCCGGTGCGCTGATAAGTGTGCTAGATAGGATGCTTGGTCCTCTGTTGAATGTGAATGACACCATCTTTGTTCCAGTTTCCTTAAACAGTGAAGAGACATCCTTATATCTGCAGAAAACCATGGCTCAGATTTCCTTTCACAGGCTGTTTTGTTGGATGGGGGTTTTTTCTTCGTTGAGGGTAGATGAGCGAGCGAGCTTAGTGTGTCATTCCATCTCCTGGTGAGCTCGTAGAGGCTGTCAGAAGGCTGTTCGAGAATTGGAAGTGCATGATTTGTAATCTGATCCTTATCAAGTGGTTTATGGCATCTAGAGTTCACCAAAGATATTGTGCTCGTGTGGTTGGTAGAACAACGTTCCTGTTGTGCTGGTATTCGGAACGTGTTTAGACTATGGTCTGACCACGGGACGGGCGTGATGGCTAGGTTGAAGTCATGATCGGGGCTCGCATTCGCTAGTGGAGAAAAGATACGATGAAGGGAATTTCCTTTGTGGTGGGTGGGGGCCTTTATGATTTGTTCATAGCCAAGTTCTGGCATTGCTTCCAGGAAGGTATTAGCATTGGTATGTTGTAGAGATGCAAGATTGAAGTCACCCATCATCCAGTTTACTTTGTGTGGGTTGTCTGGGTTACATGCAAGGTCAATTATGTTAGATAGTTCATCAGTAGATACAGAAGGAGCTCTGTAGATGAGGTTGATAGTGACGTGTTTGTTGGCTATGGTAACTGAGTCAAGTAGTGCCATGGTATTGGAGGAGGTCAATTGGAACTGGAGTTCGGATCTTGCTAGTATGAAGACCCCCCACCCCTTCTACCAACTCTATGGCAGTTATATATTGAGAAGTTAGGTGGAATGAGTTGGTTTAGGATCACTGTGTCTGATTCTGAGAGCCAGGATTCAGTGACCATTAGTATGTCCAGGTTGTGCTGATCTATGAGATCAGTAATGGCTGGCCATTTCTTACGGGCCGAGCGGGAGTTTATGAGAGCACATTTTAAGTAAGGGTGTCATCATGTTTCTATGTTTCTATATGGGACCAACACAGAGGATCTCTAAAGGTAAAAAGTGGACTGTTGTAGTTGTTGTTATGGAAGGACAGACTAGATGGGCCTTGTGGTCTTTTTCTGTCATCATGTTTCTATGTTTCTATGTTTCTATGTTTCACATGAGAAACTGAGCCGTAGGTGTAAGGCCATAGACCATAGGCAGCTGATATCGCAGTCTGTAATGGGGACGTGAGCCACAGATAACACATGCACACACACCATGAAACTGTATGCACTGAACCCAGCATGCAGAGGAGTAAACAACGGTAATGGAAAGGGCACCAGGGGTCGGTCTGAAGGGCCAGCTGTGTGGATGGTGTGTGTATAAGGGCAAAATGGGCAGGAAATCCAAAAAGGAGTAAGAGGGAATAGAACTGGTACACTGAAGAGCCCAAACACAGCTCACTGACACCCATACCAAACCACTGAGCCACCTGCCCACCCAAACAACCCAAAGAAAGGGAGCACATGTAACAGCTAGCATGTGACGGATAGGCTACATGGAGGGGACACTGCAGTGTACAGTGAAGAGAGGGAAGGGTATGTGGTGAAGGGACAAAGCCGGAGCCATTGTATGGTAGGGAGAGCAGAACAAATGAAAAGGAACCTGTGGGACCCAAACCAACAACCTATGTTGGCTCTACACACGTCTGCAACCACTATCCCAAACAACCGCTGCAAGCACAATGCAAATATGTTCCACCAAGTGGCCATCGTGTCTGCTAGATCATCACGCAGTAGTGCATCCTATGCGTTCTACGTCCTATGTGCATTGCGTCATACGTGCGTTGCAGAGAATGCACATAGCAGGGCATCTGACACACAGTGCGCACAATAATGTGTGTAATGTTACAGATCTTTCTACATGCCCTATGAGATATGTATAGGCGCCTTAGCATATGTGGTCAGATTATGGCGCGTAACAATGCACATCCCAAACAGACGTCATGCGCATTATTGTGCATGCTGCAACGTGCGTTCAACACACGAACGCCACAATACTGCACATTACAGTAGACTACCTGTCAATTGCCCTTCCCCTGTGCTTCCACCAGTTCTAGGACTACAGCTGTACCCTGGCCCCCAACCATGGTCTGACATTCACCAGCAGATGTGAGGGCCAGATGTGAGGGCACCGTCTGCACTCATGGGTGAGGAATCCAGGGGAAGATCATACTATCATAGGTATAACATAGCACAATCCTCCAAGTCCAACAAAGATTGTATGCTGGGGTAAAGAGAAAGACGCTGATAATGGTGGTGATGAATTATAATGACTGGCAATTACATAACCTTTATTTGCATTCAAAAGGTTGTTATGAAACTAGTCACACAATATGAAGAACATAAACACCGAGGAATATTATTATTCTATATTTTGAAAACACCATCAAATTTACATGTTCACAGTGTGAGTAAAAATGTTTTCATGTAAAGATGAAGGTACACAAGATGCTCTTTGCAGCTGTGGTAATTAGGTAATTAAAGAAATTAAAATGATCAAATAAGAACATTATTATAGGAATGTTATGAGTCTCAGGTTAACATGCAAAAGTCAGATAATTCTTAATTGCAGCAAATGGCCTGCAGTGTTTTTGCTGGTTTGGCTGGTGGAATTGAAGGCCTAAAGTTCCCCAGCCAGGTTAGCTATTAAAACCAATACCCCCAGAAGAAAATGAAATAGTGGAGTTCCACTATTTCTTTTTCTTCTGGGGTATTGGTTTTAATAGCTAACAATAGAAAGACTAGATGAGATAGTTAGAAAACAGTTAAAGCTAGGAAAGGAGCTAGTTGTTTTCAATACTTAGTGGCCTTTTTAGTAAAGTGCGTTAAGCAGTTACCAAGCAGTTCATCACATGCTTAACATCTCTGGAGACCCCCAATACCACACACCAAGAACAGACAGCAAGTGGTAAATCCAGTGCTAACTGCCCTTGAAGCTGCAGGCAGAATCACGGAGGAGTCAGTGCAAGGAGTGAGTCTGCTGGCTGGTGACGGCTAGCGTTCGAGATATTGCCACTTGCTAGCTGTCATGACTGTCAATAGTGCAACTGCACGTACCTCTTTCTCAAGAGATGGAGGTAAGGGTAACTATGCCATTAGCAGCCCAGTAGTACTGCCACTGCCCATGCATAATGAAGCACTTCCCTCCAGATCCTGACCCAATCCCCAGTCTGACCTCCCTGATCCATCCCCTCTGATTCATGCCCCCCTTAAATATGATCCTGTTGAAAAGCAATCAAACCTTGGAGGACCTCACATGAGGCCCTCCACTCTCGATCAGGCCTCTCCCCACCAGACCCTACCTGGACCCTCCCCCACCCTATTATCCTCCCTGTATCTTACCCAAGTGCTCCCAAATGGTCCTTGCAGTCTTTTACTCCTCCCTAGCTCCAGCAGCACTCAAAATGGCCCCAGAAACCTCATGTGGTAGTCTCATAACCCCTTGCAGTAGTACAGCAAAACTGCAGCATGAGGTTTCTGGCACTGAGGCAGGAAGCATGTGCTCTGTGTATTAAAGGGAGGGCAGATGCCAGGCTCACTGCCTGCATTGACCACACAAGTTTTGCACTTGCCGTGTGTTTTTTTTTGGGTGCAGAACCCTCAGTAAGTGCAAAACCTTACTGTACTGTAATTAAAGAGCACCTTAGATTATAGGGGTGTACATGGCAAGAAAAATTCCATTTGTGCTCATTCAGAATAACATTTTCCAGATTTTTGGACATCTTTCATGTTCATTCTTTAGGCACACATTATGGGGGTCATTCTGCACCATGTTTAGCAGGGATGTATGTCCAGTTTGGATGTATATCCCCCGCTAAAAGCCAGGGGACAATTCCCAACCCAAAGTTCCCTATATGTACAGAGGAGATGTGTGAGGAGCTCTGGATGGGGGTGGGAGGGGAAGGACCAGAGACCAGAGACTGGGCGGCGCTGAGGCGGGACCTTGGCCCCAGATGTAAAGGGCCGATTCTGGTTATGGTCTTGTACATCTGGGGAAGCAGAGATGTTGGAGGTGGAATAAGACCCCTGGTCAGGGCGATCAGTGACATCGGCCCCCACACATCAGGTGAGGAGCAGCAGGGGGTTTCCTGCAGCCCGATCCCAACCTTATCAGGCCTCTTTGGGGGTCAGGTGGCGGGGAAATCATCATTTACAAATCTTTGGGGGTTCAGGTCTTCTGCATGGTGTCCCAGTGCCATGACGACAGGACATCATGGCACCGACCACCATGCAGAAACATTGGAAGGGTTAGGCAGGGGGTATTCCGGACATGCAGTGGATCTGAATTGGGGCACATCCTGTCCATCCAGGCTGGTTTCATCCGATTCTGCTCCCGTGGGGACATTTAGCTCCCATAGGTTCAGAATCGAGTGCAAATCCGGCACATCCAAATTTTGGACATCCGGATAGGCCGGATGGGCCCCATTTGGATTTGGCCTCCAAGTGTCCTGCTTATTAAAATGTGCTAACTGCAAGATTTACTATGCGCTCCATGCTGACTGATAGGAACTACTTAGCAAAGGATGGGGTGGTGACTGGGTGGGTTAGGGTTGGTGTGAGCATTGACAATACACTGTGGTGAGCACAGGTCTCATTGGTGCATGATAACCATGATTGCTGCCATTAGCATGAATGCACTTACCTCCACCTCAGTGGATGGCAGTAGATGCACCTGTGTTAGATAAACTTGCCATTTAGCATGATGAGGTGCATCTTACCATGATAATGACAGGGGACATGCCGCGAATGCCCCCAACAGTTAACATGGGTTATGTCATCTCCTGTGCTAACATTTGGGACTTAATGCATGGTAAACTACCGCATTTTAGTAAACATGCACCGTATGTTTGCTAAAACTTTTCCAAGCATTCAAATCAATGGCACACCTGTTAATATATTAGCATATGCATGTTCAAGAGATTTGTATGCTCTTTACATTTGTAGGCAGTTAAACAAACCAAATGTATGCTCATAAATACACATCCTTATTAGATTTATTGTGCTACTTATAGTATGGTTCAAAAGGCTTTATGATAAAAATCTTTCTTTACTTCAAATATTTATTTTAAAAAAGTTAATTGTTATGCCATATTCATAAACCCATCATTAAATCCATCCATTAAGTTTAATTTTTCAAACCTTCAAGACCCTAGTAGTGCTCTGACCTCTGTGTAGATGGTATTTTGCCAGTATGGCTGTTTTATCAAAGTCATATGTCTTAACATAATAAGAAACTAGACAACCACACAGAAACTAGACAATCACACAGAAACTGCATAAATATCACCTAGTACCTAAACAATTCACACAAAACCAATGGACATATAGCAAGGGGATTTTGCTGCTAGGATAGCACAGGCCTTCTTTCATAGCTCCCAGATTTTTTTATCTAATTAGCCCCACCCCCTCCCCTCTGTATGGTAGAAGGGTATAGGCCATGACACTCTTCTCAGCCTGACATAGGTGCGACTTGAATTCCTTCTACAGCTGTTGCTATTGTGCAAAGGCTGGGATTCCTCTCCAAGGAGTGTATGAATGCTGTTTTCCAAGTCCCTACCAGATGGATTCCATATGGAGCCATACACTGCTGCTATTGAATCAGCCTCATATGCTTCTGTTATTAATAGTCCACCATTTTTTGTTTATATTTATCTCTGCAGAGATAAGTTGGTAAAACGTTAATCTGCTGTGCATTCTCACTGGTACGATGTACAATGTGGATCTGCAAATGAATGATTCAACACAATTCAAAATGATGACATGCCTCTAGGACAATGTGGTACCTATAAGAACATCACAATAAATATACTGAGAGTAAAGCTGCTTTCCAGGCATCGGTGCATTAATGTTCCTTCATGGTGCTATGGTTTTATTATGGATATAGTAATATATGCATCAGTGCTCATGCGGACTCCATGGGGGATTCCATATTATGATAAACATTGCACAGCCACCATTGTATTGATCTCCATGGCTTTAGGCTGCAATCAGGTTTTTATTAAATAAATAACACTACTATGACTTCCAAGTTCCAATTTCTCAAACAAATTTTATAATGAGGAAACCAGTTAAAGTGCATTTTAAGGCATCCATGTTAACTCTGTTTTAGAAACACAAGTAGGCACGTACTTGTCATTTTAAAACACTAGTATAAATGGCATGATGCATGCCTACATTTCAGGCACAGGCATTAACACCCCCCCCCCCCCCCCTAGGGTTGGTGTAAAGGTCCGTGCCTATATTTTTCAAATATATACATAGTGGAGAATCTTCATAAAGTTTGCAGACATGCTCAATGGGATATTCAGTTTGTGCCGCTGAATATCTCTGCATAGCCTGACTAAATGCTCTGACGCTAAGTGGTGAATGTCGAGGTGTCCCGGGGTGAAGTGGGGGCATCAACACGGTTAGCCGGTCAGTGGCAATATTGAGCCGCTAACCAGATAACTAAAGTGACTAAGTTTAGGACAGAAAAATGGCGGCTCTAACTTTAGCTGATTTAGCTACTTGGCCAGTGGCTGAATATTGCCACTGATGAGATAACTAAAATGCTCTCTGGCCAGACCAGATATTCAATGCCGATGGCCAAATATGTACCCGGAACTAAATATCTGGGTATAATTTAAAGTGGAGGCAACCATCCAATTTAACTGTGCTGTCCACTGCCATTGAATATGTGCCCTGTAAATTATAGTGTTTTATAATCTATGTGCACACTTGTGCACTGCCCAAACTCTGCCTATATGCATTCCCACCAGCAAGGCACATACTTTAATGAGTGGTCATGTGGCCACAAAATTACCTCCTAATTGTGCAAGACCACTACAGCCCCGAAAGAGCTATGAATTCCTTTTATTTGGCAGATTAACCCCTGGCAGTAGTACTCGCTAAGGGCCAGATCTACCATTTTGAACCTGGGTAATAACAGGTGAGACTGGAGGGGGATCACTTCTGCTCCATCCGCTAAACTACCTTGAGTAAGAGTGGGGGTATGGTCAGGGCTTGAGCTATGAAAGGGATATAAACTGCCATGAAAATTTTCAGAAAATATTTCCGGATTTCTTCAACCAATTAGTCAGGATTTCAACATGGAATAGGTGCTAATCCCCAACTAATTTGGTCCTATCATGCACTAAAATTTATGTTGTAAACTGCAGGTTCAAGCAGAGATATGTAGGGGCTTATATAGCCAATTCTGTATGGCAGACTTTCAAGGGGACCCAGGAAACCGGATGTTGCTGACTATTTAGATTATTACAGAGCTCTATATTTAGCCATGGAAAAAGTGGGGTACCAGGAGGAAGGACTAAATTGGAGCATGTATATTTTTCTATCCATGATAGTGTAATGCAAAGGAGAAAGACAAACTAGATTGTCCTGGATGTGGAGAATTCTTGCAATTGGTCACACTGTGGATGGCATGTGGCAGATAAACTTATGGATGGGGACAGAATAACTAAGCAGATTTGAGGACCTGGGCTGTTTTTTCTGCCATTTATTTGCTATGTTACTACTGTCCTTATTACACTGGGTCACACCAGCATCCCCTTTCTGTGTGATGCCTCTTTTAAGAGCATCTTACTATGTTCCTCAGTTATTAATATAAATGAAATATAGTCATGGAGAGATTAATTGGAATAAAGCAGGGTTAATCACTTCACCTATACCTTGAGCATAATTCAAGCATCCTCCATAAATGCAGTGTTTAATTAATTCAGACTCTACGTGACTTAATGAAACTTAAATTAAATGTTGCTATACAGTATTCTTTGTTTGCAAAATATTAGCTGATTAGTCAGCAGTACATTTTTTAAAATATAAGGTGACAGTTTCTTGGCTCCTCTAATTCTTCTGTAGGTCTGTTTTCTTTTTCCTTATTATATAATTTGGATTTTGTACGTTCACGCGTCTTTTTTTGGAAAGAAAGCTATACAGTTTTATGATCGCCCCCACGTTCCATTTAAAATCTCATTTCATGAGTCTGCTCTGTAGTTAGAGTTATAATTTACCAGTGCGTGTTTCAAAATGGTGGGAGTAGGAAAAAGAGACGCTTTCATATTCTTAATATACTTATTTAACCTGAAAATAAAAGGGTTTGTTCCAAAATGTACAGAGCTACACTATGCAACGGCTACATGCCCCAGGCATTTCCTCCTCTTTCTCTCATTTTCTTCCCAACATCCCTTTCCTTGGTCAGGATGCAATTTGAGCCTAGATGAGGCTCGAATAGTTGGGATGATGATTGCAATTTTCCCTTGGATATGTGCAGAGACGTTTTAGTATCAACATAACCTACAGCTTTCTTAGGACCTGATTCACCAAGTTTTTCTCCCATTCTGTGTCAATAGACAGAAAACTTAGTAAATCAGGCCTTTAGTGCTACAGATTACACACTAGGGTTGCCTGTTTCAGAGGGACGTTTTCCTGACAATGTTGGAGCATAGGAGGACCAGGAAACCTGGAACAGAATGCAGTCTGTACATGTTCCAGAGAGGGAGGTATGAAGCAATATCTTGCTACTGAAAAGAACAAGCTGTGGAAACTTATTTGAAGGAGAGCTGAAATTACTCATTGTTTAGTAGCTTGAAGCTGAAGTAACGTCTAACATGAGGTAATTTTACAAGTTCATTAACTCACTTATGTGGTATGAAGCTCGAACCAGAAAACTGGTCGCAAGTCCTGGGAAATAGACCCATGCAATTAGTACTCTGACCAGGAATTGTTTAGTGTCAGGATCATACAAGGCTGGAAATGTGCCTGAGTGACTTGTCAACCTGGTTCCCTCATTCCAGCCATGCATTGAAAGTCACTCCTGCTGGCTTCCTGGAAGCCTGGTGATGACATCAGCACCCCTTCTGCACTTGCGGCCTGTGCGTCTGCATCACTCGCACAGCCCTTGATACGGTCCTGCTCAGTGGAAACCTGAACAAGAGTTGAGAACTTGGGAGAATAGACCCACACCTTCCCTTTCATCTTTACACTGGTTCAGGTAAAAGTAATAAAAAATTAGAAGCAAAAACAAGGGACAAGTCAGAACTTAGGAAAGAGGAAGCTAAGTCTGAATCCCCCTGCCAGGCTTGTTTTCTCCTAATAATGTGTTTTTATTAAAAAAGGGTATATTTTTTACTGAAAACATTGAAAGAATGTGAGAATATCACCAGCAGTATGAGAAAGATCTCTGCTAAATTAAATTCACAGCTAGAGATGCAAAGGTCTAAAGAAAAAGGAAGGATCGTTTGGGTTTAAGAATTGTTTATACATATTCAAAATGTAAAATGTTACATGTCCACTCACAACCCGTCATTCCCATCTTCCCTTATTGTTGGTTAACAGCACTATTATTTTTGAGAAGAGTGCTGTTAGAACATAAAGAGCCTCATTTTATTCTAAAGGTAATATAATTCTGAGACAGAAAATGCTGATTAGCATATGATAATTATCTTCCTTTTGTTTTTAAACAAGCTTATTTTATTAACATTATGGGCAAGATTTAAAACTCTTATTTTTCTCATAGGCACAGGATGGGAGAAAAGTCTTACAGGCCAATATTCTTCCATCAGTATATCTTTTTAAACACTGGGTGTGGAGGCCAAAAAAAACAGCTATTTGGTGCCAGTATCCGGATAGTGGCTGGCAGTGAGCATTTGGATAATGTGGTAACTAGCATCACTATCAGGAGTATGTTGATATTCATTCCACTATCTGGATAGCTACCTAGATAAAGCTAGGATAGCCTTTCACCATCTAACTTTATGGAGAAAGTTATCTGTATAGTGGATTGAATATGGCCATTTTTCGAGTAATTTGCCACTCCACCCTCACTCCGCACACAGACCACCCCAACACTCTCTGGTTAGTGCCACAGTAGTCTGGAAGATATTCAGAAGCACTATTAGATAGTGCCAATGAACACTGCCAGCCAGCCTCAGCCAGCAGGGTCTATTTGGATTTATTTATGTATTTAACACTTTTTCTATACCGCTTTTCATGATATCAAAGCGGTTTACAATGAGCATTAACTTCAGTGGTTACAATGAACATCAGGGTAGGGGGTATGGGTTAATTTGTATGACATGGTAGCCATTCAGATGACATAGTTCTGGTGGGAGCCAGGGCTTACTCAAGTAAGGTGTTGGGTGGGGTTGACTGTTGTTGAGATTGGGAGAGATTGGGTTTTCTGGAGGGGGCTGATAGCTTGAGGGAAGATGTTAGATCCAAACAATTCTTGGAAGAAATGGGGTTTTAGCTTTTTGTCGAATTCAGTTACGTTGTCGATGGCTCTTAGGTTACTTGATAGTATGTTCTAGACCAGCAGTTCTCAACCTGTGGGTCGCGACCCCAATGGGGGTCGCCACAGGATTTAGCAGGGGTCTCCTCACTCTGCCAAGTTAAAAAATAAATAAATAAAAAAGCGCACAAGTTGCTGCCGCTGCCGAGTCTCCTTCTCGGCAGCGGCAAACTCACCACCTCTCTTCTGCAGCTGCGGCTCCCTGCCTCTTAGGGAACCACGGCTGTGCCTGTGAAAACGTTGCGGAGCCTTCCCGTCTCTCGACGGGCTCCATGCAGCATTGTCCGGCCTCCTATGGAAGTGGTATGCAACTTCCTTTGGAGGTGGGACAATGCTGCATGGAGCCCGTCGAGAGACAGGAAGGCTTCGCAACAGCTTTACCAGCACAGCCGCGGTTCCCTAAGAGACAGGGAGCCGCGGCTGCAGAAGAACAGGGCAGTAGCAGGCAGACATAGGGAGAGGGGAGGAGGGGGAAGGGAACCTGCAACGGGGCTAACATGGAGGGAGGGAGGGGGGGCTGACATGGATTGAGGGGGGCTGACATGGACAAAGGGGAGAGACAGGGGGACATACTGGACAGACAAGCGATAAATGCTGGACAGAGGGGAGAGACAGTGCGGGTTAGGATTATAATGGGCTGATGGGGGGGCTAGCACTGGTAATGGGCAGATCGGGGGGGCTAGGACTGGTAATGGGTTGATTAGGGAAGGCTTGGGACTGGGAATGGACTGATCAATGGGGGGTTGGGACTGGTAATGGGCTGATAGGAGGGTAGGACTGGTAATGGACTGATGGGGGCTAGCACTGGAAATGAGCTGATTGGGGAGGCTAGGACTGGTAATGGACTGATGGGGAGGGGGTAGGACTAATAATGGGCTGATTAGGGGAGCCTAACACTGGTAATGGGGTTGAGGGGGGAACTATCATTAGAAGTGGTGCTGATTGGGGAGGCTTCAACTGGAAATGGGCTGATGGTGGGGAGGGGAGGATAGAGCTGCTGGCCTTGGAATAAAACTGGGGGCTAGGGCTACAAATGGGCTGATGTGAGTGGATGGGAGAACGGGACTGGAAGGGAGTGGATGCTGAGAGGGGCTGCCATGGTATTTGGACTAGAAGGAGACTGGAAATAGGCTGATGGAAAGAAGTGAAGAAAACAAAAGAAGATATAAGAAATGGCAGGTGGACCATAGACTACAGAAAGAGAGCTAAGAGAAGACAGGAAAGCAGAAGCCTCAGATCAGGACCAGCATGATCAGAGAATAAATTGGTCAGACAACAAAGGTAGAAAAAATAATTTTATTTCATATTAGTGATTTGACTACAAAATCATCATAATTTTGAAATCAAATATTGTTACTTGTGATTAATTATTGTGGTTTAAATAAGTAAATTTTATAAATAAAAACATATTGCAAAGGCCTATAATATAGTAATAATTCAATAAATGATTACAGCGACAATGCGTTAACGGTAAAGGAAGAGAGACGCATTTGATTTTATCATTGGGGGTCATCACAAGTTGACCAATGGTAAAAGGGGTCGTGGTACAAAAAAGGTTGAGAACCACTGTTCTAGACTGATGGGCCGCATATGGAGAAAGTTCTGTTATATGTGGCCTGGGAACGTTTTGTTTTGTGGGTTGGTATAGTGAGGAGATTTTGGTTTGGTTGTCTTCTTGATCTGGTGTTGGGAGTCATCTGTATTAGGGTTTGGAGGCAGTCTTCTGATTGGTTATGTATGGTAATGAATTTGTATAAACAAATTCTCCACAAAGCCTCAAATCACAATAGACATCAAATGTACTACAATGCAGCTAAAACCTTACAAAGGCCAAATAACAATTTAATAAATCATTCATCAGAAACCATTGTTTTAATTACAAAAGTGTGCAAAACTGTATAACATTAATCTCTATAAAACTTCAAATATCACTTAAGTCTTTTAATTAGAAGCATAGAAACATAGAAATATGACGACAGAAAAAGACCACATGGCCTATCTAGTCTGTCCTTCCATATCAACAACTACAACTTCAAGCACTTCTCGTAAATTACTTTAAATTGCTTTAAATACACAATTCACACTCCTACTACCACACATCCTTCACACTCACACTCATTCATTCAAAGATCCTGTCTAGATGGCATAAAGCAAGTGAACAACAAAAAGGCTTTACTGAGGAGGGAAGTAATTAAAATGGCGGCGAGAGTTTGCTGGCTGTGAGACGTGTTTTATTGAGTCTCCGATTGCTCGAGGAGTTCCCCCTTGCTTTGATGCTATGGGGCGGTGAAAACGGAAGCAGGTTCCTTTACCTCGTTTGGACCTGCTGTCCTCAAGTCAACGTGTTCTCAGTGATTGCGGTTTTGTGGTCAGCAGCGGAGCAGCATATTCGGCGGGGGCAGTTGGAGAAGTATCGCCCCTGAGCACATCGGGTGTCTGGCTCTCCCCTGAGCAGCGCACCCTCCCACCACAACCTGGAAGTGTGTCCTCGGCCGTGCTTGTACTGCCTGCAGGGTTGCCGGCGAGCACTCCTGTGTGGCGGAGCATGGGAGGAGGTCTGGCTGAGTTGGATGTCTCTCCCGGCGTGAAGGTGCAGCGTGAGACAAAGGAAATTGGAAGTCCATCGGAGGTGGGCTAATTGCAGAGGGTGAAGAACATGTTTTGGGAGGCCTATGGAAGATTGAGTTGCAGTAGTCCAGGTGGGGGGTTATTATAACTTGGCATACAGCAAGGAAGTGGTTGTGATCAAGGAGCGGGCATTAGTTATGAAGGATTTTCATTTTATAGTATGCTATATGGTGGTTTTCTTGATGCGGGCTTGCAGGTTTAGTTTCTGGTCTAGGGTAAATCCAAGGTATTTGACTTCCGGTTTTACTGCAAGGTTGATATTGTGGATCTTAGTTGTTTTGGGTATATAGGATGGGTTTTTAGTTATATGGAGGACTTCGGTCTTATTGTAGTCTATTGAAAGTTTATAGCCAGTTAACCAGCCTGTAACTGCTTTGAAGCATCTTTTTATGGTTATGTGTACTGGAGTTTTTGTGGAGATGGAGCATATAACATTAGGTCATCTGCCTATATGTAGTACATTATGTTGAGTTGTTGGATGATGTTGCAGATTGGTTGAAGGTATAGGGTGAATAGTAATACAGAGAGGGAAGATCCTTGGGGTATTCCTTGCCGCTGTTTGAATGGTTTGGATATTTTATCTTTTATCTTGATTTGTTGCAGTTGGTCTGTCAGGTAGGATTGGAACCAAGATTGTGGGGTGTTAGATATTCCTATGTCCATAAGTTATTCCTATGTCCATAAGTTATCAAAGGCAGTGGATATGTCAAGAAATATTAGGATGAATCCTTTTTTGGTCTTTTCTATTCCTTTGATCAATATATTTGTCGGTGATGCAAGCAGAATTTCTACACTGTGATTGGGTCTGAACCCATGCTATTGGGGGTCAAGGAGGGTAAATGTGTTGATGAAGTCTTGTAGCTGGAGTTGTACTGCTTTTTCAATTATTTTGGCTAGGAGGGGCATGCTGGCGATGGGTCTGTCAGAAGCTTGGGCTCAACTGAAGAGTTTTTAAGGATGGGTCTGATTGATGTAGTTTTTAGGTTAGTAGACATGTGTCCTTGTGTAAGGGATAAGTTTATGATCTTGAGTAAGGTAGGTGATAGTTCATTTCTGAGCATCTTAATCCATGAGATAGGGCATAGATCCAGCGGGGAGGTGGTAGTGTTAGGGTTGGTTAAGATGTATATGCCAGGCTGTCATCACCCCGATATTGGATTACGGCAATTCACTCTACCAAAAACTCCAAAAGCAGTCCATGCATCCTCTACAACTGGTGTAGAAATTGGCAGCTTGTATCATCACTGGAACAACCAAGACAGACCACATCACACCTGTATTACGCCAACTACACTGGCTCCTGATCCAAGTTCACACTAAATTCAAGGCAATACATTAATATGTATATAGTTTCCCCGGTTTCTATCCCACGTTCAATTCCTTGTTCTTTGTAAACTCAATGTTGTTTGTATGCATTGTAGTACTTCTGTTCGATGTACACCGTGCTGATTTTAATAGCGCGGTATAGAAGAAATGTTAAATAAATAAATAAATAAAATATTTTCAAAATCCTGCACCAATCCTCAGCAGATATCTTAGAGGACCTGGTCATAAGAGACACAGACACCTGCCTCAGGTTAAACAGCAACAAGCACATGCTCATTGTTTCCCACAGATTACTAGAAAAGCAAACAATCCACTTCTAAAAGAACCTTCTCATGAACCGCTCCCCCACTTATGGAACACCTTCCCTGACGAAATGCGAGCTTCCGGAAATATCAGAGATTTCAGAAAGAAACTCAAGACCCTTCTGTTCATGGAACATTATGAAAGCATTACATAGCCCAGCAATTGCACAGGCCTCCCCTGCCTTGAACCTGTCAGACCATTCAAACTGCTTTCTGATAACCTGGCAAAATGTAAATAAATAAATAAGTCAAGCCAACTGTAAATAGATTATACCTTGTTAAGTACCTTGAATGCCAACCTTTGATCCTTGTTCTCTGTATCCAGTTTATGTCTGAGGTGTAATGTAAACCACTTTCATTAAAGCATAAGGCTGTATAGAGGTCTAGTTAAATAAATACATGTGTTTGAGTTGTTCACTCAAAATTGGTTGAAATGAGGTCCATCTATATAGGTTTCCTGTGCTTTTGGTGGGTGAGTGTTTATTAATTGTGGTGTCATTACTGGTTGCAAATCTATTCTGCAGGGATGTGGCCAAGTCTTGTAGTTGTAGTTCAGAATCTTGCTGAAACAGAGGAACCCGGGTGAAGTAGTTGGCTATTTCAAACAATTCTCTGGGATGGTTTAGGGAGTTTAGGATGAGGTTTGTGTGGTACTCTCTTTTGTGTTTGTAGATGGTTACAATTATCCCTTTAATTGAGTATTCTTTGTGGTATAGAGGGTTTCTGGTGAGTCTCTATTGGTGTTCCATCTACCTAACTTTGAGTTTAGCTTCTTGTATCTACCCAGGAATACCATGATGCATGGGATTTTCTTGTGATATTCTTTCTTTGTGGTGCTAGTGCGAATGAGGCTATGGTGTTATTCCAGTTGTCAATAACTGTTGTGCATTTGATGGTCTTGAGTGTGATCATTATTGCTTTATATTTGATGTGTGCTGGTATAGGTTGATTGAGGTTGTGTCTAGTCTTGGCGTAAGGTGACCCAACAGTGATTGCTTATTGAATTGTTTGAATCTTCAAAATCTGTTGGGTTGAGTATGTAGCATATTGTTGTGGTGGAGCTGTATTAGATCAAACGTGGCCATGTGGTGGTCTGACCAGGGGATTGTGGTTACATGGCTGGAGATGTGGGGGGTGTTTGAGTGAAATTCCTTGGGTATGAATTGGAGGTC
The DNA here is from genome assembly GCA_033557465.1 of Ichthyophis bannanicus. Lineage (NCBI taxonomy): Eukaryota > Metazoa > Chordata > Amphibia > Gymnophiona > Ichthyophiidae > Ichthyophis > Ichthyophis bannanicus. The sequence continues at coordinate 389,570,628 of CM066038.1, read as the reverse complement.
CAATATGTTGCCGCTTGTATGAGTGGGAACTATGATGATTTGTGTGAGATCCATTGCATCAATGGCTTCCAGGAATGAGGTGGCTTGGTTTGTGGGAGCTGAGGTGAGGTTCAAGTCACCAAGTGAGATGAAGGGTTTATTTTTTTCAGTATGGGAGCAGGCAGTTTCAAGTAGGGTAGATAGGTCATCTCTGTTAGAGCTGGGTGATCTGTAGGTCAGACATATTGTCCAGTGTTTATTTTCAATTACCAGTATGTTTGAGTTGTCTATGGAGTTGGTTATAGTGGCATTGAAGTTGATATGTTTGCTGGAAAGAATGAAGATACATCTGCCTCTCCTATGGTGAAGAGTGAGGGCTGGGGTAAGAACATAAGAACATAAGATATGTCATACTGGGTCAGACCAAGGTCCATCAAGCCCAGTATCCTGTTTCCAACAGTGGCCAATCTAGGTCATAAGTACCTAGATTGGGTGATGAGTTGGTTTGTTAGTACATTATCTGTTTCAGTAAACCAGGATTCTGTGATGCACATGATGTCAAGATTGTGCTTGTTTATGTAGTCAGTTATGTGGATTTTGTGACGGGCAGAATGTGCATTGACAAGACCACATTTCATGTACTGGGTAGGTATTACGTATGCTTGCTGAGGCATAGAAAGTGCATTTAATTTGATGTTTATGAGCCTGTATTGTCTCCTTTGTCCTCGGGTTATTGGGGGGTCCATGTTGTAAGATCTCTGTATTTGTGTGTACGACTGGAATCAGGCCATTGTGAAAGCTTGTTGGTCTAGTAAACATCATGAGATTGAGTGAGAGTATCAAAATTGCTCCTGTGGTAATCCATGCCATGTTTGCATCTGTTGAGGATTGGTGATTCAGTATGTGATTTTGTTTTCTTTCATTGTGTGATGCTGGCTAGGGCTTTTGGGGATTGTTAACAGTATCTTATGTCTCACTGTTGGTAGTGTTATAGTTAAACGTTGTGAACAGAGTGTGTGTGAGAGAGATCATAATTGTTGAAGTGCAGGATGGTAAGCTTATAAGGTAGATAGACTAAGGGGCATGTTTACTAAACCGGGCTAACGGTTAACCCGGGCTATCTGCAACTAGGTCCCATTGAATAATATGGGACCTAGTGCCAGATAGCCCGGGTTAACCGTTAGCCCGGTTTAGTAAACATACCCCTAAATCTTACCTTGTTTCTTGAGATTTAGGTCACTCTAAGGGCCACATCTAAGGGCCCTTTGGCATGACACTTAGGCATGGGCCCACTAGGTGCAGGCTCACCTAGGTGAGCTCTTTAATTTAAGGCAGGTCGCTGCACAATGATATGGCTGACATAAGAGGCGCTTGCCTCCACATTGCCTTTCTGCTACTGATGGCAACAGGCTTTAGAGGAGGCTGGTGAGGCCTGAATGTGGATGACAGTGGTCTGCTGGGTCGGTGTGCTGTTTGCCACTACGTTGGAGCAGGTAAGTGTCTTTGTATTTACCATTAGTAAATTAAGCCTTTTAATAATAATAACCTTGATGATAATTGAAGACAATATAAACACTCAATATTCAAATTTCTAAATAGAGTTTGACAATAATAATTTCATACTGTGATGCTCTGGAATATACTGTACCTTATAACTTATTAAGGTTTTCTATACAGTTTTGTAGAGGTACAACATATATTTTAAAAATTAGAATGATATATCAGATTTACAGAGAGGAACTCTACAGAATGTCAATGAAAGAACAATAGAAATTAAAATTGTAGATTCCCAATGCTAATAGGTTTGATTAGCACCATGTTTCTTGACCAAAGTTTTAATCTTGAACATTTTCATGGAAAGTATGAGATAAGAGTAATGAATTTAATGTAAAATCAGTGACAAAAGATACAAATGATTACATGAATAAATGTTATTCTTCATGGGCTAACAGATTTGCGCTATGCTCAGTCTTTAGGACCCCTAAGGCAACTGTTAGCAAGGAGGGATGATAGCTACTGCACGCTGGTTTTCCCACTAATTAAAGAAAATATTGGTATGAGGAATGTGCCCCATGCTGCAACTGCATTTTCCTATGGGCAAGGCTAAGGAGGTTAAGATTCCCTCTCTAGCTCCTGCACCCTCCTCTTCATTACCTGGTTCCCTTGTAGGGCCGTTGGATTCTTTTGTCGTATGAGTGCAGCAGCAGCCAGCATTAACGGGGGAAGTAAACCCGATTGTGCAGACGTCAGATACAGGTGGCTTGACGTCTACCTCAAGTCTGGACTCTCTCTCTTTAGAATTGTAGTGTCCATTGCAGTTAATGAACATGCTTTGGCCTACGACAACTGTTACCAAGGAGGGATGATAATTTCCGCACACTGATTTTCCCATTAACTATCACTCGCACTGTGGGGTGCTGAATAGACAGGCATGGAGAGTGGGCATGAAGAGCACAATGCAGTTAGCGTAGAGGGACATATCACGCCCTGTCAATGTTGACATTAGTGTGAATGCACCTAACGCCAGTATAATAGGTTGCGTTAGGTGCACCTGCAGCACTTGCATCATGTGTTAGAGTATGCATCTGCATGTTAATTTCTGGGAATATGCTGGCCATGCTCCCAACAGTTACCATGGAGACTTTGCACTTAACATGCATTAGGTTTTGCACTTAATGTGCATTAGGTACCAAAACCTAACACCCGTTAGTAAAAGGCCCGCATAATAGAAGCAAAGACTAAGGTCCCCTTTTACTAACACTTAGTTTGAGCTATTTTTTCCTATGAGCTGTATAGCAGATACCACGAGCTAAGTGTTAGTAAAAGTGGTCCTTAAAATAGTAGGGGATTGTGCAGAGGTTTTCAGGGATGCATGTACATGTGCAAAACCTGTTGCTAGTTAATGAGATTTGTGTATTCTGAACTTGAATGAGATTTCAGAACTCATTGTACAGGGGCTAGTGCGTGATGGCTGATTTGGTGTTTTATAACATCTTCTCTAATACTGAAGATATTTTATTTGCATTAAAGTGCAAGCAAATCTAGATATTGGACTTTAGAGGCCATCAATGGAATCTAAATATTTTGCCTGTTGACTACTACCTATTACTGTATGTACATCTTAATATGACATAATTCCCATATATCTTTTTTTTAAACCAGTAAGGGGATCATTCCAGAACATGTTTAAGGGGATTGTATGTGTGGCGGGGACGTTTATGTGCTGAAAACGTCCCAACCGTATTCTGAAACACTGTTGACATGCGTGTCCATGGCATTAGCACAGGGATCTCAGAACGTGGGCAGGAGAGGGCAGAACGGGGGCGTGGTCAGCTGTGGAGACGTATTAACTGTATTCAAGAAAGGGCCATATACATATTAAGTGTCTCCCGGACTCATTCACGTTATTCCTCCTGAAACGTGGTATAAGGCTAGGACTTAGAAAATATTCTGCTGTGCTGTGCAATGCGTCCCATAGAGAAAAATGGTTGTGACAAGTATGTTTTCAACTGGTGTGACTGATGCAGTTTTAAGGTACAGGGAGCAGAGGTAAGAGAATGTTGTAAGGTAAAGAAACATTCCTAAACACCTTTATAGAAATATTAAGAAGAGCAATAGTGTTTATTCAGACTATGCACCTATGTGCTGTTTGTGTTAATGGAGCCAATCTATGGGACCCTAACAATTCCCATGTTCCGAAAAATGGAACTGCTGATGCAAGGATAGTTTGGGCGTGAACAGGGAAAGGATTCTTTTTTGGGTGAGAAACGGGGATCATATTTGTAGTCCTAGTACCGCAAGTGATCATGTTATCTCATAGCTGTCATTTATAGATTCAGGGCACCTTAACGGGAAGAATCATGTTTTTGTGGCAGAAAGTGACTGTGTGTGTGTGTGTGTGTATAGTTTGAAGGGTTTATGGGGGAATCTGGTGTGTTCATCTGCAATTCAGGGGGGACATGAAAGCCTGGCCAGTTCCTGGACCATATGGATGACCACAGCTTCACCAGTTACCAGTGTGATTAGTCAAACTCAGACAGGGTTCACTATAACAAAATGTTAAAACATTCCCATCAATGGTAAGGGACCATCAGAATAAGAGTACTCAACAGTGCAAGCAGTACTAATGCATGCCCATAATGCACATCTTGTGGGACCAATAGTGTTGCTGTTGAGAATGTTATAGTGCTGTTGCACTTCTGAATGCCCTTATTCTGAGGACCCCTATTATTGACAGGGATATGTTTTGACATTTAGCCATAGGGAACCCATGCTGATTCCTTCTAGATTATTATATATAGGGTACTCTTCTTAGATCAGATATTATTGGCAGTGTGACGAGGCAGCCATACATCTGTTGTGCTGGCACAGAGAGTCACGACTGATGTGGTGCCACCATTCCCCGGATTGTCCCATGCGGCCTACATATCTACCCAGTACAGGATCAACGAGTGCTCGAGATTGGTGAGATATCTGGAGTCTGGCTATTTGGTGTGATAGCACAAGGATCTCCCCTCCCATGCCCACACAGCCCTGACCAGGGGAGCAGTGCCACAAAGCTAGCTGTGGAAAGGCAGACAGAGTTGTCCCACAGGTAGCTGATGTATGCCATGATGGGACAGGTGTAACTGCTGTGAGAAATGCTAGTATCCATATAGGTGGGCCTAAGATGCCATAGCCAGAAGGCCCTACTAGAACTACAACAACTTCTACTGATCATAAGAACATAAGATCATAAGATATGCCATACTGGGTCAGACCAAGGTCCATCAAGCCCAGTATTCTGTTTCCAACAGTGGCCAATCTAGGTCATATGTACCTAGCAGTTTCCCCAAGAGACACAAGTTCATTTGTATAGTGCTACAAGGCATATGCAGTGCTGCACAGACACATGTAACAGATGGCCCCTGCTCAGTGGAGCTTACAATCTAGTCGGGACAGCCAACACAGCAGTTGTGGACAGGATACATCCAGGGGGAATGGTCAGGAAACACAAGGGAGCTTAGGCGGATCGGATCCAACAGCAGCATCGATTTGAGAGGGGCCAAGGATGAAGCCTGATGTACTGACTCAGGTAGTTAGTTCCATGCATAAGGAGCTGCAATGTGCAAGGAGCAACGTCTGGATTTGGCAGTAGTATATGTTATTCCCGAGGGCCGTGGCATCCACAGGTACAACGTTTCAGAATACAGTGGGCGCGGGGACATCTAAAACATTTACCTGTGGCTGAGGCACAGGGCCAATTGAATAGCTCTCGCACATGCCTGCCAAACATGTTTATCACCCTGATTCCAGATCGGCGGTCACATCCAGACGCGCGGATGCAGAACTGGGATCAAAGTGGGCATATTTCTGATTTAGATGTGTCCGTGGGCCAGATGTGCATGTTATGGAATCACACTCCAAATGTATTGCTGATAGGACTAGTTGCACGTTATTGAAAAAGATCCTATATCTTGCTTGCCAGATATATTTCAGTGTGGTTTAAGGGAAAGCTTGTGTGAAAATTCTGCACCATTCCTGCAGAATCCACAACATCATCCTGTCTGTTGTGTGTGCCAGCTGGTTTAGCAACAGGAAGAACTGATGGTAAACTCTTAATATTCTTTGACAGTAGAGCAATTTTTCTTGTGCTCCGAGTCATCTAGAATAGAGTTTCTCTGATAAAATGGCCAGTCAATCTCACAGCATGATGGAAAACAGATGTAAGATTAGGATGCAAAGTAGTTTTCCAGATACTTGGTCCCAGCATGCTGCATGACCTAGCCCCTACGTTAACCAGCCAAGTGCTGACACATGTCTTATAGCAAAATATCACTCACAACCACAGTTCAAAGGCCTCACTACCCTCCAGGGCAATTAATACCGCATCACATTCAATGGTGCTTGAACCAAATACACGAAATTCCCAAGGAATGAATAAAGAAGCAATCTCCCAAGCTCAGAGAAGTGCAGCAAGCTGCAACTACATTCAAAATTTCACTTCTTAAGAATGCATCTATCTTGAAAATGATTCTTTGATCATGCACTATATATAAAAGGCACAGTTTGGATAGGTTAACATAAAGAAAATGCTTTGAATGGCTTGATTTGAAAAGCATGACTGGACATCAAGTGGTACTTTCTCTGCTTATGTTATGTATCCAGTTACTTCCTGCAGTGACATGCTAATGGCTTTATACATCAATAACATGGTGAGAACTCATATAAAGAGTAATCCTGATTTAATGAACACTGGAATCAACTGGTTAAACAGCAGAGCGTGTGGATGGTAATTTTCTAAAGGGGCACGTGGGTAGAGAAGCCAAGCATGCACCTATTTTGGGCCTGCTTTATAAAGACGCATAGGCATCTATGGAGCATGTTTACTAAGGGGCGCTAGCTATTATTGAGGGGTTTGATGGGCGCTAATGAACCACTCTAACAGCCCGAGCCCACGGTAAACGTTTCATGCTAAACAGCATGTGATCAGGTGCGGACTGGGTGGGTTAGGGGTGTAACATGGACGTTGTCAGTGTATCATTGTTAGTGCAGGCATTTTGGGTGTGCGCCAACTGCATGTATTGCCATTAGCATGGGTGCACTTAACATCACCTCAATGGGTGGTGTTAAGTGCACCCACATGCCAGTTAACACAATGATGTGCATTAGCATCATTCTATTGACAAGGGGATAGACCCACAGGCCTCCAACAATTAGCACAGGCTTCCATGCTAGTCTGGTGGCACAATCACATGCTACCGGTACGCATCTCAGTAAACATACCCCTATGTGTCTTTATGAAGAACAATACCTGCAGAAATCAGGAGTAGATGTAAATGTTAGTGAATACACTTGGATTTTAGAAAAGCCATGTGTAAATTATGATTCTACCTATGCCCAAACTATGTCCCAAACACACCTACACTCGTGCTTACTTGTCATCATGTGCACTTTTACACATAAGTGTCCTTTTATCTGTGCATACTGGCATATATATGTGAAAAAGTCTTTATAACATTAGCCAGTTTCTTTACCTGAACACCTCCAGATTCTGGCCCATGTTCCATTACCTAAGAACATTTCTATTATCAAAAACTGGTCGGTTTCCTGGTTCGTCTTATTAAGTGAAATCATTTTATCAGAAAACTCCCATATCTCTATTTTCCATCCTGTGGAAAAATCACTTGCTTGAAAGAAGCCTTGCTCAGCCATTCTGGTTAAAAATCGCTCCACTATGATGATTTTTTTTACCCTTCCACTGTTTCCTAATGAAATCATAGATAAGAGAGAATGTGGGCTTTGAGGGCAGCTCCGACATTTTTTTTAAACAAATAAAAATGAATGCAATTTTATTTGTTTTAAAAACAAATTGAAACAAAATGGGAAATTTCATTAAATTTCCCTTTTTGTTTCAAGGTACATCCACATAGTAAACAACTGTTACCTATTTATTTGTTCCTTACCACTCATAATTTTAAAAATATCTATTCTCTCTCCTCTCACCTTTCTCTAAGCTGAAGAGCACTTATCTTTTTAGCTTTCTTCATTCCTTTTATCATTTATCATTAAACTCTGTACCTTTTCTACTAATGCTATACTGCAGGCATGTCCAACAGGTAGATCACCAGCCCCACTTGGCTCCATCTCTCCAGCAGCTCGCCCTGTCTCTAGGAGAGAGCTCGTACCAGCAGGTCGTCTGCCGAGGGCTTGCGACCGCTGCTGATACTTTGCCTGTCTTTTTTCCATGCCTGCGGGAATCTTGCCTGCAGGTGTATTGGGGGCACTTGTTGATTTTCTGCCAATAGTTTGTGGGTACCCCAGGGGGCCGCCGCCCATGCCCTGCGATGAGATGCCACAGGCCCGGCGTCATACCTGGTCTCCTGCCTCTCAGAATCACCCATTCCTGCCCCCGCCCCAACACATCTTAGAAGTGTGTTATATACCAGGCAATATCCATTTGCCCGGGCTTTACCCGAATACACTTACCATATTAGTTGTGTCGTGTGCTGGTCATTGGTCACTTTATAGTTCACTTTCATTAAATGTTTTCGGGCAGACGCAACAAAGTGTCAAGAATTTGGTGATTTTGGCGGGCTTTTTCAATTTTGTTCTAACTTGCCTATGCCTTGCCTTCAAATTGGTTCAAACCACTGTAACTTTTGCTTGCCTCTGCAATTTTATTTTGCCTAGCCTTTGCGTTGATTCTACACTGTTTGCAGAATTTATTAAATCGCGTGTGGTGGTATTTGAACTTGTTTGGCGGTATTTGATTTTATCTGGTTTTCTGGACAGGTGTTTGAGTTGTTTTGATGATTGTTTGGTGGTATTTGATTCTTGGTGCCAGTATGATGAATTCTTATTTTTACTTTTAGAACTGCATGTGTGGTTTTAGCATCTCCAGTCCTTATATTGCACATCATCCAGAGGTCTTCAGTTCCTGTTGATCTTTAATACTTTGGGACAGTGGCAGTTTTGGACCAGATTCAGCCAGTGTTTATACTAACTGAACAGATTTGGCCTTCTTACATCCGGCCACCCCAGTATAATGAAGATGAGTGCTCCAAAGAAGAGCAAAACCTACCACTTTCATGATAAATGGGAAATGGACTACTTCTTCATCATGGTGAAAGACAAGTGTTGTTGTCTAATTTGTAATGCCCCAAAAAGGGTAATCTGATAAGGCTCTGCATAGCAATGTTTGATGCTGATTTTCCACCCAAAAGTGAAATTCGTAAATTGAAGCTCAAAGAACTTAAATCAAAATTGGCTACTCAGCAACAATTGATGGTGAAGCCAGGGTCAAATTCGGTCAATGCAACCATAGCATCCTTCAAGGTCAGCAACCTGATCGCAAAGAAATGCAAACCTTTCACTGAAGGGGAATTTGTAAAAGATTGTTTTCTTGAAGCAACTGACAATCTTTTTGAAGGATTTAAAAATAAGAAAGAGATCATAGCTGCTATTCAAGATGTACAATTGTCAAGAAACACTGTCGTGCGGCGAATAGAAAAGAAGTGTGGAGACACAACTGAACAATTGTTGGAGGATGTTTCAAATTGTGTTGCTTTCTCACTCCAATTGGATGAATCTACAGACATAAGAGACTAGTCTTTATCCGGATGGTTTTTGAAGACTTCAGTGTTAAAGAAGGATTACTTGGAATGATTTCTTTAAAAGGGAGAACTACCGGTCAGGAAATATTCAGTTCTTTCCATTCTTTTGTAACAAAGTGTATTCTTCCATTGCATAGACTTGTTTCCATCATACAAATGGAGCAAGAGCAATGACAGGTGAGGTTAATGGTTTCATAGCCCTCTGTAGACAGCATGACGACTTCCCAGATTTCCTTTCTTACCACTGCATCATTCACCAGCAAGTTTTGGCAAGCAAGAGACTCAATACAAAGACTGTCATGGGCATCGCTTTCAAAATTGTAAATTCAGTTCATGGAAGATCACTTCAAAGACGGCTTTTCAATCTTACTCTTGATGAAGGGGCAGCGGAAATCGTTTTGCACACAGATGTAAGGTGGCTAAGTAGGCACAAATGTCTGCAAAGATTTTGTGATTTGCTGAATGAAATAAGAAGTTTTTTGAAGGAGAGGGGAGATGACCAAACAGAGTTGGAAGATGAGGAGTGGTTATGTGATCTGGCATTTCTCGCTGAATTTACAGGTGAACTAAGTGATATGAACCTTGAACTACAAGGTAAAAACAAATGTATTGGTGAAATGATGAGCACAGTTTCATCCTACAAGAGCAAATTTGAGCTAATGATGACTGACCTTGCAAACAACACTTTTGATCATTTTCCTAATACGCAGGACTATCTGGGACAATATCCAAATTTTGTTTTTCAGAACGAGAAGTATGTGACAGCAATCTGTTATCCAGGAATTCGAAAATAGATTCTGTGGCTTCCAAAAAATTGGAACAGTTGTGGAGTACTTGTCATACCCATTCAAAGTAGATGTGGACATTAAAGAAACTGCAGCTGCTATCAGTAAAAATTACTCATTGAACAAACCATCTCTTGAAAACGAAATATTAACCCTTAAAAATGACATTTTTCTCAAGACCCATGCTGAGCAAGAATCGTTTTGGAAGCTAGTTCCTAGAGACAAATTTCCCAACTTGAGAAGATGCAGTGAAGCTGTACACTCCTGTTTCAGTTCATCTTATTTGTGTGGCTCTGTGTTTTCCCATCTGAAAATGACAAAGAGTACACAAGGTTCCAACATGACAGATGAACATCTCCAGGATTCCCTGAGCCTGGCCTCACTCAATATTCACCCAACTTCAAAAAGCTGGTGGATGAAATGCAGGCTCAGACATTTCACTAATGAGCAAGAACGAAATATTAAAGATTGTGCAAGATCAGCCTGGATCAATACTTGACTTAAATTTAAAATAAATTACTCAATAAAAGTTAAAGAAAGTTATTAAGACAGTTAAAGATAGATATTACTCAATAAAACTTTAAGAAAAAATGTACTTTCCATTTCCCCTTGCAGTTCTTACTGGATCTTCGTCTCTGTTTTGTTTTTGCTTAATTTGCCTAACAGCTGATCACATCCAAGTAAATGACAGAAGGTTCATTAAAAATGGGGGGGGGGGGGGAATCCTCCAACTTTATTGGGTTAAAATTTAATTTGAAACTTAATTTTCATGGTGGTAGATCACCGGAACCTTTGGTCGGAAAATGTAGATCACGACCTGTTCGAAGTTGGACATGTCTACTATACTCTGTTTTGCAATGTGGTGACCAGACATCCACACAATATTCAAGGTGTGGTGGCACCATGGATTTTTTAAATTCCTTTTCAAATAATTCTTAACATTCCGCTTTCTTTTATGGTTGTTGCAGAACGTAGACATTTAAAATCAAGTGATTCGATTGACTAGCAGTTAAATACTTTTAATTTTTATCTTCTTCCCATTAATCAATATCTCTCTTTGATTGAAGATTGGCTCTTTGAAAACTGTCTACTTTTAAATTCCAAAAAATCTACAGTGACATGGTTAACAGATAGCTCACCATCTCCCACAATATTTTTAACCTTTTATGGTGGACCCATCAAATTAACCACTTCCTTTAAATACTAAGGCATATTCTTTACTCTGTTCCCTCCTTTACCAAACCAATCAGTTCTGTAGTAAAGTCAGTGTTCAACACTATGAGGAATTTCTGCACAATCCATCCATTTCTCGACTCACTGACCCAGACTCCTGTATTTTTAGCCTGATTAACCGTACTGACTATTGCAATGATGCTTATGCAGGATTACCCAATTTGGAGCACAAAAATACTACAATCCATCCAGAACACGGTGGTTTGTATCTTAGTTTATGCTAAAAGATTTGATCATGCAACTCCTCCTCTAATACAGCACCATGGTTACTGGTTGCAGCTCGTGTCTAATATAAGATTTTTAATATTGACTCATAAGGATCTCCATCAGAAAACTCCAGAATATCTTTCTTCTTTCATCATCCCATACTGTCCCGCTTATTTCCTCCGTTCACAGCATGGAAACTGCTTATGCCTGCCATCTCCATATCTGCCCAGATAGAGATTTAGCTATCTAGATGAAGCTAGGACAGCCTTTATGCGGCCTAACTTCAGGGCCCCTTTTACTAACACTTAACTCGAACTGTCTGTTGCATAGCCCCTATTGTTCCTATGGGCCGTATGGCAGATAGCTTGAGCAAAGTGTTAGTAAAAGGGGCTCTTTAGCTGGTCTAGGTTAGCCAGTTATTGGCTCAATATTGCCGCTGACCAGGTAGTCTAACTCCACTCTGCTTCTAGAAGGCCCTGATGCTAAGTAGTTACTATCGGGTTGTTTAAACTAAGTAGAAGGAGATATTCAGTAGCATTAAGTGCTTTAGTGATGTTGAATGTCACTCTGACCGCGGTTTAGCTGGTTAACAGGTCTGCTAACTGGCTAAATCATGTTGAATCTGGCCCCAAAGGAATTTACTTGGGCAATTGTTTAGTTAACTGGGAAAATGGCTTTGAAAATTAAACTCTATATTCACCTTTTTGTGCTCAGGTGTTTTTTTTGGCATTTGCATGTTGAGTTCAGTTTCAGACCAATATGAAATGCTGTATAAGATGTGTCATACACTGGAGTCATCCCTTGTAATGACTTTGAATGGAAATATGGTGAGGTACCTCTTTACTCTTCCTTTTCTTCTTTGATCTGTCCTATGTGTTTTTTACTGCTAAAGTAGTTGATGTGCTTCACTAAGCACCGTCTGTCTTGAAAGTAGTTTTTAAATTTTTAAAAAAAGCAGATCACATCTATATTCCCCTTTTTATATTTGTGGCTGAAAGGTTATTTCAGAAGTTACTACCAAACTACTAGTTGCTGCAGGACACTTCTAAGTTGAAAATCAGCATTAAAAAAATGGCATGAACTAAATGCCCTGTGACGCTTAGGCAGCTAGCAGTCAGTGCCTAGACAGCCCCAGCTTCCTATGCCAGCTTCTTGCTACTCCCAAGTGCTGACTACAATTGCTGGACCTGGATTTTAATTGCTTGCCTCTCCAAATTTCCAAGAGCTTGTCTTTTTTTGTGGCTGTTTCTCTTCTTCTCCTGCAGTAAGACGCCACATCTCTTAAAATCTCCAAAAGGAGTTGTAAAAATGTGTATAAACAAAGATGTTCCTATGCCTTGAGAACTATTTCTCATTGGTCTCTCGCGACCATTAACATTTCTGGGAAATTTTGAACTGAACTACCACTGGTCAAAAACCTTTGAAGGATCAAAGTCCATTACTGAGGGGCCGGTCATGTTCATTATCAACAAGTCATTTACATTTACGGGGAGGGGTATTTAGTGATGGCAGCTAGTCGTTCTAATGTGGCTAGCAGCCGCCATTGAAACTTAAAATTGGATATTCAATGCTGGGGTCACTTCTAGCACTGGCATTGAATATCGGTGTTGATTGGATTGGCAGGAAGCTAACCGCACAGGGGCAACATTCAGCTGCTGCTCGATGAGCTTGTGCGGCGAAAGTAAGGCCAGCCTTTGCTGCGCCTTACTTTTGCTACTTTGTCATATGCAGGCAGTGCCTCGATATTGTTGCCGCCTGGTTGTGGCTAGGTGCCACTCCCGGACTACCCTCATGTTAACCAGTTAGTATTGGGGCATGCAGAGGCAACACCCATGGATATTCAGTGGAGCTAACTGTGTTAATTCCTTCGAATATTGGGCCTTCTGTTTCCATTGATGATTTGAACAAAATTCATTAAGCTAAAAAACCTTTTTCAAAGCACACAACAGAAACAGGTAGCACAGACACTAGGGACGGCAATTTTCTTAAGAGAGAAAATCTTTCTTCATTAGTCAGTGCTAAATCTAGAAGCTGCCTGAGCTTCTTTCCTCTGCCAAGGACTTATACATGCTTGGTGGTGAAGATAGTTTCTGAAAATGTTGAACCAGTGTTGTTGTTTTTCTGAAACCATACTCTTCCACACTGGTTCCCATCAGCTAAGGAAAAGTATTGAAAACTGCGGTGCACCTTTCAGTGCTTCTATGAAGAGTTAGCAATTGCTCTTCCAAATGCTTGGCAGCATGTTGGAACAAGTTCTCCTTCTCATTTTTGGCAGAAGAACTTTCAGCACTGTGTAGTCCATGTAGCTGCACATCTTGATATATTCCTTTCAGTTATGTCTTGGAAATAAATCTGTCTTCATGATGCCCTGGAACATCTTTTAGTGATGTAAATGATATCATTGTGTTTTTGACATGTAATTCAATGGTGCTGAAAAAACATTTTTCTCTTTGAAAAAACAAGAGAGGTTTTTAATTGTTCTAAAGAAGTCCAAGAGAAAATGGAGTATGTGAAGAAATATGAAATCAGTTGGCTTTTTCAGCAGAACCTTTGCAATTTCCAATCCTTTACAAGTGTGGGGAGAACACCAGCTTTGCTTACATTGCGTAAGTATTGAAATGTTTGTATTTTACTTTCAAGACTTTCTGCTATTTTCTTCAATTGCTGCATTCTCTTTGGAGAGTATTGGTAGAACATAAGAACATAAGAACATAAGGTATGCCATACTTGGTCAGACCAAGGTCCATCAAGCCCAGTATCCTGTTTCCAACAGTGGCCAATCTAGGTCATACGTACCTAGCAGTTTCCACAAAAGACACAGGTTCCACAATGCTTGTACTGGGTCAAGCATTGATATCCTGGGTCCCTTCTTAATAATGGTTTATGGACTTTTCCTCCAGGAACTTGTCCAAAACTTTTTTAAACCCAGCTACACTAACAGCCTTTACTACATCCTCCGGTAACAAATTCCAGAGTTTGAATACACGTTGAGTGAAAAAATATTTTCTTTTATTAGTCTTAAATAGTTTACCCTGTAGTTTCATTGCATGTCCCCTAGTCTTCCTATATTCTGATAATGTAAACAATCGATCTATGTTTACTCGTTCCACTCTGTTCATTAATTTATAGACTTCTATCATATCTCCCGTCAGCCGTCTCTTTTCCAGGTTAAAGAGCCCTTTACAGAGTCTTCAAAACTGAATCAAAATCTTTAATATACTTAGCATTTTTAACTGTTCCTATCACACTTGAATTTAATCTCTGTTCAGTACAGTGAACATCAACTACATGGCTCATGTTTTTTTTTTAATAGCTTTATTTATCTTTTCAAATGCTCCACCTAAGCAATACAACAGGCAAATTACAAAATCCGTGTGGGAGCACACAATAAAACAGATACATAAACCCCCAACAACCCAACACAACCCTCCCCCCTAGGCAAACATTTTATTACAGCATATCCAAATGCAGAACCCCCCCCCCCCCGACTCCAGAGTGTGCTGCCAATAAATACCATTCATCTAGGGTACATTCAGAACCAAACGTTGTGGGTAACCCACACCCCTGCTTCATTCACCCAAACATAGGCAGACAACCAACCCCACCTCAGTGGGCTCGTGCGGCAAAATCATTGAAGGCTTTCCATTTCAGATGCTGAGTCCCCCCCCCTAGCTATCCCTTTTCTTGGCATTTGTTCATACTTGCTATACACACACACGAGGTTCCACCAGGATGCCAAACTAACATCGTATGTTCGTTTCCAATTTCTAACAATAAGGCATACAGCCACCCCCACCATAAAGTCTACCAGAAAACAGCATTTCTTCTCCAAAGAGGGAATGTCCACAGAAGATCTAAAGCTTATGATGGCCCAGGAAAGGGGGGCTTGAAAATCTAAAATTACTTGCACCCGCTCCCATACCTGGGCCCAAAAGTTACTAATGCAGGGGCAGCTAAACATAACATGCTCCAAGGTGCCAATGGATGTCTGACAGGACCAACACTTATCACCAGCCCCTTTGTTCCAACGGCTTAATTTAACAGGCGTGCAATATGCCCTATGAGCAAAAAAGAACAAAGAGGCAGCTTTGGAGACCCTCACCGACTTTGTCCACAATGCCTCCCACTTTACCCCCTCTAGGGGGACCCCACCCTCCTGCGCCCAAACCTGCTGTAACCCCTTTATGGGCATGGGAACATTGGTATGAAGCAGCTGGTAATACCGGGAGGCCACCCCTGCCTGTTGCATGACCTGCCCAATTAAAGAATCCACCCCCTCCACCTCCCCCAAACTCATTATGTCAACCCTCGCCTTCCTCACACAGTGTCGTAGCTGCAGCCATTGAAAATAGAGTGCACCAGGAAGACCAAACTCCCTTTGCAACCTGTCAAAACTCTTCCAACCGGCCGTTGTAACCAAATGGCCCAAGTTCCATATCCCCCGTGAAAACCACGGAGGCCAAGCAAAAACCTCCCGGTTAATCTTAAACAAAGGGTTGTACCATAAGGGGGTGTTTGCCGCAACGCCCTTTTCCATCCCAACAGAATGCTTCAAAATTATAAAGGCTCTCTGCGTGTCCGCTATCACCACAGGGACTCTTGAGCTAGGACACAACATATTGGGCAAAAGTTCAATCGGGAAATGATTGACCAATTTCTGCTCCACCACCAGTCACGCTGGGCTAAACTCAGAGATTTGTTCTATCCAATGGGAGCCCTGCTTCAGCATGAAAGTAGTGTGATACAACCAAAAGTCGGGAAAGTTGACCCCGCCTTCCTCCTTTCTGGCTTTCAGTTTCCTCATGGCGATCCGAGGCGGTTTATTATTCCCAAGATACCGACTTAGCATTCCCTCCACCTGCCGGTACACTTGCCGTGGCAAGTAACAAGGGAGCATCCCCAACACATAATTAAGCTTAGGAACAATGGTCATCTTGATCGTCTCAAGTCGCCCCCACCACGAAAGGGCCAAAGGTGACCACGAGCTAGTCAGCATTCATGTTGATTTTAATAACACTTCAGAGTTGGCTTTAATTGTCTCTTCCAATGGGTAACAAAATTGGACCCCCAGATATTTGAACGCCTTTTGTTCCCAAGCAAAGGGGAACTGGGACACCTCAGACTTATTAGTATACAAGTTCAATGGGAAAACTATAGACTTCAACCAATTAATTTTGTACCCAGATAGCTCAGAATATTGCACAATCAGACTAAGGATTGGGGCTACAGAACTAGGAGTAGTAAACAGTAGTAAATCATCAGCGTACGCCGACAACTTTACCTCCAACCCTGCAATCGGAACACCCTGGATAGTTGAGCTCTGCCTTATTAACAACAGAAGCGGCTCTAGGGCCAGATTAAAAAGCAACGGGGAGAGGGGACAACCTTGCCGCGTACCCTGCCCGAGCTCCATGACCTGCGATTGAATGCTGTTCACACATATCGTAGCAGTGGGGCACGAATACAATACCCTAAGCGCATTAATAAAGCCCTGCCCAAAACCAAACCACTCCAGGACCGCAAACATAAACAGCCATTCTAAGCGGTCAAACGCTTTTTCAGTGTCAAGCGATAGGCCAATAACTGAATGAGGCACCCACTCCGCCCCCACAAGGACATGACACAACATCCTTGCGTTATCCATTGTAGACCTACCCCCCGACGAAACCGCACTGGTCCGGATGAATCAATGAGGGGGCCACGTTAGCAACTCTTTGAGCCAAGACAGTAGCATATATCTTATAATCTGCATTTAATAAAGATATGGGGCGATAATTGCCCACTACTTGGGGATCCCTGCCAGGTTTTTCTAACACAATTACATTTGCCGCCGCAAAGGCTCCTACCTGCTCAGGCTCATTAGCCAGGACTTGAAAGTACCTCTGCAGCTGAGGACATAATTCCGTGGAAAATGTTTTGTAAAACTCACTCGAGATACCGTCTGGTCCTGCCGCTTTTCCCCTTGCCGATGAGGCAATAGCTCCTTCCACATCGGCAACCGAGAAGGGGCCATCTAACCACTCCACAGATACCCCGTCTAAGGTGGGTCACTGTATCCCAGCTAACAATGCAGTAAACCTCTCCTTCTCAAACTCACCTTCAGAGGAATACAGATTCCGATAGAAGAGCCTGAAAGACTCTGCTATCTCCTCATCTGTGACAAGAAGGTCCGACCCCTGCGGACCACGGAGAGCCGCTATCCGGCTCTTCTCCTTACGAGCCTGGAGGGCATTGGCCAATAACCTCCCAGCCTTGTTACTCTCCCAATAGTAAACCCCATTCTGAGCTTTGACACTTCGTATGGCTTCGTCAGCCAAAATCAAGTTATACTGATACCTAAGCCGATGCAGGCAAAGCAAGACCCCAGGGTCCTCCCGTCGAGCAAAAATATGTTCCCCAGCCTTTATTTGGGCATCTAAGCTGCGCAGTTGCTCCTTAATCCTCTAGGCCTGAGAGATAGCATAGCTCGTTATGATGGCTCTAATATAAGCCTTGAACCCCTCCCACCAGGCCCAACCAGCCGAATCCGCGATGTTAAGTTTAAAATACTCCCCTATAGCAGCCCGAACGAGCGCCCAAAAATTCTCATCCTCCAAAAGCGATCTGTCAAAAAACCATCTCCCTGAGCCTGAAGCCGCCGACTCATCCTTAATTAACAGAGAGATCGCCGCATGATCAGAGATATGCATGGCATGTATACTTGTGGCCATCACTCTAGGGCACAACGCTTTAGAGACCAGAAACAAATCAATTTGCAATGAAGACTGGTGAGGTGGTGAATAAAAGGTAAACTCCCGCTCTACAGGGTGTATGAGCCACCATATATCTACAAGCCCAGCTGCACTCACCAAGGAAAGAAGAACATCCCGCACTCCTGATGGTTTACCTACTCTGAAAGGGGTCTTGTCTACTAAAGGGTCCATCACCAGGTTGAAATCCCCGCCCAGTACTATGACCCCTGGCAACTCATGGTGGATCTCTTCCGCATCTACTCTAAAAAAATCAGGGTCATCCAAGTTAGGAGCCTAAATATTCATAAATGCTACCTCTGAACCCCCCACCCTCATTAAAACCTTGACCCATCTACCCTCCTTGTCCGCCCGCGTGCAAAGGACCCCAGAAGCCAGGGAATGTCTAGCCAAGATAGCCACCCCATTGTGTTTATGAATAGCTGGGGAGTAAGCCGCTACTGTGAAAGGCTTTATACCCAGCTTCAGAGATTCTTGCGCATTCAGGTGAGTTTCTTGTAGAAACAGAACATCAGCTTGCTCCTGCCTCCCATACATCACAATTTTCTTGCATTTAATGGGGTTGTTGATCCCTTTGACATTCAAAGACAATATCCTAAACGCAGCCATACTGCTTAACTAGTCACCCATTCATAGCCCATGCCCACTACCCACCTTCTCCAACCCTCAAGCCACACACACACTGTTGCACATCTGCAAAGTGCCCTTAGTACTCCCACAGTCCCACTATCAAAATTACCCCAGTACCCCCCAGAACTTCCCCCCCCCCCCCAGTGCATCACCCCAGCACACTCTGGAAAAGGAGACCCTCTAACACCACCTATAGGGGAACCCAGAGAGAAAGATAGGCACAGAGGGCTACACAAAAACACATTATCCCCAGCATTCACCAACCCTCAGGACATTAAACCAAACCCTGAAACCCGCAACTTAACCCACACCCCTCCATCCACTACCACCCCCACCCCCCCTTCCCGCAATCAATAACAAAAGACAAAGAACAAGGGAATAGGGGGGAAGGCGCACTGATTATATGGACTATGCTCCACAACTTATAACATTTTGTGCACTAACACCCATCCCCATTAGGAAATTGCTCCCATACCAAACATCACCCAAAACAGAAAGTTCTGATTCAGTTCTGCCAAAGCAGGAACCATCGCTGTCCCCTAAGAATGCCCAAGGCTTGCACCAAATTACAGTTCACCGCATCTGCGAATGCTCCTTCTCCTCTAAATATGCAACCAAGACCTCAGGATCCTCAAATGTCCGTGTCTGGTTATGCAGTGTTACTCTCATCCGCGCTGGATACATCAGACCAAACCGCGCCTGAAGCTGTTGAAGCCGAGGCTTAAGGGCCACAAAACTCTTGTGCCGGTCAATAGTGCTTTTAGCCAAATCAGGGTAGAAAAACAGCCGGTGCCCTTCAGATTCAATAGGTGAGCGTAGCCGTGAGGCCTCCATTATCTGCATCACCTGCTGGAATCGCAGCACACGCAGAATAATTGGCCTCGTCTGGTGCTGTTCAGCTTCCGCTGTGTAGGAACCCTGTGTGCACGGTCTATCTCGAATGGTAACTCAAAAGTTAAGCGCAGCACTTGAGGAATCATTTTCTGTAGATAAGGGATGACATCCTTGCCTTCTGCTCCCTCCGGAACCCCGACAATTCTGATGTTGTTCCTCCTGGCCCTGTTGTTTCCGTCCTCAAGATCTCTCTGCAAAGCCTTAATCTGCTTGGCTTGCCTTTCCACGAGATGCAGGCGCGTATCGTGCATGTCCTGCACCTGCTCGACCTTCTTCTGCCGCAGGGTAAGCACCTCAATTGTGGTCCTCAGTGCTCCCACCTCTTCCTGCACGGCGGAGAGCGCTTCCCCATTCGCTCGGACCATTTCTCTCACAGCCCTGACCTCCGAGAGCAATTCCTGCATGCCGTCAGACTCCCGGGCCGCCGCCATCTTTTGCGGGGAGGGGGGCTCCAGTTTTGAACGCTTCACACCGCTGTTTTGGGTTGCAGGGAAGTCTAGTCGCGTCGGTTTAGAGCCAGACATGCTCCCCGACGGCTGCGGTCCCAAAAGACTCCGCTCCCCACCTTTCCGGTTCTGCTGGGAATCAAAATTCGGCAAAAGCCCTCCAGAGCCCAAGCTCTATGCGGCCATCTTCCTCGGTGCTAGGCTCCGCCCCTACATGGCTTATGTTCTGATGAAATTTTGGTTTTGATCTATTTTCTGCTCCAATTATGCTGGCTGCATCATTAGTATTTATACCAACCAATTGACTGGAAGATGGTGAGTCCAGGAGTCCATACTTACCCAATTTTTGTTGAACAGCTTCCAAATATCCATCTGCAGCTGTACTTTCAAGAGGTAGGCGACAGCAATACTTCTTTCACTTTTATAATGTGTGAAACAAACTTTGCATCCTTTACCGTTTTTACTCTCGTCTCTTACCTCAACCCTTAGTTTACTCGTCAGTTCTAATTAATTTTCAAAGTCACAACATGACTTCTGGTTCTTTGCAATATAATAAGAAACATAAAGGGAGTTATTTTAGAAGTCCTATCCATGCTTTGGAAGTCCAAAAACAGGCATACGGATGTCCAAAGCATGAAGATATTCCCGGAGCCATTTTAGAAAGTGGTTTCAAAGACATCTCTGGCACAAGGGCATCAAAGTCGGAATGGGGGTATGATGTAGGCATGTCCAGGGTATTTCAATGAACTTGTTTTTCCTCTCTCAATCTCAGTAATGCCTTGCACATCCTGAGTCACATCAAAGTTTATACTTGTTCCAGGCATGAATAGTGCTTGTTTTGCTGGCCAAACATCTGGAGGATTTGAAGAAGTGGGTATAACCCATATCTTTTCCATGTTGACAACGATGACTAATGGGTGATGAGGGTTCTTGTTTTCATCTTACCACACCAATGGATGTCCCTGTATGCAAAGTAGCTCCAAGTGTTTGTAGTGGTTGTCTATGTTTCTAAAATCAGACTGAAACAAAGAAGTCGCTGGCATTTTCCTGCACATACTGTCCTGGGCATCCCAGATTGCACTCGGACGCCCTTTCTAAAATGTCAGTTCATCAATACTTTCATGGTCAAACATTATTTTATCCACCTTTTTCATGCACACAACCAAGAACATAGCTTCAGGAGTCAATAGTGCTTTATTTGCTGATACACATTTCTAATGCTGGATTGATTTTACATGTTTTCTTTTTAAATGTCTCCAGGATGAAAAGAGCTGCAAAGCCTTTCAGTATCTTAGAATTCTGATCTGCAGTGCTAGGAAAGGAAACATATCCTACAACTAGCTATACCTTTCTTCTGGTCAAATTTAAGCCACTTAAGTTTCTTGCACCCTTTTTCTTTGAATTTCCTCACCCCTGCTGTTTGGTGCAGGCTTGCTGAACAGGTGACATCTTCCATCACTTTTGTTGCTAGCATTGCATTCTCCTTTCTGATGCCTCACTCGTGTTATCCAGTTCCACTTCCCTTTCCAGCGCAGACTGCTTCTCTTTACTTTCCAGTAGAATATTTTCTGATGCCTCATTTGCTTTAGACAGTTCCACTTTACTTTCCAGTAGGGATGTGCTTTTGTTTTAAATGAAAGTCACAATTTTGGCAAAACAGGAAATGGTTCCCATCAATATTCCTGATTCCCAACAATATTGCAAACTCCTTCGCGAGAGTGAGTGCTATTGTGCAATAGCACACATTCTTTCATGAGAGGATGCACTATTATGCAACAGCATGCAATTTCACAAAAGAGAATGCGTTACTGCAAAATAGTATGCATTCTTGTGGAAAAGTGTGCACTATTGAGGGAAAAGAACAAAATGAAATGAAATGAAAGAAAAATGTTTTGGACTGCACATCCTACTTTCCAATAGATGGCTTCTCTTTCATTTCCAGCGGAATACAAAAGAAATTTGCCAGTCGCAATTGTTTTGCTTTTTTTTAAATTTCCAGCTGCTGCTTCATTTTTGTGATATTCATTAAAACATGCTTTAATTGCAGCAGAAACAGATATGTAAAGTGCATGCACACATTTAGAAGTCCCCCGAAGCCTATTCTTGGAATCCTCCTAACCCAAAAGCAGATATAGAGCATACGGCACATCCAGTTTGTCCTTTTGCACTTTTGCTCAGCTTTACAACATCTTCTTTCCCCCCTGATTTTGTGCTAGTCCTATGCTTCTTTGAATTCTGATATTGTACTTGTTTCCTCCGCCTCCTCTGAGAGGCATTTACATGCCGACACCGCCCTTCTGTATAGACATTTCATTCTGCTACTCCTGAATCTATCTCCTTTTAACCTTCTCATGACCCCTCATTCTATATTCTCCTACCAACTTCCTGTACATTTATTTCTTGGAAGTATTTCACTATGATATTTTCCACCTTCCCTCCTGGAAGACATTTGACTGTTTTAGTTTCTGCCCTCTGGATCAACTCCATCTGATATCCTTTGAATGTATGGTGTTCTCTAGAATTGTACAGAATACAACAGAGGTCCCAGAGACTTATCCAGAGAAAATATTACCTTGAACCTCTCCCACTGCGTTAACAGCCTCACTGATCCTGTCCACCAAGCAGCATCTCTGAACTCTCCCAGTTTCTCTCTCTACAGCTTTAGCATTTATGCAGTGTTATTAAATGTACGGAATATAGACAGAAACACAAGAAACAAGTCCTTTTTGCACAGAGCTTACAATGTGCTCAAAGCAAACATATAGGACAAAAGACTGGGAATTTCATTTATAAAGACAATGATCAAAAACCAACATGACTGTGATGAGGAGAACCTGGGGTTCAAATCTAAAAATTGCCTCAAAAATGCTTTTTTAGACTGGATTTAAATAAGACGGAGAAGGAGCATGATGCACAAACCCAATAAGTCTGCTCCAAATGATATGTCACAGCAAGGTGGAAAACAACGAGTCAGGAGTTCACAGTGGAGAAGGGCATAGAAAGGGTTGATTTTCCCAATGTGTGATGCTATCAAGGAGGGATATCAGGAAAGATAAGGAAGGAGAGGTAGTGAGGAGCTGCAGAATGAATGTACTTGAACTGTATGCAGGGCCGGCCCGTACATTGAGCAAGAATGTTTTTTGCACAGGGCCCCGCGTTTCAGGGGGCCTCGCGCAAAAAACATTCTGCATCAGCCCAGGTAGATTTTAAAAAAATAACAGATTAACAGGGCCACGAGAAAGGGAAACTCTCCCTTCACGGCTCTGAAAAACCTGTGCTTTGGGAGCTGATGCTGCAGGGAGGACTGTGCTGGGCAGTGGGGGCCCCGCAGGATGCTTGATTTTGCTGCTGCCATGACGGAAGCAGCAGCCATTTTTTAATAAATCTATCTGGGCTGATACCACAGTGCCAGGAAGGGGGGCCCCGTGGGATGCTTGATTCTGCCACTGCCACGATGGCAGTGGCAGCAGCAGCCTTTTTTTTTAATCTACCTGGGCTGATGGGGGGAGGGGGGTTAAGACTGGTAATGGGCTATTGGGGGGTTAGGACTGGTAATGGGCTATGGGGGGGCTAAGACTGGAAGTGGGCTGATGGGGGGGTTAGGATTAGTAATGGGCTATGGGGGGCTAGGACTGGAAATGGGCTGATGGGGGTTTATGACTGGTAATGGGCTAGGGGAGCTAATACTGGAAATGGGCTAATGGGGGTTAGGACTAGTAATGGGCTATGGGGGGCTAGGACTGGAAATGGGCTGATGGGGGGTTAAGACTGGAAAGGGACTGATGGGGGATAGGACTGAAAATGGGCTTATGGGGGGTTAGGACTGGAAGTGGGCTGATAGGGGGTTAGGACTGGTAATGGACTATGGGGGGGCTAAGGCTGAAAATGGGGTGATGGGGAGTTATCACTGGAAGTGGGCTGATGGGGGGCTTAGGACTGGTAATGGGTTATGGGGGGCTTAGGACTGGTAATGGGCTATGGGGGGCTAGGACTGGTAATGGGCTGAGTGGAAGGGGGCTTGAACTGCAAATAGCTGATGGGGACTGGGGCTTGGAATGGAAATGGGCTGAGTGGAATGGGGGCTTGAACTGCAAATAGCTGATGGGGAGGGGTCTTGGAATGGAAATGGGCTGTGAGGGGAGGGATCTAGGACTGGAAATGGGCTGAGTGGGGGGGGGGCTAGGACAGGAAATGGGCTGATGGAGGGGCTAGGATAGGACTGGAAATGGGCTGTTGGGGGTGCTAAGATTGGAAATGGGCTGTGGTGAGGGCTTAGATTGAAATGGAATCATGGAGGGGCTAGAACTGGAAATAGGCTCATGGGGGGCTTGGATTGGAAATGGGCTGAGTGGAGGGGAGCTAGGATTTGACATGGGCTGATGGTGGTGCTAGGAAAGGACTAGAAATGGGCTGATGGGGGGCTGGGTTTGGAAATGAGCTGATGGAGGGACACGGATAGGACTGGAAATGGATGGGGGAGCTAGGACTGGAAATGGGCTGACGGTGGGGCTAGGATAGGATTGGAAATGGGCTGATGGGGTGCTAAGACTGGAAATGGGCTGATGCAGGGACTAGAAGGGAGCGGATGCTGGATGGGGCTGGAACTAAGAGGGAGCTGATGTTGGGGGAGGATTAGAATGGGATGGAGCTGGGAGAGTGAAATGGAGAGGGAAAAAATATTTTGTGTGGGAGGGAAGACAAATCTACAATTGGCCGGATATTGGGAGAGTAAGTGGGGATTGAGGATGGAGGAGTACAATTTAAGTGGATGAAATAGGAATGAGGAAAGAGCAAAAGGGGAAAGATTAGTATGTTAAAGCAGATGTAGAGAGAGAATGGAAAAAAACTAGAAGAGAGAAGAAAGGACAAATGGACAGCAGACGATGGAGAGTTAGCAGAAGACACAAAGAAACCAGAAGAAAGTGGCTGGAACAATTGCAACTGTAAAAAAAATGCACAAAAGGTAGAAAAATATCTCTTTATTTTGAATTTATTAACTGGAATATGTCAGCTCTGGGAAATGTGCATCATTAACGTCTGCGCTTTGTTTAGTACAAGAGGAAATTAATTTATATTTTAATTTCTACAGTGTTGTTGTACATTCCAAGTTTGGCTTTTGGGGTTTCCAGTTTAATTAATGTCTTCCTGTTTTTAAATTGTGATTCCTTGTTTGGTGATGGTCTATGTTCTGCATGTGTAACTGAGCTGAGGTATTCTGTTTATGTAATTCCTATTTGACATTGCCACTTGTTCTTTTTCCCCAGTAGGTCATGTATTGTTAATCTCTGAAATGTATTGGTTTAATATTTGCAGTGTTGCCTTTTGATAGGTAGGGTATGGTGCTTTGTGAGTCCTGGTAGTGCTGTTAGGATACGGTGGATTTGCTATGGGTTCTAAATGGGCAGTGTTTGTAGTAGTTCCTAATGTGCCTGGTGGTTGGCACCGGATTATAGTAATGTAGAAATCTTTTAGTCTTTCTTCATCCATACACTCATTAAGAGGCATGTTTACTAAAAGTTAGTGTATGGTGACATTATACAAAGGTTTATGCAAATGAGGTCCCTTATGCAAATGAGGCCCCGCACGAGTCTCTGCACATGGCCCCGCACTCCCCTTGGGCCTCCCCTGACTGTATGTGGAAGGGATAGGGAGCCTTTTATAAAGGGTTGTAAGGGTGTGGCTACACAGGTGAAAGATGTTAAATGCTACATTTTGAATAGATTTTCGTGAATGTGGTAACTGATAGTTTACTGGGAGACCTATGTTGACCAGACTGCAGCAGTCTAAGTGGAATATAAAGAAAGGAATGGATAAGCATTTTGGTGGTGTGTTCAGAAATAAAGGGATGGAATTTGGTGCCAACCATGAACATCAACCACCACAGTCTCAGTCTCCCTCCAGCAGCCACGCCCTCTCTGGGCTTGCGGAGAGGATTCCACAACAGTGGCTAAGAGGGGAGCAATGGCAAGAGGCTGAGGATTAAGCTTTGATTGCTGAGGTGGGTGGGAGGTACACTCATCTGTTCACTCCCCTGCATTAGCTTTAGCATCATACCATTCCCCTCCCATCATCACCAGCATCTCTCAATTCATTTCCCCTCCTCCCCGCAACAGGCTTTCTCAATCCCTCTCTTCTCCTAAAATAGACCCATGTGAAATTATTAATAGAGCTCCCCCCCCCCCAATAAAATTGCTCCAGATGTGCCTGAATTTGCGGCCACAGCCTCAGAAACTCAAATAAGCAAAGGGTCCCAGTGAGCCACTTCCGTCACTGTTGCCTCCGAATCAGGGCTGTTTACTACTGCTGCCTGTTAGCACGCCAACCTAACTAAAGTAAGTCAAAGCATGATTCGTCTTCCTCCCTCTCCATGTCCAGCACCACCAAAGATGATAGTGCTGGTAATGACCAATGACAGTTTTACAGATTTTCATGCTTCTCTGTTGCAGTAAGTTTGTGGGGCTCTAGACTCTACACAGAATACTACTGCCCATTTGCTCTGCCTGCATACTCCATGCGCCAGGTCAGATTTTGTTTTAGTCATCATAGCAACCTTGCGCCTGGGGTTTGTTAAGCCCTGCTTTAGAAATTTTAATAAAGATTTTTTTTTACTAAGGACCCTATATTCAATCACTGCTAAATGTATAACTCCTTTATATGAATTTTCAGCGGCAGTAGTGTCAATGAAAATCCCTGCAGCAATGTGGTGCTATAATGGTAAGGCAGAGTCAATGCAGAGTGAGCGTGAAATGTCTACGAGTTGTATACGTTTAGAGGTCTGTAAAAACAACACTCCTAAATTAAACTGCCTAGTTATATGTAAGGCAGCTGAATATCTGTATAGCACTCGGTATATGTATATCTCAGTGCCACCACTTCACTTATCCATGGTTAGTATATGCATTTTTTAAACATCACGTCTGTCATTTAAGAAGTACAATTGCTGCAGTTGCTGAAAATTGACCTGTAAGCTGGTGACACTCAGAACTGCAGATTTGTGCTGCCTTCTCATTTTATTTGATGCTTGATTCTCTTTCCTTATACTGTCTTCTTATTACCCTGCAAAAAATTGTCCCCTAAGAATTGGAATTAAGGCCCTTATATACTAAGGACCCGATATTCTTTTGGGACAGCGATGTGCTTCTACAGCGCATAGCCGTTGCCACTGAGCTTAACCCTGAATATTGAATGCTGGGGCCATATGTGGCCCTGGCATTGAATATCCGGGGTTGCTGCACAGCCAACAGGGGCGATATTGAGCTGCTGCCCAGATAACTCCCACAGGTAAATATAGACCAGCTTTTGTTGTGCCTATCTTATGGGTGCTAACCGGGCAGTGGTACAATATCGCCGCTGCCCAGTTACCAACTGGTGCCGCCTCTGAAACACCCATGACATGCCCTGAGGCTAAGCGGTTGGCATTGGAGCATGTAGTGGCATTAATCGGGGATATTCAGCAGCACTAATTGTGTTAGTGTGGCTGAACATCCCATGGGATACAGACCTATACACAAATGCCTTTGAATGTCGAGCCCTAAGGATTTTCACCTGAAAATGGCACCAACTGATCTTAGCTGCTCCTTTATCCCTATTCCAGCTAAAATGCACACTCCCAGTTTGAGAGAAGAATGAACTTGGATTCTATGAAGTCTCTCTCCAGATAGCAACACTTGAAGTTACCTAGAGGTGCTAACCTTCCTCCATGCCATTAGGAGATACTGTGATGGTAGTTTAACTCCATGTCTTAAGGAATGTGAGCCCTACACTAGTTTTCTATTTGACACCCATTATCAAGGATTTGACAGTAAAACTGTCCGTCTGTATGCATGTTTGCTTGTCATATGTAAGCATGCCCAATGAAATATGTTTATGCTACCTCCCCCCCCCCCCCCCACCAGCAACTGACCAGAGTGCTTCAGTATGCCCATGGGAGCAGTGTCTCCCAAGGGAGAAGTCAGCAGCAAGGTCAGAGTGCTGCAAGGAAAGGAGCTGGGGCCAGAGAGAGGCAGAGAAAGTAGGGAAAGGGGGCAGTGGGTTTGGGAAAGGAAGATGGGGTGGGGGAGAAGTGATTGGGGGGCAGGTGGGTGAGGGTGAAAGGAGGAGGAAGAAAAGGACAGAGTCTGCGAAGGGAAACCGAAGGTTAAGGGGAGGGGGGGGGGAGTGGCAGGAGAGTGGTTGGAGGAGGAAGGGAAGAGTGCAGTGGGTTGGAGATTGAAAAGATGAATATCTATGTGCCTAAAGCACGACCCCCATCTCCTTCAGAAAACACACAGGCAACCCAACACCACACCCCATATTAATTCATCATCATAAACTTATGCTACTTTATTTACCACTTATTATGTCCTTGTTATTTTTCAGAAGTCTTTCCTATTTCTCACTATTGCATTTTGAAATTGTCTTTAGAAATATAAATTCAGTACAGATATTTTTATATAAAAAAATACAGAAAAGTAACTTTTTGTTCAGTCAGTACTAAGTGGGCTTTGCTTTGTCTGCTGCACATCAGATGAGATCTTAATAATCATATTATTATTCTGGAAGTTTTCTAAAATCTAATGTAAGCTCCCTACTGACTAATTGATTTCCTTGTCTCACCATTCATACCTTCAATAATGAGTGATACACAATTTATTCTTAATATTTTACTCTCAAAATCCACCAAAATTTTATCCTCTAGGGGGTTAATTACTGGAAAATGAATGGCAGGTCACATTAATGAAGGCTTACTTAAGAATACAGCAACTTTGAAAGGCTTTCTCTTTGCTTCATTTAAAGGAAAATTGCATTCACAATGAGTCAAAAATTGTGTATGATTGGGGGGGAGGAGTGGCCACAAGGGAGACAGAGAATTAGAAGCACCTTTGTACTGCTGAAGACAGATATCTTAATGGAGCTAATGACAAACGCAGCTCAAGCGAGAATGAGAACCAGGTCCTGGTAACTGAAGGCTTACACTTACCAAGAAAGAAAGTACGGTGCATTCTAGGTCCCTCCATGCAACATATGAACATATTTAAGGTGAAGTAAACTTACCAGATTTTTTGCAGGCAAATCTGTGACATTTATTCAAAGTGTGGTAGGGGAGGAGGAAGGAGCATGTTTGTTCCAGATAGGAGCAACAAAGCACGAAGGAGGGAAGAGAAGTCATTACCTCCCCCCACCCCACCACCACCCATCCTAAGACAGCAAGAATATCACTTTGAAGCAGACAAATAGAAAAATCCCTTCTTAATAATGGTTTATGGACCTTTCCTCCAGGAACTTGTCCAAACCTTTTTTAAACCCAGCTACACTAACAGCCTTTATTACATCCTCCGGTAACAAATTCCAGAGTTTGATTACACGTTGAGTGAAAAAATATTTTCTTTTATTAGTCTTAAATAGTTTACTCTGTAGCTTCATTGCATGTCCCCTAGTCTTTCTATATTCTGATAACGCAAACAATCTGTTAGGAAATAATAATGTTTAGTTTAAGTGCATATACAGGAGGCCTGCACAAGGGAAATCAGAATCCTATATATGTGCCCTTTGTACATTTTGGTGTGGGTATGGAAAAGGAATGTGCTGTGCTAAGCTGAATTGATTGTTCTACTCAGGGATGACTCGTATTTGCATAGTTACTGATAAGCTATAGTGGGCCCCAGAAGATGGGTGGATGACGTATGAATATGTTTCTGATAATGTATAAAATACGGACAATCCCTCCACCCTATGGAATAAACTGCATACCACTTATGTGTGTGTGTTTGTAACCAAGGCAGGTCGGACCCGGTGGTACCCTGCTCCTCCCCCCACCCCCCCACCCCCCTCAACCCCTTAATTCCTCCTTCTCCCTTTCTCACCCAATAATCAGTCCAGACAATAACTTGGCTCGAAATGGTCGCAGCTTTTATTAACCAAATTATAACATTCCAAACATTGCTTAAACCATACAACCATTACATAACAAACCCCGAGCGGAATGAGCCCTCACCCACCATATTACTAGTAAGGTGACCTCATTCCACTCCCGCCGCGGCCGAGCCAGCGGCAAAGCCAAACCCCCCCCCTTTCCCCGGCCTCGCCATATTACTAGCAAAGACCGGCCAGGGGTCATCCGGGTTGGGGGCGACCGCCCCCTCCCCAATTCCAGCTTAAGGCTCCGGACCCCGGAAACCTCCGGGATCCCGCCCCCCCACCAGCTGCGACAACCCTACCCAATGCCCACCACAGCAAGGGTGGGCGGGTGGGACGACGGACCTCTCTCCCCGCTGCTGGGCTCCATAGAGACCGTCGCTGCCGCGCGCCCCTCTTTAAACCCCCTCTCTGCCCCGCACTGCTCATTGGCTCGCCCCCAACTCCTCCTCGGGGCGAGCCAATAGATTTGAATTATGCCCGTGAGGGCCCTCCCCTCCCTGACCGTGGGCAGGGTCCGTGCACCGGGCCGCGCGCCTGGTTACCTTCGGCCGGGGGGACCCTGCCCCGCGGCCTCACCATTCCCCTGGATTCCAGAGAAAGAAGGTAAGGTGATTCCTCGACCTAGACAGACGTCCCAAGGGTTAGTGATAAAAGGTGCTGGGAAAGGAATAATGTACCCTTACACAATCAATCTAAGTTTACCCGTTCCACTCCGTACATTAATTTATAGACTTCTATCATATCTCCCCTCAGCCGTCTCTTTTCCAGGTTAAAGAGTCCTAACCTTTTTAGCCTTTCTTCATAGGAGTATCCTTCCATCCCCTTTACCATTTTGGTGGCTCCTCTCTGAACCTTTTCTAATAATGCTATATCCTTTTTAAGATACAGCGACCAGAATTGCACACAATATTCAAGGTGCGGTCTTACCATGGAACGATATAGAGGCATTATAATATCTTTTGTTTTATTTTCCATTCCTTTCCTTATAATACCTAGCATTCTATTTGCTCTCTTGGCCGCTGCTGCACACTGGGCCGAGGGTTTTAACATGTTATCCACAATGACGCTTAAATTGTTTTCCTGGGTGGTGGTTCCTAATGTGGAACCTTGATTCGTGTAACTATGGTTTGGGTTGTTCTTCCCTAGGTGCATAACTTTGCACTTGTCCACATTAAATTTCATCAGACATTTGGATGCCCAGGCTTCCAATTTATCAAGATCCTCTTGCAATTTTCCACAATCCTCTTGGGTTTTAACAACTTTAAATAGTTTTGTGTCATCTGCAAATTTGATAACCTCACTCGTTATTCACTCGTTAATCACTAAACAGAAAATAATTACTGTCCTCATTGCTAGAATCAGGGACAGGAGGCTGCCAAATAAGTGGGAGTGGAGGTGTATCTTAGGCGTATGTTTACTAAATGGAGGTAGCGACTTCCGTGCGATATCAATGGGGCCGCGGCTCCAATATCACAAAGAAACCGCTATCTCCATTTAGTAAACATACCCCTTAGTGGTAAGGGGAAGCAGCCTGAGCCCACAAAGACCAGTGTTCAAATCCCACTGATACTCATGACCATGGGTAAGTCGCTTAACCCTCCATTGCCTAAGGTACAAAATTAGATTATAAATTCTCTTTTGGACAGGGAAATACTTTCTTGAACTAAGACTGGACAGGTGTGATCTAAAGAAATGATATATTAATTCCATTTTCCCCACATGGGCCTGGAAGTAGGATAGTAATTTTCATCTCAATCTGTTTCTATTTTCCTTGTAACAAATATCATCATATTGACAATTTTAATAGAGTATTATGAGTTTTGCCAGTGGTCATGTCTCATTTTTAGGACAATTTCAGAAGCTATTACAGAGTAATTTTATAACAGTTCAAGTGAAATTTCAGACATCTAAATTAAGCCTATTTTATAAATCCAAGTAGGTGTCTAATATACCCTAAGTTCAAAAACTTTCCACACTTTAGCAAACAGATCCCTCAGTCAGGTGGATACAGTTTTGATAATAGTAATTCATGGGTACTTTTGATTTCTAATTTTGCTGTGGCCTATTTTTATCTTACAGGGTTTTTTTTTTTCTACGGCCTACATTCTCAGATGGATCCTCAGACAATTCAGCCTCTGCTCACCATAACTGGAACAGAAATCGTCTTGAAGACCTAACTATTAAATATAGCTCCTATGTTATAAGGGATAGCCCTAACACTGAACGTCTCCTTTCTAGAGTTTGAATCCATCACTTCTATTATGTAGCTGTAACTCATCAGATGAGAAACACCAGTTCTGTTCTGCCTTCTACCAGAGCCCCATTGCCACGCAGTGGGGGGATCATTAAAAATAATGAAAAATTCAACCCTCATTTGATATATTTTTCCTGATGTAGTCACTGCTGGTTCTTCCTTACAGTAGGGTGTGACTTAGAGTGCAAATGCATGCAGTTCTTACACATGACTAATTATATTTTACTAATAACATTGCATGCACAGACCAACAAGCAAGGCTAACAGATAGCTCAGGGTTAGGGAAGGAGGCTGATTCACATATATAGACGTAAACAAACAAAAGGCAGCTTACAGCTGATGATATGTTGCTGTGGTGTTTTATCTTATAAATCATTTGTTTTAGTTGTATTTCGGCTAATGTTCTTCTTGCTGACAATACTAAAATAGAGATAAGAATTTATTTGGAAATAGACACAGAATGTGAAAACAGAGATTGGATCCCAGAAGGCATTAGGCTGAAGGTTTCAGAGAGACATCTACTATAGTTTTGCAAGGAGATGGATATATGATTCTCGGGCCTGGCCAGTATGGCCTCATGTTAATAGTACCAGGTGAACGAAGGCAAGGGTGCATGAGAAAATTGACATAGGTGTGTTTGCATTATTTACCTATGAGGTTAGCCAATTGGGCTAAAACAACCAGAAGAAATTCTCTTCCTAGGCTCCCTGTCCCTTTGGCACCATTTAGCAATGATCTGCACTTTCCTCCCCTGTTTGTTAGGACTCAGGGATGGGAAAGAGGCTCTATCAGTGAAGACGGGGAAGTGCTGGGAAAAGGAAAGTATGTGAAGTGTGCAAATGAAAGTGTCTGTGAGTTGCATTAATTCTATGGTATAGAGTTTGCTAGTGCACTGAAGCAATTCTGCATACGCAAAGAGCGTGCTATGTGAATAGAATTGTTTCTCTGTGTGAGAGTAGAAATCAATGCGTGTTATGGGAAAAAAGCAATGCGCTACCTCTTGAGGGTATATACAGCATGGCCCATGCTAACTAACACTGATGATGAACGTACATTGCCAGTCCCCATGCTAATTGTGATATGCAGTCATGTTCACTCTCCCCTCCTATCCCACCCATTTCCATCCCCATCTTGAGCTAAGCAGAGATCACAAAATTAACTATGTGCTGTGAGCTCGGCCTACTCATGCTGTTTAGTGCACAGTTAAGAGCACATTAACAGCTAGCGCAGCTTCGTAAACACGCTCCATAGTTTTGATGGTCGTGGATATTTCCTCTAATTTTGATAGTATTAGTCACACTATTTTACTTAATTGTTCATAGGCTCAGGAATCTATATGTTAACTTGGTGGGTATTTCTAATTGATCAAGTAGGGAAGAGGGATAGGTGAGAATTCTTCTGTCTTATCTGGACTTCCTCAGGGCTCTGCCTTATCAGTAACACTATTTAATATCAGCACCTCTTAGCAGCATTTAAAAGTCTTTAGGAGTGCAATATTGGCGTTATGCCGATAATATTTGATTCCTTCTGCCTGCACATCATGATTTAAATGTTGCCCTTCACGGGACTAGTGATTATTGTAGTTATTCCCAGCATTTTCCTAGCAGCTGCTGCACTGAAATGTACCCTGATGTACAATAGCAGCATTTACAATTAGCACAGATGAATTTAATGCCATCCATCGAGATGATATTCAGTGCACCCATGCTAATTACAGCATGGAGGTTAGCACACAAAATGTACCCTCGTGCTAACCACAATATGCTTTTCACACCACTCTCCGCCCATGACCTCCCCATTCCCCTCTCTATCCTGCAGTGTGCAGTTATTGTGCGCCCTGCCTGTACAGTAATCGTTTTCGCTTCCCCACGCTATCAGTTTCTCTCCACTAATTCCCTTGATAAGCAACTTTGCACACCTTGGTAAAAGAGCCTTCTCCTCTCTTATGAAGATTTTATGACTTATTGAAAATATTGCTGCTCATATTGTATCTGGCTGCAGCAGGCAACATTTTGATGAAGTCTTGGCCTTCTGCCTAGGGACCCCATGTGCATAGCATTAGTTGAGGTGTATCATAAAAAAGATCACAAGGGTGTGAAGGATTAGACAAAATCACAATAGAAAAATGCATTTTTCTATCACCATACTGTAGTAGATATAGTTCTTCCTCTTTCTTTCTTATCTGTCTGAATTATTATACCTTTATTATTCAAAAAGCAACTCTGCATGTTGCGTGGGATAAAAAAGCCCGAGTTCCAACCACCTATACTGCCAAATTGCCAAAATTAACTGGTGCTACTTATTTCAGCACAGGCCTTAAATCACCACTTTTGTATTTGGCAAAAAAAAAAAAGACTCTATGAATCCACTTATTAATTTAAGTAAAAAAAAAAAAAAAAAGAGGGCACTTATCTTTTCTTAGAAACTGTCATCAATGCTTGTTAGATCACTGAGCATACTCTTGATTTTCAGCCCACATTGCAGCTCTGTTCCTAACACTACTGTATCCAATTTAAAGAAATAAAAAGAGAAAAGAGGAAAAAAATATTTCTAATATTGTATGGTGAAGGTATTTTTCTATTGTGAACAGTAGAGGCGTGCAGGATACCTAACTATGCCTCAGCTACTTTGTGTATTTATATCTGTGTTTCCTACCTACAGATGGAGAGAGGACCAAATGCAGAGACACAAGTAAAGAGAGGCAGATTGGAGACTGAAATAACAGGTGAACACAGATGCATAGAAACCAAGAAGAGATTAGCAGAAACACAAACAAGGCCCATAGACTAGACAGGGTAAGGAAAAGAAGGGCAGAAGGAGGCAGAGGACAAAAAATATAAAGAGGAGCACTAATTGGCCACTACTGCTCAAATTAATCTCTCCAGCACCAGACTGTAATCCGTGCATCAAAAGCTAAGTTGCACGAGGTTTAGGCACGTGTGATGAGCAGGGCCCAGCTGAAGAAATTAAGACTCCAAGCCCCGAGGGAGGAGGAGGAGGCCCAGACAAGGAGAGGGAAGCACCAAGGAATACCTGTGCACTGTGTACATGTAACCTCAAGCTGGATTATTCCTACCATAATTGCAATTGGTGAACCAGGCGTTTTGTAGAGAAGAATTTAAAATGTATGTCGGTTTGACTCAAGGCTCGGCTGGTTGTTTGCTGTGTAAAACGCTTCCCTGCAGGCAAGGAACGTGGTCTCTCACCCATGGTATTACAGTGTGAAACACACGTGCATCACTACTTTGGCTCTGCTCCTCCCAAGCTATACCCAGATCACAGAAGAGAAGGTGCACATTTTCGGCTGTGTACTTTTATTCGTGACCGTGTACACTTAATTTTATAGAAAACCTTTTTTTATGTGAGTAAAATAGCTTTTACAAATAGCAAAAAGCTTTATAAAATTACCCCATCCTACTGTAAATGGATAACTTACCCATCTAAAGTTATTTTTGCTGTTTTTGGATTCAGACTTGAATGAATAAGTTATCTGGAGAATGACCTGAATTTCTATGCTCTCTGCATGACCCATAGATCTCCTAAAATCCCACCCAAATTGAAAAGAGAACGCTCTGGCTATATGTGACTTGCATGACCAATAGCTATCCATATAAGTGCCATAAATTAAGGGCCATGGCTGCACTGAGCACCAGGTGATGCTTTGATGTTGAAAGTGTCTAAGTTGTCCTTGACATCAAATGTTGATAGAGGTCATTCAAAGCAGACATCAACTTATATAAGCCCGAAGAAGATGGATGTATCCTCTTCTCCCTTGATGCAAAGGACACTCAATATTGAGCCCCAGGACCCCATCAGGGCATGTGCTGAGCACCAAGGTACTGGCAGTTGCCATACTCTTGAAGCAGCTTAGACAGTGATCTGTTCAACCTCAATAAAAGTGGGGTCACACCAGCCTCCAAGGTCCTCAGACAAGACCACCAATACTTCTCAGCTGACTCAGGAGGACGTGGTCTCGCCTACTGCTCCCCCTTCAATGTGTGCATTGACAGTCTTTGAAATGGAGCTCAGCAAGAAAGCTTATGAGAAGAGACATGAAGGCCTAAATATGTATATTGTAGAGGAGAGAAGGGACAGGGGAGATGTAGATGTTTAAATACTTAAAGCATCTTAATGAACAAATTAACCCTTCTCAAAGATGAGAATGGTGTGGAACTAGAGGGCATAAAATGAAGCTGCAAGGAGGTAAACTTAAACACAATGTCTGTAAATACTTTTTCACAGAAAGGGTGGTGGATGCCTGGAATGCCCTCCGATACAGCTCATGGTAGCAAAAACAGTGACTGAATTCAGAAAGGCAGTGGACAGACACAGAGGATCCTTACATGGAAATAGTATGTTATCAAAGCAAACTTAAATAACTTTATTAATAGAGGGGATAACCTGCACACAGTGTCTGGTGTACTCTACAGTTCTAGCACCTTGCTAGGCAGACTAGATGGAGCTTACTGGTCTTTTGCAATTATTTTACTATGTTATGCAGGTAGCACCAGCTGAGGGAACTATTTTGTTGTGAGAAGGTATGAGAACTGTGTCTTATAGGGTAGTAGAACTAGATTTATTAGATCAGTGGTTGTTTGTTTTTTTTCTACCCACTTCACTTACTTATTTTTATATATACTGACCAATGTACCAAGCCATGAAAGAATTCACAGTGTAGTGACTGTTTTTGTAAAACTTTTATTATGGGCAAGCAGATGAGCTTCAGGCTCATATAAAACCCATAGCTAAATGTCATGAAAAATTTCTCACACATTCCTGACTGTGGCAACATATTGAAATTTTTAAAAAATTTCCCTCAAGATGGCTACTGGCTCTGGCATGTGAGGGGGCCACAGATCTCTAGTGGGCCATTTGTTTTCATACCTTCCCAGCCCTGGTTGAGGTTCACAATAATTATGCCCTTTTCTAAACCTTGTCACCAAAAAAAGTGGCCTATGTCTTTATGTTCCCTCTGGTTTGCCCCTCCATCCTAAGTCCTACCTTAACCAAAGTTGCCTAATCCAGAAGGGGCAGGACTGATCCCCATTCACTCCTGCTTGGTACTTCCTTCTTCCAAAATGGCAAGTCTTGACCCATAATTGCCTATTTGAATGTACTACTAGGGCCCTGTCTTCCAAAAAAGGAAGTATTTTAAGTTTTGTTTGAACTATGTTTCAGTTGGATGATTCACAAACAAATGAAAACAAAAAAATAAATTTAATTGTGCTGTGCCCTTAAGTGGAGAAATCACTACTGGGCAGATATGATGGATCAATGTAATCTTTATCTGTTACCATTTACTATATTACTGTGGTGCTCCCATATCTTGAGTACTGTATGAAGTTCAAGTTGCCTCATCTCTATGTTCTATGTAATACAGTATTTCAATGTTTTTGTTATATTGTTTTTAAAAAGTTCTCTGTAAACCGCCCCGATCTCTGGAAGGGGCGGTATAGAAAAGCACACAAATAAATAAATAAATAAATAAATAAAAAATCTCGAAAAGATACATGTAATTACTTCCTTATGAAGAAAAATTAAACAGATTAGGGTTTTTCAGCTTGGAGAGATGACTGCTGAGAGAAGCTGTGATAGAGGTCTATAAAACCAAGAGTGTGTAGATCGAAAGGGTATAGAGCAGGGGGTGACCAACTCCGGTCCTAGTACACCATGATCCAGCCTGGTTTTCATAATGTCCCTAATGAATATTTGTGAGATATATTTGCATACAATGGGAGAGCAGATGCAAGATATACCTCATGAATATTCATTAGGGACATCCTGAAAACCAGACTAGATTGTGGTGCAATAGAACCGGAGTTGGCCATCCCTGATATAGAGGGAAGAGTTGTCCTCTCAAATAGTACTATGACTAGATGACTGGGGCATGCTGTAAAACTAGAAGGTTGTAAATTTAAAACAAATTTGAGAAAACATTTTTCAGTCAGTGCAAAATCAAGCTTTGGATCAAGAAGAGTTTAGTAAAGTTCCTTGGGGCAAAATCCATAAGTTATTATTAGCCAGATAGACTGGGAAATCCATAGCTTATCCCTGGAAGCATGCAACAGAAATGGATCTACTCATTGTATCTGCTGGGTATTTGTGACCTCCACTGGTCACTGCTGGAGACAGAATGCTGGTCTCAGTGCTGAGTCAGCATAGAACATCTTACATTCTTATGTTTTTAGTACATGATTGAAGTATTCAGTAAGATATCTGCTCCACCTATAGGGGGTCTTTTATTAAAGGGATCTAGCTTGCAATGCTTGTTCTGGTGTGTGCTAAAGACTTGCTGGGATATGTGTTGCCAGCTAGAATGGGAACTTAATAGCGCAGGACGATTCCCTTGCTAACTTGCAACCCACTCAAGGGTCACAAGTGGGCAGTTTAGGGGCAGAGAGTGGGCATGGTGAGCTCAGCACAGTTAGTGCTAGCGTCACACCACGTGCTAACTGTGTCCCATGAAATTAACATGGATTGATCTAATACTATCTCAATAGGAAAAAGATTTAGGCGTCATTGTGGATACCATGTTAAAACCCTTGGCCCAGTGTGCAGCGGCAGCCAAGAGAGCAAATAGAATGCTAGGTATGATAAGGAAAGGAATGGAAAATAAAACAAAAGATATTATAATGCCTCTATATCGTTCCATGGTGAGACCGCACCTTGAATATTGTGTGCAATTCTGGTCGCCGTATCTTAAAAAGGATATAGCGATTTTAGAAAAGGTTCAGAGAAGAGCCACCAAAATGGTAAAGGGGATGGAAGGATACTCCTATGAGGAAAGGCTAAAAAGGTTAGGGCTCTTTAACCTGGAAAAGAGACGGCTGAGGGGAGATATGATAGAAGTCTATAAATTAATGAACGGAGTGGAACGGGTAAACGTAGATCGATTGTTTACGTTATCAGAATATAGAAAGACTAGGGGACATGCAATGAAGCTACAGGGTAAACTATTTAAGACTAATAAAAGAAAATATTTTTTCACTCAACGTGTAATCAAACTCTGGAATTTGTTACCGGAGGATGTAGTAAAGGCTGTTAGTGTAGCTGGGTTTAAAAAAGGTTTGGACAAGTTCCTGGAGGAAAGGTCCATAAACCATTATTAAGAAGTGACCGAAGATATCAATGCTTGACCCAGTACAAGCATTGTGGAACTTGTGTCTCTTGGGGAAACTGCTAGGTACATATGACCTAGATTGGCCACTGTTGGAAACAGAATACTGGGCTTGATGGACCTTGGTCTGACCCAGTATGGCATATCTTATAGGTGGAGTTAAGTGCACTCATGCTAGTATGCATTAGGGGATGTGCTCTGTGTCAACTTCCAGGGAAATGTTTTCCACACTCCAGACAATTAAGGTGGCGGCGGTGTCACACCTAATGCACCTTACCTTAGGCAGTTTTGGCATATTAATTGCAACACCCTATCAACCTTTAGTAAAAGGGTCCTATAATGGTAATACAAGGAACAGTGATGAGTGGAATGGTAAAAGCACAATCAACTCATACATAGCTAAGATCATGTGAATTGTCTACCAGTTAAAAAAACAATCATCCAGGTCTAGGCTGGCAGGTTAATGGTGGCCAGGTATTGTCTAGCAAGCTGCGAAAAAGCATCAGTAGTACTGATAAATATTTATGAGGTGGTTGAATTGGGTCTGTTCATTAATTGTAATTTACTTGGTGGTTGTGAACGATCATTTGTTTTCATTCTAATCAGTAAAGCTGCAATCTTTTCTATCCCCACCTTGTTCATGATGAAAGAAAATGAGGGGAAGTACGAGAGTCATCTGCCATTCAGGTCTATCGGTGTATGTTACCAAATTCAGAATTTAAATAATACTTCTACTGCATTAAATATTGGCAAGTTCATTTATATGTCTGCTTGCCTTGGTCTTCCTTGGTCTCAATCTTAGGAACACTTTTAAAAAAAGTGTTGTATGCAGTTTGTGAGGGTTTGGGCATGAGCTAACTGCATACCATGATCTGGGTAACTGTTAATGCATGTCCACGACAGTGCACGTCAGTTTCATGCTAACTGCGCCTCACCCAGTAGATTGCCAAATGGGCGGGTTAGAGGCAGAGAGTGGGTAAAGTGGCTCTTGCAATTAGCATTGGTGCAATTACCTCTACCTGAGTAGATGAAGTTAAGTGCATCCACGGTAATAGCCCTCCATGTTACCATATTGCGTCACGCATTAACTGCTAGAAAAATGTTGTACACGCTCCCAACCGTTAACACGGTGGCTTTTCACTTAATGTGCCTTGACTTTTCATGCTATTGGCATGATAGGTGCAAAATCACAGCTCACCTTAGTGAAAGGGCCCCTTAGTTTCTGTTCTTTCTACATTTAAGCATATTTTGTACAGCATTAGTTCTCATACTGTCAATCTAGGGTCTCTAAATCCATTAGTGGGTCTCAGAGGATTTATAGAAAGATCACAAGATGTATTACTATCTAGGTCATTCAACCATAAAATTCCAAAGCAGGATAGAAATGTATAAGGTATTTTAAATATGGGAAGGACAGATTGCAGAGGAATTTGCATGGGTAACTAAGGGGCCCTTTTACCAAAGGGCACTAAGCAGTTAATGTGCATTATAGGACACGATAAGTGTCAGCGCAGGGCCGTGGTAATCGATGTCACCTTAGCATGACAGTTACAGTGCACTAATTCCCGTAGTAAGTGCACATTGTGTGATAGGGTGGAGATGAGCAGGTTAGGAGTGGAGAGCGGGAGCGGTAGCGGAGAGCACGTGGTTAGCGCATATCGTGTACTGTCAATGTCAGAATTAGTGCGGGTGCATTTAATGTCACCTCAATAGGCAGAGTTACATGCACCCGCATTATCTGCAAATGCTGCTGCTGCTGTGCTTTAGGATACATTTTTTGTGCAGTAACTGCTGCGAACAGGCTGACAATGTCCCTGAGAGTATACGACTTTGCACTTACAGCATGCTGATTTTTAAGCAAAACACACGGTAAGTGAAAAAACAGAGACCTAGAAAAGGGCCCTTGAGTTAGTTATCCACCTAAATTCCCTGCACCGAAAATGATATATGGGATGCACTTAAGTAAGAAAAGTGATCAGTATTAGCGAACGTGCAGGAGTGGATCATCACCCACTCCCTTTCCTGACCCAGGATCCCTCCTTGTCCTCTCTGAGCTCCTTGCTTTCATCCCTCATCCCTCAGCCTGTTTTGGTTTCTCTCTCATTCTGTTGCTTCTCCTCCTCTTCCTCTCCCTTTGTACCTTGATCCCATTTTCCTCTCCTTTCCCCCTATTCCATATCCTATTCTCTTTCTCCTTCAGATCACTGCTCTGTCTCTCTCCACAGATCTTTTTTAATTTCCGCTAACTACCTTCCCCTAACCTCAGTCCTCTCATCTCCTCTCTTCCCAGCAATGATTACTAAGATCCTTTTCCCTTTTTGAAAGAGTCAGATACACAGGAAGAATCTGAATGCATTCTTATTTTTATAAATTAAGCAATAGACTAACATGATTTATTATAACAATCAATGCAAGGAAGGCGGCTATCAGGATTGTGCAAGGGCATTGCGTGCTCAAGGCAAAGTTTTAGCCTTATGTTTATGTTTATGTTTAATTTCTTGATATACCGCTCAGGCCGAAGCCGATTTTGATAATTAAACTCAACAATCATGGTCATCCCAAAACTACCCCTTCCAAATCAATCCTGTAAAAATTTAAAATTCAATATCATATATTAAACACTGAACTATAGGTAGTACGTATGTGTGTATCCCCTCTTCCAGCAGATAAAAAGAATGTGCCGATGGCTCTTTGAGTTTGCTTGGCTGTCAGCATCTATTGTTTTGTGTTTACTGCTGCTTCTTTTTGCCATTCTCTGAAGCTACTACCCTAGGTGACTGCCTAGTCTTGCCTATTGGTTGAGCCAGCCCTGAGTGCAGTCACCTGTTATCTAGTCAATATAGGGGATATTCTGAGCCGCAAATCGTGTCATTGGATGCACGGATTGGATTCAGTGCCTTACCCCTATTCCGCCACCAGCGTTCCCTGCACGTACCCAGCATTTGTGCGGAGAGTGCTGTACGTGGGTGGGAGTGGGCCATGCAGGGGTGGAGTGGGGAGGGGCCAGCTGCTGGAACTTACAGGGTCTATTCAGGGCAGGCCCCTGTATGTTCCCCGGCACCAAGCTGCACATCTGGCTTATTCCGCCCAACGGTGGAATACGTTCTGGGGTCCTCTCCCCACACACCCCTGAACCCCATTCCTGAGACCTCTCTGTGCCCCTGCAGCCACAATCTGGGCCATAGGGGCTGCCTGTGCAGCCCAGACAGTGGTATGCAGGGGCCAATGTGTGGCATGGCTTTCCAAGACATCATGTAGATGGCTCATTGTCATGCTGCAAGGATGCCACTGCTCCATACTCCAGAAGTGGTGTTCTGACGTGGGGACGGGCAGCTCACCATATGTCAATCTGCTCAGCAAATAGGGAATGCCCGGATGTGTATCTCACCAGTTCCACTGCCACGGGTACATCTGGACCACGTAGTGCCAGAATCGGGTCTATCCTGGGCCCGTCCATGTTTTGGTTGGGCAAAGCGGCCAAGTATGCAGCGACTGGAATCGGCCTCTAAATGTATTAAGTTAGTCTCCCTTATATATATTTTTATTATTCTTTTTTCCACATAGAATTGAGAAACCATAGCACGGAGTTTTGAGTAAATAATTGTGCTGTGAATCTACCCATGAGCTGTCGCAGGAAACACGGGGCTGTAATTATAAATTCACAACAGCGTTGAAAGTATCTGAACTCAATTTCCAAGGTAAAATGCCCAATAAAAATAGCATAGTTGAAGATGACAAAGGTAACTAGAA
The DNA here is from genome assembly GCA_033557465.1 of Ichthyophis bannanicus. Taxonomy (NCBI): domain Eukaryota; kingdom Metazoa; phylum Chordata; class Amphibia; order Gymnophiona; family Ichthyophiidae; genus Ichthyophis; species Ichthyophis bannanicus. Next base: position 389,527,592 of record CM066038.1, on the reverse strand, counting down.
TTAAATATTTATTCATGTTTCTTTCTGCTGAATTTTGCCTTTATAGAGGATTAAGACTTTTCAAGTGTTACAGTAGACTGTTCCTATAATTATAGGTTCCTTGTAGCTTGGGCTTTATCCATAAACCCTGTCACACAAGAAGCAAGCTACTTGAGAAGAGTCCCTGAGGTGAAAGTAAAAATATTTCCAGTATTCAGTGGACAGTTTTTTTTTAATTGTCATTTTTCCTCAAAGTAGCATACTTGTAGGATTTTCTCTTGCTTTCTATATTTTACAGCATTGCTGAATCTAGAGTCCAATTTCCTGCCCACAGGATTAGTTTTGACATCAATAGCAACAAGAGTAAGCACAGCAGCAGCAGAAAAGCAATTCTGTTACTGTGTAATGATGCACAGTAAAAGCAGAAGAGCCCAATTCTTCTTTCACTTTCACAATCCTTCATAAGCAAAGTGGTGTGGTTGCCGTGTTCGTCCACTTGGATATGTAGAAATGACAGTCAACAAACAAGTTATAGGTGAAATGTGACTAACTCAAGGCATCTGTTCTATGCTTCCTTCACCAGCTGCGGAAAACTGATCAGTCCAACACCGTCCACCAAAAAATGACAATAGAGATCATGCTTATAGCCATCGAGCAACTAAAACACCATGAGAATAATCAGGAAGAATTATTTCTATTGTATTTTAGCATGGAACTGCTTGAGACTCAAGTGTCATATCAGCCTTTCCCGGACCCCATTGTGAGCACAAATACCCAATTCCTACAATAGCTTTCATCTCTAGATTTAATTATAGGAGGAATAATTTTAATATTTTGCTACCAGGAGGTCTGTCCAAAAAGAAACCAAACTTGCTACAGACGGCGCCAGCAAGCAAACACAGCAGACTCTCGATAATGGTGGTGTGTAGTGGTGACTTGCTCAATAATGCCATGCAAATTATTTATTTATTTATTTGTTTAGTTATTTAACAGTTTTTTTAAACTGCCCTATCATAGCATTCAGAGCGGTTTACATAAAATATAAACCAAGAAGTTTACATTGAACAAAGATGCTAAACTTGGATGATTACATGGGATTACAAACAATTCACATGTGTAATCACAGTGGGTAATATTAATGTAGTACAAGCAGTTATTAAGAGTAGTGGATAGAAGGATACATAGTCTGGGGAGGATCAGGGGGACCGCATATGAGAGGAGCAGCTGGGGAGGGGTATGAACTTGGGATAGGCAATCTGACTGGATGAGAGAGGGGTTAGATTGAGTTGGATTGGACTATATGCAGTAGAGTGAACTCATTTCATGTGCCTTTTGCAATTTTTTGCAAGTTGAAATATGAAGGATCTTGAAGAGTAACGTGTTTGCATGAAATTCTGAGTGAAATTGACTTTTACCGAGACTTTTCGGATGTTGCAACAAGTTTATGGAGAGGATTGTTTAAGCTGCAAACAATGTTACGAATGGTACCAATGTTTCAAATTGGGCAGAACGTTCAGCGAAGATGATTCCAAACCTGGATGGCCTTCCACATCAATGGACAATGATCACATTAAGAAAGTGCATGCTTTGATTCTTGAAAATTTTCGCCTGTCCGTGAAGTTGCTGAAGAAATAGACATTAGTAAAAGTTTGTGTCACACAATTGTGACAGAAAATTTTCAGATGCATCATGTTGCTGCAAAATTTGTGCCATATCTCTGGACAGATGAGCAAGAAGTTAACCATGTCACAATCACTCAACTCTCCTTATCCATGAATTTTTGATTAAGCACAAAATGTTTCTAGTCCCGCAGCCTCCCTACTCTCCAGACTTGGCTCCTGCGGATTTCTTTTTGTTCCTGAAATTGAAATCCACTCTGAAAGGTCGCCTGTTATGGCATGTTTCAGAAATAGCAAAAGGCACATGAGATGAGTTCACTCTACTGCATGTAGTCCACAACTAATTCATGTGGCGTGATCGAGCAAGTGGGAGGCTAAAGCTCAAGGTCAGCACTACACATCACCATTATTGCAAGTCTGCTGGCACCCTCTTTACCAAGTTTGGTTTCTTTTTGGACAGACTTCGTATCATATGCTGTAAACATATCAGTCTTATGGCATTTTTTTGCAGTTACCACTCAACCATAGCCAAAATTACTGTACAACTGTAAAACCTTTATGTTTACTGTTAGGAGTGCTCACAGCATTTATGGGAGGACTGCCATTTATTTATTTAACTGGGATTTTTTATACCATTTTTCACCGGGTTTACAATTAACAGAACTTTTCAGATACAAGGAATGAAAATGTATGTACAAAGAACGATAAAAATATGTACAGTCATAATGCCATGCCATTAATGCAGAAAAGGTTGCAACTGCACGTTAATGACACATTTGATAATACTTGATGAAGAGGAATAGTTACTAAACTTGGTAACAATGAGCAATGTATTGCAGCTTAGTTTAGCATGGGAGTCACTAACCTGTGGAAATCTGTATCTCAGGTTGAGTGACTCCCACTATAAAGGAATAATACAGCTTGTGGTAATCACAACAAACTGCATTATTCCAAGAGAAAAATAGTCACCATTTCATAGCTGGTGTTAATTTCTTCTGACTGGGAGCACTGGGCCGTTAACATGCAGCCTGATGTTCCAGGTCATGAAAGTAAAGAGGCTGCACGTAGCAAAACAACAGTGGTCCAGTTTTGAACTGGCATCATTTTTCCCCAAATGATGTGGCTTACGGTAAATTACTGCAAACCGCGTTATTTGAATACTAATGAAGTTTAATATGCATTTGTGGTAGCATGTGTTACAGTAAAATAGCGCACGTTTATCACCCTTCAATGTGAATTAAGGGTCAAAAAAGTGAGTTGCTGCTATAATACTCTTTAGTACCTACCTCTGCAGTTTGATGCACCTCTTGAGGGAGCAATAACTGCTCAGTGTTATCTGCTACATTAAAGCGCATGTTTACAAAGCCCTGCACTGTAATGTGTGAATGTGCCACGTTACCATGTGGGGCTTCATGCTAACTGCAGCTGGACAGGTACATGCATACCTCTACAGTTACCGATGTTACTCCATTAGATCTAGTTATAAATAGCATACACTGGTAGCCCAGCTTAGTAAACATGGGCCCAATATTTGAAGGCCTTTGCGTGGGTAACTTTGAAAAAGTCAGTTATGTTCCAAACGTGCCCAGGTGCTATCCACATAGCATTGGGGCATGTTAGGAGCATTCCGGGGTGGAGCGGGGGCAGAGCAAAGGGCTAAGCGGGTAGCAGTGATTTTCGATGCTACCTGTTTAGCCTTCTGCACCTTAAAGATAGTGATGTAGTCTCTGCGGCTGCTGGCACATCCTGACTAACCCGGATATTCACTTCCGCCAGCATGGAAATGAAAATCCAGGTTAAGGAGGTCGGCAGGCAGGCTATGCGCCGACCTCAATCAAAATCAGGCCCCATGTTCCTAATTATATAAGTGGTCAATAGTACTATGTCATCCACATACAGTCTGAAATCTACTCCAAGACATCACAATAACTTTCAAAAAGGAACCATATATACATTAAATAATGCAGAAGATAAGGCAAGCCTTGTTGGAGGCCTCGTTTCAAAGCAGACCAAGAAGAATGATCAGCACCTAATAACATACGTTGAGAGCGCACTGTCAAAAATGAAGAAAACTAATTTAGAATGTGAAGACCAAAACCCACATTTGCTAATCTGGTAAATAGAATTTTATGAACTATAGGGGCATGTTTACTAAAGGTTTACATGCATTAAGTAAAGTTTACGCACAATAAGTACTGCCACTGCCCTTTCATTTCTATGGGTCATTGTAGCACTCAACAGCGTTAACTTTACTTAACCTTTAGTAATCATGCACCATAGTGTCAAGGGCTGCCTTTATATCCAAAAATTACTTAACGTAAGCATTACTGGACCCATCCAAATCTAGTAATATGGGATAAAAAAGTGACAATAATAACGTTTCTGGGCTATGCTCAGAGCAAAATCCATACTGATGAACATCCAGGATATTTTGATCATCAATCTAGTAACAGGGTATCCCGGAGGCCCTCCTCGCCCTCCATACCCCACCTCTTTCCCAGAACCCTTCCTTTACTCATTCCAGCATACAAAACACCCAGTCACCATATCATGGTATAACTTTGGTCGCAGCTTTATTTAACACATATAACGACCGGCCCAACATGGGCCCAACATATCCACATCCCAACATAACCCCCCCACCCCCATCACCGGACAATGCCCCCACCCACCATATTATTAGCAAGGCGGAGCATCATCCTCCCCCAAACCACGCCGCCTGCCTTGCCATGTTAGTAGCAAAGGCCGGCCCCCACACCCCTATACCGGGCTGAGACCCCCAACTGGGATGTCTTGCCCCACCCCGGTGAGCCCTTCGCTCCCCCCACTGTGCCAAAATCAGTTAAAGCCCCGCTGCCTCGGCGAGCACTGGCTCTCTACCCCGCCACCGGCGCAAGGTAATTTACCTATCCTCGCACCGCCCCACCCCCATAAAGCTGCGACCAACCCACCCCTCCAACGCCTCCTGCCAATCATTTAATAATAGATCCTGACCCATAGGAGACAGATGAACCCCATCCGTACGGTACAGCCCCGCACACTTCACATCCGCCCAGGGGTGCTGCACCTGCCAGCTGCCAGCCTGCTGCAGCCAACACCCAATCTGCCAGTTGACCTTTACCATGCCCCGCGACCAACGCAGTTGAGACTGGCAGGCCGGCCTTGGGATAATGTCTGACCAGACAATCGCCACCCCTGGCCAGTCCTCCTGCAGCACTCAAATGTCCTGCTGCACAGCCCTAATGAGCTGTCTACAAGTCCAATTGGTGAGGTTGTTGCTGCCCAAATGTATCAACACTCCCACTGGTTGCTGCCACTGGTCCGCCTGTCAACGCACCCACGGAAGAAGCTGCCACCAATGTATGCTTCGCTCCCCCATCCAAAGCAACTGAATGTTGCAGGTTACCAGGCCCAAATGCACTCCTAGAGGGCGCAACAATGCTCTCCACTCTGCCCAGTACACAAAGGAGTGCCCTACAATCCACCATTCACCAGCTGGGCCACCACCTGCACATCCGCTCCATGGGTATAAACCCAGCTGCGACCCTGCAACATGAAGCACATCATTAATACCCCCCCCACACACTCCTCCTGTGCCTCCCATCGCACTCCCTAGGGGTACCATTCACAACTTCTCAAGTCGGACATAACCCGCATATGCCCCAGACCTGCCATCTACCAATCCTTTGAATCACCTCCCCTTCAAGCCCAGCTGCCGCTGCACTCGTTGCCACCCCAATCCTGAAGGAATGTGATGCAAACTGCCTCTCCTCACAACCCAACTGCCGTAAAGCCAAGCACAGAACCGCAGTGAATTGAAACTGCGTGACAGGTTTCCCATCCTCATGGCGAAAAAAATAGCCTGCCACCTTCGGTCGCTGGCGCAGATATGAAAACAAATTCCGCACCGGGCAGGAACACAACCCCGGAATCACTTTCAGCAACACCCACCCGCCTGTCCCCTGCTGGTCAGTCTTAGAGTGCTTAAGAAAAATCCGCACTAACATCTCCTTTAGGACCACGTGCTGAACCTCCAAACCACCCAAAGCCCCTCGCTTTTTTGACCTTGGAACCAACTCACTGACCTAAAAAGCCCCAAAAAATGCAGTAACGAACAGGGCATGAAACAACACCGTCTCAAGCTCTGACTCCGCCACCATCGGCAATTCGCCCCATATCCGCGTGAGCAACTCATGAGATACTGGGCGACGCCAATCCCGCACTTGGGGTCGTTCTTTCACCCACCCCGCCAACAACCGCTTCACCAAAAAAGACCAGCTAGGACTACCCAGCCCGCAACCTTGCTTAAAAAGGAGAACCCTGCCAACGCCGCCCGCACCGTCGACCTCGACAAGCCTTGCTCTTTTGCCCAAACTATGAACAAACCCACCAACTTGTCACCTATTCTCCCCCTCTCCAACCCCTCTCCCATCGAAAATCCTGCACCTTGGCATATCCACGCATGTATGACGACCGCGTACCTTGAGCCACTGAGGACCGTAACAACGTCATCACTCCTGAGTCCCAATCTGCCAAAGGTGCTCTGGCACCACTGCCGCTGCTCTGTCTGCTCCCGGGGCCAACGCCCGGAACTGCGCCCACTGAAAACGGGACAAAGCATCAGCAATTAAAGTTTGCAAACCTGGCACATGATGCGCCCTGGCCGTGACATTGAGACGCAGACAAGCTAGCACAAATACCCTCATTAGCGCCGCCACCCTTGGACACCTGGGCGAGTGTCTATTAATAACCTGCACTACCACCGCATTGTCACACCAAAACACGACCCTCCTATTCCTCAGCCTCTCAGGCCACACAATGGGGAACAACTCCAGAAGCGCTACATTACGCGTCAACCCGCACTCTGTCCAGGATGGCGGCCAAGCCTCGGCACACCATGAACCCTGACAGTATAAGCCAAACCCAGAACTGCCCGCCGTGTCAGAAAATAACTGCAAGTCTACACTCAACAACTCCGAAGATTGCACCACAAAGCAGCCGTTAAACTCCGACAAGAACGCATCCCAGACCCGCAGGTTCTCCCGCATCCCTGACGATACGCGAATGCGATGATACGGGTGTCACACCCCACCATTGCCAGCAACAACGGCCACGCAAACGGCCTCAGCATTGCGATAACTCGGCATGCAAAATTAAGGTGACCCTCTAGCGACTGCAGGTCCTTAAGCGTTACTTTTGAGGCAGACCCTACAGCTGCCACCAACACCTTCATCCGCTCCACCTTATCCACCGGTAACTGGACCACCAATCCCACCGAGTCTATCTCAATTCCCAAAAAGGAAAGACACGTCACTGGCCCTACCGTCTTTTCTACCGCTAACGGAATCCCAAATTCAGCGGCCATCTCCTGGAAAGACCTCAGCAAAGTCGCACATGCTACGGCCTGCACTGGACCAACGAACAAAAAATCATCCAAGTAATGAACAATAGATTGCTGTACCATAACCCACTGTAAGAAAGATCGCACAACCCATCTGCAAACACTTATCAAAATAAAACTGGGAGTCAAACTTAAATCCCAGCAACGGAAATGCCGACAGGTGAACCGGCAACAGCCTAAATGCCGATTCGATGTCCACCTTCGCCATCAGAGCACCTTCCCCACACTGCCGCACCAGCTCCACTGCAGCATCAAACAATGCATACCACACAGACCACAACTCTCGTGGAATATGGTCATTCACAGAGCCCCCCGGCGGAAAGGACAAGTTGTGTATCAACCTAAAACGCCCTTGCTCTTTTTTAGGGATGACCCCCAAAGGTGAAACGATAGAAGGCGAAAATGGAGGGTTGTCAAAGGGGCCAGCTACTCTGCCCAAAGCACATTCAGCCACGATCTTCTCACGAGCCACCTCCCCCATGAGACGCACAGAGCTAGAATTGCTAGCCACCACATCAGACACTTTACCCTGAAACGGAATACGGAATCACTCTGAAAAACCCAACTACAACATCTTCCACGCTTTGCTGTGCCTACTCCCACTATAACGCACTAACCACGGCCGTAATGCCTGGATTTTGATAGGGGTAGGCACCAACCCCTAACTCCCTCCTTCATTTGCCCCCAACCGCTGTCCCAGCCACTCCCTTCCGACTACACTTCATGGCCGGGTGACCCCCTCCGCAGAGCGAGCAGGCATGCCGGAACTTACAGTCCGGGAAGGGACAGTAAGATTTGTTAAATCGCCAGCAGAGGCCCCCCCGGCCCACCTTTTGGTGACCCTGGTACAGTGCCCGCCGCATGAAAGGACCGAAAGCACGTCACCAATGCTTGCCCCACTGTCCTAGCCTGACCACCTGCCCCGCCCGCATTATCTTTTTTGGCAGACGTTTGCGTAAGCCATAAATTAATATCTTTCGTCCCCCAGGACAACTGAGTATTTTCCTCCATCATATCACAAAATTCTTCGTCATAGTTGAGCCACGCCCAACCTTCATGTGCCTGCGACACTGCCAATATGGCATCCACATATGCCAACAACGCCCCCTACTGACCCGGGTCAACATGCCCACATACACTTGCTAATCTTAAAAAGGCCAGCGTGCAATTTAAGGTATTGCGGGAAACCTTCCGCACCCTCCCAGCCTTCTCATCCTCTTTGTGCTTCTTCCTACTCTCCCCCAAGCGCTTTCTCCCTTCCAATAGACAGAAAATATCAATGTATCTCTGCTTCTGAATCCGCCGCCTCAATTTGCGCGGGACTGTCTCCCACAATTCCGCACAACTAACCACCAAAGACGCCGCCCTATCTCCCTTCACCCCTGCCGCTGCCGAGCCAGCTGAAGAACTCTCCGAGGAAGAAGAGGATGATGACAACGAACTACGCTGACAGCAACACCCGTGCTTCCTCTTCGCCTTGGCCTTGCATCTGACCGTAACAGCCTCCCCTCCCGATGCCACCTCTCCGCCTAGGCTACCTGTAGCCCCAACACACTCACCATCTGCAGTTGTGCCCGTGACTCGCTCACCTGACTCCGGCCCCACCAACACTGAACTGGCCTGTTCCGTGATCTGTGACATCACAGTCCGACTGCTATCCGCTTCCCCGGTCGTTTCAACTCCCCTCACCGGGACCTGCATAGGGAGAGAAGTACCAACACCAGAAGCACCCATCCCACACCCCCCAGTCCCCCAATCCAGTCCACCCCCTTGATGCCATGCTGAAGTGCCTAAACCCCCAGCTGCCCAACTAGCCCCCCCCCAAGCTGGCAGTGACCCCCCACCTGGAAACCCTGCTCCATACTAATCCCCCCAGCTGTACCCCCAGGGCCCCACTCCCACAGGCTGACCCGCTACATTTGCCAAATTCCTCAGCCCGCCTCCTGGAGCATACTGCATAAATGGCTCACCCTGATGCCAAGGAATATAAGTGCCTGACCCAGCCATACTGATTGGGACCCCCACTGGGCTTGACCCTGCTTCCTGTGAACCCCCCAACCTACCTCCCCCTTCCATCCATCTCCCCCATGCTACCCACCTGCCCAAGCGCACCCGCCATGTCTGGCATGCTCCCCTCAACCTCACCCCCCAATAGAGACCCCTGACCTCCCTGCCCCAAGCGCAGGGCCTCCGAAACAGCACCCCCGACTGCCCCTAAACCTGAAGACCCACTTCCAGTCCCCAACATACCCCTCCAACCCCCCCGGGCCTTGCCACCCCTATTGCCCGCCGAGCTGCCTGCCCATTTGCCCTGGCCCCCCCTGGATGACCAGGCCCCCTGAGACCTGCCTCCCCTCCCCTCCCCCCAGACCGTGAACCTGAGCCCCCACACCGCTCTCACCCACTTTGCCCCTTCCCTGATCGCACCATGTCCCCAATATAACCCAAACCCCGCCAGAAAGAAAGAGAAGTCTTCCTTTCAGGTTTTTTTTTGTACACCCCCCACCTTCCCCCGGCCCCCCCAGCCAATCCCCCCCCCCCACTACCTCCCCTGGCTTCACAGCTACACGCTCCTCACTTTCCCACCCCTCCTCCCCGGTGCCGATACTCACCCGGTCTCACCGCAGAGCCCCGGACTGCCCACCTGCCTCGCAAGGCTCTCCTGGACACTCTGCTGATCCGATGCCGCCATCCAGCACTACCCGCTGCCGCTGGAATCCCGATGCATGCCTCACACTGCAGATGAAACATGTCCGCTGCGATCGAGGAGCCACGCCGAAAAGAACGCGCCATGTGGCTCCTCACCGCTCCTAGCCCCGCCCCCCAACACATAAGCCAATGAAATCGCTCCACGCTACCATCGTGGAGCGATTTCAACTGATGCCACTCCTCGACTTCTCACCCCCCCGACCCTCATCACGTGCAGAGGGCCGAGGCCGGACCCAGGCACCAGGTTACTGACGACCGCGGGACCCAGCCCGGCGGCCTCGCACATTTCTGCAGTTGTCTGTGTACGACCTACTGCCAAAAATGGGAGACTAGAAATCAGATGATAATTATTACAATGCTAGGGATGATTGATCTGAAATTGAACCCGACTAAAGTTCCCATACACACATTCCTACTACTGAGCTGTTTGACAACTGCCCTCAAAATAGGTACATTACTTATTTTCAGTGACTTACATGCATGAATGGGCCCTTGTGTACGTATTATTGGAGGTCGCTATTCTGCAAGTATGCACATTGGGACGATTGTGTATATCTTTATTCTGTGTGTGTGTGTGTGTGTGTGTGTTTATGTGTGTGCACACGCACACATGGACAGAGTTTGGGTGGAGGACAAATTTACACTTGTAAATTATAAAATACTATAATTTATGCACATTCTGGAAAAATCTAGGTATGGAGATTTACACCATCAATAGGCAGGTGTAAGTGTTTTCCTCTAGTTTAATGCATGTTTTTGCCCACTTAATGTTCCTAATTTATAAAGTATGCATGTGCTGTACTTTATAAAATAGGTGCTAGTGACGAGCAGGAAAACAGGGGCTAAACATGCGACCATTACAAAATTACCTTATATAGATATATAAGGCTGAATATCTATATTTAGTTATCTTAATAATTCAAATTTCAAACACAATGAACAGCAGCATCTTGTGTTTGAAAATCAGCCTATGTTGTGTGGTCATAAAAGCAACACTTTTACTGTGTGATGGTAACTGAAAAATGTACCCTTAGTTGGGGTTGAATATATCCTGAGTGAAAGAAGAGTGTAGGGAAATATTTAATCACTTCTGTCTTTTCAGTTTAGGAGGGTAATTTCTTAAGGAGACACATAAACATACACATTATCAATGCACACATAAATCAAAGGTGGTTTACTGATTCCTACATGTAAAGGTGCATGTACCTGCGCATTGTAGTTGGGCGTGACTTTGTAAGTATGTGTACTGGGCCGATTGTGTTCACTTTCACTCTGGGCATGCACAAGGACAGAGTGTGAGCTAAGAGTGACCAGAGCACAAGGTTGCACACGTGTATTAGAAAATCCAATACCTTATGTGCTTTCCTTATGTATTTATTTGAACTTATAAAATAGGCCTGAAATACTCGCATAAAAATATGTGTTACCTGGGCACACTACATAGGTCATGTGGTATTTATCTGATGTGATTTTTCTATATTTCTATATAATCAACTGGCTTACAAATGTAAGTCAGCTGGCAAAATATACTTATACAACTTTATATAAATAGCATATCTGTTTTGGGGTAATGTTATAACAAGTGGCCTAGATTTACATGACAAGTTTGCACATAGATATCAGTCTTTTAGTCATTTAAGCAAATAGGTCGCCACTTAGTCTTGTAAATGACTTCTTATAAAACCCTCACTTGGTTTGCAGCTTGTCATGCCATGTGCATCAGTGATGCTGAGAGCTAAGCTATCAATAGCTTAGCTACTGGTGGGGTCTCCCAAGATAGATAGGTCTCAGCTGAGGTGCCAGACTAAGACAAACCACCCATCTGGGCAGCAGCAGAATGGGATGGTGTTATAAGCAGAGGATCATATTTCTGTGACAAATGCAATAACACTGGTAATTGCGTGGAAGAAAGGCTTGGCAAATCTACTTCTGTATCTTGCCATGAAAACCCAATGGATAGTCACAAAACAAATTGCCCCATAGTTCTGGAAGATGAAACCCCCAGTTTGGAAGGCAGGGGCGGCCCAAGGGGGGTGCGGGGCCATGTGCGGAGACTCGGTGCGGGGCCTCATTTGCATAAGTGGCCTTATTTGCATAAATATTTGCATAATGTTACCATGCACTAACTTTTAGTAAACATGTCTCTTAATGAGTGTATGGATAAAGAAAGACTAAAAGATTTCTACATTACTATAATCCAGTGCCAACCGCCAGGCACATTAGGAACTACTACAAACGCTGCCCATTTAGAACCCATAGCAAACCCGCCGTATCCTGACAGCATTACCAGGACTCACAAAGCACCATACCCTACCTATCAAAAGGCAACACTGCAAATATTAAATCATTACATTTCAGAGAATACTGGGGAAAGAGAACAAGTGGCAATGTCAAATAGGAATTACATAAACAGAATACCTCAGCTCAGTTACACATGCAGAACATAGACCATCACCAAACAAGGAATCACAATTTAGAAACAGGAAGGCAATAATTAAACTGGGAACCCCAAAAGCCAAACTTGGAATGTACAACAACACTGTAGAAATAAAACTATAAATTAATTTCCTCTTGTACCAAACAAAGCACAGACGTTAATGATGCACATTTCCCAGAGCTTTCATATTCCAGTTAATAAATTCAAAATAAAGAGATATCTTTCTACCTTTTGTGCATTTTTTTTCAGTTGCAATTGGTCCAGCCACTTTCTTCTGTTTTTTTCATGTTTTCTGCTAACTCTCCATCATCTGCTGTCCATTTGTCCTTTCTTCTCTCTTCTAGTTTTTTTTCCATTCTCTCTCTCTACATCTGCTTTAACATACTAATCTTTCTCCTTTTGCTCTTTCCTCATTCCTATTTCATCCTCACAAATTTTACCCCTCCATCCTCAATCCCCACTTACTCTCCCAATACCCGGCCAATTATAGATTTTTCATCCCTCCCACACAAAATATTTTTCCCCTCTCCATTTTACTCTCCCAGCCCCATCCCATTCTAATCCTCCCCCAACATCAGCTCCCTTCTAGTTCCAGTCTCACCCAGCATCCATTCACATCTAGTCCCTGCATCAGCCCATTTCCAATCCTAGCCCCCCATCAGCCCATTTCCAGTCCTAGCTCCCCCATCCATTTCCAGTCTGAGTCCCTTCATCAGCTCATTTCCAATCCTATCCCCCTCATCAGCCCATTTCTAGTCATTTCCTAGCCCCATCATCAGCCCATGTCAAATCATAGCTCCCCTCCACTCAGCCCAATTCCAGTCCAAGCCCCCCCATGAGCCTACTTCCAGTTCTAGCCCCTCCATGAGTCCATTTCAATTCAAGCCCCCACCACAGCCCATTTCCAATCTTAGCTCCTCCCAACAGCCCATTTCCAGTCCTATCCTAGCTGCTCCATCAGCCCATTTTCAGTCCTAGCTCCCTTCCCTCACAGCCCATTTCCATTCCAAGCCTCCTCCCCATCAGTTATTTGCAGTTCAAGCCTCCCCTTCTGCTCAGCCCATTTCCAGTCCTAGCAACCCCCAACCCATTACCAGTCCTAGCCCCCCGTCAGCCCACTTCCAGTCCTAACCCCATCAGCCCATTTCCAGTCAGCCCCCCATAGCCCATTGCCAGTCCTAAACCCCCCATCAGCCCACAGCCCATTACCAGTCCTAACCACATCAGCCCACCTCAAGTCCTAACCCCGCCCCCTCAGCCCATTTCCTGTCCTAGCCCCCCCAGAGCCCATTATGAGTCCTAACCCCCCCATAGCCCATTACCAGTCCTAACCCCCATCACCCCATTTCCAGACAGCCCCCATCAGCCCACAGCCCATTGCCAGTCTTAACCCCCCCATAGCCCATTACCAGCCCTAACCCCCCATCAGCCCACAGCACATTTCCTGTCTTATCCCCCCCATAGCCCAGTAACAGTCCTACCCCCCCCATCAGCCCACAGCCCATTACCAGCCTTAACCCCCCCATAGCCCATTATCAGTCCTAACCCCCCATCACCCATTCCAGACAGCTCCATTAGCCCACAGCCCATTGCCAGTCTTAACCCCCCCATAGCCCATTACCAGTCCTAACCCCCCATCACCCCATTTCCAGATAGCCCCCATCAGCCCACAGCCCATTGCCAGTCTTAACCCCCCCCCATAGCCCATTACCAGTCCTAACCCCCCATCACCCCATTTCCAGATAGCCCCCATCAGCCCACAGCCCATTACCAGTCTTAACCCCCCATAGCCCATTACCAGTCCTAACCCCCCCCCCCCATCAGCCCACAGCCCATTGCCAGTCCTATCCCCCCCATCGGCTCATGGAAATTAAAATAAAAAAAAAAGCTGGCCGCTGCCGCCGCGGCAGCATGGAGTGTCCCGCGTGGGCCCCCTCTGCCCGGCTGAACTCTCCCGGCGTGGCTGAAGCCCTCTGCTCCAGCTTGCAGATACGCGAAGGGAGAGTGTCTCCCTCGCGTCTCTGTTAAGCCCGCAGGGACAGATGGGAAATTTCCCATCAGCCCCTGCTTCCCATCAGCCCCTGCAGGCTTAACAGAGAAGCGAGGGAGACACTCTCCCTTCGCGTATCTGCAAGCCGGAGCAGAGGGCTTCAGCCACGCCGGGAGAGTTCAGCCGGGCAGAGGGGGCCCCGCGGGACACTCCATGCTGCCGTGGCGGCAGTGGCCCGTTTTTTTTTTTTAAATTTCATTTTTAAAAAAAGCAGAATGTTCTTTGTGCGGGGCCCCCTGAAACGCGGGGCCCTGTGCAAAAACATTCTTGCTCAATGGACGGGCCAGCCCTGTTGGAAGGTACTCAAATGGCTACTGGAGATGAATTGAAGACTTCTTAGAGTAAAGCCAGCATTTATGTTGTGGTTGAATCTGATGATATAGCTGCACATGAAAAGAGAATCAGAGGTTGCAAAGATGTCTTACATATTGGAATATGGAAAGTACAAAGCACGAACTAAGGGAAGTTGGAGATAGTCAAGAATGAAATGGAACATGTACAACTCGATCTGTTGGGTGTCAATGAGCTGAAATGGACTGGCTTTGGGCACTTTGCATCTGATGATCATATGATCTACTATGCTGGAAATAAAAGACAAAGAAGAAATGGTGTTGCTTTTATTATTAAGAAGAAATTTGCAACTGTAATGAACTGTAATGAAATACAATACAGTCAGTGAATGCTTCATTTCTATTCATCTACCAGGAAAGCTCATCAGCACAACTATAATTCAGGTATATGCCCCAACAACAACTGCAGAAGAGGAAGATGTTGATGAATTCTATGAATAAGTACAAGTTGAAATTGACAGAACATACAAACAGGATATCCTGATAATCATGGGTGACTGGAATGCAAAAATTGGCAACAAAGAAGAAAGCAAAGTGGTTGGAAAATATAGACTTGGCAACAGAAATGAAGCTGGAGAAAGACTTAGAATTCTGCAAGACCAATCATCTATTCATCTCAAACACATTCTTCTAGCAACACAAGCACTGACTGTACACATGGACTTCACTCAATGGATTATACAGAAATAAAATTGCCTACATCTGTGGAAGGCAACGATGGATAACATCAGCAAAGACAAAATCTGGAGCTGACTGTGGTACAGATCACCAACTACTACTATACAAACTTAAGTTAAAATTGAAAAATAGCAAGCCACTCATGAATGTTGCAAAATATGACCTTGAGATATTCCACTGGAATTTAAAGCCTGCCTGAAAAATCAATTTGCTACTTAAGATACAAATGACAGAGTTCCGGAAGAGTTATGGGATGACATCAAGAAGGTTGTGTTGGAAAAAAGTGATGTCTCTACATCACTATAAGTACAAGTGATCATCAGATGCAGGTGATGTCTCTACAAGGTGAAAAAACAAAAATGGCCAAAATGGATGACTGAAGAAACTCTGAAAATTGTCCAGAAACACAGAGAAGCTAAAGTCAGAGGAGAAAGAAAGGCAATCGCAGAACTCAACAGAGATTTCCAATGTGCAGCAAGACAAGACAAGAAAAAGTACTACAATGACACATGTAAGGAAATAGAATCAGAAGCTATTGGAGGAAGAACGAGATCGACTTTTCTAAAACTACGAGAGTTAAAGAAAAAATTCTAGCCTTGAATTGGAATGTACAAGATGCTCAAGGATCCATGTTGAATTATGCTGAGAAGATCAAGAAAAGGTGGAAAGAATATATAAAGTCATTATACCATAAAGATCAAGTGGACCAACAGCCATTTCAACCTGTACCTTATGATCAGAAACCATTGGTGATGAAAGAAGAAGTCAAAGCAACATTGAAGCCTTATCAAAGAACAAAGCACTGGACATTGATGGAATTTCCATTACAGCAATCGGATGAAGCTGTTACCATACTTACAAGGCTTTGCCAGGAAATTTGGAAGACAAAATTATGGCCAACTGACTGGAAAAGATCTGTGTTTATACCAATACTGAAGAAAGGTGACCTGACTGACTGTGGAAATTATCGCACAATCACTCTGATCCCACATGCCAGCAAGGTTCTACTCAAGATCATTCAGCAGAGACTATAACCATACTGCAATGAGAACTACCTGAAGTACAAGCAGGGTTCAGGAAAGGAGAGACATTATTGTGGATGTGAGATAGATCCTTGAAATGACAAAAGAATACTAAAAGGATATCTATATGTGTTTTATTGACTACAGAAAAGGCTTTTGACTGTGTAAACCATGAGAAACTCTGGGCCACTTTAAGAAGAATGGGTATACCAAAACACTTGATCGTTCTCTTGCACAACCTTTACAATGATCAAGAAGCAACACTTCGAATGGAACTAGGAGAAACAGAATGGTTTAAAATCAGTAAAGATGCACAACAAGGCTGCATACTTTCCCCCTACCTCTTTAATTTATATTCAGAACAAATAATCTGAGAAGCAGGACTGCATGAAGACAACCAAGGTGTGAAGATTGGTTGATGACTCATCCACAACCTTCACTATGCTGATAATACCACATTACTGGTTGAAAGTGAAGACAATTTGAAACATTTACTTCTCAAAATCAAGGAATATAGTCTTATAATGGGCAGGAAGGAGGCAAAGATCTGACAACTGGCAAAATCAATAAGTTTGTCATTGATGAAGAAGAAATTGAAATAGTTGACAGCTTTAACTTACTTAGATCAACCATCAATAAAGAAAGAAAGGATTAGCAGTCAAGAAATCCGATGATGTATTGCTCTTGGTAGAATGGTTATGAAGGACCTAGGCAAGATCCTCAAGAGCAGAGATGTCTTTCTCCATACAAAGATTCAAATTGTCCAGGCCATGGTATTTTCATTAACATCATATGGATGCAAAAGTTGGACAGTGAAAAAGATAGGAAGAAAATTGATGCCTTTGAATTATGGTGCTGATGACAAATACTGTGTATATTATGGACTGCCCGAAGAACAAACCAGTCAGTACTAGAGG